>CAWUFW010004248.1:600000-1185000 GCA_963921515.1 Calotriton arnoldi
CTCTCCAGGGTGTACGGCAGCCTGGCCCTCTCCAGGGTTTACGGCGCCTGGCCCTCTCCAGGGTGTACGGCGACCTGGCCCTCTCCGTAGTATACGGCAGCCTGACCCGCTCCGTGGTGTACGGTAGCTTGGCCCTCTCCAGGGTGTACACCAGGCTGGCACTCTCAGCGGTGTACGTCAGCCTGGCCCTCTCCGCGGTGTACGCAGCCTGGCCCTCTCCACGGTGTACAGCAGCCTGGCCCTCTCCAGGGTGTACGGCAGCCTGGCTCTCTTCGCGGGGTATGGCAGCCTGGCCCTCTTCACGGTGTAAGGCAGCCTGGCCCTCTCCGCGGTGTAAGGCAGCCTGGCCCTCTCCGCGGTGTAAGGCAGCCTGGCCATCTCCGCGGTGTACGGCAGCCTGGCCCTCTCCGCGGTGTACGGCAGCCTGGCCCTCTCCAGGGTGTAGAGCAGCCTGGCCCTCTCCAGGGTGTAGAGCAGCCTGGCCCTCTCCAGGGTGTAGAGCAGCCTGGCCCTCTCCAGGGTGTAGAGCAGCCTGGCCCTCTCCAGGGTGTATGGCAGCCTGGCCCTCTCCACGGTGTACGGCAGCCTGTCCCTCTCCAGGATGTACGTCAGCCTGTCCCTTTCCACGGTGTATGGCAGCCTGGCCCTCTCCAGGGTGTACGGCAGCCTGGCCCTCTCCAGGGTGTACGTCAGCCTGGCCCTTTCCATGGTGTACAGCAGCCTGGCCCCCTCTGTGGTGTACGGTAGCCTGGCCACCTCTGTGGTGTACGGTAGCCTGGCCCTCTCTGTGGTGTACGTCAGCCTGGCCCTCTCTGTGGTGTACATTAGCCTGGCCCTCACCACTGTGTATTGTAGCCTGGCCCTCTCCAGGGTGTACGTCAGCCTGGACCTCTCCACGGTGTACGGCAGCCTGTCCCTCTCCAGGATGTACATCAGCCTGTCCCTTTCCACGGTGTATGGCAGCCTGGCCCTCTCCAGGGTGTACGGCAGCCTGGCCCTCTCCAGGGTGTACGTCAGCCTGGCCCTTTCCATGGTGTACGGCAGCCTGGCCCTCTCCAGGGTGTATGGAAGCCTGGCCCTCTCCGCAGTGTATGGCAGCCTGGCCCTCTCCAGGGTGTACAGCAGTCTGGCCCCCTCCGCGGTGTACGGCAGTCTGGCCCCCTCCGCGGTGTACGGCAGCCTGGCCCTCTCTGCGGTGTACGGCAGCCTGGCCCTCTCCAGGGTGTACGGCAGCCTGGCCCTCTCCAGGGTGTACGGCAGCCTGGCCCTCTCCGTGGTGTACGGCAGCCTGGCCCTCTCTAGGGTGTACGGCAGCCTGGCCCTCACCAGGGTATACGGCAGTCTGGCCCTCTCCAGGGTGTACGGCAGACTGGCCCTCTCTGCGGTGTACGGCAGCTCGGCCCTCTCCGTGGTGTACGGCAACCTGGCCCTCTTCGCGGTGTACGGCAGCCTGGCCCTCTTCGCGGTGTACGGCAGCTTGGCCCTCTCTGCGGTGTACGGCAGCCTGCCCCTTTCCAGGGTGTACGACAGCCTGGCCCTCTCCAGGGTGTATGGCAGCCTGGCCCTCACTGTGGTGTACGTCAGCCTGGCCCTCTCCAGGGTGTACGGCAGCCTGGCCCTCTCCAGGGTGTACGTCAGCCTGGCCCTCACCAGGGTGAAAACGAAGTCTGGACCTCTCCAGGGTGTACGGCAGCCTGGCATTCTCCACGGTGTACGGCAGCCCGGCCCTCTCCGTGGTGTACGGCAGCCTGGCCCTCTTCGTGGTGTACGGCAGCCTGGCCCTCTCCAGGGTGTACAGCAGCCTGGCCCTCTCCAGGGTGTACGGCAGCTGGCCCTCTCCAGGGTTTACGGTGCCTGGCCCTCTCCAGGGTGTACGGCGACCTGGCCCTCTCCGTAGTATACGGCAGCCTGACTCGCTCCGTGGTGTACGGCAGCTTGGCCCTCTCCAGGGTGTACACCAGCCTGGCACTCTCAGCGGTGTACGTCAGCCTCGCCCTCTCCGCGGTGTACGGCAGCCTGGCCCTCTCCACGGTGTACGGCAGCCTGGCCCTCTCCAGGGTGTACGGCAGCCTGGCTCTCTTCGCGGTGTATGGCAGCCTGGCCCTCTTCACGGTGTATGGCAGCCTGGCCCTCTTCACGGTGTATGGCAGCCTGGCCCTCTCCAGGGTGTACGGCAGCCTGGCCCTCTCAGCGGTGTACGGCAGCCTGGCCCTCTCAGCGGTGTACGGCAGCCTGGCCCTCTCTGCGGTGTAAGGCAGCCTGGCCCTCTCCGCGGTGTAAGGCAGCCTGGCCCTCTCTGCAGTGTATGGCAGCCTGGCCATCTCCGCGGTATACGACAGCCTGGCCCTCTCCGTGGTGTACGGCAGCCTGGCCCCCTCCGTGGTGTACGGCAGCCTGGCCCTCACCACGGTGTACGTCAGCCTGGCCCTCTCCAGGGTGTACGTCAGCCTGGCCCTCTCCAGGGTAGACGTCAGCCTGGCCCTCTCCAGGGTGTACGTCAGCCTGGCCCTTTCCACGGTGTATGGCAGCCTGGCCCTCTCCAGGGTGTACGGCAGCCTGGCCCTCTCCAGGGTGTACGGCAGCCTGGCCCTCTCCAGGGTGTACGGCAGCCTGGCCCTCTCCAGGGTGTACGTCAGCCTGGCCCTTTCCATGGTGTACGGCAGCCTGGCCCTCTCCAGGGTGTACGGCAGCCTGGCCCTCTCCGCAGTGTATGGCAGCCTTGCCCTCTCCAGGGTGTACGGCAGCCTGGCCCCCTCCGCGGTGTACAGCAGCCTGGCCCTCTCTGCGGTGTATGACAGCCTGGCCCTCTCCAGGGTGTACAGCAGCCTGGCCCTCTCCGTGGTGTACGGCAGCCTGGCCCTCTCCAAGGTGTACGGCAGCCTGGCCCTCCCCAGGGTGTACAGCAGCCTGGCCCTCTCTGCGGTGTGCAGCAGCCTGGCCCTCTCTGCGGTGTGCGGCAGCCTGGCCCTCTTTGTGGTGTACGGCAGCCTGGCCCTCTTTGCGGTGTACGGCAGCTTGGCCCTCTCTGTGGTGTATGGCAGCCTGCTCCTTTCCAGGGTGTACAGCAGCCTGGCCCTCTCCAGGGTGTATGGCAGCCTGGCCCTCTCCAGGGTGTATGGCAGCCTGGCCCTCTCGAGGGTGTACGGAAGCCTGGCCCTCTCCAGGGTGTACGTCAGCCTGGCCCTTTCCATGGTGTACGGCAGCCTGGCCCTCTCCAGGGTGTATGGCAGCCTGGCCCTTTCCGCAGTGTACGGCAGCCTGGCCCTCTCCGCGGTGTACGGCACACTGGCCCTCTCCAGGGTGTACGGCACACTGGCCCTCTCCGTGGTGTACGGCAGCCTTGCCCTCTTTGCGGTGTACGGCAGCATGGCCCTCTCCAGGGTGTACGGCAGCCTGGCCCTCTCCGTGGTGTACGGCAGCCTGGCCCCCTCCAGGGTGTACAGCAGCCTGGCCCTCACCAGGGTGAACGGAAGTCTGGCCCTCTCCAGGGTGTACGGCAGCCTGGCCCTCTCCGCAGTGTACAGCAGCCCGGCCCTCTCCGTGGTGTACGGCAGCCTGACCCTCTTCGTGGTGTACGGCAGCCTGGCCCTCTTCGCGGTGAATGGCAGCTTGGCCTCTCTGTGGTGTACGGCAGCCTGCCCCTATCCAGGGTGTACGGCAGCCTGGCCCTCTCCAGGGTGGACGGCAGCCTGGCCTTCTCTGTGGTGTACGGTAGCGTGGCCCTCTCCAGGGTGTATGGCAACCTGGACCTCTCCGTGGTGCTCGGCAGCCTGGCCCTCTCACCGGTGTAGGGCAGCCTGCCCCTCTCTGCGGGGTACGGCAGCCTGGCCCTCTCTGCGGTGTACGGCACCCTGGCCCTCTCTGCAGTGTACGGCACCCTGGCCCTCTCTGCAGTGTACGGCAGCCTGGCCCTCTTCGTGGTGTACGGCAGCCTGGCCCTCTTCGTGGTGTACGGCTGCCTGGCCCTCTCCAGGGTGTACAGCAGCCTGGCCCTCTCCGCGGTGTACGGCAGCCTGGCCCTCTCCGCAGTGTACGGCAGCCTGGCCCTCTCCAGGATGTACGGCAGCCTGGCCCTCTCCAGGATGTACGGCAGCCTGGCCCTCTCCAGGATGTACGGCAGCCTGGCCCTCACCACAGTGTATGGCAGCCTGGCCCTTTTCACGGTGTGCGGCAGCCTGGCACTCTCCGCGGTGTACGGCAGCCTGGGCCTCTCCGCGGTGTACAGCAGCCTTGCCCTCTATGCGGTGTACAGCAGCCTGACCCTCTCCGCGGTGTACGCCAGCCAGACCCTCTCCAGGGTGTACATCAGCCTGGCCCTCTCCGTGGTGTACGTCAGCTTGGCCCTCTCTGTGGTGAACGTCAGCCTGGCCCTCACCATGGAGTATGTCAGCCTGGCCCTCTACACGGTTTATGGCAGCCTGGCCCTCTCTGCGGTGTACGGCAGCCTGGCCCTCTCCAGGGTGTACGGCAGCCTGGCCCTCTTTGCGGTGTATGGCAGCCTGGCCCTCTCCGGGGTGTATGGCAGCCTGGCCCTCTCCTGGGTGTACGGCAGCCTGGCCCTCTCTGCAGTGTATAGCAGCCTGGCCATCTCCGCGGCGTACGGCAGCCTGGCCCTCTCCGCGGTGTACGGCAGCCTGGCCCTCTCCGCGGTGTACGGCAGCCTGGCCCTCTCCGCGGTGTACGGCAGCCTGGCCCTCTCCAGGGTGTAGAGCAGCCTGGCCCTCTCTAGGGTGTACGGCAGCCTGGCCCTCTCTAGGGTGTACGGCAGCCTGGCCCTCTCTACGGTGTACAGCGCCTGGCCCTCTCCAGGGTGTATGGCAGCCTGGCCCTCTCCAGGGTGTACGGCAGCCTGGCCCTCTCCAGGGTGTACGGCAGCCTGGCCCTCTCCGCGGTGTACGATAGCCTGGCCCTCGCCGTGGTGTACGGCAGCCTGGCCCTCTCCGTGGTGTACGGCAGCCTGACCCTCACCATGGTGTACGGCAGCCTGACCCTCTCCGTGGTGTATGTCAGCCTGGCCCTCTCTGTGGTGTACATCAGCCTGGCCCTCACCACTGTGTATTGCAGCCTGGCACTCTCCAGGGTGTATGTCAGCCTGGCCCTCTCCAGGGTGTACGTCAGCCTGGCCCTCTCCAGGATGTACGTCAGCCTGGCCCTTTCCACGGTGTACGTCAGCCTGGCCCTTTCCATGGTGTACGGCAGCCTGGCCCTTTCCATGGTGTACGGCAGCCTGGCCCTCTCTGCAGTGTATGGCAGCCTGGCCCTCTCCAGGGTGTATGGCAGCCTGGCCCTCTCCGCGGTGTACGGCAGCCTGGCCCTCTCCGCGGTGTACGGCAGCTCGGCCCTCTCCGCGGTTTACGGCAGCTCGGCCCTCTCCGCGGTGTACGGCAGCTCGGCCCTCTTTGCGGTGTACGGCAGCCTGTCCCTCTTCGCGGTGTACGGCAGCCTGGCCCTCTTCGTGGTGTACGGCAGCCTGGCCCTCTTCGTGGTGTACGGCAGTTTGGCCCTCTCTGCGGTGTACGGCAGCCTGCCCCTCTCCAGGGTGTACGACAGCCTGGCCCTCTCCAGGGTGTACGGCAGCCTGGCCCTCTCCAGGGTGTACGGCAGCCTGGCCCTCTCCGCGGTGTACGGCGGCCCGGCCCTCTCCGTGGTGTACGGCGGCCTGGCCCTCTTCGTGGTGTACGGCAGCTTGGCCCTCTCTGCGGTGTACGGCAGCCTGGCCCTCTCCAGGGTGTATGGCAGCCTGGCCCTCTCGAGGGTGTACGGAAGCCTGGCCCTCTCCAGGGTGTACGTCAGCCTGGCCCTTTCCATGGTGTACGGCAGCCTGGCCCTCTCCAGGGTGTATGGCAGCCTGGCCCTTTCCGCAGTGTACGGCAGCCTGGCCCTCTCCGCGGTGTACGGCACACTGGCCCTCTCCAGGGTGTACGGCACACTGGCCCTCTCCGGGGTGTACGGCAGCCTTGCCCTCTTTGCGGTGTACGGCAGCCTGGCCCTCTCCAGGGTGTATGGCAGCCTGGCCCTTTCCGCAGTGTACGGCAGCCTGGCCCTCTCCGCGGTGTACGGCACACTGGCCCTCTCCAGGGTGTACGGCACACTGGCCCTCTCCGGGGTGTACGGCAGCCTTGCCCTCTTTGCGGTGTACGGCAGCCTGGCCCTCTCCAGGGTGTACGGCAGCCTGGCCCTCTCCGTGGTGTACGGCAGCCTGGCCCCCTCCAGGGTGTACAGCAGCCTGGCCCTCACCAGGGTGAACGGAAGTCTGGCCCTCTCCAGGGTGTACGGCAGCCTGGCCCTCTCTAGGGTGTACAGCAGCTTGGCCCTCTCTACGGTGTACAGCGCCTGGCCCTCTCCAGGGTGTATGGCAGCCTGGCCCTCTCCAGGGTGTACGGCAGCCTGGCCCTCTCCGCGGTGTACGATAGCCTGGCCCTCGCCGTGGTGTACGGCAGCCTGGCCCTCTTCGTGGTGTATGGCAGCCTGACCCTCACCATGGTGTACGGCAGCCTGACCCTCTCCGTGGTGTACGTCAGCCTGGCCCTCTCTGTGGTGTACATCAGCCTGGCCCTCACCACTGTGTATTGCAGCCTGGCACTCTCCAGGGTGTATGTCAGCCTGGCCCTCTCCAGGGTGTACGTCAGCCTGGCCCTCTCCAGGATGTACGTCAGCCTGGCCCTTTCCAAGGTGTACGTCAGCCTGGCCCTTTCCATGGTGTACGGCAGCCTGGCCCTTTCCATGGTGTACGGCAGCCTGGCCCTCTCTGCAGTGTATGGCAGCCTGGCGCTCTCCAGGGTGTACGGCAGCCTGGCCCTCTCCGCGGTGTACGGCAGCCCGGCCCTCTCCGCGGTGTACGGCAGCTCGGCCCTCTCCATGGTTTACGGCAGCTCGGCCCTCCTCCGCGGTGTACGGCAGCTCGGCCCTCTTTGCGGTGTACGGCAGCCTGTCCCTCTTCGCGGTGTACGGCAGCCTGGCCCGCTTCGTGGTGTACGGCAGCCTGGCCCTCTTCGTGGTGTACGGCAGTTTGGCCCTCTCTGCGGTGTACGGCAGCCTGCCCCTCTCCAGGGTGTACGACAGCCTGGCCCTCTCCAGGGTGTACGGCAGCCTGGCCCTCTCCAGGGTGTACGGCAGCCTGGCCCTCTCCAGGGTGTACGGCAGCCTGGCCCTCTCCAGGGTGTCCGGCAGCCTGGCCCTCTCCAGGGTGTACGGCAGCCTGGCCCTCTCCAGGGTGTACGGCAGCCTGGCCCTCTCCAGGGTGTACGGCAGCCTGGCCCTCACCAGGGTGAACGCAAGTCTGGCCCTCTCCAGGGTGTACGTCAGCCTGGCCCTCTCCAGGGTGTACGGCAGCCTGGCCCTCTCCGCGGTGTATGGCGGCCCGGCCCTCTCCGTGGTGTACGGCGGCCTGGCCCTCTTCGTGGTGTACGGCAGCTTGGCCCTCTCTGCGGTGTACGGCAGCCTGGCCCTCTCCAGGGTGTATGGCAGCCTGGCCCTCTCGAGGGTGTACGGAAGCCTGGCCCTCTCCAGGGTGTACGTCAGCCTGGCCCTTTCCATGGTGTACGGCAGCCTGGCCCACTCCAGGGTGTATGGCAGCCTGGCCCTTTCCGCAGTGTACGGCAGCCTGGCCCTCTCCGCGGTGTACGGCACACTGGCCCTCTCCAGGGTGTACGGCACACTGGCCCTCTCCGTGGTGTACGGCAGCCTTGCCCTCTTTGCGGTGTACGGCAGCCTGGCCCTCTCCAGGGTGTACGGCAGCCTGGCCCTCTCCGTGGTGTACGGCAGCCTGGCCCCCTCCAGGGTGTACAGCAGCCTGGCCCTCACCAGGGTGAACGGAAGTCTGGCCCTCTCCAGGGTGTATGGCAGCCTGGCCCTCTCCGCAGTGTACAGCAGCCCGGCCCTCTCCGTGGTGTACGGCAGCCTGGCCCTCTTCGTGGTGTACGGCAGCCTGGCCCTCTTCGCGGTGAATGGCAGCTTGGCCCTCTCTGTGGTGTACGGCAGCCTGCCCCTATCCAGGGTGTACGGCAGCCTGGCCCTCTCCAGGGTGGATGGCAGCCTGGCCTTCTCTGTGGTGTACGGTAGCGTGGCCCTCTCCAGGGTGTATGGCAACCTGGAACTCTCCGTGGTGCTCGGCAGCCTGGCCCTCTCACCGGTGTAGGGCAGCCTGGCCCTCTCTGCGGGGTACGGCAGCCTGGCCCTCTCTGCGGTGTACGGCACCCTGGCCCTCTCTGCAGTGTACGGCACCCTGGCCCTCTCTGCAGTGTACGGCAGCCTGGCCCTCTTCGTGGTGTACGGCAGCCTGGCCCTCTTCGTGGTGTATGACTGCCTGGCCCTCTCCAGGGTGTACAGCAGCCTGGCCCTCTCCGCGGTGTACGGCAGCCTGGCCATCTCCGCGGTGTACGGCAGCCTGGCCCTCTCCAGGATGTACGGCAGCCTGGCCCTCTCCAGGATGTACGGCAGCCTGGCCCTCTCCAGGATGTACGGCAGCCTGGCCCTCACCACAGTGTATGGCAGCCTGGCCCTTTTCACGGTGTGCGGCAGCCTGGCACTCTCCGCGGTGTACGGCAGCCTGGGCCTCTCCGCGGTGTACAGCAGCCTTGCCCTCTACGCGGTGTACAGCAGCCTGACCCTCTCCGCGGTGTACGGCAGCCAGACCCTCTCCAGGGTGTACATCAGCCTGGCCCTCTCCGTGGTGTACGTCAGCTTGGCCCTCTCTGTGGTGAACGTCAGCCTGGCCCTCACCATGGAGTATGTCAGCCTGGCCCTCTCCAGGGTGTATGGCAGCCTGGCCCTCTCCAGGGTGTACGGCAGCCTGGCCCTCTCTGCAGTGTATAGCAGCCTGGCCATCTCCGCGGTGTACGGCAGCCTGGCCCTCTCCGCGGTGTACGGCAGCCTGGCCCTCTCCGCGGTGTACGGCAGCCTGGCCCTCTCCGTGGTGTACGGCAGCCTGGCCCTCTCCAGGGTGTAGAGCAGCCTGGCCCTCTCTAGGGTGTACGGCAGCCTGGCCCTCTCTAGGGTGTACGGCAGCCTGGCCCTCTCCACGGTGTACAGCGCCTGGCCCTCTCCAGGGTGTATGGCAGCCTGGCCCTCTCCAGGGTGTATGGCAGCCTGGCCCTCTCCAGGGTGTACGGCAGCCTGGCCCTCTCCGCGGTGTACGATAGCCTGGCCCTCGCCGTGGTGTACGGCAGCCTGGCCCTCTCCGTGGTGTACGGCAGCCTGGCCCCCTCCAGGGTGTACAGCAGCCTGGCCCTCACCAGGGTGAACGGAAGTCTGGCCCTCTCCAGGGTGTACGGCAGCCTGGCCCTCTCTAGGGTGTACGGCAGCTTGGCCCTCTCTACGGTGTACAGCGCCTGGCCCTCTCCAGGGTGTATGGCAGCCTGGCCCTCTCCAGGGTGTACGGCAGCCTGGCCCTCTCCGCGGTGTACGATAGCCTGGCCCTCGCCGTGGTGTACGGCAGCCTGGCCCTCTTCGTGGTGTACGGCAGCCTGACCCTCACCATGGTGTACGGCAGCCTGACCCTCTCCGTGGTGTACGTCAGCCTGGCCCTCTCTGTGGTGTACATCAGCCTGGCCCTCACCACTGTGTATTGCAGCCTGGCACTCTCCAGGGTGTATGTCAGCCTGGCCCTCTCCAGGGTGTACGTCAGCCTGGCCCTCTCCAGGATGTACATCAGCCTGGCCCTTTCCAAGGTGTACGTCAGCCTGGCCCTTTCCATGGTGTACGGCAGCCTGGCCCTTTCCATGGTGTACGGCAGCCTGGCCCTCTCTGCAGTGTATGGCAGCCTGGCCCTCTCCAGGGTGTACGGCAGCCTGGCCCTCTCCGCGGTGTACGGCAGCCCCGCCCTCTCCGCGGTGTACGGCAGCTCGGCCCTCTCCATGGTTTACGGCAGCTCGGCCCTCTCCGCGGTGTACGGCAGCTCGGCCCTCTTTGCGGTGTACGGCAGCCTGTCCCTCTTCGCGGTGTACGGCAGCCTGGCCCTCTCGAGGGTGTACGGAAGCCTGGCCCTCTCCAGGGTGTACGTCAGCCTGGCCCTTTCCATGGTGTACGGCAGCCTGGCCCACTCCA
Source organism: Calotriton arnoldi (assembly GCA_963921515.1). NCBI lineage: Eukaryota > Metazoa > Chordata > Amphibia > Caudata > Salamandridae > Calotriton > Calotriton arnoldi. Next base: position 610,045 of record CAWUFW010004248.1, read on the forward strand.
GGGTGTATGGCAGCCTGGCCCTTTCCGCAGTGTACGGCAGCCTGGCCCTCTCCGCGGTGTACGGCACACTGGCCCTCTCCAGGGTGTACGGCACACTGGCCCTCTCGTGGTGTACGGCAGCCTTGCCCTCTTTGCGGTGTACGGCAGCCTGGCCCTCTCCAGGGTGTACGTCAGCCTGGCCCTCTCCAGGGTGTACGGCAGCCTGGCCCTCTCCGCGGTGTATGGCGGCCCGGCCCTCTCCGTGGTGTACGGCGGCCTGGCCCTCTTCGTGGTGTACGGCAGCTTGGCCCTCTCTGCGGTGTACGGCAGCCTGGCCCTCTCCAGGGTGTATGGCAGCCTGGCCCTCTCGAGGGTGTACGGAAGCCTGGCCCTCTCCAGGGTGTACGTCAGCCTGGCCCTTTCCATGGTGTACGGCAGCCTGGCCCACTCCAGGGTGTATGGCAGCCTGGCCCTTTCCGCAGTGTACGGCAGCCTGGCCCTCTCCGCGGTGTACGGCACACTGGCCCTCTCCAGGGTGTACGGCACACTGGCCCTCTCCGTGGTGTACGGCAGCCTTGCCCTCTTTGCGGTGTACGGCAGCCTGGCCCTCTCCAGGGTGTACGGCAGCCTGGCCCTCTCCGTGGTGTACGGCAGCCTGGCCCCCTCCAGGGTGTACAGCAGCCTGGCCCTCACCAGGGTGAACGGAAGTCTGGCCCTCTCCAGGGTGTATGGCAGCCTGGCCCTCTCCGCAGTGTACAGCAGCCCGGCCCTCTCCGTGGTGTACGGCAGCCTGGCCCTCTTCGTGGTGTACGGCAGCCTGGCCCTCTTCGCGGTGAATGGCAGCTTGGCCCTCTCTGTGGTGTACGGCAGCCTGCCCCTATCCAGGGTGTACGGCAGCCTGGCCCTCTCCAGGGTGGACGGCAGCCTGGCCTTCTCTGTGGTGTACGGTAGCGTGGCCCTCTCCAGGGTGTATGGCAACCTGGAACTCTCCGTGGTGCTCGGCAGCCTGGCCCTCTCACCGGTGTAGGGCAGCCTGGCCCTCTCTGCGGGGTACGGCAGCCTGGCCCTCTCTGCGGTGTACGGCACCCTGGCCCTCTCTGCAGTGTACGGCACCCTGGCCCTCTCTGCAGTGTACGGCAGCCTGGCCCTCTTCGTGGTGTACGGCAGCCTGGCCCTCTTCGTGGTGTATGACTGCCTGGCCCTCTCCAGGGTGTACAGCAGCCTGGCCCTCTCCGCGGTGTACGGCAGCCTGGCCATCTCCCGCGGTGTACGGCAGCCTGGCCCTCTCCAGGATGTACGGCAGCCTGGCCCTCTCCAGGATGTACGGCAGCCTGGCCCTCTCCAGGATGTACGGCAGCCTGGCCCTCACCACAGTGTATGGCAGCCTGGCCCTTTTCACGGTGTGCGGCAGCCTGGCACTCTCCGCGGTGTACGGCAGCCTGGGCCTCTCCGCGGTGTACAGCAGCCTTGCCCTCTACGCGGTGTACAGCAGCCTGACCCTCTCCGCGGTGTACGGCAGCCAGACCCTCTCCAGGGTGTACATCAGCCTGGCCCTCTCCGTGGTGTACGTCAGCTTGGCCCTCTCTGTGGTGAACGTCAGCCTGGCCCTCACCATGGAGTATGTCAGCCTGGCCCTCTCCAGGGTGTATGGCAGCCTGGCCCTCTCCAGGGTGTACGGCAGCCTGGCCCTCTCTGCAGTGTATAGCAGCCTGGCCATCTCCGCGGTGTACGGCAGCCTGGCCCTCTCCGCGGTGTACGGCAGCCTGGCCCTCTCCGCGGTGTACGGCAGCCTGGCCCTCTCCGTGGTGTACGGCAGCCTGGCCCTCTCCAGGGTGTAGAGCAGCCTGGCCCTCTCTAGGGTGTACGGCAGCCTGGCCCTCTCTAGGGTGTACGGCAGCCTGGCCCTCTCCACGGTGTACAGCGCCTGGCCCTCTCCAGGGTGTATGGCAGCCTGGCCCTCTCCAGGGTGTATGGCAGCCTGGCCCTCTCCAGGGTGTACGGCAGCCTGGCCCTCTCCGCGGTGTACGATAGCCTGGCCCTCGCCGTGGTGTACGGCAGCCTGGCCCTCTCCGTGGTGTACGGCAGCCTGGCCCCCTCCAGGGTGTACAGCAGCCTGGCCCTCACCAGGGTGAACGGAAGTCTGGCCCTCTCCAGGGTGTACGGCAGCCTGGCCCTCTCTAGGGTGTACGGCAGCTTGGCCCTCTCTACGGTGTACAGCGCCTGGCCCTCTCCAGGGTGTATGGCAGCCTGGCCCTCTCCAGGGTGTACGGCAGCCTGGCCCTCTCCCGCGGTGTACGATAGCCTGGCCCTCGCCGTGGTGTACGGCAGCCTGGCCCTCTTCGTGGTGTACGGCAGCCTGACCCTCACCATGGTGTACGGCAGCCTGACCCTCTCCGTGGTGTACGTCAGCCTGGCCCTCTCTGTGGTGTACATCAGCCTGGCCCTCACCACTGTGTATTGCAGCCTGGCACTCTCCAGGGTGTATGTCAGCCTGGCCCTCTCCAGGGTGTACGTCAGCCTGGCCCTCTCCAGGATGTACATCAGCCTGGCCCTTTCCAAGGTGTACGTCAGCCTGGCCCTTTCCATGGTGTACGGCAGCCTGGCCCTTTCCATGGTGTACGGCAGCCTGGCCCTCTCTGCAGTGTATGGCAGCCTGGCCCTCTCCAGGGTGTACGGCAGCCTGGCCCTCTCCGCGGTGTACGGCAGCCCCGCCCTCTCCGCGGTGTACGGCAGCTCGGCCCTCTCCATGGTTTACGGCAGCTCGGCCCTCTCCGCGGTGTACGGCAGCTCGGCCCTCTTTGCGGTGTACGGCAGCCTGTCCCTCTTCGCGGTGTACGGCAGCCTGGCCCTCTCGAGGGTGTACGGAAGCCTGGCCCTCTCCAGGGTGTACGTCAGCCTGGCCCTTTCCATGGTGTACGGCAGCCTGGCCCACTCCAGGGTGTATGGCAGCCTGGCCCTTTCCGCAGTGTACGGCAGCCTGGCCCTCTCCGCGGTGTACGGCACACTGGCCCTCTCCAGGGTGTACGGCACACTGGCCCTCTCCGTGGTGTACGGCAGCCTTGCCCTCTTTGCGGTGTAAGGCAGCCTGGCCCTCTCCAGGGTGTACGGCAGCCTGGCCCTCTCCGTGGTGTACGGCAGCCTGGCCCCTCCAGGGTGTACAGCAGCCTGGCCCTCACCAGGGTGAACGGAAGTCTGGCCCTCTCCAGGGTGTATGGCAGCCTGGCCCTCTCCGCAGTGTACAGCAGCCCGGCCCTCTCCGTGGTGTACGGCAGCCTGGCCCTCTTCGTGGTGTACGGCAGCCTGGCCCTCTTCGCGGTGAATGGCAGCTTGGCCCTCTCTGTGGTATACGGCAGCCTGCCCCTATCCAGGGTGTACGGCAGCCTGGCCCTCTCCAGGGTGGACGGCAGCCTGGCCTTCTCTGTGGTGTACGGTAGCGTGGCCCTCTCCAGGGTGTATGGCAACCTGGACCTCTCCGTGGTGCTCGGCAGCCTGGCCCTCTCACCGGTGTAGGGCAGCCTGGCCCTCTCTGCGGGGTACGGCAGCCTGGCCCTCTCTGCGGTGTACGGCACCCTGGCCCTCTCTGCAGTGTACGGCACCCTGGCCCTCTCTGCAGTGTACGGCAGCCTGGCCCTCTTCGTGGTGTACGGCAGCCTGGCCCTCTTCGTGGTGTATGACTGCCTGGCCCTCTCCAGGGTGTACAGCAGCCTGGCCCTCTCCGCGGTGTACGGCAGCCTGGCCATCTCTGCGGTGTACGGCAGCCTGGCCCTCTCCAGGATGTACGGCAGCCTGGCCCTCACCACAGTGTATGGCAGCCTGGCCCTTTTCACGGTGTGCGGCAGCCTGGCACTCTCCGCGGTGTACGGCAGCCTGGGCCTCTCCGCGGTGTACAGCAGCCTTGCCCTCTACGCGGTGTACAGCAGCCTGACCCTCTCCGCGGTGTACGGCAGCCAGACCCTCTCCAGGGTGTACATCAGCCTGGCCCTCTCCGTGGTGTACGTCAGCTTGGCCCTCTCTGTGGTGAACGTCAGCCTGGCCCTCACCATGGAGTATGTCAGCCTGGCCCTCTCCAGGGTGTATGGCAGCCTGGCCCTCTCCAGGGTGTACGGCAGCCTGGCCCTCTCTGCAGTGTATAGCAGCCTGGCCATCTCCGCGGTGTACGGCAGCCTGGCCCTCTCCGCGGTGTACGGCAGCCTGGCCCTCTCCGCGGTGTACGGCAGCCTGGCCCTCTCCGTGGTGTACGGCAGCCTGGCCCTCTCCAGGGTGTAGAGCAGCCTGGCCCTCTCTAGGGTGTACGGCAGCCTGGCCCTCTCTAGGGTGTACGGCAGCCTGGCCCTCTCCACGGTGTACAGCGCCTGGCCCTCTCCAGGGTGTATGGCAGCCTGGCCCTCTCCAGGGTGTATGGCAGCCTGGCCCTCTCCAGGGTGTACGGCAGCCTGGCCCTCTCCCGCGGTGTACGATAGCCTGGCCCTCGCCGTGGTGTACGGCAGCCTGGCCCTCTCCGTGGTGTACGGCAGCCTGACCCTCACCATGGTGTACGGCAGCCTGACCCTCTCCGTGGTGTACGTCAGCCTGGCCCTCTCTGTGGTGTACATCAGCCTGGCCCTCACCACTGTGTATTGCAGCCTGGCACTCTCCAGGGTGTATGTCAGCCTGGCCCTCTCCAGGGTGTACGGCAGCCTGGCCCTCTCCAGGATGTACGTCAGCCTGGCCCTTTCCACGGTGTACGGCAGCCTGGCCCTCTCCAGTGTGTACAGCAGCCTGGCCCTCTCCAGGGTGTACGTCAGCCTGGCCCTTTCCATGGTGTACGGCAGCCTGGCCCTTTCCATGGTGTACGGCAGCCTGGCCCTCTCTGCAGTGTATGGCAGCCTGGCCCTCTCCAGGGTGTACGGCAGCCTGGCCCTCTCCGCGGTGTACGGCAGCCTGGCCCTCTCCGCAGTGTATGGCAGCTCGGCCCTCTCTGCGGTTTATGGCAGCTCGGCCCTCTCCGCGGTGTACGGCAGCTCGGCCCTCTTCGCGGTGTACGGCAGCCTGTCCCTCTTCGCGGTGTACGGCAGCCTAGCCCTCTTCGTGGTGTACGGCAGCCTGGCCCTCTTCGTGGTGTACGGCAGCCTGGCCCTCTTCGCGGTGTACGGCAGCCTGGCCCTCTTCGCGGTGTACGGCAGCCTGGCCCTCTTCGTGGTGTACGGCAGTTTGGCCCTCTCTGCGGTGTACGGCAGCCTGCCCCTCTCCAGGGTGTACGACAGCCTGGCCCTCTCCAGGGTGTACGGCAGCCTGGCCCTCTCCAGGGTGTACGGCAGCCTGGCCCTCTCCAGGGTGTCCGGCAGCCTGGCCCTCTCCAGGGTGTACGGCAGCCTGGCCCTCTCCAGGGTGTACGGCAGCCTGGCCTTCTCCAGGGTGTACGGCAGCCTGGCCCTCTCCAGGGTGTACGGCAGCCTGGCCCTGTAGGAGAGTAGGATCTGCCTCTTATGTTGCCCCCACTTTTTTTCTGATGTTTACACTGGTTTCTGGCTATAGTCTGGCTGGGACCATGCTAATCAGGGCCCCAGCCTCTCCGTTCTCTCTAAACGATTTGGAGTGCACTCTAGGTGCACTAGTGATTGGATACTGTGGCACCTTATGAGTCCCTAGTATATGGTACCTTAGGTACCAAGGGCATAGGTACTTCACAGGCCTACCAGGGGCTGCAGCATGTATTATGCCACCCCTGGGAAGCAGACTAAATCTGACACCACAGGCCTGCTACTGCAGCCTGAGTGAGGAAGTGCTAGCACCCCTCACTGAGATATAGGTTCCCTATATCTCTCCTACACACACATATAACTCTATCAGTCACCCCTAAGGCAGGCCCTATCAATCCTGAGGGCAGGGTGCTTGGCTTCTATGTGAGGGGGTGCCTCTGCCTGAGCAGGGCCCCTCTGCAGCTCTCAGAGTCCATTCTCTGGTGCTGTTTGTGGATGCGGTTAAACCATATACTTTTAAGTGCATTATATCCTCGCGGTAAAATGCTAGCTTTGGAATGGCTGCATCGAAACATGTCGTGTTTGGTGTCAAACACCTTGGAATACTACCCCCCCCGCCGGTCCTGGCGGCGGGGGTAGCATTCCACCCTTCTAGAGGGATAGACATGTACCTACTATGGAAACGCGGTAGAATCCGGCAGAGCCCTGGCATCACAAAATGGATGCCACCAGTCAGACACTGGGCTGCCCTCCTGCTGATGACCAACACTCGCAGTGGAGGAAGCCCAACAATAGATATCCTGTCCCAAGGGGGTGTGACCACCTCCCAGACAGGGTTTAGTGTATTGGGGCTGGGTGGGTGTACTCCTAGAGTGCTTTGAAGTCCTGCACTGGGGGAGCAGAAGGCTCCTCTGTGCATATGCCAGTTCAAACCGGCTCAGGGGCTACCTGTCCCTGCTCTGGCGCGAAACTGGACAAAGGGAAGTGGGTGTAGCCACCCACTCCCCTGACCCTCCCATAGGTAGGGTCATAGAGCTAGTCCCTCCCTTTCTTTTAGTATAAGAGGGGGAACCTGTGCATTGCACCCTAGATTTCCCTGGACGACGCTCTACAAGAAGAATCCCGGACCTTCGACGTTCCACTACCGCTGGAAGACTGAAGAATCTCCCTTGGAGTCAAGGAGTGACTCCCCTGCTTGGCAGGCACCAAAAACTACAAACGACGGTCGCAAACTACGCCGCTCCCGCTGGAGTCCGAAGTCCCTGCAGCCCAAGAAGTGGATTTCCTGACTTCTCAAAGGCCATCGTGAGTCCCCAGTGAAGCTGAGGCCAGTGGACCCCAAGAGTAATGAGGAACCGCGACCCCTGGGTACCGTGCACTATTGTCAAGTGCAACCCCTTCACAATGTTCCACGAACTTGTGCTTTGGACCACATGTGGTCCCAGCCTCCAGCAGGAATCCCTCCTAATATCAGAGGCCTACCACGTTCCGAGTGACCGTGGGCCCCTGTGAGTGAATCCTCCCGAGGCATCTTCGCGATCCCTTGCCAGCCGGCTTGTGGGTCCCCAGAAGACTTCTTAAAGAAACCAAAGGGCTCCCCTGGTTGCTCCAGGCCTGCCCTGACTTACCCTCGCTGGGTGAGTCCCCCAGACCTTGCTGGTCTGCGCCATTGCCTCTTCACACTTTCCCCAAGACTTGCTGTCACCAAGGCTTGTTGGCTCCGATCGAGTCGCCGACACCGCAGTGAGCTGCAGACATCGTGGGACACGCCGAATCCAGCTCCTGGTCATCGACGCCTCCTGGACCTCGTGGCTGAAGAGTCAAGGCAACCGCGAACGACCTGAATCTTGCGACGACGGGCATCCATCTTCCTTGCCCCGAGTCACTGCCAAGTGACTTTGAACACTGTCCCCTCTGCTTTCAGGTCTTCCATCTTCCGAATCCAGGCTTGGATTCCTCCGGACACTTCTCCTGTCGCCGCAAGCAGCAAGTCTTCGCTGGCTCCCATTGAAAACTACGCCGCGACCCGACACCAAAGAACACCTATGCACCCGGCTCCCCTGGGTGAGGTAACTTCAGCACTACGGTGCTCCTGTGGGTGTGGGCCTAGAACTACTTACCCTGTAAGTGACTTGCTTGTAGCTTCCTAGAAGTGTCCTAAAACTCTAACTTTCCAAGTGCGACAATTGCGCTGACTCGTACAGGGTTCGCGTCTGTGTTAGACACACCGCGTCCATCTCCTTTGTAACACTATCTAAAACTGTATCCTTCGACTCGTACTGAGTCCGATGGGTGTTCGCCTCGAACACACAAAGGGCCTGTAATTCTGAGATCTCCATTGCACTGACTCGCACAAGGTTCGCGTCTGTGTTAGACACAGCGCGTCCATCTACCTTGCATCTCTATCTGTGACCGCGTCCTTCGACTCGTACAAGGACCGATCGGTGTGTTCGCCTCGAACACGCAAGGGACCTTTAACATTGATATCTCAATCGCGTCTGAGTGCATAGACTCGCACCAGTGCCAGGTCACCGCGTCCGTCCCCTGTGGGGCTCCTACAACTACCTGGGGTGGTTCTTGGGGGTCCCTCGATTCTAGATGCCCTAGACCTAGGTCTAGCAAACTAAGATTGTGATATTTGATTGTGCTAAACTTATTTTGATAACATTTGACTTGTACATATGTTCCTGACTTTTAATCTCATAAAATGATTAGTAGAGAGTGTTTATTAATAAATACATATATATTTGATATATATACCTGTGTGATGTCTTTTCATTTGGTGATTCAAGAGATTGTGTGGTAAAACAAGCTGCTTTACATTCCTTCAAGACTTCGCCTGAAGGCTGCTCTCCACATCTACCACTAGGATAGCTTTCTATAAAGGTTGTCTTAAACCTATCTACCATAAGAGTCGAATTGTTCTGGTGCAAGGTGTCCACTTTAATTAGTGAACAGCATATACCAGGCCAACTTCTCACAGACCCTCTCCAGGGTGTACTGCAGCCTGGACCTCTTCGTGGTATATGGCAGCCTGGCCCTCTCCAGGGTGTACGGCAGCCTGGCCCTCTGCGCGGTGTACGGCAGCCTGGCCCTGTCCAGGGTGTATGGCAGACTGGCCCTCTCCGCGGTGTACAGCAGCCTGGCCCTCTCCTAGGTGTACAGCAGCATGACCCTCTCCGCGGTGTACGGCAGCCTGGCCCTCTCCAGGGTGTACGTCAGCCTGGCCCCCTCCAGGGTGTACGGCAGCCTGGCCCTCTCCGCAGTGTATGGCAGCCTGGCCCTCTCCAGGGTGTACAGCAGCCTGGCCCTCTCCAGGGTGTACAGCAGCCTGGCCCTCTCCAGGGTGTACGGCAGCCTGGCCCTCTCCAGGGTTTACGGCGCCTGGCCCTCTCCAGGGTGTACGGCGACCTGGCCCTCTCCGTAGTATACGGCAGCCTGACCCGCTCCGTGGTGTACGGCAGCTTGATCCTCTCCAGGGTGTACACCAGCCTGGTACTCTCAGCGGTGTACGTCAGCCTGGCCCTCTCCGCAGTGTACGGCAGCCTGGCCCTCTCCACGGTGTACGGCAGCCTGGCCCTCTCTAGGGTGTACGGCAGCCTGGCTCTCTTCGCGGTGTATGGCAGCCTAGCCCTCTTCACGGTGTATGGCAGCCTGGCCCTCTTCACGGTGTATGGCAGCCTGGCCCTCTCCAGGGTGTACGGCAGCCTGGCCCTCTCCGCGGTGTAAGGCAGGGTGGCCCTCTCCGCGGTGTAAGGCAGCCTGGCCCTCTCTGCAGTGTATGGCAGCCTGGCCATCTCCGCGGTGTACAGCAGCCTGGCCCTCTCCGCGGTGTACGGCAGCCTGGCCCTCTCCAGGGTGTAGAGCAGCCTGGCCCTCTCCAGGGTGTAGAGCAGCCTGGCCCTCTCCAGGGTGTAGAGCAGCCTGGCCCTCTCCAGGGTGTAGAGCAGCCTGGCCCTTTCCATGGTGTACGGCAGCCTGGCCCTTTCCATGGTGTACGGCAGCCTGGCCCTCTCTGCAGTGTATGGCAGCCTGGCCCTCTCCAGGGTGTACGTCAGCCTGGCCCTCTCCGCGGTGTACGGCAGCCTGGCCCTCTCCGCGGTGTACGGCAGCTCGGCCCTCTCCATGGTTTACGGCAGCTCGGCCCTCTCCGCGGTGTACGGCAGCTCGGCCCTCTTTGCGGTGTACGGCAGCCTGTCCCTCTTCGCGGTGTACGGCAGCCTGGCCCGCTTCGTGGTGTACGGCAGCCTGGCCCTCTTCGTGGTGTACGGCAGTTTGGCCCTCTCTGCGGTGTACGGCAGCCTGCCCCTCTCCAGGGTGTACGACAGCCTGGCCCTCTCCAGGGTGTACGGCAGCCTGGCCCTCTCCAGGGTGTACGGCAGCCTGGCCCTCTCCAGGGTGTCCGGCAGCCTGGCCCTCTCCAGGGTGTACGGCAGCCTGGCCCTCTCCAGGGTGTACGGCAGCCTGGCCCTCTCCAGGGTGTACGGCAGCCTGGCCCTCTCCAGGGTGTACGGCAGCCTGGCCCTCTCCAGGGTGTACGGCAGCCTGGCCCTCACCAGGGTGAACGCAAGTCTGGCCCTCTCCAGGGTGTACGTCAGCCTGGCCCTCTCCCAGGGTGTACGGCAGCCTGGCCCTCTCTGCGGTGTATGGCGGCCCGGCCCTCTCCGTGGTGTACGGCGGCCTGGCCCTCTTCGTGGTGTACGGCAGCTTGGCCCTCTCTGCGGTGTACGGCAGCCTGGCCCTCTCCAGGGTGTATGGCAGCCTGGCCCTCTCGAGGGTGTACGGAAGCCTGGCCCTCTCCAGGGTGTACGTCAGCCTGGCCCTTTCCATGGTGTACGGCAGCCTGGCCCTCTCCAGGGTGTATGGCAGCCTGGCCCTTTCCGCAGTGTACGGCAGCCTGGCCCTCTCCGCGGTGTACGGCACACTGGCCCTCTCCAGGGTGTACGGCACACTGGCCCTCTCCGTGGTGTACGGCAGCCTTGCCCTCTTTGCGGTGTACGGCAGCCTGGCCCTCTCCAGGGTGTACGGCAGCCTGGCCCTCTCCGTGGTGTACGGCAGCCTGGCCCCCTCCAGGGTGTACAGCAGCCTGGCCCTCACCAGGGTGAACGGAAGTCTGGCCCTCTCCAGGGTGTACGGCAGCCTGGTCCTCTCCGCAGTGTACAGCAGCCCGGCCCTCTCCGTGGTGTACGGCAGCCTGGCCCTCTTCGTGGTGTACGGCAGCCTGGCCCTCTTCGCGGTGAATGGCAGCTTGGCCCTCTCTGTGGTGTACGGCAGCCTGCCCCTATCCAGGGTGCACGGCAGCCTGGCCCTCTCCAGGGTGGACGGCAGCCTGGCCTTCTCTGTGGTGTACGGTAGCGTGGCCCTCTCCAGGGTGTATGGCAACCTGGACCTCTCCGTGGTGCTCGGCAGCCTGGCCCTCTCACCGGTGTAGGGCAGCCTGGCCCTCTCTGCGGGGTACGGCAGCCTGGCCCTCTCTGCGGTGTACGGCACCCTGGCCCTCTCTGCAGTGTACGGCACCCTGGCCCTCTCTGCAGTGTACGGCAGCCTGGCCCTCTTCGTGGTGTACGGCAGCCTGGCCCTCTTCGTGGTGTATGACTGCCTGGCCCTCTCCAGGGTGTACAGCAGCCTGGCCCTCTCCGCGGTGTACGGCAGCCTGGCCATCTCCCGCGGTGTACGGCAGCCTGGCCCTCTCCAGGATGTACGGCAGCCTGGCCCTCTCCAGGATGTACGGCAGCCTGGCCCTCTCCAGGATGTACGGCAGCCTGGCCCTCACCACAGTGTATGGCAGCCTGGCCCTTTTCACGGTGTGCGGCAGCCTGGCACTCTCCGCGGTGTACGGCAGCCTGGGCCTCTCCGCGGTGTACAGCAGCCTTGCCCTCTACGCGGTGTACAGCAGCCTGACCCTCTCCGCGGTGTACGGCAGCTTGGTCCTCTCCAGGGTGTACACCAGCCTGGTACTCTCAGCGGTGTACGTCAGCCTGGCCCTCTCCGCAGTGTACGGCAGCCTGGCCCTCTCCACGGTGTACGGCAGCCTGGCCCTCTCCAGGGTGTACGGCAGCCTGGCTCTCTTCGCGGTGTATGGCAGCCTAGCCCTCTTCACGGTGTATGGCAGCCTGGCCCTCTTCACGGTGTATGGCAGCCTGGCCCTCTCCAGGGTGTACGGCAGCCTGGCCCTCTCCGCGGTGTAAGGCAGGGTGGCCCTCTTCGCGGTGTAAGGCAGCCTGGCCCTCTCTGCAGTGTATGGCAGCCTGGCCATCTCCGCGGTGTACAGCAGCCTGGCCCTCTCCGTGGTGTACGGCAGCCTGGCCCTCTCCAGGGTGTAGAGCAGCCTGGCCCTCTCCAGGGTGTAGAGCAGCCTGGCCCTCTCCAGGGTGTAGAGCAGCCTGGCCCTTTCCATGGTGTACGGCAGCCTGGCCCTTTCCATGGTGTACGGCAGCCTGGCCCTCTCTGCAGTGTATGGCAGCCTGGCCCTCTCCAGGGTGTACGGCAGCCTGCCCTCTCCGCGGTGTACGGCAGCCTGGCCCTCTCCGCGGTGTACGGCAGCTCGGCCCTCTCCATGGTTTACGGCAGCTCGGCCCTCTCCGCGGTGTACGGCAGCTCGGCCCTCTTTGCGGTGTACGGCAGCCTGTCCCTCTTCGCGGTGTACGGCAGCCTGGCCCGCTTCGTGGTGTACGGCAGCCTGGCCCTCTTCGTGGTGTACGGCAGTTTGGCCCTCTCTGCGGTGTACGGCAGCCTGCCCCTCTCCAGGGTGTACGACAGCCTGGCCCTCTCCAGTGTGTACGGCAGCCTGGCCCTCTCCAGGGTGTACGGCAGCCTGGCCCTCTCCAGGGTGTCCGGCAGCCTGGCCCTCTCCAGGGTGTACGGCAGCCTGGCCCTCTCCAGGGTGTACGGCAGCCTGGCCCTCTCCAGGGTGTACGGCAGCCTGGCCCTCTCCAGGGTGTACGGCAGCCTGGCCCTCTCCAGGGTGTACGGCAGCCTGGCCCTCACCAGGGTGAACGCAAGTCTGGCCCTCTCCAGGGTGTACGTCAGCCCGGCCCTCTCCAGGGTGTACGGCAGCCTGGCCCTCTCTGCGGTGTATGGCGGCCCGGCCCTCTCCGTGGTGTACGGCGGCCTGGCCCTCTTCGTGGTGTACGGCAGCTTGGCCCTCTCTGCGGTGTACGGCAGCCTGGCCCTCTCCAGGGTGTATGGCAGCCTGGCCCTCTCGAGGGTGTACGGAAGCCTGGCCCTCTCCAGGGTGTACGTCAGCCTGGCCCTTTCCATGGTGTACGGCAGCCTGGCCCTCTCCAGGGTGTATGGCAGCCTGGCCCTTTCCGCAGTGTACGGCAGCCTGGCCCTCTCCGCGGTGTACGGCACACTGGCCCTCTCCAGGGTGTACGGCACACTGGCCCTCTCCGTGGTGTACGGCAGCCTTGCCCTCTTTGCGGTGTACGGCAGCCTGGCCCTCTCCAGGGTGTACGGCAGCCTGGCCCTCTCCGTGGTGTACGGCAGCCTGGCCCCCTCCAGGGTGTACAGCAGCCTGGCCCTCACCAGGGTGAACGGAAGTCTGGCCCTCTCCAGGGTGTACGGCAGCCTGGCCCTCTCCGCAGTGTACAGCAGCCCGGCCCTCTCCGTGGTGTACGGCAGCCTGGCCCTCTTCGTGGTGTACGGCAGCCTGGCCCTCTTCGTGGTGTACGGCAGCCTGGCCCTCTTCGCGGTGAATGGCAGCTTGGCCCTCTCTGTGGTGTACGGCAGCCTGCCCCTATCCAGGGTGTACGGCAGCCTGGCACTCTCCAGGGTGGACGGCAGCCTGGCCTTCTCTGTGGTGTACGGTAGCGTGGCCCTCTCCAGGGTGTATGGCAACCTGGACCTCTCCGTGGTGCTCGGCAGCCTGGCCCTCTCACCGGTGTAGGGCAGCCTGGCCCTCTCTGCGGGGTACGGCAGCCTGGCCCTCTCTGCGGTATACGGCACCCTGGCCCTCTCTGCAGTGTACGGCACCCTGGCCCTCTCTGCAGTGTACGGCAGCCTGGCCCTCTTCGTGGTGTACGGCAGCCTGGCCCTCTTCGTGGTGTATGACTGCCTGGCCCTCTCCAGGGTGTACAGCAGCCTGGCCCTCTCCGCGGTGTACGGCAGCCTGGCCATCTCCGCGGTGTACGGCAGCCTGGCCCTCTCCAGGATGTACGGCAGCCTGGCCCTCTCCAGGATGTACGGCAGCCTGGCCCTCTCCAGGATGTACGGCAGCCTGGCCCTCACCACAGTGTATGGCAGCCTGGCCCTTTTCACGGTGTGCGGCAGCCTGGCACTCTCCGCGGTGTACGGCAGCCTGGGCCTCTCCGCGGTGTACAGCAGCCTTGCCCTCTACGCGGTGTACAGCAGCCTGACCCTCTCCGCGGTGTACGGCAGCCAGACCCTCTCCAGGGTGTACATCAGCCTGGCCCTCTCCGTGGTGTACGTCAGCTTGGCCCTCTCTGTGGTGAACGTCAGCCTGGCCCTCACCATGGAGTATGTCAGCCTGGCCCTCTCCAGGGTGTATGGCAGCCTGGCCCTCTCCAGGGTGTACGGCAGCCTGGCCCTCTCTGCAGTGTATAGCAGCCTGGCCATCTCCGCGGTGTACGGCAGCCTGGCCCTCTCCGCGGTGTACGGCAGCCTGGCCCTCTCCGCGGTGTACGGCAGCCTGGCCCTCTCCGCGGTGTACGGCAGCCTGGCCCTCTCCGTGGTGTACGGCAGCCTGGCCCTCTCCAGGGTGTAGAGCAGCCTGGCCCTCTCTAGGGTGTACGGCAGCCTGGCCCTCTCTAGGGTGTACGGCAGCCTGGCCCTCTCCACGGTGTACAGCGCCTGGCCCTCTCCAGGGTGTATGGCAGCCTGGCCCTCTCCAGGGTGTATGGCAGCCTGGCCCTCTCCAGGGTGTACGGCAGCCTGGCCCTCTCCGCGGTGTACGATAGCCTGGCCCTCGCCGTGGTGTACGGCAGCCTGGCCCTCTCCGTGGTGTACGGCAGCCTGACCCTCACCATGGTGTACGGCAGCCTGACCCTCTCCGTGGTGTACGTCAGCCTGGCCCTCTCTGTGGTGTACATCAGCCTGGCCCTCACCACTGTGTATTGCAGCCTGGCACTCTCCAGGGTGTATGTCAGCCTGGCCCTCTCCAGGGTGTACGGCAGCCTGGCCCTCTCCAGGATGTACGTCAGCCTGGCCCTTTCCACGGTGTACGGCAGCCTGGCCCTCTCCAGTGTGTACAGCAGCCTGGCCCTCTCCAGGGTGTACGTCAGCCTGGCCCTTTCCATGGTGTACGGCAGCCTGGCCCTTTCCATGGTGTACGGCAGCCTGGCCCTCTCTGCAGTGTATGGCAGCCTGGCCCTCTCCAGGGTGTACGGCAGCCTGGCCCTCTCCGCGGTGTACGGCAGCCTGGCCCTCTCCGCAGTGTATGGCAGCTCGGCCCTCTCCGCGGTTTACGGCAGCTCGGCCCTCTCCGCGGTGTACGGCAGCTCGGCCCTCTTCGCGGTGTACGGCAGCCTGTCCCTCTTCGCGGTGTACGGCAGCCTGGCCCTCTTCGTGGTGTACGACAGCCTGGCCCTCTTCGTGGTGTACGGCAGCCTGGCCCTCTTCGCGGTGTACGGCAGCCTGGCCCTCTTCGCGGTGTACGGCAGCCTGGCCCTCTTCGTGGTGTACGGCAGTTTGGCCCTCTCTGCGGTGTACGGCAGCCTGCCCCTCTCCATGGTGTACGACAGCCTGGCCCTCTCCAGGGTGTACGGCAGCCTGGCCCTCTCCAGGGTGTACGGCAGCCTGGCCCTCTCCAGGGTGTCCGGCAGCCTGGCCCTCTCCAGGGTGTACGGCAGCCTGGCCCTCTCCAGGGTGTACGGCAGCCTGGCCTTCTCCAGGGTGTACGGCAGCCTGGCCCTCACCAGGGTGAACGGAAGTCTGGCCCTCTCCAGGGTGTACGTCAGCCTGGCGCTCTCCAGGGTGTACGGCAGCCCGGCCCTCTCCGCGGTGTACGGCGGCCCGGCCCTCTCCGTGGTGTACGGCAGCCTGGCCCTCTTCGTGGTGTACGGCAGCTTGGCCCTCTCTGCGGTGTACGGCAGCCTGGCCCTCTCCAGGGTGTACGGCAGCCTGGCCCTCTCCAGGGTGTACGGCAGCCTGGCCCTCTCCAGGGCATACGTCAGCCTGGCCTTTTCCATGGTGTACGGCAGCCTGGCCCTCTCCAGGGTGTATGGCAGCCTGGCCCTTTCCGCAGTGTATGGCAGCCTGGCCCTCTCCGCGGTGTACAGCACACTGGCCCTCTCCAGGGTGTACGGCAGCCTGGCCCTCTCTGCGGTGTACGGCACCCTGGCCCTCTCTGCAGTGTTCGGCAGCCTGGCCCTCTTCGTGGTGTACGGCAGCCTGGCCCTCACCATGGTGTATGTCAGCCTGGCCCTCTACACGGTTTATGGCAGCCTGGCCCTCTCTGCGGTGCACGTCTGCCTGGCCCTCTCCACGGTGTACGGCAGCCTGGCCCTCTCCAGGGTGTATGGCAGCCTGGCCCTGTAGGAGAGTAGGATCTGCCTCTTATGTTGCCCCCACTTTTTTTCTGATGTTTACACTGGTTTCTGGCTATAGTCTGGCTGGGACCATGCTAATCAGGGCCCCAGCCTCTCCGTTCTCTCTAAACGATTTGGAGTGCACTCTAGGTGCACTAGTGATTGGATACTGTGGCACCTTATGAGTCCCTAGTATATGGTACCTTAGGTACCAAGGGCATAGGTACTTCACAGGCCTACCAGGGGCTGCAGCATGTATTATGCCACCCCTGGGAAGCAGACTAAATCTGACACCACAGGCCTGCTACTGCAGCCTGAGTGAGGAAGTGCTAGCACCCCTCACTGAGATATAGGTTCCCTATATCTCTCCTACACACACATATAACTCTATCAGTCACCCCTAAGGCAGGCCCTATCAATCCTGAGGGCAGGGTGCTTGGCTTCTATGTGAGGGGGTGCCTCTGCCTGAGCAGGGCCCCTCTGCAGCTCTCAGAGTCCATTCTCTGGTGCTGTTTGTGGATGCGGTTAAACCATATACTTTTAAGTGCATTATATCCTCGCGGTAAAATGCTAACTTTGGAATGGCTGCATCGAAACATGTCGTGTTTGGTGTCAAACACCTTGGAATACTACCCCCCCTCGCCGGTCCTGGCGGCGGGGGTAGCATTCCACCCTTCTAGAGGGATAGACATGTACCTACTGTGGAAACGCGGTAGAATCCGGCAGAGCCCTGGCATCACAAAATGGATGCCACCAGTCAGACACTGGGCTGCCCTCCTGCTGATGACCAACACTCGCAGTGGAGGAAGCCCAACAATAGATATCCTGTCCCAAGGGGGTGTGACCACCTCCCAGACAGGGTTTAGTGTATTGGGGCTGGGTGGGTGTACTCCTAGAGTGCTTTGAAGTCCTGCACTGGGGGAGCAGAAGGCTCCTCTGTGCATATGCCAGTTCAAACCGGCTCAGGGGCTACCTGTCCCTGCTCTGGCGCGAAACTGGACAAAGGGAAGTGGGTGTAGCCACCCACTCCCCTGACCCTCCCATAGGTAGGGTCATAGAGCTAGTCCCTCCCTTTCTTTTAGTATAAGAGGGGGAACCTGTGCATTGCACCCTAGATTTCCCTGGACAACGCTCTACAAGAAGAATCCCAGACCTTCGACGTTCCACTACCGCTGGAAGACTGAAGAATCTCCCTTGGAGTCAAGGAGTGACTCCCCTGCTTGGCAGGCACCAAAAACTACAAACGACGGTCGCAAACTACGCCGCTCCCGCCGGAGTCCGAAGTCCCTGCAGCCCAAGATGTGGATTTCCTGACTTCTCAAAGGCCATCGTGAGTCCCCAGTGAAGCTGAGGCCAGTGGACCCCAAGAGTAATGAGGAACCGCGACCCCTGGGTACCGTGCACTATTGTCGAGTGCAACCCCTTCACAATGTTCCACGAACTTGTGCTTTGGACCACATGTGGTCCCAGCCTCCAGCAGGAATCCCTCCTAATATCAGAGGCCTACCACGTCCCGAGTGACCGTGGGCCCCTGTGAGTGAATCCTCCCGAGGCATCTTCGCGATCCCTTGCCAGCCGGCTTGTGGGTCCCCAGAAGACTTCTTAAAGAAACCAAAGGGCTCCCCTGGTTGCTCCAGGCCTGCCCTGACTTACCCTTGCTGGGTGAGTCCCCCAGACCTTGCTGGTCTGCGCCATTGCCTCTTCACACTTTCCCCAAGACTTGCTGTCACCAAGGCTTGTTGGCTCCGATCGAGTCGCCGACACCGCAGTGAGCTGCAGACATCGTGGGACACGCCGAATCCAGCTCCTGGTCATCGACGCCTCCTGGACCTCGTGGCTGAAGAGTCAAGGCAACCGCGAACGACCTGAATCTTGCGACGACGGGCATCCATCTTCCTTGCCCCGAGTCACTGCCAAGTGACTTTGAACACTGTCCCCTCTGCTTTCAGGTCTTCCATCTTCCGAATCCAGGCTTGGATTCCTCCGGACACTTCTCCTGTCGCCGCAAGCAGCAAGTCTTCGCTGGCTCCCATTGAAAACTACGCCGCGACCCGACACCAAAGAACACCTATGCACCCGGCTCCCCTGGGTGAGGTAACTTCAGCACTACGGTGCTCCTGTGGGTGTGGGCCCTAGAACTACTTACCCTGTAAGTGACTTGCTTGTAGCTTCCCTAGAAGTGTCCTAAAACTCTAACTTTCCAAGTGCGACAATTGCGCTGACTCGTACAGGGTTCGCGTCTGTGTTAGACACACCGCGTCCATCTCCTTTGTAACACTATCTAAAACTGTATCCTTCGACTCGTACTGAGTCCGATGGGTGTTCGCCTCGAACACACAAAGGGCCTGTAATTCTGAGATCTCCATTGCACTGACTCGCACAAGGTTCGCGTCTGTGTTAGACACAGCGCGTCCATCTACCTTGCATCTCTATCTGTGACCGCGTCCTTCGACTCGTACAAGGACCGATCGGTGTGTTCGCCTCGAACACGCAAGGGACCTTTAACATTGATATCTCAATCGCGTCTGAGTGCATAGACTCGCACCGGTGCCAGGTCACCGCGTCCGTCCCCTGTGGGGCTCCTACAACTACCTGGGGTGGTTCTTGGGGGTCCCTCGATTCTAGATGCCCTAGACCTAGGTCTAGCAAACTAAGATTGTGATATTTGATTGTGCTAAACTTATTTTGATAACATTTGACTTGTACATATGTTCCTGACTTCTAATCTCATAAAATGATTAGTAGAGAGTGTTTATTAATAAATACATATATATTTGATATATATACCTGTGTGGTGTCTTTTCATTTGGTGATTCAAGAGATTGTGTGGTAAAACAAGCTGCTTTACATTCCTTCAAGACTTCGCCTGAAGGCTGCTCTCCACAGCTACCACTAGGATAGCTTTCTATAAAGGTTGTCTTAAACCTATCTACCATAAGAGTCGAATTGTTCTGGTGCAAGGTGTCCACTTTAATTAGTGAACAGCATATACCAGG
The DNA here is from genome assembly GCA_963921515.1 of Calotriton arnoldi. NCBI lineage: Eukaryota > Metazoa > Chordata > Amphibia > Caudata > Salamandridae > Calotriton > Calotriton arnoldi. The sequence goes on from CAWUFW010004248.1 coordinate 628,966, forward strand.
CCAACTTCTCACAGACCCTCTCCAGGGTGTACTGCAGCCTGGACCTCTTCGTGGTATATGGCAGCCTGGCCCTCTCCAGGGTGTACGGCAGCCTGGCCCTCTGCGCGGTGTACGGCAGCCTGGCCCTGTCCAGGGTGTATGGCAGACTGGCCCTCTCCGCGGTGTACAGCAGCCTGGCCCTCTCCTAGGTGTACAGCAGCATGACCCTCTCCGCGGTGTACGGCAGCCTGGCCCTCTCCAGGGTGTACGTCAGCCTGGCCCCCTCCAGGGTGTACGGCAGCCTGGCCCTCTCTGCAGTGTATGGCAGCCTGGCCCTCTCCAGGGTGTACAGCAGCCTGGCCCTCTCCAGGGTGTACGGCAGCCTGGCCCTCTCCAGGGTTTACGGCGCCTGGCCCTCTCCAGGGTGTACGGCGACCTGGCCCTCTCCGTAGTATACGGCAGCCTGACCCGCTCCGTGGTGTACGGCAGCTTGGTCCTCTCCAGGGTGTACACCAGCCTGGTACTCTCAGCGGTGTACGTCAGCCTGGCCCTCTCCGCAGTGTACGGCAGCCTGGCCCTCTCCACGGTGTACGGCAGCCTGGCCCTCTCCAGGGTGTACGGCAGCCTGGCTCTCTTCGCGGTGTATGGCAGCCTAGCCCTCTTCACGGTGTATGGCAGCCTGGCCCTCTTCACGGTGTATGGCAGCCTGGCCCTCTCCAGGGTGTACGGCAGCCTGGCCCTCTCCGCGGTGTAAGGCAGCCTGGCCCTCTCCGCGGTGTAAGGCAGCCTGGCCCTCTCTGCAGTGTTTGGCAGCCTGGCCATCTCCGCGGTGTACAGCAGCCTGGCCCTCTCCGCGGTGTACGGCAGCCTGGCCCTCTCCGCGGTGTACGGCAGCCTGGCCCTCTCCAGGGTGTAGAGCAGCCTGGCCCTCTCCAGGGTGTAGAGCAGCCTGGCCCTCTCCAGGGTGTAGAGCAGCCTGGCCCTCTCCAGGGTGTATGGCAGCCTGGCCCTCTCCACGGTGTACGGCAGCCTGTCCCTCTCCAGGATGTACGTCAGCCTGTCCCTTTCCACGGTGTATGGGAGCCTGGCCCTCTCCAAGGTGTACGGCAGCCTGGCCCTCTCCAGGGTGTACGTCAGCCTGGCCCTCTCTGTGGTGTACGTCAGCCTGGCCCTCTCTGTGGTGTACGTCAGCCTGGCCCTCACCACTGTGTATTGTAGCCTGGCCCTCTCCAGGGTGTACGTCAGCCTGGCCCTCTCCACGGTGTACGGCAGCCTGTCCCTCTCCAGGATGTACGTCAGCCTGTCCCTTTCCACGGTGTATGGCAGCCTGGCCCTCTCCAGGGTGTACGGCAGCCTGGCCCTCTCCAGGGTGTACGTCAGCCTGGCCCTTTCCATGGTGTACGGCAGCCTGGCCCTCTCCAGGGTGATGGAAGCCTGGCCCTCTCCGCAGTGTATGGCAGCCTGGCCCTCTCCAGGGTGTACAGCAGTCTGGCCCCCACCGCGGTGTACGGCAGTCTGGCCCCCTCCGCGGTGTACGGCAGCCTGGCCCTCTCTGCGGTGTACGGCAGCCTGGCCCTCTCCAGGGTGTACGGCAGCCTGGCCCTCTCCGTGGTGTACGGCAGCCTGGCCCTCTCTAGGGTGTACGGCAGCCTGGCCCTCACCAGGGTATACGGCAGTCTGGCCCTCTCCAGGGTGTACGGCAGCCTGGCCCTCTCCAGGGTGTACGGCAGCCTGGCCCTCTCTGCGGTGTACGGCAGCTCGGCCCTCTCCGTGGTGTATGGCAACCTGGCCCTCTTCGCGGTGTACGGCAGCCTGGCCCTCTTCGCTGTGTACGGCAGCTTGGCCCTCTCTGCGGTGTACGGCAGCCTGCCCCTTTCCAGGGTGTACGACAGCCTGGCCCTCTCCAGGGTGTACGGCAGCCTGGCCCTCACTGTGGTGTACGTCAGCCTGGCCCTCTCCAGGGTGTACGGCAGCCTGGCCCTCTCCAGGGTGTACGTCAGCCTGGCCCTCATTAGGGTGAACGGAAGTCTGGCCCTCACCAGGGTGAACGGAAGTCTGGCCCTCTCCAGGGTGTACGGCAGCCTGGCCCTCTCCACGGTGTACGGCAGCCCGGCCCTCTCCGTGGTGTACAGCAGCCTGGCCCTCTTCGTGGTGTACGGCAGCCTGGCCCTCTTCGCTGTGTATGGCAGCTTGGCCCTCTCTGTGGTGTACGGCAGCCTGCCCCTTACCAGGGTGTACGGCAGCCAGGCCCTCTCAGCGGTGTATGGCAGCCTGGCCCTCTCTGTGATGTACGGTAGCGTGGCCCTCTCAGCGGTGTGCGGCAGCCTGGCCCTCTCCAGGTTGTACGGCAGCCTGGCCCTCTCCGCGGTGTACGGCAGCCTGGCCCTCTCCGCGGTGTACAGCAGCCTGGCCCTCTCTAGGGTGTACGGCAGCATGGCCCTCTCTGCGGTGTACGGCAGCCTGGCCCTCTCTGCGGTGTACGACAGCCTGGCCCTCTCCGTGGTGTACGGCAGACTGGCCCTCGCCGTGGTGTACGGCAGCCTGGCCCTCGCCGTGGGGTACGGCAGCCTGGCCCTCTCCGTGGTGTACGGCAGCCTGGCCCTCTCCGTGGTGTACGGCAGCCTGGCCCTCACCACGGTGTACGGTAGCCTGGCCCTCTCCATGGTGTACGTCAGCCTGGCCCTCTCTGTAGTGTACATCAGCCTGGCCCTCACCACTGTGTATTGTAGCCTGTCCCTCTCCAGGGTGTACGTCAGCCTGGCCCTCTCCACGGTGTACGGCAGCCTGGCCCTCTCCAGGATGTACGTCAGCCTGGCCCTTTCCACAGTGCATGTCAGCCTGGCCCTTTCCATGGTGTACGGCAGCCTGGCCCTCACCAGGGTGTACGGCAGCCTGGCCCTCTCCGCAGTGTATGGAAGCCTGGCCCTCTCCAGGATGTACGTCATCCTGGCCCTTTCCACAGTGCATGGCAGCCTGGCCCTCTCCAGGGTGTACGTCAGCCTGGCCCTTTCCATGGTGTAGGGCAGCCTGGCCCTTTCCATGGTGTAGGGCAGCCTGGCCCTCTCCAGGGTGTACGGCAGCCTGGCCCTCTCCACAGTGTATGGCAGCCTGACCCTCTCCAGGGTGTATGGCAGCCTGACCCTCTCCAGGGTGTACGGCAGCCTGGCCCTCTCTGCGGTGTACGGCAGTCTAGCCATCTCCAGGGTGTACGGCAGCCTGGCCCTCTCCGCAATGTATGGCAGCTCGGCCCTCTCCGTGGTGTACGGCAACCTGACCCTCTTCGCGGTGTACGGCAGCCTGGCCCTCTTCGCGGTGTACGGCAGCTTGGCCCTCTCTGCGGTGTACGGCAGCCTGCCCCTTTCCACGGTGTACGACAGCCTGGCCCTCTCCAGGGTGTACGGCAGCCTGGCCCTGTCCAGGTTGTATGGCAGACTGGCCCTCTGCGCGGTGTACAGCAGCCTGGCCCTCTCCGCGGTGTACAGCAGCCTGGCCTTCTCCGCGGTGTACAGCAGCCTGGCCCTCTCCTAGGTGTACGGCAGTTTGACCCTCTCCGCGGTGTACGGCAGCCTGGCCCTCTCCAGGGTGTACGGCAGCCTGGCCCTCTCCAGGGTGTACATCAGCCTGGCCCTTTCCATGGTGTACGGCAGCCTGGCCCTCTCCAGGGTGTATGGAAGCCTGGCCCTCTCCGCAGTGTATGGCAGCCTGGCCCTCACCAGGGTGTACGGCAGCCTGGCCCTCTCCAGGATGTACATAAGCCTGGCCCTTTCCACAGTGCATGGCAGCCTGGCCCTCTCCAGGGTGTACGTCAGCCTGGCCCTCACCAGGGTGAACGGAAATCTGGCCCTCTCCAGGCTGTACGGCAGCCTGGCCCTCTCTGTGGTGTACGGCAGCCCGGCCCTCTCCGTGGTGTACGGCAGCCTGGCCCTCTTCGTGGTGTACGGCAGCCTGGCCCTCTTCACTGTGTACGGCAGCGTGGCCCTCTCTGTGGTGTACGGCAGCCTGCCCCTTTCCAGGGTGTACGGCAGCCTGGCCCTCTCCAGGGTGGACGGCAGCCTGGCCCTCTCTGTGGTGTACGGTAGCGTGGCCCGCTCCAGGGTGTGCGGCAACCTGGACCTCTCCGTGGTGCACGGCAGCCTGGCCCTCTCAGCGGTGTTTGGCAGCCTGGCCCTCTCAGCGGTGTATGGCAGCCTGGCCCTCTCGGTGGTTTATGGCAGCCTGGCCCTCTCGGTGGTGTACGGCAGCCTGGCCCTCTCCGTGGTGTGCGGCAGCCTGGCCCTCTCCGCGGTGTACGGGAGCCTGGCCCTCTCCGCGGTGTACGGCAGCCTGGCCCTCTCTAGGGTGTACGGCAGCATGGCCCTCTCTAGGGTGTATGGCAGCATGCCCCTCTCTGCGGTGTACAGCAACCAGGCACTCTCTGCAGTGTACGGAAGCCTGGCCCTCTTCGTGGTGTACGGCAGCCTGGCCCTCTTTGTGGTGTACGGCAGCCTGGCCCTCTCCAGGATGTACGGCAGCCTGGCCCTCACCGCAATGTACGGCAGCCTGGCCCTTTTCACGGTGTACGGCAGCCTGGCCCTCTCCACGGTGTAAGGCAGCCTGGGCCTCTCCGCAGTGTACGGCATCCTGGCCCTCTCCGCGGTGTACGGCAGCCTGACCCTCTCCATAGTGTACGGCAGACAGGCCCTCTCCAGGGTGTACGTCAGCCTGGCCCTCTCCATGGTGTAGGGCAGCCTGGCCCTCTCCAGGGTGTACTGCAGCCTGGCCCTCTCCACAGTGTATGGCAGCCTGGCCCTCTCCAGGGTGTACGGCAGCCTGGCCCTCTCCAGGGTGTACGGCAGTCTAGCCCTCTCCAGGGTGTACGGCAGCCTGGCCCTCTCCGCAATGAACGGCAGCTCGGCCCTCTCCGTGGTGTACGGCAGCCTGGCCCTCTTCGTGGTGTACGGCAGCCTGGCCCTCTTCGTGGTGTACGGCAGCCTGGCCCTCTCCAGGGTGGATGGCAGCCTGGCCCTCTCTGTGGTGTACGGTAGCCTGGCCCTTTCCATGGTGTACGGCAGCCTGGCCCTCGCCAGGGTGTATGGAAGCCTTGCCCTCTCCGCAGTGTATGGCAGCCTGGCCCTCACCTGGGTGTACAGCAGCCTGGCCCTCTCCAGGATGTACGTCAGCCTGGCCCTTTCCACAGTGCATGGCAGCCTGGCCCTCTCCAGGGTGTACAGCAGCCTGGCCCTCTCCAGGGTGTACGGCAGCCTGGCCCTCTCCAGGGTGTACGTCAGCCTGGCCCTCACCAGGGTGAACGGAAGTCTGGCCCTCTCCAGGCTGTACGGCAGCCTGGCCCTCTCCGTGGTGTACGGCAGCCTGGCCCTCTCCGTGGTGTACGGCAGCCTGGCCCTCTCTGTGGTGTACGGCAGCCCGGCCCTCTCCGTGGTGTACGGCAGCCTGGCCCTCTTCGTGGTGTACGGCAGCCTGGCCCTCTTCACTGTGTACGGCAGCTTGGCCCCCTCTGTGGTGTACGGCAGCCTGCCCCTTTCCAGGGTGTACGGCAGCCTGGCCCTCTCCAGGGTGGACGGCAGCCTGGCCCTCTCTGTGGTGTACGGTAGCGTGGCCCTCTCCAGGGTGTGCGGCAACCTGGACCTCTCTGTGGTGCACAGCAGCCTGGCCCTCTCAGCGGTGTACGGCAGCCTGGCACTCTCGGTGGTGTACGGCAGCCTGGCCCTCTCCGCGGTGTACGGCAGCCTGGCCCTCTCTAGGGTGTACGGCAGCATGGCCCTCTCTAGGGTGTATGGCAGCATGGCCCTCTCTGCGGTGTACAGCAACCTGGCCCTCTCTGCAGTGTACGGCAGCCTGGCCCTCTTCGTGGTGTACGGCAGCCTGGCCCTCTCCACGGTGTAAGGCAGCCTGGGCCTCTCCGCAGTGTACGGCATCCTGGCCCTCTCCGCGGTGTACGGCAGCCTGACCCTCTCCATAGTGTACGGCAGCCAGGCCCTCTCCAGGGTGTACGTCAGCCTGGCCCTTTCCATGGTGTAGGGCAGCCTGGCCCTCTCCAGGGTGTACAGCAGCCTGGCCCTCTCCACAGTGTATGGCAGCCTGGCCCTCTCCAGGGTGTACGGCAGCCTGGCCCTCTCCAGGGTGTACGGCAGTCTAGCCCTCTCCAGGGTGTACGGCAGCCTGGCCCTCTCCGCAATGAACGGCAGCTCAGCCCTCTCCGTGGTGTACGGCAGCCTGGCCCTCTTCGTGGTGTACGGCAGCCAGGCCCTCTTCGTGGTGTACGGCAGCCTGGCCCTCTCCAGGGTGGATGGCAGCCTGGCCCTCTCTGTGGTGTACGGTAGCCTGGCCCTTTCCATGGTGTACGGCAGCCTGGCCCTCGCCAGGGTGTATGGAAGCCTTGCCCTCTCCGCAGTGTATGGCAGCCTGGCCCTCACCTGGGTGTACAGCAGCCTGGCCCTCTCCAGGATGTACGTCAGCCTGGCCCTTTCCACAGTGCATGGCAGCCTGGCCCTCTCCAGGGTGTACAGCAGCCTGGCCCTCTCCAGGGTGTACGGCAGCCTGGCCCTCTCCAGGGTGTACGTCAGCCTGGCCCTCACCAGGGTGAACGGAAGTCTGGCCCTCTCCAGGCTGTACGGCAGCCTGGCCCTCTCCGTGGTGTACGGCAGCCTGGCCCTCTCCGTGGTGTACGGCAGCCTGGCCCTCTCCGTGGTGTACGGCAGCCCGGCCCTCTCCGTGGTGTACGGCAGCCTGGCCCTCTTCGTGGTGTACGGCAGCCTGGCCCTCTTCACTGTGTACGGCAGCTTGGCCCCCTCTGTGGTGTACGGCAGCCTGCCCCTTTCCAGGGTGTACGGCAGCCTGGCCCTCTCCAGGGTGGACGGCAGCCTGGCCCTCTCTGTGGTGTACGGTAGTGTGGCCCTCTCCAGGGTGTGCGGCAACCTGGACCTCTCTGTGGTGCACAGCAGCCTGGCCCTCTCAGCGGTGTACGGCAGCCTGGCACTCTCGGTGGTGTACGGCAGCCTGGCCCTCTCCGCGGTGTACGGCAGCCTGGCCCTCTCTAGGGTGTACGGCAGCATGGCCCTCTCTAGGGTGTATGGCAGCATGGCCCTCTCTGCGGTGTACAGCAACCTGGCCCTCTCTGCAGTGTACGGCAGCCTGGCCCTCTTCGTGGTGTACGGCAGCCTGGCCCTCTTTGTGGTGTACGGCAGCCTGGCCCTCTCCAGGATATACGGCAGCCTGGCCCTCACCGCGGTGTTCGGCAGCCTGGCCCTTTTCACGGTGTGCGGTAGCCTGGCCCTCTCCGCGGTGTAAGGCAGCCTGGGACTCTCCGCAGTGTACGGCAGCCTGGCCCTCTCCGCGGTGTATGGCAGCCTGACCCTCTCCATAGTGTACGGCAGCCAGGCCCTCTCCAGGGTGTACGTCAGCCTGGCCCTTTCCATGGTGTAGGGCAGCCTGGCCCTCTCCAGGTTGTACGGCAGCTTGGCCCTCTCCACAGTGTATGGCAGCCTGGCCCTCTCCAGGGTGTACGGCAGCCTGGCCCTCTCTGCGGTGTACGGCAGTCTAGCCCTCTCCAAGGTGTACGGCAGCCTGGCCCTCTCCGCAATGTACGGCAGCTCGGCCCTCTCCATGGTGTACGGCAGCCTGGCCCTCTTCGTGGTGTACGGCAGCATGGCCCTCTCCAGGGTGTACGGCAGCCTGGCCCTCTCTGCGGTGTACGGCAGTCTAGCCCTCTCCAGGGTGTACGGCAGCCTGGCCCTCTCCGCAATGTACGGCAGCTCGGCACTCTCCGTGGTGTACGGCAGCCTGGCCCTCTTCGTGGTGTACGGCAGCCTGGCCCTCTTCGTGGTGTACGGCAGCCTGGCCCTCTCCAGGGTGGACGGCAGCCTGGCCCTCTCTGTGGTGTACGGTAGCCTGGCCCTTTCCATGGTGTGCGGCAGCCTGGCCCTCGCCAGGGTGTATGGACGCCTGGCCCTCTCCGCAGTGTATGGCAGCCTGGCCCTCACCAGGGTGTACGGCAGCCTGGCCCTCTCCAGGATGTACATCAGCCCGGCCCTTTCCACAGTGCATGGCAGCCTGGCCCTCTCCAGGGTGTACAGCAGCCTGGCCCTCACCAGGGTGAACGGAAGTCTGGCCCTCTCCAGGCTGTATGGCAGCCTGGCCCTCTCCGTGGTGTACGGCAGCCCGGCCCTCACCGTGGTGTACGGCAGCCTGGCCCTCTTCGTGGTTTACGGCAGCCTGGCCCTCTTCGTGGTGTACGGCAGCCTGGCCCTCTTCACTGTGTACGGCAGCTTGGCCCTCTCTGTGGTGTACGGCAGCCTGCCCCTTTCCAGGGTGTACGGCAGCCTGGCCCTCTCCAGGGTGGACGGCAGCCTGGCCCTCTCTGTGGTGTACGGTAGCGTGGCCCTCTCCAGGGTGTGCGGCAACCTGGACTTCTCCGTGGTGCACGGCAGCCTGGCCCTCTCGGCGGTGTATGGCAGCCTGGCCCTCTCGGTGGTGTACGGCAGCCTGGCCCTCTCTGTGGTGTGCGGCAGCCTGGCCCTCTCCAGGGTGTACGGCAGCCTGGCCCTCTCCGCGGTGTACGGCAGCCTGGCCCTCTCCGCGGTGTACGGCAGCCTGGCCCTCTCTAGGGTGTACGGCAGCATGGCCCTCTCTAGGGTGTATGGCAGCATGACCCTCTCTGCGGTGTACAGCAACCTGGCCCTCTCTGCAGTGTACGGAAGCCTGGCCCTCACTGCGGTGTACGGCAGGCTGGCCCTCACCACGGTGTACGGCAGGCTGGCCCTCACCGCGGTGTACGGCAGGCTGGCCCTCACCGCGGTGTATGGCAGGCTGCCCTCACCACGGTGTACGGCAGGCTGGCCCTCACCGCGGTGTACGGCAGCCTGACCCTCACCGCGGTGTACGGCAGCCTGACCCTCTCCGTGGTGTTCGGCAGGCTGGCCCTCTCCAGGGTGTACGGCAGCCTGCCCCTCTTCGTGGTGTATGTCAGCCTGGCGCTCACCACGGTGTACTGTAGCCTGGCCCTCTCCGCGGTGTACGGTAGCCTGGCCCTCTCCGCCATGTACGGCAGCCTGGCTCTCTCAGCAGTGTACGGCAGCCTGGCCCTCTCCAGGGTGTACGGCAGCCTGCCCCTCTCCGTGGTGTACGCCAGCCTGGCCCTCACCACGGTGTACAGTAGCCTGGCCCTCACCGCGGTGTACAGTAGCCTGGCCCTCTCCGCCGTGTATGGCAGCCTGGCCCTCTCCGTGGTTTACGGCAGCCTGGCCCTCTCCGCGGTTTACGGCAGCCTGGCCCTCTCCAGGGTGTACGGCAGCCTGGTCCTCTCTGTGGTATATGGCAGCCTGGCCCTCTCCGCAGTGTATGGCAGCCTGGCTCTCTCCAGGGTGTATGGCAGCCTGGCCCTCTCTGCGGTGTACGGCAGCCTGGCCCTCTCCAGGGTGTACGGCAGCCTTGCCCTCTCCACGGTGTACAGCAGCCTTGCCCTCTCCAGGGTGTACAGCAACCTCACCCTCTCCATGGTTTACGGCAGCCTGGCCCTCTCCAGGGTGTGCAGCAGTCTGGCCCTCTCCAGGGTGTACAGCAGTCTGGCCCTCTCCAGGGTGTACAGCAGCCTGGCCCTCTCCACAGTGTACGGCAGCCTGGCCCTCTCCTGGGTGTATGGCAGCCTGGCCGTCTCCAGGGTGTACTGCAGCCTGTCCCTCTCCTGGGTGTATGGCAGCCTTGCCCTCTCTGCGGTGTTCGGCAGCCTGGCCCTCTCCAGGGTGTAGGGCAATCTGGCCCTCTCTGCAGTGTACGGCAGCATGGCCCTCTCCGCGGTGCACAGCCCTCTCCATGGTGTACGGCTACCTCGGCCTCTCCACGGTGTACGGCAGCCTGGCCCTCTCCAGGGTGTATGGCAGCCTGGCCCTATCCATGGTATACGACAGCCTGGCCCTCTCCACGGTGTACGGCAGCCTGGCCCTCTCCACAGTGTTCGGCGGCTGGCCTTCTCCAGAGTGTACGGCAGCCTGGCCCTCTCCATGGTGTACGGCAGCCTGGCCCTCTCCGTGGTATATGGCAGCCTGGCCCTCTCCACGGTGTACGGCAGCCTAACCCTCTCTGCGGTGTATGGCAGCCTGGCCCTCTCCACGGTGTACGGGAGCCTGGCCCTCTCCATGGTATACGGCAGCCTGGCCCTCTCTGTGGTGTACGGCAGGCTGGCCTTCTCCAGGGTGTACGGCAGCCTGGCCCTCTCCAGGGTGTACGGCAGCCTGGCCCTCTCCAGGGTGTACGGCAGCCTGGCCCTCTCCAGGGTGTACGGCAGCCTGGCCCTCTCCGCGGTGTACGGCAGCCAGGCCCTCTCCACGGTGTATGCAGCCTGACCCTCCCCACGGTGTACAGCGCCTAGCCCTATCCAGGGCGTATGGCAGCCTGGCCTTCTCCACGGTGTACCGCAGCCTGGCCCTCTCTGTGGTATACGGCAGCCTGGCCCTTTCCACTTTGTACTGCAGCCTGGCCCTCTCCACGGTGTACGGCAGCCTGGCCCTCTCCAGGGTGTACGGCAGTCTGGCCCTCTCCACGGTGTATGGCAGTCTGGTCGTCTCCAGGGTATACGGCAGCCTGGCCCTCTCCACGGTGTACGGCAGCCTGGCCCTCTCCATGGTGTATGGCAGCCTGCCCCTCTCCGTGGTATACAGCAGCCTGGCCCTCTCCACGGAGTACAACAGCCAAGCCCTCTCCGCGGTGTACAGCAGCCTGGCCTTCTCCGTGGTGTACGGCAGCCTGGCCCTCTCCACGGTGTACAGCAGCCTAAGCCTCTCCATGGTGTACGGTAGCCTGGCCCTCTTCACGGTATACGGCAGCCCTGCCCTCTCTGCGATTTACAGCAGCCTGGCCTTCTCCGTGGTATGTGGCAGCCTGGCCCTCTCCGCGGTGTACGGCAGCCTGGCACTCTCTGCGGTGTACGGCCCTCTCCACGGTGTACGGCTGTCTCAGCCTCTCGACGGTGTACGGCAGCCTGGCCTTCTCCGCCTGGTCCTCTCCACGGTGTACCACAGCCTGGCACTCTCCATGGTATACGGCAGCCTGGCCCTCTCCGCAGTGTACGGCAGCCTGGCCCTCTCCATGTTATACAGCAGCCTGGCCCTCTCCGCGGTGTAGGGCAGCCTGGCTCTCTCTGACTAGCTCTCTCCACAGTGTACGGCAGCCTGGCCCTATGGCAGCCTGGACCTCTTCACGGTGTATGGCAGCCTTGCCCTCTCCACGGTGTACTGCCCTCTCCACGATGTACGGTTGCCTGGCCCTCTTCATGGTGTATGGCAGCCTTGCCCTCTCCGCCTGGCCCTCTTCACAGTGTACGGCAGCCTGGCCCTACTCAGCTGGCCCTCTTCACGGTGTATGGCAGCCTGGCCCTCTCCGCCTCGCCCTCTCCATGGTGTACGGCAGTCTGGTCCTATGGCAGCCTGGCCCTCTTCACAGTGTATGGCAGCCTGGCCCTCTTCACAGTGTATGGCAGCCTGGCCCTCTCCGTGGTGTACGGCAGCCTGGCCCTCTCCGTGGTGTACAGCAGCCTGGCCCTCTTCGTGGTGTACGGCAGCCTGGCCCTCTCCAGGGTGGACGGCAGCCTGGCCCTCTCTGTGGTGTACGGTAGCCTGGCCCTTTCCATGGTGTGCGGCAGCCTGGCCCTCGCCAGGGTGTATGGAAGCCTGGCCCTCTCCGCAGTGTATGGCAGCCTGGCCCTCACCAGGGTGTACGGCAGCCTGGCCCTCTCCAGGATGTACGTCAGCCTGGCCCTTTCCACAGTGCATGGCAGCCTGGCCCTCTCCAGGGTGTACAGCAGCCTGGCCCTCACCAGGGTGAACGGAAGTCTGGCCCTCTCCAGGCTGTACGGCAGCCTGGCCCTCTCCGTGGTGTACGGCAGCCCGGCCCTCACCGTGGTGTACGGCAGCCTGGCCCTCTTCGTGGTGTACGGCAGCCTGGCCCTCTTCACTGTGTACGGCAGCTTGGCCCTCTCTGTGGTGTACGGCAGCCTGCCCCCTTCCAGGGTGTACGGCAGCCTGGCCCTCTCCAGGGTGGACGGCAGCCTGGCCCTCTCCAGGGTGGACGGCAGCCTGGCCCTCTCTGTGGTGTACGGTAGCGTGGCCCTCTCCAGGGTGTGCGGCAACCTGGACTTCTCCGTGGTGAACGGCAGCCTGGCCCTCTCGGCGGTGTATGGCAGCCTGGCCCTCTCGGTGGTGTACGGCAGCCTGGCCCTCTCCGTGGTGTGCGGCAGCCTGGCCCTCTCCAGGGTGTACGGCAGCCTGGCCCTCTCCAGGGTGTACGGCAGCCTGGCCCTCTCCGCGGTGTACGGCAGCCTGGCCCTCTCTAGGGTGTACGGCAGCATGGCCCTCTCTAGGGTGTACGGCAGCATGGCCCTCTCTGCGGTGTACAGCAACCTGGCCCTCTCTGGAGTGTACGGAAGCCTGGCCCTCACTGCGGTGTACGGCAGGCTGGCCCTCACGCGGTGTACGGCAGGCTGGCCCTCACCGCGGTGAACGGCAGGCTGGCCCTCACCGCGGTGTACGGCAGGCTGCCCTCACCGCGGTGTACGGCAGGCTGCCCTCACCGCGGTGTACGGCAGCCTGACCCTCACCGCGGTGTACGGCAGCCTGACCCTCTCCGTGGTGTTCGGCAGGCTGGCCCTCTCCAGGGTGTACGGCAGCCTGCCCCTCTTCGTGGTGTATGTCAGCCTGGCGCTCACCACGGTGTACTGTAGCCTGGCCCTCTCCGCCATGTACGGCAGCCTGGCCCTCTCAGCAGTGTACGGCAGCCTGGCCCTCTCCAGGGTGTACGGCAGCCTGCCCCTCTCCGTGGTGTACGCCAGCCTGGCCCTCACCACGGTGTACAGTAGCCTGGCCCTCACCGCAGTGTACAGTAGCCTGGCCCTCTCCGCCGTGTATGCCAGCCTGGCCCTCTCCGCGGTTTACGGCAGCCTGGCCCTCTCCGCGGTTTACGGCAGCCTGGCCCTCTCCAGGGTGTACGGCAGCCTGGTCCTCTCTGTGGTATATGGCAGCCTGGCCCTCTCCGCAGTGTATGGCAGCCTGGCTCTCTCCAGGGTGTATGGCAGCCTGGCCCTCTCTGCGGTGTACGGCAGCCTGGCCCTCTCCAGGGTGTACGGCAGCCTTGCCCTCTCCACGCTGTACAGCAGCCTTGCCCTCTCCAGGGTGTACAGCAACCTCGCCCTCTCCATGGTTTACGGCAGCCTGGCCCTCTCCAGGGTGTGCAGCAGTCTGGCCCTCTCCAGGGTGTTCAGCAGTCTGGCCCTCTCCAGGGTGTACAGCAGCCTGGCCCTCTCCACAGTGTACGGCAGCCTGGCCCTCTCCTGGGTGTATGGCAGCCTGGCTGTCTCCAGGGTGTACTGCAGCCTGGCCCTCTCCTGGGTGTATGGCAGCCTGGCCCTCTCTGCGGTGTTCGGCAGCCTGGCCCTCTCCAGGGTGTAGGGCAATCTGGCCCTCTCTGCAGTGTACGGCAGCATGGCCTTCTCCGCGGTGCACAGCCCTCTCCATGGTGTACGGCTACCTCGGCCTCTCCCCGGTGTACGGCAGCCTGGCCATCTCCAGGGTGTAGGGCAGCCTGGCCCTATCCATGGTATACGACAGCCTGGCCCTCTCCACGGTGTACGGCAGCCTGGCCCTCTCCACAGTGTTCGGCGGCTGGCCTTCTCCAGAGTGTACGGCAGCCTGGCCCTCTCCACGGTGTATGGCAGCCTGGCCCTCTCCAGGGTGTACGGCAGCCTAACCCTCTCTGCGGTGTATGGCAGCCTGGCCCTCTCCACGGTGTACGGGAGCCTGGCCCTCTCCATGGTATACGGCAGCCTGGCCCTCTCTGTGGTGTACAGCAGGCTGGCCTTCTCCAGGGTGTACGGCAGCCTGGCCCTCTCCAGGGTGTACGGCAGCCTGGCCCTCTCCAGGGTGTACGGCAGCCTGGCCCTCTCCGCGGTGTACGGCAGCCAGGCCCTCTCCACGGTGTATGCAGCCTGACCCTCCCCACGGTGTACAGCGCCTAGCCCTATCCAGGGCGTATTGCAGCCTGGCCTTCTCCACGGTGTACCGCAGCCTGGCCCTCTCTGTGGTATACGGCAGCCTGGCCCTTTCCACTTTGTACTGCAGCCTGGCCCTCTCCACGGTGTACGGCAGCCTGGCCCTCTCCAGGGTGTACGGCAGCCTGGCCCTCTCCACGGTGTATGGCAGTCTGGCCCTCTCCAGGGTATACGGCAGCCTGGCCCTCTCCACGGTGTACGGCAGCCTGGCCCTCTCCATGGTGTATGGCTGCCTGCCCCTCTCCGTGGTATACAGCAGCCTGGCCCTCTCCACGGAGTACAACAGCCAAGCCCTCTCCGCGGTGTACAGCAGCCTGGCCTTCTCCGTGGTGTACGGCAGCCTGGCCCTCTCCACGGTGTACAGCAGCCTAAGCCTCTCCATGGTGTACGGTAGCCTGGCCCTCTTCACGGTATACGGCAGCCCTGCCCTCTCTGCGATTTACAGCAGCCTGGCCTTCTCCGTGGTATGTGGCAGCCTGGCCCTCTCCGCGGTGTACGGCAGCCTGGCACTCTCTGCGGTGTACGGCCCTCTCCACGGTGTACGGCTGTCTCAGCCTCTCGACGGTGTACGGCAGCCTGGCCTTCTCCGCCTGGTCCTCTCCACGGTGTACCGCAGCCTGGCACTCTCCATGGTATACGGCAGCCTGGCCCTCTCCGCAGTGTACGGCAGCCTGGCCCTCTCCATGTTATACAGCAGCCTGGCCCTCTCCGCGGTGTAGGGCAGCCTGGCTCTCTCTGACTAGCTCTCTCCACAGTGTACGGCAGCCTGGCCCTATGGCAGCCTGGACCTCTTCACGGTGTATGGCAGCCTGGCCCTCTCCACGGTGTACTGCCCTCTCCACGATGTACGGTTGCCTGGCCCTCTTCATGGTGTATGGCAGCCTTGCCCTCTCCGCCTGGCCCTCTTCACAGTGTACGGCAGCCTTGCCCTACTCAGCTGGCCCTCTTCACGGTGTATGGCAGCCTGGCCCTCTCCGCCTCGCCCTCTCCATGGTGTACGGCAGTCTGGTCCTATGGCAGCCTGGCCCTCTTCACAGTGTATGGCAGCCTGGCCCTCTTCACAGTGTATGGCAGCCTGGCCCTGTTCACGGTGTATGGCAGCCTGCTCCTAACCACGGTGTATGGCAGCCTGGCCCTCTCCGTGGTGTACGGCAGCCTGGCCCTCACCGCGGTGTATGGCAGCCTGGCCATCTTTGCGGTGTACATCAGCCTGGCCCTCTTTGCGGTGTCCAGAAGCCTGGCCCTCTCCGCGGTATACAGGAGCCTGGCCCTCTCCGCGGTGTACGGCAGCCTGGCCCTCTCCGCGGTGTACGGCAGCCTGGCCCTCTCCGGGTGTAAGGCAGCCTGACCCTCTCTGTGGTGTATGGCCACCTGGTCCTCTCCGCCTGGCCCTCTCCATGGTGTATGGCAGCCTGGCCCTCTTCACAGTGTATCGCAGCCTGGCCCTCACCACGGTGTACGGCAGTCTGGCCCTCACCACAGTGTACCGCAGCCTGGCCCTCACCACAGTGTACCGCAGCCTGGCCCTCTCCGCGGTGTACGGCAGCCTGGCCCTCTCTGCGGTGTTCGGCAGCCTGGCCCTCTTCAGAGGTGTATGGCAGCCTGGCCCTCTCAGCGGTGTACAGCAGCCTGGCCCTCTCCACAGTGTACGGCACCCTGGCCCTCTCCAGCGGTGTACTGCAGCCTCGCCCTCTCTGCAGTGTACGGAGTTCTTAAAATATATCGGCGGCTTAAAACCCTTTACATTTAAAAGCAGCCCGAACAGAACACCATGAAAATGTGCAATAGCAGAAGGTGTGGCACCGAATCACGGAGCCCTGGCTCAGCACACTTTGAATGTGCCCAGAAGACATGGGTGTCGTGGCCCACTCGTGGGAGTGAAGGAAGGGGGCGCTCTCAGTGACAGCAGACAAGGACTGCCATGGACTTTCTCCTACTCGTACACAGACCCTTTCTCTCACACGCACCTCTTAGGGCATTCGGCACATACTCACTCTCAACCTTACAAGCAACATATAGGGCTATGGTCCATCCTCCAGTTCTATACCTTGACATATTCATTATGAGGTCACTTGGGACCTGCCTTTGTGTGTGCCAGAGACTGAGTGCTTGTGTCTTTCACTCACGCCTCCGATGCATGCATCCATTCCATCAAATCCTATCCTTTCTAAATTACTGCGTCATCTCTACCTTCCCATTCCTTCAGACTCCATGTACCTATCCACCATCCGCACCTATTCACATCTGTACAAACACCCCCCCACTCCATTCAAAACCAACCCACCCCATTCATCTACCTCCCCTCTGGTTGTCTCACTGTAGCCTTTCACACAATGACGTCCGCACACAGCAGCGAGTTTGTGTATCAGTTATGATTTAGATGCAGATGTATGCACACAGCTATCCGTGTGTGACACAATTTCTGCAGTAGTTGCAGGTGTCTGCACACACATCAATGAGTGTGTGGCATCATTTATGCAGTAGTTGTATATGTCTACACACACATCAAAGAGTGTGTGGCATTTATGCAGTAGTTGCCTGTGTCTGCACACACATCAATGAGTGCATGGTCCAGTTTATGCAGTAGTTGCGTGTGTCTACACACACAGCAATGAGTGTGTGGCTTCATTTATGCAGTAGTAGTATATGTTTACACACACACACACACAATGAGTGTGTGGCATCATTTATGCAGTAGTTGCGTGTGTCTACACACATCAGTGAGTGTGTGACATCATTTATGAGGTAATTGTGTATGTCTACGCACACATCAATGAGTATGCAGCACCATTTATGCAGTAATTGTGTATGTCTACACACACACATCAATGAGTGTGTAGCATCATTTATGCAGTAGTTGCGTGTGTCTACACACATCAATGAGTGTGTGGTCCTGTTTATGCAGTAGTTGCATGTGTCTGCACACACATAATGAGTAAGTGGCATCATTTATGCAGTAGTTGTGTGTGTCTACACACATCAATGAGTGCGTGGCATCATTTATGCAGTAGTTGCGTGTGTCTACACACATCAATGAGTGTGTGGTCCTTTATGCAGTAGTTGCATATGTCTGCACACACATCAATGAGTGTGTGGCATAATGTATGCAGTAGTTGCGTGTCTAAACACATCAATGAATGTGTAGTCCTGTTTATGCAGTTGTTGCGTATGTCTGCACACACATCAATGAGTGTGTGGCATCATTTATGCTGTAGTAGTGTATGTTTACACACACATCAATGAGTGTGTGGCATCAGTTATGCAGTAGTTGTGTATGTCTACACACACATCAATGAGTGTGTGGCATAATTTATGCAGTAGTTGCATGTGTCTGTGCACACATCAGTGAGTGTGTGGCATCATTTATGCAGTATTGTGTATGTCTACACACACATTGAGTGTGTAGCACAATTTATGCAGTGGTTGTGTGTGTCTACACCCATCAATGACTGTGCTGCATCATTTATGCAGTAGTTTTGTGTGTCTGCACACACATCAATGAGTGTGTGGCATCATTTCTGCAGTTGTTGCATGTGTCCACACACACATCAATGAGTATGCAGCACCATTTATGCAGTGATTGTGTATCTACACACAAATAAATTAGAGTGGCACCATTTATTCAATAGTTGTGTATGTCTACACACACACCAATGAGTGTGTAGCACAATTTATTCATTAGTTGTGTATGTCTACACACAAATTAATGAGTGTGTGGCACCATTTATTCAGTAGTTGCATGTGTCTGCACTCACATCAATGAGTGTGTGGCATTTGTGCTGTAGTTGTGTGTGCCTACACGCACATCAATGGGTGTGTGGCAACATTTATTCTGTAGTTGCGTGTGTCTACACCCACATCAATGAGTGTGTGGCACCATTTATTCAGTAGTTGAGAGTGTCTGCACTCACACCAATGAGTGTGTGGCATCATTTATGCAGTAGTTGTGTGTGTCTGCACACGTCAAGTGAAGAAAGCTTTATTCGATTGAAAGCAAACAACCATAAAAGCACAATAGCAGCATTTCATACACGTTAAAATTCATATAAAATACGTTAAAAACAAAAACATTGTTAAACTTCACAGGCTTTCCTGAGATTTAAAAAGAAACATTTAAAATAGAGACAGTTGTTTTCTTAGGCACAGAACATTTTTCAAAAAAATTACCATCCTAAAAACAGTATGTACATTGTCTAATTGTTGTAGTGCCAGAAGAGCAGGTCGACATTGGCGAAGCCCAAACCGTTTTAACACAGGGACTATACTCTTTCTCCTGGCACTGGAATAAAATTTACAGAAGAGAATGACATGAATCGAGGTCTGCTTGGAGATTTTATCACAAGGGCACAACTGTAAAACTTGGGACCAGTCATTTACTTTGGGCAGAGTAACTAATCTATAAAATATTCCCAGGCGGAAGCGAATTAAAAGGAACCTGTCAAAATCACTCAGGGCCAAGGTGAGGTAGGGTTGAATATTAAAAGTGATTAAAATCAACTGGTTATGCAGGACTGTAGGTTTTGCAATTTCAGTTGATAACCTGGCGGAGTCTAGTAGAGACAAGCCCTTTGCTTTTAAATCCTTCCTAGTTATTTCCCTGATGGTACTGGGGTTGGTGAAATACTCTGGATGGTCAAGATCGGACATAGCTTATCCATGGGATCTTCAGGGCCCTATCCAGTTTCAAAACGTCCATAACGATATCTCTGTTTAATTTTGTCTCTTCCTTTGTCCAGAGTCTGTGCCATAACAGCACAGGCTCAAGTTTTATTAGATCTGAAACAAAGGAGAGACCCAGCTCCGCGTGACAAATAATCGCGGAAGTGCCGTTCGGGACAGATAAGATGTATTTTAAAAAGGAGTTTTCTACTCTTTGAATGGGAAGCAAATCAACTTGTCCCCAGACCCCAGTTCCATAGATTGCCGCTGAGACACATTTAGCTCTATATATTTTGATGAGCGCCTCCGGTGGTCTTTTGCCTAGTTTAATCGCAAAAGCTCTAAGGGCAGATGTAGTGCGCAGTAGTGCCAGTTTTTTTGCCATCACCGCCTGTGACCAGGAGTCATTATGTGCAAAAAGAATGCCCAAGTATGAAAATTTCTTAGTGACTCCGATCTTTTGTCCTGACACAAACATATTTTTATGTTTTTTTGATGCTAGAACCACAGCGCATAATGAAGGTCTTGGAGGAATTAATTCTTAAGCCTAGCTCGTTCATAAATTTGGAAAAGCTATCCAATACCCTCTGCAGCCCTATGTTGGTACGGGACATCAGTACCGCATCGTCTGCGTATAAAAGGGCTGGGATGGGTCGTCCCGCCACTTGAGGAAAGTCATAATTATCTTTTAAAAGGGCCTCTCCCAGACCGTTTATATACAAGTTAAAAAGAAACGGAGCAAGGACACAACCTTGCCTGACTCCGCTTTTGATTGGGAAGGGAGCCGAACATTCACCTTGCATACCACAGCGCACTCGTGCATTAGCATCACTATAAAAACGTTTAAGAAAATAAATAATCTGTAGATCAACCCCCATCATTTCTAAAATTGACCAAAGTTTGTTGTGAATCACACAATCAAATGCGGCTGTGAGGTCAACAAAAGCTAAAAATAGATTCCCCACCTTAGCCCTGGTGTATTTACCAACTAAAAGAGACAGGTTAAAACCTTGCTCGACAGTGCCTACGCCGGCTCGAAAGCCATATTGCAGATCCGACAGGACAGAGTTCTCCTCCGCCCACGCCTGAAGGCGTTCCAGGATTATTCTGCCTGCTACTCTTGTTATGGCATCTAGTAAAGAGATGGGCCTATAGCATCTCGGGTCCTGTCTATCCCCCTTTTTAAAAATGGGGACAATAGTTGATTCTACCCACGTGGGTGGGAAGTCAGCTTCACAGCTAGCATTTAGAACTTGCGTCAAGAGAGGGCCCCATAGAATAGTGTTAGATTTAAACAAATCTATTGGTATCCCATCGGGACCAGGTGCCTTGCCACCCTTGCTAACAGACAGAGCCCGCTCTACTTCATCCAAAGTAAACATTAGTGCTTTTGCTTGGGAGAGGAGATTCAAATTGCAAGCATCCTGGGTGGGACAATCCGTCAGAATATGGTTTCCCGTGCCCTGATAAACCTTGGTGAAATGATTGATCCATTGCTCCTCAGTTATTGCTATTACAAGTGATGGGCTATCCTCTCTAGTCAGGAAAGGGGCCCTGATGACTTTCCAAAAGGCCGCGCTGTCATTAAGTACTGTCGCGGTAAGTAATGCATCCCACAACTCCTTCTTAATAGTGGCTTTCCTATCCCTGATTGCTAGTTTGTATGCATCTCTGGCCGCCTTTACTTCAGTGTTATTTCGTGGGGTTTTATGTAATACCTTTTTTAAATGGGAATAGACTTGGGTGCACCTGGAGTCAAACCATCCTTTATTGGGGCCCTTGGTATTACTGTGTTTGGTTAAAAACTCTCTAACGGCGTTCGAGATGGCCTGAAATGAAGATAGAATAACTTCTGGGGTGGCTATATTACTCAGGCACATCTCTACAGCTAGTTTAGTTTTGCCCAGCACTGATTTAACCAGAGCATCTTGATCTACCATGGTCCAACGCAAGGAATACCCATTGGTGCTCTTTATAGCTAGATTACCTGGCAAGTGATTGATCTTTTCCGATCTTGAAATTATATTGGACGGTAAAGAGAATGCTAGGCAAAGAGGGAAATGATCGCTAAGGGCATTTTCAGACACATAGAAAGAATGGAGAATGTGTGCGTGGCTGTTAGAGACTAAAACATAATCAATAGTTGAGCAAAGACCCCTACCATTGAATGTGCGGGGCATGGGGGCGGGGGTTGGGCACATTTCATTAGCGAATCCCAAATCAAGGGTGAAAATAAGCTCATTAAAGTGTTCCCCCAAAGCTGAATGTCGGAAATGGGATACACATGCCCCTTCATCGTTTAACGCTTCGCATAGTTTATCCCCGGCATTCGCACATAAGGTACAGTTAAAATCACCGGCCAAAATCAGCATTGAATCTTTACTACTACCTACATTTTTTAATGTTTTTAACATGTTATAAATCACAACTCTCACATTATCAGAGGGGATATTATTATATAAATGAATAACTACAATCGAATGCCTAGAGTCTAGGTCCAGTTTAACTAGTTGGTAATACTTATCGTATGCATACAATGTTATCTTTTTAGAGTTAATAATACTCGATATATATATGCAAAAACCGCCCTTAGCCCTACCACTCAGACTGCTAACTGCTGGCGTATGGTAAGTCCTAAAACCGTTCAGGGGAACCGCCTCCTTAATCCAGGTCTCCTGAAAGCACAGGATCTCAAACTGGCGAATCAATTCTCCCCATAGAGGATTATTTAGCTTAGAGGATATACCGGCAATGTTCCAGGAAAGAACTTTGCAAAGGTCAGATGTACTACTCACTGGATTTTTAACTGTATCTGTCTTGATTACGTCCACTGGAATGTTATTAGTGGGTAGAGGAGTATTTGGGGAATCCACAAGATCGTAAGATGGTCTAATCTTCCCTTCTAACTCTATTTCAACCACTAGACTATCACAAGACTTGGGGCGACTAGAGGACAGATCGATTGAGTCCTCGCTGGGAAGGCTAAGAAATCGCCCCATACTAGGCCCTTCCACTACGGAAGTTGCAGGTGCTCGAATTCCCGTGTACAGTCAATCTATATCCTCCAGTGAGCGCAAAGCATCAAAGCGGTTAAACACTGGGATTGGGAATCTGGGCTCCCTGAAACTCCTCGAGAGGCCTCCCAAAGAGGTAGTACCTCGGGGTTCAAAGGGATTCAGTGGTTTGTAAAAATAGCCTAGGGGTAGGATGTGTATGTCACTAGGATTGGGGGGCCCATAGTTTCTCCTCTCCAGGATTGCGCGCACCAAAGGAGGTGAGCTAAAAGTTAGCACGACACAATCCCCTTGGAGAGTCTTCTTTGAGGGGCCAACCCATCCTATTCTACGGGCCATTTTAAATTCAGAAAAAAGAGGATTGCCTAGACCAGTTTTTAGACCCAAATAGTGAAGTGACTTGTTTTTTAACGCTGCCCAATGTTCAAAAGTATTGTGGGGTAAAGGAGGAACATTTGCCAGGACCACTGTATAGGGGGTGACATCTGGAGGCAAATTTAGAGTAGATGTAGGGGGGTTAGGGGACTCAAAGTAGTCCCTAGGGGTGATGCCTCTATCACTATCTCTAGGCTGACCTGACGACCTAGGAGTCGGAACTCCGCTCACTGCATCAGAAGAATTACTAGAATGTTCTACAGGAGTTTCTTTGTGAGGGGGAGGCTGTCTAGTGCGAGCTGAGATGTTTGCTACACATGAATCTTTACATTTGGCAGAGTTCCTACCCTGTAGCTGCTAGTTAGTGGTTCTACTAGAATTGCCAGCCCCTATATCAGCCTCTCTATTATTTGGGACGCAGGAGCTATATGATGGTACAGGTAAGTGTATATGACTGATATGTTCCTCCACCTTAGCTAGCCTAGCTTCAACGGCAGATATTTTTAGCTGAATAGGTTCCAGAAGAGTTGTCATCATAGTTTCAAGTCTGCCCCAGAAGTTCCCGACTTGCAAACTGTCTGGAGAATTAATCAGCTGGTTAGAGTTAAGGGCAATCATTTGAACCTCGCTACGCACACTATGGCTGTGTGAGGTTTCCGCAGCCTTTCCATTTAGTCTCTGCCCGGATTTGCTCTGCTTCCGGGTAGTCCTGGCCTTCCTTTTTTTAGGCAGGGGCACTACAGTGGGGGCTATCCTGGGCTTGTTTTTTCGCCCTCTTGTGGTAACTGTAGGCCTAGTGGGGCTAAATTCTGACTCAGAGGGTGACGAGAGCACAATATCTGCTAAGGGATCTTCTAAACCATCTTGAGTGGGACCAGGCCGGGAAGAAGATGCATCAGTATTAATCAACGTACATGGTTCGGTGAGCACGGGTGTCATAGAAAGTCTTGTAGGAGGCGGGATCGACTCTAGTGACAGCCTCCGCTCAGCAATGAGTATGTGGCACTATTTATTCAGTAGTTGCACATCAATGAGTGTGTGGCATAATTTATGCATTAGTTGTGTATGTCAACTCACACATCAATGAATGGGGCATCATTTATGCAGTAGTTGCATGTGTCTGCACACACATCAATGAGTGTGTGGTCCTGTTTATGCAGTGGTTGCATGTGTCTACACGCACATCAATGAGTGTGTCACCATTTATGCAGTAGTTGTGCATATCTACACACACATCAATGAGTGTGTGGCATCATTTATGAAGTAGCTGTGAATGTCTACACACTTACCAATGAGTGTGTGTCATCATTTATGCAGTAGTTGTGTATATCTACACACACATCAATGAGTGTGTGGCATCATTTATGTGGTAGTTGCGTGTGTCTGCACACACATCAATGAGTGTGTGGCATCATATCTGCAGTAGTTGTGTGTCTACACACACATCAATGAGTATGCAGCACCATTTATGCAGTAGTTGTGTATCTACACATAAATAAATGAGAGTGGCACCCTTTTTTCAGTAGCTGCATGTGTCTGCACTCACATCAATGAGTGTGTGGCATTTGTGCTGTAGTTGTGTGTGCCTACACACACATCAATGGGTGTGTGGCATCATTTCTTAAGTAGCTGCGTGTGTCTTCACACATCAGAGTGTGTGGCATAATTTATTCAGTAGTTGCAAGTTTCTGCAGTGTGTGGCATCACATCAATGAGTGTGGCATTTACGCTGTAGTTGTGTGGTTCTACACACACATAAATGAGTGTTTGTCATTTATTCAGTAGTTGTGTGTGTCTACACCCACATCAAAGAGTGTGTGGCACCATTTATTCAATAGTTGTGAGTGTCTGCACTCACACGAATGAGTGTATGGCATCATTTATGAAGTAGTTGTGTGTGTCTGCACACACATCAATGAGTATGTGGCACTATTTATTCAGTAGTTACACATCAATGAGTATGTGGCATAATTTATGCAGTAGATGTTTATGTCTACACACACATCAATGAGTGTGTGGCATAATTTATGCAGTGGTTGCGTGTGTCTGCACACATCAATGAGTGTGCGGCATCATTTCTGCAGTTGTTGCGTGTGTCCACACACACATCAATGAGTATGCAGCACTATTTATGCAGTGATTGTGTATCTACACACAAATAAATTAGAGTGGCACCATTTATTCAGTAGTTGTGTATGTCTACACACACACCAATGAGTGTGTAGCACAATTTATTCAGTAGATGTGTATGTCTACACACAAATTAATGAGTGTGTGGCACCATTTATTCAGTAGTTGCATGTGTCTGCACTCACATCAATGAGTGTGTGGCATTTGTGCTGTAGTTGTGTGTGCCTACACGCACATCAATGGGTGTGTGGCATCATTTATTCTGTAGTTGCATGTGTCTACACACATCAATGAGTGTGTGGCATCATTTATTCAGTAATTGCAAGTTTCTGCAGTGTGTGGCATCACATCAATGAGTGTGGCTTTTATGCTGTTGTTGCGTGTCTACACACACATAAATGAGTGTTTGTCATTTATTCAGTAGTTGTGTGTGTCTACACCCACTTCAATGAGTGTGTGGCACCATTTATTCAGTAGTTGAGCCTGTCTGCACTCACACCAATGAGTGTGTGGCATCATTTATGCAGTAGTTGCGTGTGTCTGCACACACATCAATGAGTGTGTGGTCCTGTTTATGCAGTAGTTGCATGTGTCTACACACACATCAATGAGTGTGTGGCACCATTTATGCAGTAGTTGTGCATGTCTACACACACATCAATGAGTGTGTGGCATCATTTATGCGGTAGTTATGTGTGTCTACACACACATCAATGAGTATGCAGCACCATTTATGCAGTAGTTGTGTATCTACACATAAATAAATGAGAGTGGCACCATTTATTCAGTAGTTGTGTATGTCTAAACACACACATACATCAATGAGTGTGTATCACCATTTATTCAGTAGTTGTGTATATTTACACACAAATCAATCAGTGTGTGGCATCATTTATTCAGTAGTTGCATGTGTCTGCACTCACATCAATGAGTGTGTGGCATTTGTGATGTAGTTGTGTGTGCCTACACACACATCAATGGGTGTGTGGTATAATTTCTTAAGTAGCTGCGTGTGTCTTCACACATCAATGAGTGTGTGGCATCATTTATTCAGTAGTTGCAAGTTTCTGCAGTGTGTGGCATCACATCAATGAGTGTGGCATTAATGCTGTAGTTGTGTGGGTCTACACACACATAAATGAGTGTTTCTCATTTATTCAGTAGTTGTGTGTGTCTACACCCACATCAAAGAGTGTGTGGCACCATTTATTTAGTAGTTGTGAGTTTCTGCACTCACACCAATGAGTGTATGGCATCATTTGTGCAGTAGTTGTGTGTGTCTGCACACACATCAATGAGTATGTGACACTATTTATTCAGTAGTTACACATCAATGAGTATGTGGCATCATTTATGCAGTAGATGTTTATGTCTACACACACATCAATGAGTGTGTGGCATAATTTATGCAGTAGTTGCGTGTGTCTACGCACATCAATGAGTGTGTGGCATCATTTATGCAGTAGTTTTTTGTGTCTACACACATCAATGAGTTTGTGGCATAATTTATGCAGTAGTTGCGTGTGTCTGTACGCACACATCGATGAGTGTGTGGCACCAAATCAATGAGTGTGTGGCATTATTTATGCAGTAGTTGTGTATGTCTGTACACACACATCGATGAGTGTGTGGCACCACATCAATGAGTGTGTGGCATAATTTAGGCAGTAGTTGTGTATGTCTGTACACACACATCGATGAGTGTGTGGCACCACATCAATGAGTGTGTGGTGTCACATCCATGAGAGTGTGGTCCTGTTCATGCAGTAGTTGCGCGTGTCTGCACCCACAGCAATGAGTGTGTGGCATCATTTATGCAATAGTTGTGCGTGTCTGCACACACAGCAATGAGTGTGGAGCCATTTATGCTGTAGTTGTGCATGTTTACACACACATCAATGAGTGTGTGGTGTCACATCCATGAGAGTGTGGTCCTGCTTATGCAGTAGTTGCATATGTCTGCACACACAGCAATGAGTGTGTGGCATCATTTATGCAGTAGTTGTGCTTGTCTGCACTCACATAAATGAGTGTTTGTCATTTTTTCAGTAGTTGTGTGTATCTACACCCACATTAATGTGTGTGGCACCATTTATTCAGTAGTTGTGAGTGTCTGCACTCACACAATGAGTGTGTGGCATCATTTATGCAGTAGTTGCGTGTGTCTGCACACACAATGAGTATGTGGCACTATTTAATCAGTAGTTACACATCAATGAGTGTGTGGCATAATTTATACAGTAGTTGTATATGTCTTCTCACACATCAATGACTGTGTGCCATCATTTATGCAGTAGTTGTGTGTGTCTACACACATCAATGAGTTTGTGACATCATTTATGCAGTAGTTGCGTGTGTCTGTACACACACACATCGATGAGTGTGTGGCACCACATCAATGAGTGTGTGGAGCCATTTATACAGTAGCTGTGCGTGTGTACATGCACATCGATGAGTGTGTGGTGTCACATCCATGAGAGTGTGGTCCTGTTTATGCAGTAGTTGCGTGTGTCTGCACACACTGCAATGAGTGTATGGCATCATTTATGCAGTTGTTGTGCGTGTCTGCACACACATCAATGAGTGTGTGGAGCCATTTATACAGTAGTTGTGCATGTGTACACACACTTCAATGAGTGTGTGGTGTCACATCCATGAGTGTGTGGTCCTGTTTATGCAGTAGTTGTGCGTGTCTGCACACACAGCAATGAGTGTGTGGCATCATTTATGCAGTAGTTGTGCGTGTGTACACACACATCAATGAGTGTGTGGTGTCACATCCATGAGTGTGGTCCTGTTTATGCAGTAGTTGCGTGTGTCTGCACACACTGCAGTGAGTGTGTGGCATCATTTATGCAGTAGTTGCGTGTGTCTGCACACACAGCAATGAGTGTGTGGAGCCATTTATGCAGTAGTTGTGTGTGTGTACACACACAGCAATGAGTGTGTGGAGCCATTGATACAGTAGTTGTGTGTGTGTGTACACACATCAATGAGTGTGTGGTCCTGTTTATGCAGTAGTTGCGTGTGTCGGCACACACATCAATGAGTGTGTGGCATCATTTATGCAGTAGTTGCGCGTGTGTACACACACAGCAGTGAGTGTGCGTGTAGCAAGCATACAGAATGTTCACAAGTGTGATGGTGTGAGTGAGTGTTCTCAATTCTCCTTAAGTAAAACCTGCAGGCGAGGAGGTATCTTCCTGAGTGATGTCTGGGATAGGGGAAGCGCAGCAAACATCACGCACCATTGTAATAATATTGCTACTTGCCGGTGCACGCCTCCCGTGTTTTCTTCGCACTGACTGTGCCGTTGTCACAATGGGGACCTGCCCCCTTTTGAGTGGCCGTGGAAATCTGTCAGTGGATGAATTACATCCGAGCGGTAATTGGAGCGAGGCTTAATATAGCTGCATTGGCTTTGCCAGAGCGCCGCAGTCACCCCTTTTTAGCGCACACAAAGGGACGGGTGCGGGTTGCAGGCTGGAACCCGGCAATTGCTGCAGCAGACAACAATCACAACAAGCTATCTGGGACTATTCCTGTGCTTGCCCCCCCCCCTCTCTTTTCACGGCCAAACCTCCCAGGCGTGGAGCTATGGTGTCTTGTCGCTAGAGGAGGTTCATAGACAGCCGCTCCAAGCACCGACGAGTGAACATGTCACAATAGCATGGCGCACTGGCACTGACACTGCATGCATGCCCTGAAGGCCCTGGCAGTGGCCCTGTCTGTTCGAGGGGGGCTGAGGCGGAGCACTGGGGCCCCGGAGAAGCAGCGGTGCACACCAACACCACTGTCACCGACAGAGCTCCCCCCAGTGGCACTGACCCGCCACCACCATTGTCATTGACATCACGGCTACCCATGGCTACACCTTGACTGGCACTGACAGACCATGCCACCATTCACAGACACTACTACCACTGGCACTGACAGACCCTGCCACCATTCACAGACACTACCACTGACACTGACAGACCCTACCACCATTCACAGACACTACTACCACTGACACTGACAGACGCTGTGACCATTCACAGACACTACTACCACTGACACTGACAGACCCTGTCACCATTCACAGACACTACTACCACTGACACTGACAGACCCTGCCACCATTCACAGACACTACTACCACTGGCACTGACAGACCCTACCACCATTCACAGACACTACTACCACTGACAGACGCTGTCACTATTCACAGACACTACTGCCACGGGCAATGACAGACGCTGTGACCATTCACAGACACTACTACCACTGGCACTGACAGACCCTACCACCATTCACAGACACTACTACCACTGACAGACGCTGTCACCATTCACAGACACTACTACCACTGGCACTGACAGACCCTACCACCATTCACAGACACTACTACCACTGGCAATGACAGACGCTGTGACCAATCACAGACACTACTACCACTGGCACTGACAGACCCTACCACCATTCACAGACACTACTACCACTGGTACTGACAGACCCTACCACCATTCACAGACACTACTACCACTGACAGACACTGTCACCATTCACAGACACTACTACCACTGGCACTGACAGACCCTACCACCAGTCACAGACACTACTACCACTGACACTGACAGATGCTGTCACCCTTCACAGACACTACTACCACTGGCAATGACAGATGCTGTGACCAATCACAGACACTACTACCACTGGCACTGACAGACCCTGCCACCATTCACAGACACTACTACCACAGGCACTGACAGACGCTCTCACCATTCACAGACACTACTGCCACTGGTACTGACTGATGCTGTCAACATTCACAGACACTACTGCCACTGATAGACACTGTCAACATTCACAGACACTACTACCACTGACAGACGCTGTCACCATTCACAGACACTACTACCACTGGCACTGACAGACCCTGCCACCATTCACAGACAACTACTACCACAGGCACTGACAGACGCTGTCACCATTCACAGACACTACTGCCACTGGCACTGACAGACGCTGTCAACATTCACAGACACTACTACCACTGGCACTGTCAGACCCTGCCACCTTTCACAGACACTGCTTCCACTGGCACTGACAGATGCTGCCACCATTTACAGACACTACTACCACTGGCAATGACAGACGCTGTCACCATTTAAAGACACTACTACCACTGGCACTGACAGACCCTACCACATTCATAGACACTACTACCACTGGCACTGACAGACGCGTCACCATTCACAGGCACTACTACCACTGGCACTGACAGACGCTGTGACCATTCACAGACACTACTACCACTGGCACTGACAGACGCCGTCACCATTCACAGACACTACTACCACTGGCACTGACAGTCGCTGTGACCATTCACAGACACTACTACCACTGGCACTGACAGACCCTGCCACAATTCAGACACTACGACCACTGGCACTGACAGACCCTGCCACCATTCACAGACACTACTACCACTGGCTCTGACAGACCCTGCCACCATTCACAGACACTACAACCACTGTCCCCAACAGAGCTCCGAGCAGTGGCAGTGACTGACGCCACCACCATTGTCATTGACACCACAGCAACCCATACCTACACCTCGACTGGCACTGACAGACCCTGCCACCATTCACAGACACTACTACCACTGATACCGACGGGCCCTGCCACCATTCACAGACACTACTACCACTGGCACTGACAGATGCTGTGACCATTCACTGACACTAATACCACTGGCACTGACAGACCCTGCCACCTTTCACAGACACTACTACCACTGGCACTGACAGACGCTATCACCATTTACAGACACTACTAATACTGGCACTGACAGACCCTACCACCATTCATAGACACTACTACCACTGGCACTGACAGACCCTACCACCATTCACAGACACTACTACCACTGGCACTGACAGACCCTGCCACCATTCACAGACACTACTACCACTAGCACTGACAGACCCTGCCACCTTTCACAGACACTACTTCCACTGTCACCGACAGAGCTCCCAATGGTGGCAGTGACTGACGCCACCACCATTGTCATTGACAGTACGGCAACCCATGCCTACACCTCGACTGGCACTGACAGACCCTGCCACCATTCACACACTACTACCACTGGTACCGACAGACCCTTCCACCATTCACAGACAGTACTACCACTGGCACTGACAGACCCTACCACCGTTCACAGACACTACTACCACTGGCACTGACAGACCCTGCCACCGTTCAAAGACACTACTATCACAGGCACTGACAGACGCTGTCACCATTCACAGACACTACTACCACTGGCACTGACAGACCCTGCCACCATTTACAGACACTACTACCACTAGCACTGACAGACCCTGCCACCAACCAGTCCCTGCCACTGGACAGCACCACCACTGTCACTGGACGACGCTACCACCAATGGTAAACGGCAACTACACACACACTGCCTCCACTGGCACGTAAAGTAGGATCACTAGGGGCATCTACTGGGAGATAGGTGTCAGAGGCACTGCCCTCGAGTGGTTTAAGAGCTACCTAGCCGACCGAGTGAGAACAGTACAGATCGGCAACAACCTCTCACGTGAGAGACCAGTCAAGATGGGAGTACCACAGGGCTCTATTCTGAGCCCGACCCTATTCAATCTGTACATGACGCCACTGGCCAAGGTGATCAGATCCTACGGATTTGATGTCATATCCTACGCAGATGACACACAAATGCTGGTCACTATTGGCCCAGATCCTACCGAAACACAGCTACGCTTCAATAAATGCCTATCCCACATTGACAGATGGATGAGCTCCAATCACTTACAACTAAACGGAGCCAAGTCAGAGGTCATGCTCTTTGGCAAAGCACAGGAGCACTGGTCCACCGACTGGTGGCCATCCCATCTTGGCCTCTGCCCCACCCCCAAACTGACGGTGCGGAACCTAGGTTTCCACATGGACAACCAATTGTCCATGAGGAACCAGATCAACCATATCATTGGCACGTGTTTCGGAGTAATGCGTAGCCTTCGGAAGGTCTTCAAGTGGATACCAGCGGAGGCCAGGAAACCATTAGTCCAAGGGCTGATAATAAACCGAATGGACTACGGAAACTCCTTACTGTTTTCAATTAATGAAAACCTACTGGACAGACTACAGATCTTGCAGAACACTGCGGCAAGGCTGGTCCTGGATCTTCCTCCTAGATCGCCCTCCGCACCCTGCTTAAGATCTCTTCACTGGCTACCAGTCAGAAAACGAATTCTTTTCAAGGTCCTTTGTCTAATCCACAAACAGTTGTACGGAAAAGGTCCGAGATACTGGACCAAGAAATTATGTTGGTACCAACCACGCAGGGCGCTTAGATCCAGCAACCAATTTTTGCTTACCCCTCTCAAGATACATACTGCCAGAAAAGGAGGACGATCTTTCTCCTTTCTTGCCCCATCATCTTGGAACAAAATTCCTATCCATCTGCGAAATGTCTCTGATCACAACTCTTTTCGCAAAAGGCTGAAGACATGGCTTTTTGACACCTGAGCCATTTCACTTCCTTTCAGAGCCATCTGCTAGCGCCATGAGACTTTTGAGTGATGTGTGCACTGTACAAATGCCCCTGATTTTGATTTGATTTGATACTGACACTACGACCACCAACGGCACAGACAATACGACCACTAACGGCACCCAAAGGCACTACTGCTATCACCACTTGCACTGACGGGAAGTGGTAGTGACATATTGTATCACCAGTGACACCCACAGACACTACTGCCAGTGACAAGTGCTACCACCAATCACTGGCACCGAGAGTACGACCACAAGTGGCACACAAACACACACAATTACCACCACTGGCGTTAACAGACATGACCACCAGTGGCACCTACAGGCACTATTACCACCATTCGGTCCAACGGACACTAAAACCACTGGTGTCGACAGATTTTGTCACCAGTGGCGCTGACTGTCACAAGCGCCAGCAGCAGCTACAGACACCACCCTGTAGGAGGGAGCGGTCGAGCAGGGAGGACCTGAAAACAAAATCACACAACCAACTGACCCGAGCCCATGACTTCTTGGATATTAATTACATCCACAACATGAAAACAGAACTTGCGATTTTACATCCAAACAATAATATATGTGCATAATTTATTTTCACTGCAAACTAGAAATTACCACTCCTACCTAGACTCAGCATTAGACAATAATTTGTACTCTTCCCTGCACTGCATAAACCAGCACCTTGTTAAAACCGAAGGCCCCTGCTGAAATTAAGGAAACACTTGCAAGGCCAACTCTAATGGGTACCTAACAACCTTGCCAGGGGCTTCCTTGTCAGGACCCCCCTCAACCTTCTAGTAGATATGTCTGGGCAACCAGGCCACATGTTGGTTCCCTGACGCAAGTCCATCTCTGGACATTCACTGGGCTTTAATATAGAGGGGCAGATCTACAAGGAAGTGCCGCAGCGCTGCAATGCAAGCCCTTTGGCTGCGCCACGCTGCGGCACTTCTGAAGCACAGGAATGCGACATATTTACAATAATATGTCGCATTCCTGTGCTCTCCCTGCGCTGGCGCACAAACTGCAGCCATAGCGCCGGCGCAGGCACCCTTGCACCATGGTGCAAGGATGCCTGCGTCATGGGGAGATTGTTTTTGTGCAGGAAGGGGCACCTTCCTGCACAAAAACAATCACTACAGGCATTTTCCTCTTTCAATGCGTGCTGTAGAATGCAGCATGCTTTGAAAGAGGAAAAAACGAGGAGAAATGAAAACATTTCTCCTCGTTGAGCCTCGGTACGCCTCCCCTGGGGATTGACACGTATTCCCAGGTTTACGATTGCTCCTAAATCTGGAAATGTGTCTCGTTCCATGGGTGTTGCGTGGGAACACCCACAGCAACACCCATGGAACGCCCCTTCCACGCAAAGTGCTGCGTGTGAAGGGGCCATATTTACAAGGAGAGGACAAGTCACGCAGGGTGGCTCTTCCTCTCCTTGTAAATATGGAGAAGTGAAATGCGCCTCCATATCGTCACAAAAAGGGACGAACTGGTGTTGTAAATCTGCCCCAGAGTACCTGTTAAAGGGTTACAACAGGCATGGAAAAGCCCCTAACACCAAAAGGAGGTGAGAGGCAGAGGGGCAACTAGAGCCAAATTTCGGGGGGGTGGGGGGGCTACTAAAATTTTTGTGGGGGGGGGCTAATTCTTCCAGCAAAAGGGCAGAGTGGAGATGGAGGGGTGAAGAAACAACAAAGCCTCGTTAACACATAAATGGTCTTTTAAAGACCTGTGAAGTACTCGGGTGCGGCTGCGATAAGCTCAAAAACTGTCTGTGTGTGTGCCCGGGAAGCTGTCTCAGCCCGGGCTGACACACTCGAGCGGGGGTGTGGGGGGGGGCTGAAGCCTGTTGAGACCAATGGCCATTGTGCGCCTGGTGAGAGGTAACTATTCACCAACCACCCTCCCAGCTGACAATATCATACACAAAGAGCTTGATGAAAGAAGGTCAAAACTACCTTCCAAGGAATTCCTCCTATTAGGAAAGAAATGCCCTCACCCACTAAGTGAAGGCTTCAGCCTGTGCCCACTTTATTAATACATCCACCTCTTTATAAAAGGTCCTAACATTGGCCAGTGAGTTGAGAGTGCTCTATAACACATCCCTCCCAGAGGAGTTCACACCTCAGATTTCTATTGTTAGCGTATGGGAGGGAGTTTCAGAGCTTTGTTCTTCTTCAGAAAATAGATAAGTTTATTTTTTGGCCTTTTTCTTGGGCTGTTGGCACACTATTCACCTAATAGCCTCTGATAAATGGTAACAGAAGAACCATGTAAAAGAAGCATGTTCAAGGCATGTGATGTCTGTGGAAAAATGAGAGGTTTCTCAGATGACCCTAGTAAAAAATGTATATACTGCCTTTATCTAGAGCACAAGGTCAAGGACTGCAAAAAACGCAGACCTTTTCAGCCAAGACCCTCAATGACCGCGAGGGGAGACTACTCAGACGGATTCAGAAAAACAAGGGGGCAGATTTACAAGAAACTGACACATCTGTCGCGATGCGTCAGTTTCCTTGCGCCAGCTTGCGATACCCTTGCGCCACCATGGATGCGCCGTATTTACAATATGGCGCACCATGGCGCAAGGATTGACAGATGCGTAAGAAATTCTGAAGCATCTGTTGGCCCAAAAGTCACGCATTGCTGGAGTCGTGTCGCAAGCACGACGCAACTTCAGCAATGTATTTTGAGGCCTATACTTATTGTACTGCACCACTTCTTATGCCTGCTTCAAACAGGCGTAAGGTTTTGATGCAGTGGCGTCCTATAAGTGGCACAGTGAAATCTTGTAGATTTCACTGCCTCATTTTTACGAGGCTTTCCTGTGTGGGAACTCCCACCCTGCATACAAAAGTGACGCAAAAGTGTCGCAAGGGGCTTGTAAATCTGCCCCAAGGCTTCTGAATAGGTCTCCTCAGGAAATGAGCCTGAGACTAGTTCCTCTAAATCTGTGAGAAAATTAGAGAAAAGAGAACAGCCCTGAAGAAACCATCCGCTATCTCTTCATCTGATAAAGAAAAGAAAAACAGGCACTTTCCAACTTCAATGCCCCCACCATCATCCCCTCTAACATAAAAACTGAGGGTAATACCAAACCCTCTTAACAAATAACCAAGTGAAAATCTTCCACCTTCAGGGGGCATTTTGTGTATATATGTCTATGAGAACGGCAAATGCTATGGCAATATTTGGCAGGTATGATGGACAAATGTGGTCAGACATAGACCAAATGCTGCAGGAAGACAAAAAACAGGAGCAAGACCTCTGACCTCCTGGTCAGAGACCTGCTCTCTCCCCCAGTAGCTCTGCTGTTGTGCCGCTGCCGCTGACCCCGTTCACCTCTGTCAGGTAGGTGTTCGAGGCCCTACTCTACCTGCAGGCTCCTGCCTGCGCCTCATCCCTGGTGGTCCAGTGGGAGAGCTTTGCTCTTCTGCTGGTCCGCTGCTGTCTGTCTCTGTGTTTTGCCCGTTTTTTTCTGTCCTTGTGAGTGTTTTGTTATTGTGCCTTTGGTTGTCTTGTCTTGGTGTCTTGTTATTGCCTTTTTTCATGTTTGTGCCTTTTTCCTGTTTTTTCTGTCTTTCCTGTTGTTCCTGTTTGTGTCCTCCATGCCCGTTACCTTCCCGCCGCTGCTGCCCCCGCGGCCCCTTGCCCTTGCCGGTTCCCTCTCCCGCCTCACAGCTGCGCTTCCCTATTTAATGGCGGCTGCTGCTCGGGTGTCCGAGCAAGACCTCTGACCTCCTGGGCAGAGACCTGCTCTCTCCCCCAGCAGCTCCGTTGTTGTGCCACTGCCGCTGACCCCGTTCACCTCTGTCTGGTAGGTGTTCAAGGCCCTCCTCCACCCGCAGGATCCTACCTGCGCCTCATCCCTGGTGGTCCAGTGGGAGAGCCTTGCTCTTCTGCTGGTCTGCTGCTGTCTGTCTCTGTGTTTGTGCCCGTTTTTTCTGTCCTTGTGAGTGTTTTGTTATTGTGCCTTTGGTTGTCTTGTCTTGGTGTCTTGTTATTGCCTTTTTTCCTGTTTGTGACTTTTTCCTGTTTTTTCTGTCTTTCCTGTTCCTGTTTGTGTCCTCCGTGCCTGTTTCCTTCCCGCCGCTGCTGCCCCCGCGGCCCCTCCCCCCTGCCAGGTCCCGCTCCCGCCTCCCAGCTGCGCTTCCCTCCCCCTTCCCTATTTAATGGCGGCCGCTGGCACACCAAAGGCAAGCCCGCCTGCGCCCGTCCGCGACCCGACCGTGACCAGTGCCAAGGACCCTGGTTCCCCGACCTCCCACCGCTACGACTCAGCCGCCCGTCTCGCACTCAACCCCGGAAGGAACAACAACTGCCAGCTGTCTATGCCGAAAACTACCCATGGCTAGTTCTCCTGCCAACACTGCCGACAATCCTTCACCCCCACGATAGCCGCACCCACGCCGGACGCCAGCACCACCGAAGCCCTGAAGTGCATCCTCCTCAACATGCGCTCACTGCACAGACATGCTGTAGAGATCTGGGACCTCCTCGACATCCTCTCGCCAGACGTCGCCTTCTTCAAGGAAACCTGGACCAACGCCTCCTCCATTCCCGATGGATACATGATCCAGAGGAAGGACCGCCCCAACCACCCAGGAGGAAGACTCACCATCGCACACAAGAGCTCCTCAGACTCTCCACCTCCAGCACAAGCGACTCCCCTTCCACCACCGAACACCTTCACTTCCAGATCCAGACCAGCCCCAGAACAACGCTTCGTGGCACCCTCACCTACAGACCCCCCGGGCCTCACGCTTCATTCACCACTACCATCACCGACCTCATCGCACCCCACGACATCATCTCCATGGACTACATACTCATCGAAGACCTGAACTTCCACTTCGACAACCTCAGCGACCCCAACTCCACCGCCCTCCTGGACAACCTCGCCAACATCGGACTTAAACAGCTCGTCACCACCCCTACCCACAAGGCAGGACACACCCTTGACCTCATCTTCGCAGGAGGGAACATCGTCCACTTCAGCCACACCACACAGCTCCTCTGGACAGACCACCACTGTGAACACTTCTCGTTCAACACTGCCACCGCTCACAAACCCACTCCACACCAACCGCGCAGGAACTGGAGCAGGGTCACAGAGGAGCACCTCAACTCCACCCTCATCCACGACCCCCCCGCCTCAACCGACGCCAACTCTGCAGCCAATGAACTACACCGGTGGATCACCAACTGCGCAGACAAACTCGCACCCCTCCGCAACCCCGACAGACCACGCCCCTTGAAGGCCGCCTGGTTCACCACCAACCTCCAGGAATCCAGACGCACCTGCAGACGCCTCGAAAAACGATGGAGGAACAGCAAAACCACTGAAGACCAGACCACCTACAAGAATGCCATGACTGAATACCACCAACTCATAAGATCCACCAAAAGGACCTTCATCCGGAACAAAATCCTCACCAACTCCAGCAATTCGTAAGAACTCTTCAGCATCATCCAGCAATTCACCAAACCCCCCAGCGAAGCCACGGACGTCACACCCTCCCATGACCTCTGCAACATGCTCAGCTCCTACTTCCACCTGAAAATCAAGGCCCTCCATGACAACTTCAGTGAACAGACTCCAAAAACCACCTTTTCCTCCAGTAACGATAGCCAACCCACCATCACCACCTGCATCCCGGTCACCACCGAAGATACCTCCACGACCATGAAGAGTGCTCACTCAGGAGCCCCCATGGACCCCTGCCCGCCGCACATCTTCCACAGAGCCGTTGCCGCCATAGCGCCAGAAGTACAATGCACTATCAATCCACCTTCGAATTCAACACTTTCCCCGATGACTGGAAACGTGCAGAAGTCAAGCCCCTCCTCAAGAAACCCTCTGCAGACCCGACGGACCTGAAAAACTACTGACCCATCTCTCTCCTTCTCATCGTAGCCAAAGACACCGAGAAGATCGTCAACGCCCAGCTGACAAACTTTATTGAAGAGAACGCCATCCTCGACTCTTCCCAATCCGGATTCCGCAGTAACCACAGCACCGAGACCGCCCTCCTGGCCACCATTGATGACATCTGCATGCTCCTCGACCAAGGCCACACCGCGGCCCTCATCCTACTAGACCTCTCTGCAGCCTTCGACACTGTCTCTCACCGCACTCTTGCAGCCAGATTCCACGACGCCGGCATACAGGGAACCACCCTCGACTGGCTCCGCTCCTTCCTCGCTGGCAGAACCCAAAGGATCAGACTCCCGCCTTTCGTCTCCGAACCCACAAAGATCAACTGCGGAGTACCCCAAGGATCATCGCTCAGTCCCACGCTCTTCAACATCTACATGGCCCCCCTCGCCGCCATCGTCAGACAGCATGGACTCAGCATAGTATCCTATGCCGACGACAACCAGCTCATCCTCTCCCTCACGAAGGACCCCGAAGCCACCAGACTCAGCTTCCAGAAGGAATGAAAGACGTTGCAGCCTGGATGAGCAGCAGCTGTCTGAAGCTCAACTCAGAGAAGACAGAAGTCCTCGTCCTTGGACCCACCCCCTCAGCTTGGGACAACACCTGGTGGCCCACCGCCCTCGGCAACCCCCCACGGACCACGCCCAGAACCTCGGCATCATACTAGACTCCTCCCTCACCATGACCCGCCAGATCAACGCCGTCGCCTCCACCTGCTTCAACACCCTCCGCATCCTTCGCAAGATCTTCAAGTGGGTCTCCCCCGAAGCCAGAAAGACCATCACCCACGCGCTCATAACAAGCAGACTGGACTACGGTAACGCCCTCTACGCTGGAATCAACAAATCCCTGCTACACAAACTCCAGACCATCCAGAACACCGTGGCCAGACTCGTACTCGGCATCCCACGACATGAGCACATCACCCAACACCTGCGAGACCTCCACTGGCTCCCCATTGAGAAGAGAGTAGCCTTCAAGCTACTCACCCACGCCTACAAATCGCTCCACAACACCGGACCCAAATACCTCAATGAAAGAGTCTCCTTCCACGTACACAAAAGAAACCTCCGCGCATCTGCAGAACCAGAGCTGGTGGAAGAGCCTTCTCCTATGTAGCGGCCAAGGCCTGGAACGAGCTCCCGGTCAACATCAGATGCTCCCCTACTCCGCACACCTTCAGGAAGAGCCTCAAGACCTGGCTCTTCGATTGACAACAATGACACCCCAGAATAAAGCACAAGGACTTACAGTTGTCCAGTGCTCCGCAAGCGCCCATCTCCATTTGTAGAACAGAGTGGTTACTTTTTTGTGGTATTTTTTCTTGTTTTTTTCACTTTTTGTGTTTCAATTTTTTTGCAGTTTTGCAGCTACTGCTTTGTAATATCATGTTCATTTTTTGTTTTTCTCATTTTGTTTTAAACTTTTTTCTTCTGTTTTTGATTTTTTTTATATCCCTTACAACTTTTAAAACTGTTTTATTACTTCTTTCATTTTTTTATACAAGTCTTTGTGCTCTGTTTGTAGGTGCTGTTCCATGGCCCTTGAATATATTCTTCTGTTTACTTTACCACAGACTACAACTTTATGACACTGTCTGCAGTACATTCTGAAATGCTGTATATTGTCATCATTTTGTTCCTCTTCTTGTTGCAGCACTATCTCCAAAGCAGTTGTTGCTTTTCAACTGTTTGTTTCTTTTTTCTCTATGCATGTGCCATGGTGTTTGGATGTATAACCCTCAGGTGCTTCCTCATTCTAGTGGTTTCCATTGAATACTGGACAGTTTTCCCTTAGTGGAGCACCTTCTGGTGCAAAGTGCACATAACTTCCCGTGTGCTAATTATTTTTTGCAAACTGGAAGGTTAAACAACTGCCACAACAGTGATTCCTTCTCTGTTTGTGTTACTTGTGGTGCTGCAGAAGTGCTTGATGTCTACATCTTCTGAAAGTATAGGTATGGTGGAAGATGCACTTGGTGTTTGCTGGTTTCCAGTTCTTTCTTAGGCCATGATGGCTTCGGATTGCATGTACAGTAAACTATCTCTGTCAAACACCATACTGGTGCTTAGAAAAAAAATCATTTGAGGTTGTTTCTAAAGGGTTTGGGCTTTCAAATGTCTGCTGTAATTCTTTTTTTAACCTCCCATAGGTACTGCAGTACTCCCGAGAAACTATAGAACCAATTAAAAGTTTGTGTGGGAGTACCATGTTGGTTTGCTCCCTGTTCCGGGTTCCGCGGGAGAACCATGGCACCCAGAACTATTAAAAAAAGTTGTATTCACTATGAACAGGTAATTTAATTTAAACTTTGAGATCAGAAGTTTCCTCATAGGCCCAGATACCAATGGCATCTTGCAGGCTTTGGTGGAATTATGGAGTTTTTATTAGGCCTGAGCAAAATTTTTATTATCAGAGTAATAAGTGTAGTCTTGGTAATTTTGCGTAACAAAATTGACACAAATTTCCTGAGATTATTCCAATACACCACACTGCGTAATTTCTGAGAGAAATTGTAACATGAAATGTGTCATTCAGGTCATTTTTGAGCATAAAAGTACAAATTCAATAACAACCGGCAGTATTTTGAATGTGAGTGGTACTTCCTTTAGCGTGGGCGGTCAACAAACATTTCAGGTACATTTTTTACTCAAGCGGACCATTTGGGTAATTTTTTAGCACAAAACTACAAATCCAAATATGAGCGGCAGTGTTTTGAATGCGATCAACTGGAAATGAACCTGGAATTAGGTTTTCAAGTTGAATTGTTACGTGAATGGACTATTGTGTGAGTGCAAGATGCATTTCGTGTAATTATGCATAACGTTTGTGGAATTTTCTGGTAATTTCATGTCACTAAGCTTCACGGAATCATACGAGTTATGCCCACTTCTAGTTTTTATGTGTCAATATACCAGGGTATCTAAAAACCTCTTACAGCAGTACCTGTGATTGACAGAGCAGCAACACCTCATTGGCTATTGTCATTAGTTTCATGTATTGACAGGAAGACCCTCCCTTACCTTCGTAGGAGGTCAATCCCCATCACACATGTTCTTCGGCCTTTGGCCTTGCGCGATGTTGGTCTACTCCTAAGCCCCTGTGGTTGGCCAAAAACACCCCACTGAGCACAGCAGAGTCCCTGTGTCCATGGCCGCAACATTTCTCTTCATGTTGTGCCCTGCCAATCAGATCATTCCCGCAGGAGCGAAGGGACCAATCGGAAAAAGCCCTCCTGGCAAATCAGAATGCTCTTTTCTTTTAATTAGCGGTACTGCTGGAGTTCCGCGTTACAACCCTAGGGTAACTCTCCAAATATCACTATATTATTAACCTTAATTTTTCGGAAACGTCTGAATGGATTTACACTAAAATACAAAAGCCTGCTTTCTGAATAAAGCTGTAGCTTTCTGCCAAATTTGGCGTAATTTTTTGTTTTCTGTATCACTCCCCAAAATTCCAATGGGAAATTGCATGTGAAATAATGTTTTGGGACCCATACATTGTTCTTGGTCCGCGCTTGATGGATCACCCCAAAACTTTGCCGGATGACGCTCGTTTGGATGACATTTTTTCTCTTGCATACACCCACACACACACACACACATACACACATATATATCCTTGAGTACCACAGCACTACGACGCTCACTCAGGGCTCAAATGCAATGTATCTGTTTATTGAGCAAGCACCTCTGACACATTTCATCTGACAAGCGGCCATGATCACATGACATCGTACACAAACCATAATGCTTTTAAAACCAACAGACATAGAAAGTGAACTAAGTGATGAAGCACACATACAGGCTCTAGCAGGGTCCCGTTGATTAGTCGAATAGCCAGGTCTTCAGGGACTTTTGGAACTCTCGAAGAGATGGGGAGATCTGTAGATAAAACAGTGACGTTTTAAGGCATGGGCAAATTGGGCTCTGGCCCAGGGCCCCAGCCTTTCAGGGGGCCCCCTGATAGAGCCAACTCTTCTGCAGAGAGTCTTGCCCTGATGACTGTGAATACTTTTTAAACAGATTGTTTATAATATAATTTTCCTTTAATTTATTTTTAATGTGGGTGATGTGTGAGAGTCTATTACAGACATTTTGAGGAGAAATGTTGAGCAGCTCCATCGCACCCCACCTGTGCAACGTCATCAATCTCTCCTTTGAGACCGCGACCTTCCCAGAGAGCTGGAAACACGCAGAGATCAACGCCCTACTCAAAAAACCCAAGGCGGACCCGAGAGACCTCAAGAACTTCTAGCCCATCTCCCTGCTTCCGTTCCCAGCCAAGGTCATCGAGAAGATCGTCAACAAACAGCTAACCCGATACCTCGAAGAAAACAGCATCCTGGATCCATCCGAATCGGGGTTCCGCAGCAACCACAGCACTGAGACTGCCCTCATCGCCGCCACCGACGACATCAGGATCCTGCTGGACAACGGTGAGACCGCAGCCCTTATCCTGCTGGACCTCTCCGCCGCCTTCGACACTGTCTGCCACCGCACTCTACGCGCACGCCTCCACGACGCAGGGATCCGAGACAAGGCCCTGGAATGGGCCACCTCCTTCCTCGCCGGCAGAACCCAGAGAGTCCGCCTCCCACCATTCCGATCCGAAGCCTCCGAGATCATCTGCGGCGTACCCCAGGGATCGTCCCTCAGCCCAACACTGTTCAACATCTACATGGCCCCGCTCGCACGCATCGCCAGACAGCACGACCTCAACATAATCTCCTGCGCCGACGACACTCAACTGATCCTCTCCCTCACCAAGGACCCCCTCGCCACCAAATCCAACCTCCATGAAGGAATGAAGGCCGTCGCCGATTGGATGAAGATCAGCCGACTAAAACTGAACACGGAGAAGACAGAGGTCCTCATCCTCGGCTCCAACCCCTCAGCCTGGGACGACTCCTGGTGGCCAACGACGCTGGGAGCAGCCCCGACACCCACCGACCACGCACGCAACCTGGGAGTCATCCTCGACTCAACACTCTCCAGGGCCAAGCAAGTCAACGCAGTCTCATCCTCCTGCTTCAACACCCTCCGCATGCTTTGCAAGATCTACAGGTGGATCCCGACAGACACAAGAAGAACAGTCACCCAGGCCCTCGTCAGTAGCAGACTTGACTATGGGAACGCCCTCTACGCGGGAGCCCCGGCCAAGCTCATCAAGCGACTGCAACGCATACAAAACGCCTCCGCACGCCTGATCCTCGATGTACCACGCCACAGCCACATCACCCCCCACCTGAGGAACCTGCACTGGCTCCCCGTCGACAGGAGAATCTCCTTCAAACTCCTCATCCACGCACACAAGGCACTCCACAAGACTGGCCCAGCCTACCTCAACAGACGACTCCTCTTCTACGTCCCCAACCGCCAACTCCGCTCCGCCGACCTCTCCCTCGCCACCGTCCCTCGCATTCGAAGAACTACCACCGGCGGCAGATCCTTCTCCCACCTCGCCGCCAAGACCTCGAACACCCTTCCACTAAGCCTACGACAGACCCAAGACCTGCTGACCTTCAGGAGGCTACTCAAGACCTGGTTGTTCGACCAGTAGCAGCACCCCCCCCCATTTTTCCCTAGCGCCTTGAGACCCTCGCGGGTAAGTAGTGCGCTTTACAAATTCTGTGATTGATTGTTTGATTGATTGATGTTTCATGTTCCCAGTCCCCCTCTTTTGTGTATTCCTGATGCTCATGTCACAGAAATGAAACCTCAAAGGGAAGCACTTATAAATATAAACATAGCAGGTGCCCCAGTCGAAGCTCCACATCTGTAAAGCACCAAAGATCCTAACATCTTGAGCTTTGCAAAGGCTAAGCAAGTGCGTTTCCTCTCATATTCCACATTGAAAAACTATCTGAAATCCTTAATGGAGGTGAATTCATCATTGATCTATTGAATCACCATTTGATGTGTAATGACTGTGATAAGTGGTTTCTTTCTTGTCATCTCCTGGTGAGAGCAGAGTCCATAGTTCTCCCATTTAAATGTATGCAAATGCCCAAAATCCATAGCACCACTTACATACCCACACACAGACCCACACAGGAACTCACAGACCCACTCACAGACCTACACAGGCAATCATACACCCACTCACACAGGCACTCACAGCCCCACACAGACACTCACAGACTCACTCGCAGACCCACCCAGACAATCACACAGGTACTCACACACCCATGCAGGCACGTACAGACCCACTCACAGACCAACACAGGCACACACATACCCACTCACATACTCAGAGAGGCACTCACAGAGGCACACACAGACCCACACAGGCACTCACAGGCCCACTCAGGTAC
The DNA here is from genome assembly GCA_963921515.1 of Calotriton arnoldi. Taxonomy (NCBI): domain Eukaryota; kingdom Metazoa; phylum Chordata; class Amphibia; order Caudata; family Salamandridae; genus Calotriton; species Calotriton arnoldi. The sequence goes on from CAWUFW010004248.1 coordinate 672,987, forward strand.
TCACACACCTATTCACATAGGCATTCACACACCCACTCATAGACCAACAGACACACTCACACACCCACTCACATCCACTAAGACACTCACACACCCACTCACAGACTCATAGAGCCATTCACGCACCCAGTCACTGACCTATACAACTACTCACACACCCTATACAGATACTCACACATCCACTCATAGACCCATACAGCCACTCACACACCAACTCACAGACCCATACAGCCACTCGTACACCGAGTCACCGACCCATTCAATCACTCACACACCCACCAAAACACTCACTCACAGACCGATACAGCCATTCACTCACCCCTCACTGACCTATACACTATACAGCCACTCACACCCACTCTCAAAGGTGACAGGTACAGTTAGGATTTTTTTTTTAAAGTAGAAATTCACTGAAAAAATGAGGCCTGAGCGGAGTTTGCAGAGTTTTACTCCGCAGAACTCCGCAAAGTGACAGAAAAACTCTGCGGTGCTCTGCGGAGTTCCGCAAGCGGCGGAGTATGTTAGGTCACACTGCTCGCACTGATTTTAAGCACCGGGAGTTTTTCCCGCACTGTAAAATCAGCACGAACGGCACTCTGCATTATGCCGGAGGGGGCTGCTGCTTTCAGTCACTTGAGTAGACCTTTTACTCAGGCGGCAGCTTCCTCAACGCAAGCAGCAGATTTCTCAACGCGACCTGCCTCGCCCGCCCGCATTGAGAAATCTCAACTAGAGGAGACCCTGCACAATTTTTGTCTCGAGAGTGCTTGCCAACTTACTGCTGGCGAGCCGCGTGAAAGAAAAAACTCCACTCCACGTGGTTTTGGGGAACTCCACACGGACCATGAAGTGGGCAAAACTCTGCTAACTGCCGGTGGAGCGGAATTCTTCATCGACCCCTAGAAAAAAAACAAAGGATACAGGGACGTTATAGTTAGGAAGTAACATTAAAAAAACATATAAATTCACTGAAAAAAGCCAAAGGTTACATGGATGTTATAGTTAGGCTCAGATTTCACTCATACAAAACCAGTGAAATTCAGCAATTATAGTCAATGAACTCACATATTACATCGCTCATGACATGGCCAGTGACATCACTCATGACATCACTGGTGGCATCTCAAATGACATCACTGATGATATCATCTACAGACCCACTCACACCCCTTCTCACACCCCCATGCACACTCTCATACCCCCACTCATATACCCACACAACCACTCACATACCCATTCACAGACCCCTACCAGTACTCACACACCCAATCACTCACTCATACAGTCACTAACACATTCACTCTCCAATACAGCCACTCACACACAATCTCACTTAACCAAACACCCACTCAAATAGCCACTCACTCACCTATACAGCCACTCACTCACCTTTATAGCCACATACACACCCAGTCACTCACTCAAACAGCCACTCACACAGCCTCTCAGTACCCATACAGCCACTCACATACCCACTCACCCACACAGTCAGCCACTCACACAGCCACTCACTCACCCATACAACCACTCACACAGCCAGTTACAGACCTATAGAACCACACACACTCCCACTCGCCCCCCAAACAATTACTCACATACCCACTCACACACTCAGACAGCCACTCACACATGGATACACACAATCACTCACATAAAATATGCTAGAAGTAGTATCACTCATTAGTGGTAAAAAAAAGTATAGTAATTTGGGCCCCATCCAACAGTTTACAAAACCCTGGGGACCTCTACCTCCCTGGGGTATTAATAATAAATTATGCAGGGGCCACATGGACCCCCAAGCCCCGTGGACCGCCACCTCCCCAGGGCTATACACAAACAAATGGGGGGCCGCATGGACCTCCCAGCCCCAGGGATCGCCACCTCCTCGGGGCTACATATACAGAAATGGGGGACCTCTGGGACCCCCCTGTGCCCTGTGGACCACCACCTCCCTGGGGCTAAATTAAAAGGCATATGGGGTGTCTTGCAGACCCCCGTGGGGACCACCACTTCCCTGGGGCATAACTTTAAAGGGAGAGAGGGGGACATATACAGCCCTTGGGACCACCACCTCCCCGGGGCAAGCCCTATGACAAAAAAAGGTGAGGGGCACACAAGCACCTCTCCTGGAGCCATGCATGGCCCTGGGGACTGTCACCTCCAGGGCCAGCTCCTGCTATGTCCCGTTGTGCCCACAACTGGGACATAGCTGTTTTCTATGGCTTGGCGGGAGCTTTCCTGGCAAGTCACCGCAAATGCTCTGCTTTCAGCAAGCGCGAGTGAAGAAATGCTCTCGCTTGGTGGAAGTGAAGCATTGATTTGACACACAGAGAGCTGCATGTTTAGCAGGTCTCTGTGTGTCAAACCAGTGCCGGCTCCTGCAAGAGGCAGGGAGCCGGCAGGGACCGCAGGGGCATTCAGGTCCCCTGTGGTCCCCTACAGAGATGCTGGGGGATGGATTCACCAGGGTCAAAAGCGTCCCAGGGAGGGGCCGCCATGTGGCCCTCTTCCCCTTTCACAATTTTTTTTTTAAAAGGACAGGCCCCGAGGGCCAACTACCCCTCCTGTTACTTCCAGTAAGTCCCACACAGCGGGATTGCTGAGAGGTGTTCGGAGACTAAGCCCCCTTTCTCCACCACTCTGCAAATGCTCCTCCTGGCGCACTACTGGTTAGGGGATGAAGTCACATTGGATGCTTAGGGCCCTTGAGGCCAATAAGCCCTCCTGTTACCTCCAGTAAGTCCCACAGAACAGGATTGCTGAGAGGTCTTCGGAGGCCACACTCCCTTTCTCCACAACTCTGCAAACTCGCCTCCTGGCACACTACTGGTTGGGCAGTGAAGTCTCCTTGGATGCTGAGGGTACTTGTGGGTCAAGAACCCCTCCTCTAACCTCAAGGAAGTTCCACACAGCACGATTGATGTGAGATGGTTGAAGGCCCGCCCCATTTCTCTGCTACTCGGCAAATGTGCTTCCTGGCACATTACTGGTTGGGGGATGAAGTCCCCTTAGATGCTGAGGGTCATTAGTGGCCAAGAACCCCTCCTGTCACCTCCATTAAGTCCCACACAGTGTGATTGCTGAGAGTTTTTCAAAGGCCCCGTCTCCTTTCTCCACCACACTGCAAATGCACCTCTTAGTGCACTACTGTTTGGAGGTTGAAGTCCTCTGGGATGCTGAGGGTCATTGGGGACCAAGAAGCTCTCCTGTAACCTCCAGTAAGTCTGACAAAGTGGGATTCCTGAGAGCTGGTCAGAGGCCCCGCCCCCTTTCTCCACCACTCTGCAAACCTGACGAACAGTTAAAAAAAACATAGAAATTCACTGAAAAAACCAAAGGTCACAAGGACGTTATAGTTAGGAAATAGAATTTGAAAAACCTTAGAAATTCACTTAAAGAAACAAAAGTTACAGGGAGGTTATAGTTAGGAAAACAGAATTAAAAAAACCTTAGAAATTCAATGAAAAAAAACAAAGGTTACAGGGACGTTATAATTAGGCTCAGATTTCACTCACACAAAACTATGGACTTTCAGCAGTTATATTTACATGAGCTAGCTATAACTTACGCCCCTGCAGTGCACTGCTTATGACCTCACATATTACATCACTCATTACATCAATGTTGATATCTCGAATGATATCACTGATGACATGATCCTCAGAACCACTCATATACCTACTCACACCCCCATTCAACCTCTTGTACACCTACCCACAGACCCACACAATCACTCACATACCCATTCATAGACCCATACCAGAACTCGACACAGCCACTCACTCCTCCATAGACTCACAGACTCATTCACATACCCACACAACCACATACATACCCATTCACACATCCATACAAGCAGTAATACATCTGCTTTCTCACCCATACAGCCATTCACACAGACACTCACTCTCCATGCAGCCTCTTACATACCAGCTCACTTAACCAAATACCCACTCAAATAGCCACTCACTCACCCACACAGCCACTTACATACCCAGTCACTCACTCATACAGCCACTCAGACACCCAGTCACTCACCCATACAGTCACTACACACCCACTTACCAATCCATGGAACCACTCACACCACCACTCACTCACCCAAACAGCTACTCACACACCTACTTATACATCCATACAGCCACTCACATACCCATACACTCAAGGATACATACAGTCACATAGCCATTCAAATAATATATGTTAAAAGCAGTATCATTCAGTAGTAATGCACCTAGTACAGTAATTTATCTTTTGTAGAAGGTTAGTATATATGTTTAACAACCATAGAAATTCACTGAAAAACCCAAAGGTTACAAGGACGTTATAATTAGGAAATAGAATTGGGGAAACCTTAGAAATTCACTTAAAGAAACAAACGTTACAGGGAGGTTATAAAAAACCTTAGAAATTCAATGAAAAAACCAAAGGTTACAGGGACGTTATAATTAGGCTCAGATTTCACTCACACAAACCTATGAATTTCAGCAGTTATAGTTACCTGAGCTAACTATAATTTATGTCCCTGCAATGCACTGCTTATAACCTCACATATTCCATCACTCATTACATCAGTGATGACATCTCAAATGACATCACTGATGACATAACTGACGACATTATCCTCAGAACCACTCACGTACCCACTCACACCCCCATACAACCTCTTGTACGCCTACTCACACACCCACACAACCACTCCCATAGCGATTCACAGAGCCATACCAGAACTCGACACAGCTGCTCACTCCTCCATAGAGGCACTCATACACCCACTCACTCACTCATACAGCCACTCACACAACCATTCACTCATCCTTTCAGCCACTCATATAACCAGTCAGTCACCCATACAGCCACTCACATAGCCACACATTCACAAATACAGGTACTCACACACCCACTTATTTACTTATACAGTCACTCACATACCCACTCACTCACCCATATAGCCTTTCAACACAGCCACTCACTCATACCAGCACTCACATACTCACATACCCACACAACCACTTACATAACCATTCACACATCCATACAAGCAGTAACACATCTGCTTACTCACTCATGCAGCCATTCATACAGACACTCACTCTCCATACAGACTCTTACATACCAACTCACTTAACCAAACACCCACTCAAACAGCCACTCACTCACCCACACAGCCCTTTACACACCCAGTCTTTCACTCATATAGCCATTCAGACACTCACTCACTCACCCATACAGTCACTACACAGCCACTTGCCAATCCATAGAGCCACTCACACACCACTCACTCACCCAAACAGCTACTCACACACCCACTTATACAGCCATATAGCCACTCACACACCCATACACTCAAGGATACATACAGTCACACAGCCACTCACATAATATATGTTAGAAGCAGTATCATTCAGTAGTAGTGCACCTAGTAAAGTAATTTAACTTTTGTAGAAGGTTAGTATATATGTTTAACAATCATAAATTCTTAGAAAATACTTACACTCACTGTATGATGTCATCAGTGATGTCATTTGAGATGTCATCAGTGGTGTCATCAGTGATGTCACTGACTATGTCATGAGTGATGTAATATGGGAGGTCATAAGCAGTGCATTGCGGTGGTGTAAGTTATAGTTAGCTCAGGTAACTGTAATTGCTGGATTTCTAAGGTTTTGTATGAGTGAAATATGAGCTTAACTATAACGTCCCTGTAACCTTTGGTTTTTTCAGTGAATTTTAAAGGTTTTTTTAATTCTGTTTCCTAACTATAATATCCCTGTAACCTTTGTTTTTTTAAGTGAATATACATGTACATATATTAACTACTGGCAGTCGCCGATAGGTAGTTACACTTAGGACTAGATTTCTATTAAAAAGCTGTTTGTCAGTTGAATATATCTTTGGTGCCAGGTGCCGAATCTTCATGAAATGTTCCCAAAAAAGTAGACGATCACTTCAGCTTGTGTCTGGATAGTTTCGGGGTGGTTCGTCAAGCAGGGACCAAGAAAAGGGAGGTCCCAAAACGCATTTTCCTAATGTTCATTCTCACAGGAGTTTTGAACATGACTACAGCCCAAACTGCTGGACGGAATTATACCAAATTTGGTAGAAAGCTAGCTCTTGGGCCAGAGAGTGTGTTTTTTGTGATTTGGTGTAAATCTGTTCAGCAGTTTTAGAGATATTAACAGAACACCAAATTTGTATATACAGGGACGTGGATACTCCATGGAGCCTCCCATCGGGGATCCGCGTATTCATGCACCTCAGCAAGGCCCTGATTGGCTGGATGCACCTGCACAGAAATGTTGCAGCTGTCATTTTCTTTGTAGGGAAATGGTCCTCAGGGCCAAAACGTTATTTGCAAAGTGAATAAAGGGGTCAGGGTAGAGGTACCTTGACACCATGGGTGTGTTAGAGGGGTTCTAGAAGGACCCATAAAGGCCAATAAATTGCCTTATAATGTTTTTCAGTCAGTCAATAAACTTTATTCGGTCATCAGACCATAAAAGTGCAAGGTGCATATATACAGCCCAATAAAGTTTAAATATGTTAAAAAATCATCAGTTACACTTAAAAAGACAGAACAAATAGCTTTAAAAACACAAACCTTCTCTTAAAATTGTAACTGTATAATGATTGTCATTAGAAGCTACTAGCTGATCAATTCATATAGCCTAATTCGTAAATACACAAGCTTATTTAGAGGCTAAAACACTACAATATTGTACATTGAGCTATTGCAATAGTACTTCCACTAACACGGGAACACATAACAATCAAGGCATAAGTAGTTGCTCAGTTAGCTGCACTCCATAGGGGTTAAAATGGGTTACCCCACCAGCAGAACCTAGTGGAGATGTACCATACTATGGGCCTATTAGAGGGAATGATGGAATAAGTTTCAGGGCCTTTCTTCTAATTCCCCACATATGGCCCAGCAACTTCGCTATTGCACACACGAATAGTGGTCTCGTATCTGATTTTAGCATGTGCAAAGCTGCCCCATAGTCACGGGCTCCAAACTGTTTACAAATAGGGATTAGCCATTTTCTTCTAGGACCAGAAAATGCAGGGCAGCCAAAAAGAGTATGGCCAAGTGATTCGATTGGGGCAGAACAACAAGGGCAGCTTTTGGGCTGAGCAACGTTACCTGATCAAGAGCTTGTAAATTAGTTCAGGGGTAGAGTGCCGTGCCTGAATTGAATGTAAAGGTTTCTGTCAGCCGGCACCTGGATAAAATCAAGGTATCCTTCCAGTGTACATGCTCATTTAAATTCGATAAATTCCTCAGTTAGTCTACCCTGTCTGCTGCCCCTGATTTCGTTCTGGGATACCCAATTCCAGTACTTTATTTTGATTTGTTTCTTGGTGGGTAGTTCTGAACAATTGGTGCTACTCCCCTTTACCCCAATATCATTAAGGAGGTTTCTAATATTTCTGATCCAGCCTATTTATTTTAATGTATCTAGTGAACAAACTTCTTCAAAAGCTAGGGCATACAGGGACTACTCAGGGGTGGATACTAACCTCTGCCAAAATAGTAGCAGGTGGAGTTTTACTAGATCTTTAACAGATTTAATGTCCATATCCAATTTGAGAGGGCAAAGTGGTGTACTTGGAGGGAAAGACACTAAGTTCGTAAGGAACTTATTCTCAATCACTGTTAGATCGTTCACTTTTTCAAAACCCCACAGCTCAGCCCCATTGGGGGCGCTACTTACAGCCTTGCTTTTGTATATCTCTAGGGCTGGTGCAACCGGTTTTGTGTAGGAGCAGCAGTGTTCCTTCCTTTGGGACCCGGTTACCTGTGTGAACTTGAGGTAGGCCTTGTTTAGGTGTTGTTTCCAGTCCATACCTTCTGACAGTTTGATGCCCACATATTCAAAACATCTCACTCGCTCTAAAGGGATGTTATTTAGAGTTAAGTGCCCTTTCAGGATTGAGGATTATGAGTTTTGTTTTGGAGGTATTTATTTCGAGGCCCCTCTCATCACAAAAGATCTTAAATCGGTTTAGTAAAGTTTGAAGCCCCATGGGTGTTTTAGAGACGAGAAGAGTGTCGTCTGCGAAGAGAAGAGTTGCAATTTTCTCATTCCCTAGGGATGGCACATCACTGGTATTATAGCTAAGTAGTCAACCACTTGGTTAATTTATAAGGAAAATAGTGTTGGGGCCAAGACACAACCCTGTCGAACCCCCCGGCTGATTTTGACAGGATCAGTGACTTGGCCCTGGCTACCCATCTCATCCTAGCGTAGTTATCTGCATGGAGGCGTTCAACTAGTGACAAGATTTCTGGGGGCATTCCCATCTCCTACAGCAACAACCAGAGCTTGTTCCTAGTTACAAGGTTGAGTGCTGTCTTCAGGTCTATGAACGCTACATACAAGCTCCCCTTGCCCAATATCACCACCTTCCAGTAAAGAGAAGGAAGCGGAAGACCTGGTAAATTGTTCCTGTTTTTTTGCGGAACCCTGATTGTAATAGGGACAAGATATGGTTGTCGGTGATCCGGTCCTGTATCCTCACTAGGAGGGAGCAGCAAAATACTTTTTGAATGCAATCAATCAGGCTAATGGGACAATAATTAGACGGATTGCTCCTGTCACCCTTTTTAAAAATGGGGATCACTTCGGCTCCCTTCCATGATTCGGGAATTGGGGCTCCCCCAGCGATGGCGTTAGAAAGTGCCATTATATATGCTGACCATTTATCTTTATCAGAACGAAAGAGGTCACCTGGAATCCCATCAGGTCAAGGAGCTTTAGCAGGTTCAATTGCCTCTATGGAGGCCAGGATTTCCTCCTTGGAGAAAGAAATCCTTGCTGCAGGATGAGATAAATCAGAAGAACATGGCTGTGTGGCGAGGCAGAAGATATTAGTAAAAAGAGCACCAAAGTGCTCTTGCCAGGCATTGACCGCAATGTTCTTGGCTAAAGGGGGATGTTTTTCAAGGTTTCCCCTCCCAACGAGAGCCCAAAATTTCCTGGTGTCTGAATGGGAGCAAGCCTCCCCAAGTTGTCTCCACTTCTTCTTGTCCCAATCTCGCTTGGCCCTAGCTAGGCATAGTTTGTATAATCTCCTTAGGTCGCGCACCAGGGGCATGTTCCTAAGTCTGATGGCTATGGCTAATCTTCTCCTTAGTGACCTGCATTCCTGTGTGAACCATGGGTTCGCCTTGTTTGTTTCCCTCTGTTTGGAATGTGAATGGTAGGAGTGGTCAACAAAGTTTCGAGCTAGCTGTTCAAAATACTTTGCATTCATGACACTAATGTTCTCCGTTGAACTCAATTTGTCTGGTAGAGATTGAATCACAGCCAGATGGGCCTCAAGATCCTGCTTTATGGTGTTAAGTTTAGATTTGTCCCCATAACCATTGGCCATTTGAGGCAACGTTTATCATTCGTAGGTATTACCTCTTTTGTGATCATTTTAGTCTTTACGACACTCTCTTGTTCACCCCAGGGGTATACCAGCCCCAAACTTAGCAGATTATGGTCCCTATTGCAGTTTTTAACTATAGTCATGTAAATTACAGTTGACTATAATCTTAGGTCCACAAGAATGTTATCGATGCGACTAGCACCAGTTGGGCCAATAAAGGTCAGTTCCGTTCCTCTCTCTGAAAGTGTTCTTCCATTCGCGGCCCGCGGCCTGTATTCTAAAGTCAATGCATTCATTTGTAATGCTAAATGTGACCACTTCTTTATTGGTGGAAGATCAAGAGATGGAACTGACCAATGTTTATCCTCCTCATTGAAATCATGGAATATATAATGTTTTTGTTCAACACACAGGAATCTCGGTGCTCATCGCGACCTCCATCCCCTGTGGAACCGCGAATCATGACGCAGCTCATCAAAGGTCCCGCCCTCTTTCTCAACCACTCTGCAAATGCGCCTGCTGGTGCACTACTGGTTGGGGGATGAAGTTCCCTTGGTTGCTGAGGGTCTTTGGGGGCCTAGAACTCCTGTTGTTGCCACAAGTAAGTCACCCACAGCGGGATTGCTCAGACTTCATCAGAGGCCCGCCCCCTTTCTCAACCACTCTGCAAATGCACCTCCTGCTGAACTACTGGTTGGGGAAGAAGTCCACTTGGCTGTTAAGGGTCGTTGGTAGCCAAGAATCTCTATTGTTGCCACAAGTAAGTCTCCCACAGCTGGATTGCTCAAACCTCAGCAGTGGCCCCACCCCTATCCTCAACCACTCTACAAATGCACCTCCTGGTGCACTACTGGTTGGGGGAAGAAGTCCACTTGGCTGTTTAGGGTCATTGGGGCCAAGTACCCCTATTGTTGCCACAAGTAAGTCCCCCACAGCGGGATTGCTCAGACATCGTCGGTGGCCCTGCCGCTTTCTCAACTACTCTGCAAATGCACCTCCTCGTGTAATTCTGGTTGGGGGATGAAGCCCCCTTGCTTGCTGAGGTTTGTTGGGGGCCAAGAACTTCTATTGGTGCCACAAATAAGTCGCCCACAGTGGGATTGCTCAGACTTCATCGGAGGCCCACCCCCTTTCTGAACCACTATGCATATGCACTGTCTGGTGCACTACTGGCTGGGGGAAGAAGTCCACTTGGCTATTGAGGGTCATTGGGGGCCAAGAACCCCTATTGTTGCCATAAGTAAGTCGCCCGCAGTGGGATTGCTCAGACTTTATTGGAGGCCCAGCCTGTAGGAGAGTAGGATCTGCTTCTTATAGTTACCCCCACTTTTTGCTGATGTTTCACTGTTTTTCAACTTAGACTGGGGTCCTGATTAGCAGGGCCTCAGTCTGGCTATCTGCTTTCTACTCTAAATTGATTGTATGTACTTTAGGTACACTCCAGATTGGATTCTGGGGTACCCTTGTGAGTCCCTAGTATATAGTATACTATGTACCCAGGGCATAGGTACCCCAGAGGCCTACCAGGGGCTGCAGCATGTATTATGCCACCCCTGGGAAGCCTTGTAAAATGACACAACAGGTCTGCTACAGCAGCCTGTGTAAGGTGGTGTATCCACCCCTTACTGAGATATAGGTTCCCTATATCTCTCCATATCACTGCACATGTAAACCTATCAGTCACCCCTATGGCAGGCCTTAACAATCCTGAAGGCAGGGTGCTGGGTTTCATGTGAGAGGGTGCCCATGCATGAGCAGAGCCCCTCTGCAGCTTTCGGAATCTTCATTCCGGGGTTGTTGGTGATGCGGTAAATGCTAACTTGAGAATGGCTGCATGGAAACATGTCGTGTTTGGTGTCAAACACCTTGGAATCATACCTCCACCCCAGTAACTGGGGTGGGAGGTATGATTCCACCCTACTAGAGGGAGAAACATGGCACCACCGGTACACCCGGTACCAGCTTAACAGAACCCTGGCATCACAAAATGGATGCTGCAGCCACAGACCCGAGTCTGCCCTCCTGCTGCTGGACGAAACTCCGGCAGGGGAGGCCTGGACAATAGGTTTCCTGTCACAGGGAGGTGTGACCACCTCCCAGGCAGGCTTTAGTGTATTGGGGCTGGGTGGGTGCACTCTGAGAGTGCTTTGAAGTCTGCACTGGGGGTACATTTGGTGTCAAAGGTGCATTGTCCAGCTCAAACCGGTTGCAGGGGCTACCAGCCCCTGCTCTGGCACGAAACTGGACAAAGGAAATGGGTGTAGCCACCCCTCTTTCCTGACCCTCCCATAGGTGGGTCCCCAGAGTTTGTCCCACCCCTTCCTTGGGTATAAAGTAGGAACCCCTGACTACAGGACTTTAGATTACACCTGGACTAAACTCTGACACAGAAACCAAGTACTTCGACGATCTGCACTACGCTGGATGACTGAAGAATCTCCCTTGGAGTAAAGGAGTTACTCCCCTGCAAGGCAGGCACCTTTAACGCAACTGACCGGTTGGCATCTCCGAAGCTCCGATGGACTCAAAAGAATATTGCCACACAGGAGGTGAGTTTCCCAAGGTCTTAGAGGTTGATATGTGCCCACAGCAAGTCTGAGGAACGTATCCCTCGTGGTGACCGTGCAACCCGAACCCCTGGGCACTGCGTCCATTTGCAGAAGCATCAGCTTTCCGGCAACCCCTGAGGCTGAGCTTTGGGTTACTTATAGCCCTGACCCCAAGCAGTGATCACACCAAAGATTGCAGGCCTACACTCAACGAGTGTTCCGTGGGCCGCCATTTCGTGATTCCTCTTGAGGTCCCTTTGCAATCCCTGGTCTGTTGACCTGTGGGTCCCCAAGAAGGCAACTCTAACTTTGATTGAGCTTCCCTTGTTGCTCCAGACATGCCCTGACTCTACTTTGCTTAGGGAGTCCCCAGGACCTTGCTGGTCCGCACAGAAGCATCTTTTCTCTTCCTGCATGGGTTGCTGTTGCCAAGGCTTGTTGTGTTCAATCTGAGCACCAACACCCCAGCACTCGACATCCTTTGTGGGATAGCTCGAATCCGGCTCCTGGTTGTCCTTGACATCTCCGGGACCCCGTGGCTGCAGAGTCAAGCTTCACCTCTTCGCACCTGAAGCACCCAACATCGGTGGGCATTCGATTGCTCCGCTCCTGGTCACTGGCTAGTGACCCAGACTCTGTCCCCTCTGCTTTCAGGTTCTTCACATCTTTGATCCAGGCTTGGATCACCCCGGACACTTTTCTTCTTCACGGCAGCAGCACTTTGCAGCAGATCGCCATTGAAATCAATGACGATTCCCGACACCCTTTGACACCTATGCACCCGGCTTCCCTGGGTGAGGTAACTCGAGTACTACGGTGCTCCCGTGGGTGTTGGCCCTAGAACCCATTAAGTCTAAAGGGGTTTGCTCAAAGTCCTCTTCTAAGTGTCCTTTTGCTTTAAAATTCCAACTGCGACTTTCCTCATAGAATCCTACGGCGCTCACGGCTGTGTTCTCACACTGTACACGTCCCCCGTGGGTCTCCTGTGTCACTACCTTGGGTGGTTCCTTGGGGTCCCAGCGATTCTATGTGCTCTAGGCACTGTGTCTAGTCAAGTCATGGTTCTTATACCACTTTCTTAATGTATGGTTTGGTCCCCCCCTGGGGCCCAGTGTATATTGTGCTATTTACTGTCGTTTTAATACTGTGATATTGTGTATCTGGGACTCTAATCTCATAAAGAGATTAGCACTTAGTGTTTAGAAATAAATACATATATTTTATATATATACCTTGTGTGGTTCTCCTTTCATTTGGTCATTCAAGAGGTAATAATCTGGTAAACCAAGCTGCTTTACACTCCTTCAAGACTTAGCCTGAAGGCTGCTCTCCATAGCTACCACTAGGATAGCTTTCAATAAAGGTTGTCTTTAAACCTATCATCAATAAGGGTCATTTGGACTGGTGCAAGGTGCCCACTATAACTAGTGGACAGCATATGCCAGGCCAACTACTCACACTGCCCCCTTTCTCAACCACTCTGCAAATGCACCTCCTGGTGCACTACTGGTTGGGGGATGAAGTCTGGGGGTGAGCACACCTGTAAACTACGCTCTGGCAATGGTTGGCTGAGTTTTTGCCGAACTCCCCATTCCAAACAGACCACAGAGTGGCAAAACTCTGCAAACTCTACTGGTGGAGCGGGATTGCTGAGAGGTGTTCAGAGACTACGCCCCCTTTCTCCACCACTCTGTAAATGCTCCTCCTGGCACACTAGTGGTTAGGGGATGAAGTCCCATTGGATGCTTAGGGCCCTTGGGGGCCAATAAGGCCTCCTGTTACCTCCAGTAAGTCCCACAGAACAGGATTGCTGAGAGGTCTTCAGAGGCCACACTCCCTTTCTCCACCACTCTGCAAACTCACCTCCTGGCACACTACTGGTTGGGCAGTGAAGTCCCCTTGGATGCTGAGGGTACTTGTGGGTCAACCTCAAGGAAGTTCCACACAGTGGGATTGCTTGAGCTGGTCGAAGGCCCGCCCCCTTTCTCTGCTACTCTGCAAACGTGCTTCCTGGCAAATTACTGGTTGGGGGATGAAGTCCCCTTAGATGCTGAGGGTCATTAGTGGCCAAGAACTCCTCCTGTCACCTCCATTAAGTCCCACACAGTGTGATTGCTGAGAGCTGGTCAAAGGCCCCGTCCCCTTTCTCCACCACACTGCAAATGCACTTCTTTGTGCACTACTGGTTGGAGGTTGAAGTCCTCTTGGATGCTGAGGGTCCTTGGGGACCAAGAAGCCCTCCTGTTACCTCCAGTAAGTCTGACAAAGTGTGATTCCTGAGAGCTGGTCAGATGCCCCCCCCTTTCTCCACCACTCTGCAAACGCGATGACCAGTTAAAAAAACCATAGAAATTCACTGAAAAAAACCAAAGGTCCCAAGGACCTTATAGTTAGGAAATAGAATTTGAAAAACCTTAGAAATTCACTTAAAGAAACAAAAGTTACAGGGAGGTTATAGTTAGGAAAACAGAATTAAAAAATCCTTAGAAATTCAATGAAAAAAACAAAGGTTACAGGGACGTTATAGGTAGGCTCAGATTTCACTCACACAAAACTATGGAATTTCAGCAGTTATTGTTACCTGATCTAGCTATAACGTACGCCCCTGCAATGCACTGCTTATGACCTCACATATTGCATCACTCATTACATCAATGATGACATCTCAAATGACATCACTGATGACATTATCCTCAGAACTACTCACATACCTACTCACACCCCCATACCACCTCTCGTACACCTACTCACAGACCCAAACAATCACTCACATACCCATTCACAGACCCATACCAGAACTCGACACAGCCACTCACTCCTTCATAGAGGCACTCACACACCCACTCACTCACTCATACAGCCACTCACACAACAATTCACTCTTCCTTTCAGCTACTCATACAACCAGTCACTCACCCCATACAGCCACTCACATAGCCACACATTCACAAATACAGCTACTCACACACCCACTTATTTACCTATACAGTCACTCACATACCCACTCACTCACCCATATAGCCTTTCAACACAGCCACTCACTCATACAAGCACTCACAGACTCACTCACATACCCACACAACCACATACATACCCATTCACACATCCATACAAGCAGTCACACATCTGCTTACTCACCCATACAGCCATTCACACAGACACTCACTCTCCATACAGGCTCTTACATACCAGCTCACTTAACCAAATACCCACTCAAATAGCCACTCACTCACCCACACAGCCACTTACACAGCCAGTCACTCACTCATAGAGCCATTCAGACACCCACTCACTCACCCATACAGTCACTACACACCCACTTACCAATCCATGGAGCCACTCACACCACCACTCACTCGACCAAACAGCTACTCACACACCCACTTATACAGCCATATAGCCACTCACACACCCATACACTCAAGGATACATACAGTCACACAGCCACTCACATAATATATGTTAGAAGCAGTATTTTACGTTTTGTCGAAGGTTAGTATATATGTTTAACAATCATAAATTCTTAGAAAATACTTACACTCACTGTATGATGTCATCAGTGATGTCATTTGAGATGTCATCAGTGGTGTCATCAGTGATGTCACTGACTATGTCATGAGTGATGTAATATGTGAGGTCATAAGCAGTGCATTGCTGTGGCGTAAGTTATAGTTAGCTCAGATAACTGTAATTGCTGGATTTCTATGGTTTTGTATGAGTGAAATCTGAGCTTAACTATAACGTGCCTGTAACCTTTGGTTTTTTCAGTGCATTTTAAAGGTTTTTTTAAATTCTGTTTCCTAACTATAATATCCCTGTAACCTTTGTTTTTTTAAGTGAATATACATGTACATATATTACCTACTGGCAGTCGCCGATAGGTAGTTACACTTAGGACTTGATTTCTATTAAAAAGCTATTTGTCAGTTGAATATATCTTTGGTGCCAGATGCCGAATCTTCATGAAATGTTCCCAAAAAATTAGACGATCACTTCAGCTTGTGTCTGGAAAGTTTCGGGGTGGCTCGTCAAGCAGGGACCGAGAAAAGGGAGGTCCCAAAACGCGTTTTCCTCTTGTTAATTCTCACAGGAGTTTTGAATATAACTATAGCTCAAACTGCTGGACGGAATTATACCAAATTTGGTAGAAAGCTCGCTTTTGGGCCAGAAAGCGTGTTTTTTGTGATTTGTTGTAAATCTGTTCAGCAGTTTTAGAGACATTAACAGAACAGCAAATTTGTATATATAGGGACGTGGATACTCAATGGAGCCTCCCATCGGGGATCCATGAATTCATGCACCTCATCAAGGCCCTGATTCGCTGGATGCACCTTCACTGAAATGTTGCAGCTGCCATTTTGTTTGTTGGGAAATGGTCCCCAGGGTCGAAACGTTGTTTGCAAAGTGAATAAAGGGGTCAGGGTAGAGGTACCTTGACCCCAAGGGTGTGTTAGAGGGGTTCTAGAAGGACCCATAAATGCCAATAAATTGCCTTATAATGTTTTTCAGTCAGTCAATAAACTTTATACGGTCATCAGACCATAAAAGTGCAAGGTGCATATATACAGCCCAATAAAGTTTAAATATGTTAAAAAATCATCAGTTACACTTAAAAAGACAGAACAAATAGCTTTAAAAACACAAACCTTCTCCTAAAATTGTAACTGTACAATGATTGTCTTAAGAAGTTACTAGCTGATCAATTCATATAGCCTAATTCGTAAATACACAAGCTTATTTAGAGGCTAAAACACTTAAATATTGTACATTGAGCTATTGCAATAGTACTTCCACTAACATGGGAACACATAACAATCAAGGCATAATTAGTTGCTCAGTTAGCTGCACTCCATAGGGGTTAAAATGGGTTACCCCACCAGCGGAACCTAGTGGAGATGTACCGTACTATGGGCCTGTTAGAGGGAATGATGGAATACTAACCTCTGCCAAAATAGTAGCAGGCGGAGCTTTACTAGATCTTTAACAGATTTAATGTCCATGTCCAATTTGAGAGGGCAAAGTGGTGTACTTGGAGGGAAAGACACTAAGTTCCTAAGGAACTTATTCTCAATCACTGTTAGATCGTTCACTTTTTCAAAACCCCACAGCTCAGCCCATAGAGGGCGCTACTTAGAGTCTTGCTTTTGTATAGCTCTAGGGCTGGTGCAACTGGCTTTGTGTAGGAGCAGCAATGTTCCTTCCTTAGGGACACGGTTACCTGTGTGAACTTGAGGTAGGCCTTGTTTAGGTGTTGTTTCCAGGCCATACCTTCTGACAGTTTGATGCCCAAATATTCAAAACATCTCACTCTCTCTAACGGGATGTTATTTAGAGTTTAGTGCCTTTTCCGGATTGAGCATTATGAGTTTTGTTTTGGAGGTATTTATTTCGAGGCCCCTCTTGTCACAAAAGATCTTAAATCGGTTTAGTAAAGTTTGAAGCCCCATGGGTGTTTTAGAGACGAGAAGAGTGTCGTCTGCGAAGAGAAGAGTTGCAATTTTCTCATTCCCTAGGGATGGCACATCACTGGTATTATAGCTAAGTAGTCAACCACTTGGCTAATTTATAAGGAAAATAGTGTTGGGGCCAAGTCACAACCCTGTCGAACCCCCCGGCTTATTTTGACAGGATCAGTGACTTGGCCCTGGCTACCCATTTCACCCTAGCGTAGATATCTGCATGGAGGCGTTCAACTAGTGACAAGATTTCTGGGGGTATTCCCATCTCATACAGCAACAATCAGGGCTTGTTCCTAGGTACAAGGTTGAACTCTGACTTCAGGTCTATGAACGCTACATACAAGCTCTCCTTGCCCAATATCACCACCTTCCAGTAAAGGAGAAGGAAGCGGAAGACCTGGTAAATATTTCCTGTTTTTTGGCGGAACCCTGATTGTAATGGGGACAAGATATGGTTGTTGGTCATCCAGTCCTGTATCCTCACTAGGAGGGAGCAGAAAAATACTTTTTGAATGCAATCAATCAGGTTAATTGGACAATAATTAGACAGATTGCTCCTGTCACCCTTTTTAACAAGCATTGGCATAGCCAATAGGTCTCGCCTTTGGGACCTTATAAGTATTTAGTTATGCAGCACAACTGTTGCATGGCTAAACACTTATAATGTCCCAAATGCGTAGACCATTATTTTTATTTATCAACACATTCATTAGCAGTTTTTTATAGTGTGTTCATGGCTCAAGGGATGACAAAGCGCTTTACAGAAACTAAAAAAGGAGTAGACTGAGCCACATAAAAGAAGAGCCATCAATTATTTGAACTGTGCATTAATTTTAGTAATGGTTTGGATACAATTAAAGAATGTGCAGTTAAGTGTACATAAATGATGACATTGCCAAACTAGCATTATATGATTTTTTGTTTTAAAGGCTCGCTCTATGTTTTCTTTTTTTGGAATGTCTGCCTGAGAGCCTAGATAGATCTCTGTCTGTTTACAATTGCTCCGGAGTCAAGTAGACACATGGGGCTCTGTAGTGCAAGAAGAAGTGCAGAACAGAGGAAATGGGAAAGGTGATTGGAAGGCTAGGGAATGAAAAAAAAGAGAAGCGTTGGAATGGGAAGAGAGGAAAGGCAGAAAGATTTTTTCGAAAAAAGAGAAATAAAGCGATAGTTGGAGGAAGGAGCTCTGGAGCAGGAAGAGAAAGTGAGATAGGAGACAGAGTGTACAGAGAAAATGGAGGGCAAAAGTAAACAGGGGAAAAAGAAGTGGAGGTATGGAGATGATGGGAAGTGAAAGAAGAACAAGGGAAGAGATGATAGTAGAAAAACGAACAACAGAGAGGAAATGGGGGACAAAGGGAGAGGACGGTACCAGGGAGAGTAAACCGTGTGAGAAGAGGGAACGGGGTGATGGCCAGAAAGCAGAAAGAGAGAGATAAGAGATGAAAAGAAGCGCGCGCGCCTCGCGCTAATAGTCTTTAAAAAGCCAAAAAGACGCGCGGCCGCGAGACGCGCTCTGTGGTGAGGGAGGGGGTGATGGCCAGAAAGCAGAAAGAGAGAGATAAGAGATGAAAAGAAGCGTGGGCTCCTCATGCTAAAAGTAAAAAAAAAGCCAAAAAGACGCGCGGCCGCGAGACGCGCTCTGTGGTGAGGGAGGGGGAGGAGCGGGAGAGCAAGTGAGAGGAAAGCCATTTGGCGCCTGAGCGATGCGAGGAATGCGCGTTACTGTGCGCGTAACCGCACGCTCTAGGCCAGCAAAAGCTTGTGGTGGCATTTCTAAAGCCCACTCACTAAATGTCTCGCCAGACCAGCGCATGCGCTGGCTCAGGCGAGACCTAAAAATGGGGATCACTTCGGCTCCCTTCCATGATTCGGGAATTGGGGCTCCCCCGGCGATGGCGTTAGACAGTGCCATTATATATGCTGACCATTTATCTTTACCAGAACGAAAGAGGTCACCTGGAATCCCATCAGGTCAAGGAGCTTTAGCAGGTACAATTGCCTCTATGGAGGCCAGGATTTCCTCCTTGGAGAAAGAAATCCTTGCTGCAGGATGAGATAAATCAGAAGAACATGGCTATGTGGCGAGGCAGAAGGTATTAGTAAATAGAGCACCAAAGTGCTCTTGCCAGGCATTGACCGTGATGTTATTGGCTAAAGGGGGATGTTTTTCAAGGTTTCCCCTCCCAACGAGAGCCCAGAATTTCCTGGTGTCTGAATGGGAGCAAGCCTCCCCAAGTTGTCTCCACTTCTTCTCGTCCCAATCTCGCTTGGCCCTAGCTAGGCATAGTTTGTATAATCTCCATAGGTCGCGCACCAGGGGCATGTTCCTAAGTCTGATGGCTATGGCTAATCTTCTCCTTAGTGACCTGCATTCCTGTGTGAACCATGGGTTCGCCTTGTTGGAACTTGAATTGTAGGAGTAGTCAACAAAGTTTCGAGCTAGCTGTTCAAAATACTTTGCATGCAGGACACTAATGTTCTCCGTTGAACTCAATTCGTCTAGTAGAGATTGAATCACAGCCAGATGGGCCTCAAGATCCTGCTTTATGGTGTTGAGTTTAGATTTGTCCCCATACCCATTGGCTATTTGAGGCAACGTTTATCATTCATAGGTATTACCTCTTTTGTGATCATTTTACTCTTTACGACACTCTCTTGTTCACCTCAGGGGTATACCAGCCCCAAATTTAGCGGATTATGGTCGCTATTGCAGTTTTTAACTATAGTCATGTAAATTACAGTTGACTATAGTCTGAGGTCCACAAGAATGTTATCGATGCAACTAGCACCAGTTGGGCCAATAAAGGTCGGTTTCCCTCCTCTATCTGAAAGTGTTCTTCCATTCGCGGCCCACAGCCTGTATTCTGAAGTCAATGCATTCATTTGTAATGCTAAATGTGACCACTTCTTTATTGGTGGAAGATCAAGAGGTGGAACTGACCATAGTTTATCCTCCTCATTGACATCATGGAATATATAATGTTTTTGTTCAACACACAGGACTCTGTGAATCCCCCCTCGGTGCTCAGCGCAACCTCTATCCCCTGTGGAACCGCGAATCATGACGCAGCTCATCAGAGGTCCCGCCCTCTTTCTCAACCACTCTGCAAATGTGCCTGCTGGTGCACTACTGGTTGGGGAATGAAGTTCCCTTGGTTGCTGAGGGTCTTTGGGGGCCAAGAACTCCTGTTGTTGCCACAAGTAAGTCTCCCACAGCTGGATTGCTCAAACCTTAGCAGTGGCCCCACTCCTTTCTCAACCACTCTGCAAATGCACCTCCTGGTGCACTACTGGTTGGGGGATGAAGTCTGGGGGTGAGCACACCAGTAAACTACGCTCTGGCAATGGTTGGCTGAGTTTTTGCGGAACTCCCCATTCCAAACAGACTGCAGAGTGGCAAAACTCTGCAAACTCTAGTGGCGGAGCGGAGTTTACTGCCCACCCCTATCAGAGACTCACACACCCACTCACAGACCCACTGAGACATTCATATATTATTAGAAAGTTTGTAAAGCGCAATGGTTACTCCCAACAGAGTGTCCCCGCGCTAGGACATCTGGGAACCCCAAACCCATACCACACTAATCGACTACCTACATAGCCTCTAAGCAAGGAAAGGCAGCTGAGTAGTTAGCGACCGCCCCCTGAGTCACGGAAGAGCCAGGTTTTCAATTTCTTATGGAACCAAGGTTCTGACTCAGATGTCCTCAAGTCCACAGGAAGCTTATTCCAGGCCTTAGCTGCCGGAAAACCAAAAGATCTTCCACCCACCCTGGCCCTCCGCACCTTAGGCACAGTCATTCTCATACTGCCAAGAGATCTCAAATTCCGAGAAGGTTGGTAAACCGTCAGAAGGGGAGTCAGAAAGCGCGGCCCTTTTTTCCTAAGGATCCTATGGCTGATACAGAGAGCCTTAAATGTAACTCTAGCCTGTATTGGGAGCCAGTGAAGTTTTTTAAAGCTTCTCCTACCGGGGCCCTCCTGGGAATATTCAGGATAAGCCTAGCTGCGGCATTTTGGACCTTCTGCAAGATGTTCAGATTTTTAGCGGTCACCCCTAGGTACAGAACATTGCAGTAGTCAAGACGAGATGTGACCAAAGCCTGTACAATAGTTCTTTTAGCATCCAGGGGGAGAAGGTCCAGAATCTTCTGCAGCATTTTCAAGATGCCAAAGCAGGTTCCGGCCACAGCAGAAATTTGCTGAGTAAAGGAAAGTGCTTCGTCGAACCACACCCCCAAATTTTTCACCTTAGCTTTCGGCACCGGGCAAGGTCCCAGTTCCTCAGGCCACCAATGCTGTGACCAGAAAGAGGGCTGTTTTCCCACAACCAACACCTCTGTCTTCCCTGCATTCAGCTGGAGGCAACTCAGTCTCATCCAGTCCATAAGCTCCCTCAGACATGTTTTGAAATCAACAGCCCTTCCTGATTCTTGTTGTTCTAGGGTCACAACTAGCTGAGTGTCGTCAGCATAGGATACCAACTTGATTCCATGTCTCAACACAATATCTGCCAGGGGGCGCATATATATATTGAATAGGGTGGGGCTTAGCGCAGATCCCTGCGGCACCCCCTGGTTTAAAGGACAAACTCTGGACTTGAATGGATGTTGCAGCACCTGAAAAGTTCTATTTTCCAAAAAGTTCTTCAACCACATCCACGTGACACCTCCGACCCCGACCTCTCCTAGCCTCTCCAGCAGGAGGCCATGGGACACCGTGTCGAACGCGGCACTCAAGTCCAACAAAACCAGAGCAGTAGTTCTACCTTCATCGGCAGCAATCCTCAACACTTCAGCTGCTAGAAGAAGAGCAGACTCTGTGCCATGCATTGGCCTAAAACCGGCCTGGGTGTCATGAAGAACCTGCCTCTCTTCTAAAAACTTCAACAGTTGGTTATTTAGATGTTTCTCTGCAATTTTTGCCACATAAGGAAGAAGAGATATAGGTCTTAAGTTTTCAGGGATAGCGGGGTCCAGTGATGGTTTCTTCAGCAGTGGAACCACCATAGCGTGTTTCCATCCGCTAGGAACCAGACCAGTGCTGAAGGACAGGTTCATAAGTGAGGTAAGAACAGGGGCAATTATATTTTTCCCTAATTGAAGAAATTTAGGGGGGATCGGGTCCAAAGGTGATCCCGATTTCACAGCCTCCATCAGCCCCAAAACCTCATTTTCCACCAGAGGGCAGAGGATAAACTTATCCTCGGTCACAGGTGCCTCCGTATTAGACACAGGCGCATTACTCCTACTACTATCTGGGAAGGAGGCAGATATCCGGTCGATCTTATCAATAAAATAATTGGCGACCTTATCACAATACTCCGTAGAGGCAGGGAGTGCAACAGTCACTCGTTCTAGAGAGGACAGTTGTTTCACTACCTGAAAAATGGTTTTAGAAGAATGTTTGGTTAACTCGATTTGCCCTGTATAATATTCCCTCTGTACTCTCTTAATATGGCGATGGTAGAGCTTCAAGGCATCAAGATATTCCTGTTCATTTACATTCTGATAGTTCTTCCTCCACTGGCGCTCAAGATGCTTACATCTGGTTTTCATTAGTGCCAACTCTTCCGAAAACCACTTCGCCGAAGCGGAAGTACGGGCATTTTTACATTGTTTGAGCGGTATCAGGGAGTCAACCGCCTTCGTCATCCAGCTAAAAATAGAGTTATCAGCTACCTGGCTGTTGTCCCCTAAATCAGGAGGACAACTCGCCAGAGCATCTTCAAAGGCAGCCTGGGTAAGAGCAGACCATTTCCGAACCATTATAGGTTTACAGCCCCTGCCCTGCAAGTAAAGGGTCGGACCTAATATCGGTATATTAAAAAACAATAAAAAGTGGTCTGACCAGGCTACGGGGAGGGGTGGGAGAGCAGCTGACTCTGTGCAATTAGTGAAGATATTGTCTAACGTATGACCTTTATTATGAGTAGGGGAATGTACCAATTGAGTAAGGCCGAGTGCCTGAAGACCTGATACGAACTCAGCCGATTCTTTACAGCCATTGTCTTCAAGATACAGATTAAAATCTCCGACTAAAAAAAAGTTAGAGTGACGAAGGGTATATTGTGGTAGTATTTCCAAAAGCTCATCAATAAAAATTCTCCCCGAGCCGGGAGGTCTATAGATGAGGAGCCCAGAAACAGAACTGGAGCTAGTGATAGTTAAATTAAAAAATGCTGCTTCGCAGCTAGACAGTTGCAGTTTATCTAATTTAAGCTGAAGATCTCTCCTGAAGATCACCGCAAGGCCCCCCTCTGGCCAGCCCTATCCACCCTAAGAATCGCATAGCCTTCTGGTAAAGCATCCAAAATATCTGGAGCGGATGCGTCATTAAGCCATGTTTCAACCAGGAAAAGTCCATCTGGTTTTAAGTCAGTGAGAAGATTGTAGACTTCAGAGCTGTGTCTACTTAGCGACCTACAGTTAAGAGAGAGACAATGCAAAAGGGTACTAGCAGTGCTTGACGCTTCCCTTTTTCCCCTAGGTACTACACCAGGTGTCACCCGAAAGCCACAATGCTCGCAGTCTCTCTGGACACCATCCGCCCTCATGGAGTGAAGGCATGCACTACCCCCATACATCTCATCGGAGGTGTACATCTTTCTACAGTTTAAGAGAGAAATAGGGGTCCTGGCCCCTGGCGCCGTCCCGGCGCAGACGGGCGCAGACGGGCTTGCCTTAGGCACGCCTTCGGCGCGCCAGCGGCGCGCCCGCTGTGCGCTCACTTGATCATGCGCTTTAATAGCGTGAGCGCTGGGAGCACTAGACCGCTCCGCCCGTTCAACGCTCGGCCCCGGAAGTGAGTGCCAATGTGGTACAGCGCAACGCCCTCCGCACCAAACGGCACACGCCGCGGCGGAACAGGGCGGAAGTACCAACTCTGACGGTAAGGCTAAGAAAAATACAAATAGTAGCAGTAACTAAAAATAATTAAAACAGCTAAAAACAGGGCTAAAAGAAATAACACATAGCAGCATATAGGATCGGCTATAATTTTAAAGGACTCGATAGTAACTCAATAGTGATTCCACTGCGACAGAGAGAGGTAGGCAAGGCAAAGAGCGAGGGCAGAGCCGGACTCACCAGTGTCCGCTGCGCGCTCGCTTGATCATGCGCTTTAATAGCGTGAGCGCTGGGAGCACTAGACCGCTCCGCCCGTTCAACGCTAGGCCCCGGAAGTGAGTGCCAATGTGGTACAGCGCAACGCCCTCCGCACCAAACGGCACACGCCGCGGAGGAACAGGGCGGAAGTACCAACTCTGACGGTAAGGCTAAGAAAAATACAAATAGTAGCAGTAACTAAAAATAATTAAAACAGCTAAAAACAGGGCTAAAAGAAATAACACATAGCAGCATATAGGATCGGCTATAATTTTAAAGGACTCGATAGTAACTCAATAGTGATTCCACTGCGACAGAGAGAGGTAGGCAAGGCAAAGAGCGAGGGCAGAGCCGGACCCACATACAGCCTCACTCATACTCTCTCACACCCACTTCCAAACCTACCCTGACACTCATGCACCCACTGAGAGTAAGTGGTTACAGTTAGGAAATAAAATTTAAAAAAGCTTACAAATTCACGTAAATAAACAAAGGTTACTGGGACGTTATAGTTTGGAAATAGAATTTTAAACAACTTAGAAATTAATTGAAAAAAAACAAAGGTTACAGAAACATTATGGTAAGCCTGAAACGCGTCGCATTAAACTGCTGGTCAGTGTGTTTTAATATCCCAGTTCCTGTGTCTGCTTACTTCCTGGGAGTGCATCTCACAAGATGGCAAACCTTTTCAAATAAATAATTCGGCCCGCCTAGGTCGAGAGAAGAACCACCGCAAGATCCCAAGCAGGGCCGCCTGCTGTTTTATACTGACTGCGGGTGGAACAGGAGGAGCGGCCTGTAAAGAGAGCTGTGTTTCTTTGTTTTAAAGCACCATTTAAAGAACTTTGAAAACCAGTGATGGCTACAAACAGACCCACATGGGTAAGGAACTACCAGCCCCATCATGCTTTGCAGGCAATGTGATTTGCCGGCCCACTTAGGGCGTGACTTGAAGCCCACTTGGGGCGTGTCTTGAATAAATGGAGGGAAAATGCTGGCAGAAATTTTTGGCCGTCCTGGAGAGCACTTGGCTTTGAAGAAGGGTGTAAGCCTGAAACGCGTCGCATTAAACTGCTGGTCAGTGTGTTTTAATATCCCAGTTCCTGTGTCTGCTTACTTCCTGGGAGTGCATCTCACAAGAAGGCAAACCTTTTCAAATAAATAATTCGGCCCGCCTAGGTCGAGAGAAGCACCACCGCAAGATCCCAAGCGGGGCCGCCTGCTGTTTTATACTGACTGCGGGTGGAACAGGAGGAGCGGCCTGTAAAGAGAGCTGTGTTTCTTTGTTTTAAAGCACCATTTAAAGAACTTTGAAAACCAGTGATGGCTACAAACAGACCCACATGGGTAAGGAACTACCAGCCCCATCATGCTTTGCAGGCAATGTGATTTGCCGGCCCACTTAGGGCGTGACTTGAAGCCCACTTGGGGCGTGTCTTGAATAAATGGAGGGAAAATGCTGGCAGAAATGTTTGGCCGTCCTGGAGAGCAGTTGGCTTTGAAGAAGGGCCTGAAACGCGTCGCATTAAACTGCTGGTCAGTGTGTTTTAATATCCCAGTTCCTGTGTCTGCTTACTTCCTGGGAGTGCATCTCACAAGATGGCAAACCTTTATATATGATCAAGACCACAGCTGTGGTCGAAACGCGTCGTTTTTCTGCCTTAATAAACACCTTACCATCGATCAGTGGGCTCGAGAATCATCTTTCCAAGTGATTTACCGTATTCAATATATATATATATTCCAAGGTTCTTCTACGGCGATGGCCCCCTCAATCCGAGGGCGTGGAAGAAAAGCAGCTCAGGCAGGCAGCAGCAGGTTGTAAGTAGTCCTTTTTATTTTTTTATTATTTTGATTAAACCACCGACAGTGCAGCATATATATACTGAAAAAACCAAAAGGTTACAAGGATGTTATAGGTAGGCTCAGATTTAACTCTTTAACTTGTATAAAACCAGTGAAATTCAGCAGTTATAGTTACCTGAGTTAACTATAACTTACACCCCCGCAATCCACTGCTTATGACCTCACATATTACATCACTCATGACATGGTCAGTAACATCACTAAAGACATCTCAAATGACATCACATATGACATCACTGATGGCATCATCTACAGAACCACTCAAACAACCACTCACGCTCTCATACAACCTCTCATACACCCACTCACACACCCACACAATCACTCATATACCCATTCACATACCCATACAAGTAGTTACACAACCACTCAATTATCTATAGAGCCACTCATACACCCACTCACTCACTCATAGTGCCTGATCATGCAACCAAACATTCATCCATACAGCCCCTCACACAGCCATACACTAACCCATACAGCTACTGACAGACGCAGTTATTCACTTATACAGCCACTCACACACCCACTCACTCACCCATACAGCCTCTCATTAGAACCTATCACTCACCCATACAACCACTTACATACCCATTCACACATCCATACAACCACTCACACAGTTACTCACTCACCCATACAGCCAATCCCACAGACACTCACTCTTCCATACAACCACTCACTCACCAATTCACTTAACCAAACACTCCCTCAAACAGCTACTCACTCACCCATACAGACACTTACACACCCATTCACTCATACAGCAATTCAGACACCCACTCACTCACCCATACTGTCATTGATATACCCACTCACCCACCTATACAACCACTCACAGTCACTCACTCACCCACCCATACAGCCACTGACACACCCACTCACTCACCAATGCAGCCACTCACACAGCCCCAAAGTCACCCACACAGCTACTCAGACACCCACTTATACAACCATACAGCCACTCACACACTCTCTCACACACCTGTACAGTCACTCAGACACCCATTCACACACGGATACACCCAGTCATACAGCGACTCACATAAACTATCTTAAAAAAGGAATCACTCATTAGTAGTATGCAAAGTTTACTAATTTAACTTTTGTGGTACCTTAGTATATACATTAAACACACAAAAACTTTTAGAAAACACTCACAGTCTCTGGATGATGTCATCAGTGATGTCATTTAAGTTGTCATCAGTGATGTCATCAGTGATGTCACTGACCATGTCCTGAGTGATATAATATGTGAGATCCTAAGCAGTGCATTGCGGGGTTTAAGTTATAGTTAGATCAGGTAACTCTAACTGCTGAATTTCTATTATTTTCTGTGTGTAAAATCTGGAGGCTAACTATAATGTCCCTGTAACCTTTGTTTTTTTCATTGAATTTCAATTTTTTTAATGCTATTTTGTAACTATAGCGTCCCTGTAACCTTTGGTTTTTTAGTGAATTTCACAATTTTTTAAACATAAATTGTACTACAATTTCACCTATGAGTTCAATAAATTGTACTACAATTTCACCTTGAAGCTTAATTTAGTAATTTAAATATTTACAAGTTTATAAATACATTTTATTCACTCATTTATTCTTATTATACATATTAAAAGTAACAAATAACAAATCAAGGTAAGGTAACTTATTTAGTGTTTCCATCAATGCAATAGAGTAAGTTTTTCTCTTTTTTTAATTCATTTTATGGTCTGTGCAGTCACCACGAATTTGAGAAGGGAGCCCATACAAGTACTCTATGGTTACTAGTTCCTGTGATGAAATCGCAGTGAATCCACAGATTCTATATAATGTTAAAAAATATATAAATATCATATACAGGCCCCACAAATTTTAATATTTACATCAGAGAAACCATATCCATACATTAATACTTGGAAGCATATCTGTGTTTCACAACATACTTATTTATTTTACGCGTTTTGTGAATCCGTGGATCTGCCACGATGCCACTGCAGATCCACCACTGTCATGCAGCTTATACTTTCTCAGTCAAAAACTGTGCATTTGTTTGGACAACATAAACTTCAGAAGTGTACGAGACTAACTGTATGCACACCATCCGGATATGTTGTCCTTAGTCCTACTAGCTCACAGTGCACCATCTGTACCCCTAACCTGACAAGGTAGCAAATGGATTGTTCAACCTCAGATCATGACAACACTGGCTCCCCAAAGAAATCATGATAACAGATCTAGAAACTTTTCGTTTGGTTACTCATGCATGCCCAATGAGATACACAAGAAATGCACAACATGCAGTTTCAATATTTATTCAAGCATTGTGATTCTTGAGTAAAATACATGCTCTGCAATAATCAATAGAAGGAAACAGAACAATGATATTATCATAACGAGAATGGTGAAGAAGATAAACAGTCTCTTCGCACTTTCTTGGAGCAGCACTGTTATTGGGGCAGCTACGCGCTCTACAAAACCCCTTAACATAACTTTATGTGATGAAGAATGGGGTGTTAAAACTAAATTCACCAGTTCAACAGCAGAGTGTTCTGGGAGATAGTGTCTGTTCAGGAGCAAGGAAAAGACTGTCACAAAACCAATCCAAATGAAGAAGAAAAGTAACAAAATTGTAATCCAAATGCATTTCTTTTTCAGCCAAATGTAAAATTCACGCAGTCTACCTTTGGGTGGTTGTGGTGGGTCCGATGAATCCAAAGAGAAGTGCTCAAAGTCAATAAAATAGCCTGAGGCTGTTTGATCTATTTTAGGCAGCTCTGGAGGCTTTATAGAACTTGGAGTTGACCTGACTGGTGGAATGTTGCGGTACATACCATCTTTGTCTGTTTGCAGAATTGAAATCTGTATTTTTGTACATGTTGATTGTAAGGAGTTTGTTGATGTAACAGGAAGAAGTGATACTTCAGTGTTAGCTGTCCCCAGCAGGGAGAAGGCGCTTCATCGCTGATTAAAGCTTCCAACGGGACTTCCTGTAGGGTAGTGAGAAGAGACAGGTAACTACCCAGGAACCCTCAAGGCCTACTGTGTAGAACCGGCCACATGATATTTTTTGATGAGATCTATTGACACAAATCTCTTGTTTTTACAGCCAGCAAGGGGCGGTAGAAGTACAGTTTTGGTGCCTTCAACTGCCAGGACAGGAACAGGCACTCTGTAGGATTGCCTGAATTCTTTCTTGTCCTCTATCTTTTGCTGGACTAGATTACCAATCTTTGGAATCCAACCAGGAGTTGCTGGTGCGTCCTTCCTTCACCAGTGGTGGAACGTTTCTGCTGCACATTACTCTGAGCTTCTTGAAAGTTGTTCAGATTCTGTAAAACATCCAAACATCCACCGATGTCAAATTGTGTTTCTGCCGCCACTGTCCTGGGACTGTTGAGTTCTGGAACCCATATCTTAACCCCAAACAGAATCTCATAGTGAGTTCTAGCACCCAGGGATTTTCTAGGCAGATTATTGAGGACCCTCTGGACCCCGTATAGGTGATGGACCCAACTGTGACCTGAACCTAATACCCTAGCTGTTAAAGACTGCTTTAAGCCTTGGTTCTTCCTCTCCACTACAGAGTTTCCCTCAGGATGGTAGGGGGAGGAGTACTGCACAATCACACCCAATTTTCCCATGGTCTCTCTGTAAGCCCTGGAGGCAAACGCTGAACCCTGGTCTAAATAGAATGTGGCTACTGGGTATGTCCAGATGAAGACTTGCAAGTCTTTTATACCAGATTGGGCAGCAGCAGATGACTGTGGCCAAACCCATAGCAATTGAGAGGAGAAATCCACCAAGATATATTTGTAAGCCCCATCTGATTGTAAAGGGTCGCTGTGGTCCAGATAAACAAAAGCCAGAGGCTCTCTGCGATCAATAGATGTGCCTGTGGTGGGCGATCTATGGTGGAAAGCTTCATCTGCTGGCAGATGTCGCATTTAAGGATAAAGTCCTAGGTATGTTTGAACTTAAAGCTACCAATAGCATTGCTGCAATAATGAAATTGTAGGCGTCACCCCTGAATGAACAGATGCTAGACCCTCATGCACTGCAAGGAGTAATCCTAACCTGCAATTTGAATTAGGTATTACTCTATCCCCCACTCTGGTAATATGAGCAAACAGAATATTGTGTTCACTTAACTGGTGGGAGTATTTTGTAGGAAAGCCTTTCGGCAAGTGGGTGCCATCGCATGCAGCGTTAACAGCTGCCATAATGTCTCCATCTAGCCTCATATTTGTGTGAGTAATTGCAGTGACTGCAGCAGTGTGCACTGTTGTGTTTGTGGCTTCATCAGCCATGAAATTCCCTACAACGTGTATTGCTACATTCTGCTGACTCAACGTGTGTATCACATGAGCCTGTGGCAAACAAGCTTTGAGTTTAGCCACTTAGCCCCAAAGCAGCTTGTGCTTTATAGTGTACCATTTGGAAATTCTGAATCCATTCTCGCTCCAGTAGTGTAAGTACTTGTTGTAAGACTAGACACAATAATACGAATCCCACACAGTAAGTGTGGGGAATCCGGGATCCATATTCTCAAGTGGCAGCATTAGAGCTTTAAGTTCAGCCAGCTGCGCTGTGCAATCAATCACTTAGTGACTGTGTGGAGGTTTTGTGAAGGCGGAATTCTCCATCCTCCATTTTACCCTTCACAGCAGCGCACGCTGTAGAGTATTGGTGCTTAGTCCCCACAGCAGGTCGTGCAGAACCATCAGTATAGATGATGTAATCATACTGATCTAGAAGCATGACTTTATTAGGCAATGCATATTAGTTTTCATTTTGCAGGTATGCTTATGTTTGTAGGCTAGAGTCAAATATGTAATTTACATCTGTTGCTGTAAGTGAGTTGGCCCATTGTATCCATCGCGGATGTAAAGCTTTCGCGTTTGGAACGCTGGCCTTTGTGACAGTCTCTAAGGCTGGGACCGGAGTCATGACAACAATGCATTTCTCCAGAGACAAGGATCTTTCTCTCACTACAGCAGTCTGTACCACCGTTAGAATCTTTTCTGTCTGTACAAAACGCATCTCTGCATTGGTGTATTTGTGCGATTTATGTGTAATTGGTATAGTGTCTCCTTTAATGAATGTGACAACAGTGTATCCTGATGTACCCGCAATGATATGGATCACCAGGTTTGTGGTGTTCACACGTGTGTGTAAATGTTTTTAAGCTAGCATGTCAGCTTGTACTGAACATGGAATTTGTGTGTGTTCAGTAGTCCAATGTGCACTTGAAAAGTCTGGACTAATCAAGTTGTAGAATGGTTTTACCCACTCCGCTTAGTCTGGAATGTATGTTCTGCCAAAATGTAGGAAACCCAATATTGATTGTAGTTTCTTCAATGTGTTTGGTGGCTATAGAAGCTCACACTTCTTGAGGAAATGTGTTGCCAGGCTACTGCCTTCGCTTGAAAACTTGTATCCCAGAAACAGGACGCTGAGGTAGGATATTTTTGATTTTTTGAAATTAAATTAGTAGCGCATGTGAGCAGCAAATCCCAAAACTATGCAACCTACTGTAGCCAAGTGATTTGAGAGGTGAGCATCCATCAGATATATGTCATCGGCATAGGACAATGCCTGGTCATCAAATTCTTGTAAAAGTTCTGTAACCGGGCTGAAAACAACCCTGGGCTGTTCTTATATCCTTGGGGTAATCAACAGAACTGCTTATGAGAACCTAGAGCACTGAATGCGAACAAGTACCTGCTTTCAGGTGCTATATTTTGGCAGAAAAATCCATTTGAGATGTTTAATGTTGTTTTGTATCTTTTTTGCAGTATGTTGTTCATTAGTACCGCGCGGTGTGCGTTTTGTACAGTGAATGTGCATGTAACGGTGTTCAAGTGTCTGTAATCTAACACTAAACAATATGAATGGTCTGGTTTCATTACCGGAAACAAAGGATTATTCATAGGGGAGGTACAACTTTCTATTACACTTGGTATTCAAGTTGTGTGAGGATCTCTTTAACTTGTTTTTTAGGCTTGTTTTAAATGGGGTATTGTCTTTCTGATTGTGGGGTTGATCTCACAGTAATTATGTGATAAGGGGAACTGTCATCCCACCCCACATGGTTGCAGAATAACACAGGGGCTTGCGCTAAGGCCCACTCCTTGGCATGTGAATATTTAACTGCATCTGGGACGAGGTCGGAAAAAGCAGGTAAAATTACCATTTCTCTCTCGAGGCAGTCAATAACAAAGTCTGGTGACCAATCCTTTTCAGCCAAGAGAATGTCTTAGCCGAATGACAAGTTCTCCCAAAAGAGAACATTTATGGTATGTTGTGTATCCCCCTCCATCTGGAGTTGCATCTTATATAGCTGATGCGGGACACTCACTCTCCTTTCTGGTGTTTCCACCTGGATATAGTCACTCGTTGCTACTGCCACCAGACATTCCATTAGATTCTGGTGAAATATTGCAACTTCTGCCGTGCTGTCTGGCATGGTCAGAGCTCACTCCCCGCTCAGAAGCAGTGACCTCAGTATCCGGGGCATGCTTGACTTTGATGCCAGCTACCTTCTTCTTTTTTAATTGAGGCTTGGACTGCTTAGGTTTATCTTCCTGTTTTATAAAGTCAGATGAGTGCTGTGAGTCCTTCTTTTGTTTCACATACTCCTCTGATCTGCACTCTGATCGTCCCCCTCTGGCCGAGCATTTTTTGGATGAATCCTGAAAGGAACGAGAGGATAGTGTATCAGTATCCTGATACCTATAAGGCGTTTTAGTATTTTCATGATTACGCAGATTATAGCATTTTTCAGTGGACTCCTCGTGTAGAGAACCATCCCATGCTTTAGTCTTTTCTTTATTTCTCGTACTATCCTACTTCTTCTTAGTAGAAGAGTCTGATGCCTGCTCAGAGTTATCCTTTTCAGAATTACCCTAAATTTATGGCTCCCAAATTATCTCTACCTATTGATGTATAGGTTTCCTCAATAACTTCTGGTAATTCTCTCTACTGTTGTCCCTGAGCCAAATTTGTAAGTTCCTGGCATATAGCTAATGCTGCTGCTTCCCCTTTAATCTTGCTCAACATTATGGTGGATACTGCTGCAACGTTGCCCATCAGTTTCATCCCCAAATCAAGGGCAGGGGCTGCCCTGTACTCATTTTGGATCTGTTTAAGCACTTCTGGCAAAACAGCTAATAAGGGTGTACTGTGTGTTCTGGTATATACTGCAGCAAAGAGTGTACCCCAAGTGGCGCAGTCTTCCACTGGGGGAGCCTTCCCCATTGGCAGGCATATTGTGAGAATCCTGTTTTTTCCTTATGGGGAAACACTGCTTCAAGCTGACTTTGTGTAACCTCATGTCTGCAGTTTACTGGTATGTTAGTTGCTGCTTCGTCAGCCATATGAGTATGTGGAATTCAGGGAGGGTTCCTCTATGGGGTGATCCTTTGAAAGGTTCAAGGTTGAACAAACTATAGCCAATGGATAGGGTTTACCTACTCAGCTGAGGAGGATTTTTTCCTATCACCGCGGACGTCTCCGGTTAGTAGGTGAGTAGAGGTCTTTGGGTATACAAAGAAAACTACTTAAGCAATCCATTAAATAAGAACCCAAACTAGAACGTTTGTGCCACCATGTCGTATGGCTTATACTTTCTCAGTAAAAACTGTGCATTTGTTTGGACAACATAAACATCAGAACTGTGCGAGACCGACTCTATGCATACCATCCGGATATGTCGGTCTTAGTCCTGCTAGCTCACAGTGCACCATCTGTACCCCTAATCTGCCAAGGTAACAAATGGATTGTGCAACCTCAGAACATTGCAAACCTGACTCCCAAAGGAAATCATGGTAACAGATCTAGAACCTTTTAGTTTGGTTACTCATGCATACCCAAAGAGATACACAAAAAATAAAAAATATGTAGTTTCAGTATTTACTGAAGCATTGTGATTCTTGAGTTAAATACATGTGCTGCAATAATCAATAGAAGGAAACAGAATAATGTTATTAGCATAATGATAATAGTGAAGAAGACAAACAGTTAAACCATTTTGCTGTCACAGAGAACATATGCTTGCATATAAGTACTCTAATATATTGGACTCCTACCTAGCGCTTCCGAACCTAGTGTGCCTAGGATGAGTGAATCTGACATATCCCTGTAGGGTGATCTAACATCCCGTTACCTTTGGGTAAGTGTCATCAGTATGCCCTTCTTGGTGGAGAGGTGGGCAGCATCCCTCGCATAAGGTAAACAGGAATCACTGGGCTGGAATTCTGGCTTGGGGCAACCTCTCAGTGCCACCAAAATGCTCCTCTGTCTAAACAAGGGAGTGTTGTCATTTATATAATAAACATAATTCATGTTACCATGCCGAAGCCCCAGTCAGGCTGCTATTGTTTATTCTATTGTGATAGCTCTGTTGCCTAATGGAAAATAAAAAATACCATTTTGCATAGTGAACTTAGCCCTTGTAGAGAATGCTCAAAGTATTTGATAATGTGCCCATGAAGTGGAAATGTAAGCAAAGCTAGTTCAGAGAATACTATCCTGCACAAGCACGCAAACAAATGTGTGTCAAATGTCATCATGTTTAAGAAAAGAAAGCAACTTAAAAACGTGAGTATGTAAAATGGTGATGTTTCTATTAGGGCCATTAATGTGACCAAATGGCACTGTGATTCCAGGAACACACACAAACCTCAACTTCTCATTGGATACAGGGAGTCTCAACCCATGCATATTGCAAACCACACCCTAAATCAGTTGTTTGGGTTCCACATGTCTCTGGAGACAGACTGAATATTACAGCTCCATCCTTTTTTTTTTAGCTTTCCTTCAAAAGTACAGAGTTTTAAAGTTGGGTTGTCTTCTGCAGAAGATAGAAGAGAAGGGGAAGAGCAGGATGACAAAGAAGGCTTATCACCTCCAAAGAAGTCCTCCGACATTTTGAAATATTTATCTATGCCTTCAGGAGAAAAGAAAGTTCTGGCAAAAATTGTCCAATGCAATATATGCAGAAAAAAACTGTCGACAGGTACGGGGAAGAAGTATTTACATGCCACATCCTCTATATGGAAATATCTGAAAACTATACATACACAGACATATGACAGGATTATGAGCGAGAGGGAAGGTGGTGCATCATCATCCGCAGCTGGACTGTCTGTGGGACCCTTACCACCCAAACAGATGGTTACCATCCCAGTTGTTTTATCAAAACTGCAAGACCATTGCTGCACATGCCATATGCCAGTTGCACTAAAAAAAAGTAATCTGTTGGCGAGTTTATAGATGCTGTCAAAAAGCATGAATATTATTTGTTTTTTCACCTCACCATTCCAACTTCCATTCCTCTTTAAACACAAGTAGGTATCTGAAAAGCAAATATAGAATACATTTAACTTTACATTGCATACTATTACATTACATACTATAAGCAAGTGAGTAGCTACATAAGTGGTTATGTCAGTGTGTAAGAGTCTGTGTAAGTGTCTGAGTATAGGTGTATAAATGGGTATCTGATTGGCTGTATGGGTGGGTCACTGGATGTGTGAGTGTTTGGATATGTGAGTGAGTGTATCAGTGCCTCTGTGGGTGTTTCACTGGATGTGTAAGTAGATGTGTGGGTGTGTGACTGGGTGTGTTAGTAACTGTATGGGTATTTAAATGGGTATGTAGGTGGCTGTATGGATTGGTAACTGGCTGTGTTAGTGGGTCTTTGGGTGAGTAACTGTGTGTGCAAGTGGCTCTGTTAGTGGTGGATACATAAGTGGTGTGCAAGGGTATGTGTAAGTGCCTCTGTCTCTGTCTGACAGGGTGTGTGAGTGGCTGTATGATTTTATAAATATGTATGTGAGTGGCTGTGTGGGTGGGTGACTGGGTGCATAACTAGGTGTATGGGTGTGTAAGTATGTATGTAACTGACTGAAGGATGGGTACATGAACTTGTGTGAGTGTGTGTGACAGTGCCTGTATGAGTGTGTGAATGACTATTTAAATGGATGTATAGGTGAGCAAATGGATGTGTGAATGCTTTTATGGGTGTGTGACTGAGTGTGTCAGTCACTGACTATGTGAGTGACGGGTGCATAAGTGCTTTTGTGGGAGTGTAACTGGGTGTGTAAGTGCCTACCTGACTGTGTGAGTGGGTGCAAATTACATACTATGAGCAAGCACCTACATCTAATTTCAAACACATTCATTCATACTGGCTTAGTAAAATCAAGATATTTCCAGTATAGCAATTCCTCTTCCCCCTTTGCTGCTCACTAAAGTTTTAGTTAATGTTCTCATGTAAGCTCCCTTCTATTTTGCCCTTTACAGTAGCGTCTAGAAGCTACACATTTTCTTTCAGCTTATATACACTCAGTGTTTTTTAATATACTTTTTATTGTACAACCTAATTAACATACCTATAAAATCTCTTTGCTGTTGTCCAACTTTTCTTTTAATATCTGTTTTCCACAGCAAATCTCAATTCAGAAATATGGGAATCCTTCTTCATTTTCAGAACAAAAGTACCAATAATGTCTACCCTTCCCACTGTGCTTTCACTCATACTCCTGTACATAGCAAATCACAGACTTCCTTTCATCTTTTATTTTTGTTATACCACTTCTAAATGGTCACTATTTGTTAACCCTTTCTATGTTTCCTGTAAAGAAGCCCAATTTGGTTGATTTTTTGCGTATCCGTAGATCCACCGCAGGGCTCAGCACAAATCCCTGTGTGAATCCACTGTGGATCCACGGATCCACACGAAAGCCCTTAAAAGCGTTCAACAATCTGCTGTTAATACTTTTCATTCATATTTTATTTTGTAAACTAATATTAATTACAAGACATACACTCCCTACTGAGCAATATTTGTACACCAGTCTGCTTTTCAGTTTTACACTGCAGTTTCTTTTGTTCCCTTCCCCCACACTATTTAAGCTCCGTTTCCATAGTAACCATGTTTCCAATAGACTCTGCCGACCAGTAGGTCAAACGTTCACAGGACTTTCTCTCAACAGCATACTAGCTTCACATTTACTGTAGCAGGTGTGGGTGACTGTTTGCAATTCCAAGCATATCCCTAACAACATAACTTTTTAAAATATTTTTCCCAAACCAATCACAGAGTAAGTTACTTTTTTTCTAAAAGTCACTATATAATTGTAGTTCCCTGCGCATCTCCACCATCCAATCAAATATGTTCTTTTATATTGTATCTGCCTTTCATCTTCAAAACTGCCTCATTCTGCTGCAGCCTTTTCCTGTATGCTACTCCTGCTTGACTCCAAAATTGTTAGAGTGTGGATTCTGGGCCATAGGTTTGTGTTGTGCGCAAGAGAGAGTGCTAGAAAGAGTGGGATTGACAGGGACCTAGGTTGACCTAATGTAGACATTACTTGTGTTGGCCAGAGAGGCTTAAATTGGCATGAATTGCTCCCTTTGGTTGTGAGCATTACGGATTGCCAACATCCAGACCTCATGATTGTGCACTTTGGTGGCAATGACCTATGCACAATTCCTGGGGTAGGACTGGAAATCCTAATGAAGGATACCTTTGCTAAATTAATGTCACTTTTCCCACAAACTGCCTTGGTTTTCGCCAACATTTGCCAAAGACGAAGTGGAGGTGGTCAACCCAATTTTGTCCACAAGTAGAGAAAAGCAGGAAACATGTCAATAAAGCTGTTTCTGCATTTCTCCAAGATCACAAAATGAGCTCTATATACCATAACAACTTATGCTTCGACATGGACAGAATATATCGTAAAGACGGAGTCCATTTCGCAGTCACAGGCAACAGGGTGTTCCTCAACAACTTAAAAGACTGCATTTTGTTCTATGTGCAATTATCATCTACACACCTTAAACACAAAGGCTCTTTTCAGAGCCAACCCTTTTCCCAAACACTGGTTCCTTTTGTTTTTAAATCCTTCTTCTAAGTTCTCTTTTAGATTCGCGGGTCTACCTGCTTTGATGCAGGCGGATCCATGACAGATCAGTGGATCCGTTCAAGCACATATTCAATGCAAAACAACAACACATTTAATACAAACATATCCTACTAAAGTTTATATAACTGTATCACTTCTATGTGTGGGTGTTTGAGTAGCTGTGTACGTAAATGTGGGTGTGTGAGGGGGTCTATGGGTGTGTTAGTGGCTGTGTGGGTATGTAACTGGGTGTGAGAGTGACCGTGGTGGTGTGTGAGTAGCTGTCTAGTGCCTGTGTGGGTGTGTGGGTGTGTGAGTGGTTTTATGGATCTATGAGTAGGTATGTAAGTGGCTGTATGAATGTGTGAGTAGGTGTGTCAGTGGTTGTGTTGGTGTGTGGGTGTCTAAATAGTTCTGTGAGTCTGTGTGTGGGTGTGTGAATGGGTTTGTAACTGGCTGTGGGGATCTGTAAATGAGTGTATGTGGGTGTGTGAGTGTCTGAGTGGGTGTGTGAGTGCCTGTGTGGGTCTGTGAGTGGATGTATGAGTGGGTCTGTAAGTGGGTGTGTGAGTGGCTATATTAGTGTCTAAGTGGGTGTGTGAGTGGTTTATGGGTCTCTGACTGGGTGTGTGAGTGTCTGTATGGGTGTGTGAGTGGTTGTGTGAGTGCCTGTGTGGGTCTGTGAGTGAGCATGTGAGTAAGTTCTCTGGGTCTCTGTGTAGACATATCAGTGACTGTATGGGTGTGTGAGTGGGTGTGTGAGTAGCTGTATGGATGTGTGACTGGGTGTGGGAGTGGCTGTATGAGTATGTAAATGGGTGTGTGAGTGGTTTTCTGGGTCTCTGACTGGATGTGTGAGTACCTGTGTGGGTCTGTGATTGGGTGTGTGAGTGATTCTTTGAGTCTCTAAGTGGATGTATCCGTGACTGAATGGGTGTGTGAGAGGGTGTGTGAGTGGTTGTATGGATGTGTGACTGGGTTTGTGAGTGTAAAGGTTTGTGAGTGGGTGTGTGAGTGGCTTTATGGGTGTGTGAGTAGCTGTGTGAGTGGTTGTGTGGGTGTGTAAGTGTGAGTGTGTGACAGGTGGATGTACGAGTGGATGTGTAAGTGGCTGTGAGGGTCATTGAGTGGTATGTGAGTGGCTGTATAGGTATGTGAATGGGTGTGTCAGTGGTTTTGCTGTACAGGTGTGTGAGTGGGTGTGTACGTGGCTATGTGGGTCTGTAAGTGGGTATGTAAGTAGGTGTATGGGTGTATACATGGCTTTGTGAGTGGGTGTGTGAGTGCCCGTGTGTGTCTGTGAGTGGGTGTGCGAGTGGTTCTCTACGTCTCTGAGTGGATGTATCAGTGAATGTATGAGTGTGTGAGAGGATATATGAGGACTGTATGGGTGTGTGAGTGGTTGCGTGGGTGTTTGAGAGAGTGTGTGAGTGGGTCTGTTAGTGGGTGTATGTGTTTTTTTAATCGGGGTCTGGATTCGTGGATCTGCCAAGGATTCATATGGGGGCCACGTTGAGCACCGCGGTATATATGCAGATCCTTACGCGTAGAAAAAAAATGTTTTCCCTCAATGTCTTCCCCATGAGGGGTCCCTCACAGACCACTCCATCAGTACCATGGGGTCAGGATATGTCTATCCTGACCCCTTATATCATAGTTCTACTTTATTTCCTCCCACCCGCCACACCGATTCTCTCAGGTTGTGGTCAGCAAATCACAGCATTGCTGTTGGCACGTGGATCCACGAATCCTCCGCGGTGGTTCCGTAGTCGATCCGTGTCTCCGATATACATAAATTGTTTTGTTTATAAACTCCAAAATTCCTGAAGAGATTTACACCAAATTACTACAAGCACTCTTTCTGGACCAAGATCTAGCTTTCTGCTAAATTTGGTGTAATTCTTTTCAGTGGTTCGGGCTGTAGTACATATGTATGTATATCTATATCTATATCTATATATGTATATATATAGATATAGATATAGATATACATACATATGTACTACAGCCCAAATATATACTCAGCAGAGAAGAGAGACGCGTTTCGGCAAGGAACTTGCCTGTGTCAATCTAAAAAGCGCCATGTTTAAACTGCCTTTAAATACCAGGAAAATGTGAAACACAGAAAAAATACTTCATGGCGTTTTTAGGTCTCGCCTACGCAGCGCGCATGCGCTGCATAGGCAAAAAGACCTTTTGCCATCGATTCGGCTTTTCAGCCTAAAACGTGCACGCGTTCCATTGCCTTCAATGGCAACGCGTGCACGTTTAGCGATTCACTTGCGGGAGCGAGCGGCGCCATATGGTAGCAATTATCGCTCCTGGCGCCGCTCGCTCCCGCAAGTGAATCGCGCAGGCTCCCTCCTCTCCCCCTCCCCATGCTGCCGTGCGAGCGCGCGCGCTTGTTTTTTTACTTCCTGGGATCCTTGGAAAATCTTTCAAAAAGGCAGTAGCGCTGCAAGACAGCAGAGCTCAGCATATACACAGAAAAGCCAGGAAACGTTTTTCTTCATTTTTTTCTCGGAGCGAATTGAATGAAAGTCCTTGTGGTCGTTAACAACCGTCAGTTTGAATGTTCGTTATCTCTTCTTGTCCTCATAAATCCTCAGTGAGCGGAGGACAGTGTTTGAAAGACTGCACTGCTGACGACCTTTTGCCCCGCAGCAGTGGTAGAGTGCAACCGATCTTTCTGCCAATCACCAAGACGGACAGTGATTTATCCTGACAAGACAATATGATCAAGGGGTGCACATGAAAAGCTTTGTTTTTCATGGAATGGGAAAAGCTTCTTATTTTACAATTTTCAAAGATCAGTGTAACACTTCTTATAGGGAAAGGATTTTGCTCTAGTGGTGTCAAGCAAGCAACTTTGTACAGTTTCAAACCAAAGATTGAGCAAACCAGGGATCTTTAACCTTCCCAAAATTCTAGTTGTTCAGATGCTAAACCTGTAGGAAGTAATCACGAGCAAAATAAGACATTTGAAGTATCATCTATTTATTCAGCACGTTACAAATCGTTTTATACCTGCATTGGATTTATCACCCTGATTGCAGTTTTTCAGCCCTTGATTTGTACATATATATTAGTAAGCAATTGGAGAAAGTAAACAAGCATTGGCATAGCCAATAGGTCTCGCTTTTGGGACCTTATAAGTATTTAGATATGCAACACAATATCCTTGGTGCAACAACATCAACTGTTGCATAACTAAACACTTATAAGGTCCCAAAGGCGAGACCTATTGGCTATGCCAATGCTTGTTTAGATTGACACAGGCAAGTTCCTTGCCGAAACGCGTCTCTCTTCTGTGCTGAGTCATGGGAGGCCCATGACAATAAAGATATGCTGCAGATTTTACTCACCTCGTGTGCGTGCCCTCTTCTTGTTTGGAGGAAGTAGGAGGTGTACTTTATTTACACAGCGTTGTGGTGCCGCTGCTGCACGCAACACCAGTCGTTCTGGGCTGCCGATTATCACCGTAGTG
Organism: Calotriton arnoldi; assembly: GCA_963921515.1. Classification (NCBI taxonomy): domain Eukaryota; kingdom Metazoa; phylum Chordata; class Amphibia; order Caudata; family Salamandridae; genus Calotriton; species Calotriton arnoldi. Next base: position 714,726 of record CAWUFW010004248.1, read on the forward strand.
GAATGTGGATTAGGCTGGAGGCCATATCGGTGAGCCCCCGGACTGCACCCAGGGAGGAGTAATTAGAGGCGTGATTCGTGGAAGAGGATGATGCAGGGATTTTCAGCGCAGAGAAAACGTCCTGTTGACACGGACCGACGACCTCACTCAGTAGGCCTGCTGCAATTCGGTGACTGGGCACTGTAGGAGTATTCACTCCAAACGGTGAGGTTCGTGAACAGCAATTCATGGTTTTTGTGTGGGTTGGCCTCCCCTGACTTTGCCTCACAGCATTGAACTGTACTGCTATCATGTCGTTTTCCAGTGACCCAGAGCAACTCGCCAGATGCATGTTGGTATTGGCAGTTTGTCGACCATCAAAGAACAAACAGGTGACATGCCACTGATTTCCATCAACTGATTTGCCTATTCGGAGGCTCTCTTTCTTTTGAAAATTGCGAGATTGCTGGGCATTGAAAGAAACCATTTAGAGGAAAGTTATAGCTGGTACTCGTTGTTGATACACGCCATGGTTGTTAAGTGGAATGAATGTGCACACAGATGATGGACTGGGCAGAGGCAGGTTCAGAAACAGTAGTCCCTACTTGCCATACTAATTGGATTGTAACAGGACAATAGCATTTTCAATGCCAATGATAAATACATCACTTGGACATTTATATTTGTCACTCGACATTTGAACTTGGCATTGGACTTTTCGTTTTCATATCGTTTTGTTGAACTTTATTGCAGACTCTGGCAAGCATGAATGCACTTAGAAGCAGTCGGATCTTTAAATAATGAGGTGATAACATAATGAATTATATATGGGACTGACTCACTGCTCATCCAAATGAAGTATTTTTTCTGTGTTTAGCATTTTCCTCGTATTTAAAGGCAGTTTATGTATGTATCTGTGTTCAAATCTCCTGCTTCAGTGAACATTCTTATGTCCAAGAAAAAAAAAGAGAAGGAGATTTTTTGAAGAACATCGTACTGGTACCACCCTACTTCTGTAACCTCCCCAAAATACATAAGAACAGGTTACCCCCACCTGGCTGCCACATAGTGTCAGACATAGGTTCAGTATTAGAACCTTTATCACAAGTTTCTGATTTCTTTCTCAGATACATTGCAGAGAAAACCCCATCATATATTAAAGACAGCAAGGATCTTTTGGCCCTTTTGCAAAATGTGGAATCTAACCTGAGAGAGAGCTTATATAGGAGCTTACTTCAAAACAACACTTTGGAAGTATTAGAGGACACCCTCTAACAAGAGACCTGGGAATATAGAACACATGTCATTTCATACTGGAATATGCTAGGTTAGCATTGATGAGGAATTTCTTAGAATTCGACGGCACCGTATATCAGCAAATCCATGGCAACACTTTTTGCCATAAGTATAGAAGGGTTATACGTATGGACATCATTTGGGAGTAGTCAGGGGTCGCAGCTGTGACCTCTAGCTTGCTCCATGTTACTCCTGTCACTTCCTGTGTGACCCCTGGCCTCAGAGGAGGCAAACCTTTGCCTTCTCTGAGGCCAGTGGTCACAAAGGAAGTGCTAGGAGTAGCAGCAAGCTAGAGGTCACAGCTGCGACCCCAGACCACTCCCAAATGATGTCCATGATTATATGTGCATAATTTTAAAAGGTAACTCATCACGAGTGACACAAACCCGTTTAAGGCTAACATCAGAGCCTTGAAAATGTATATAGAATAATGATGTCCTGCTGATATGGGAGGGAAACAAGGAATCAGTATTCCTTTTCTTTCCTTGGCTAAACAGCTGTGACCAATTTCTGAAGTCCACATACACCCTCAGTAACAAGGAACTCACCTTCTTGGATGTAAGACTCATCCCTAAAACAGGAAAGTTGAACACAGATACGTACCACAAACCCATAGATCAAAATAATCTACTGAAACTCAACAGTTTCCACTCTAGACCATTGAGGGAGAATCTTACATCTGGACAATTTTTATGACTGCGAAGGAACCGGTGCAGAATCACAGATTTCAAGATACAAGCAGAAGAACTTTGCAGCAAACTCAGGGCATGTGATTACCCAGAGATGATCATATATAAATCATTGAAAAGAGCCAGGAATCAAAACAGGAACTACTTGAAAAGATAACACAGATGATAGATTGATTATTACTACTTATAACATAGCATTCTACCAGGTTACTAAGATCATCAATTGGAACTGGCATCTCCTCAACACAGGGATACTGTCTCTTGAGAAGCGTATTTTCTCACAAAAAAGTGGAAAGAGCATAAAGGACTCTTTAGTGCATACAAGAGGGAGAAAGCTGATAACACAACACATTACTTGTGGGGCCTACCTAGAGCAGTGGGGCACTATCCGGGTGGACAGTACAGCATATGCGAGTTAACAACCTGTACCAAGACTTTAGAGCTGGGCCCAAAAACACCCTGGGGTTACCTGCCCATGCAATCTCAGATACATAGGAATGACTTGCAGGAAGGTGAAAATTTGGATTGGTGAACATCAATGTAATTTACGCTGTAAAAGGAACACAACAAAGAAGGCTAATCTTTACATCACAAAAGGCTGTAAACTTGGTGACCTTAAATGGGTAGTGGTCGAGCAGGTTGACAACACTACAAGGAATCCAGAACAAGTGTTATTTCAAAGAGAACAACGCTGGATCTACCAATCATTCACCCACATAGAGGGGATGAACAATGATAACCCTTGAGTCTCCTTCACTAAGCATAGGGAGGTAATTACATAGACCTCAGACATGAATATGTACCAGGTTTTGCAGGATGACATCCAAGTGCCTGCTTTCTGTCCTAGTCTGACACAAGAGGGTGAGTCAATTCTGGAACTGTAATTACCATGCCACCCAAAAAATAATATATATAAGAAAGAAGTGACTGAAACAAAGGGATTCACCAAAGAACAAAAATATATTTCCAATACGTTTCGGCTTCCGCCTTCCTCAGGTTGTACAAGATTGTTTGCTCAGTGGCTGCACAGCTGACACTACTGGATTTTCAAAAAGCATCATGAGTAAAGATTCCATTTGAAAATTGAAATGTGGAATCAATGCAGTCCTGAGCTCTCTTGAGATATGCAGTAATCAGTTGGTATTGTCAGTGATATTGAGTCCATGGGGATGCAATGATTTTAAACGGTATATCCATAAGTTTTCTCTGGAGTCCAGTAATTGCTCTTTTAAGACATGTTCCACAGGGAAAATCTTCAAATCTGATAGCAAATGGTACACAAGCTTTAATTGATTGGCTACAGGCTGGTCCAAGTTTCTTATTAATTATTGCTGACTTGTGGTTTCTGAGTCATGGACGGAGGTCATTCACTGTTTGGCCTACATATTGTGTTTTACAGCTTTGGCGTTGGCACTGAATCACATAAATAATTCTTGTAGAGCGACATGTAAGATGCTGTCTTATTCCATATGTCGTTCTTGTAACAGAACAAGTTCCTGATGATGTTTGTAAAAGGTATTCACATGTGATGCACCTTTTAGAATCACAGCAATGAATCCCTTGTTGCCACTGGGTAGTTATAGTTAGATCAGCATTTCCATAGGGGATGCCTTTTTTGTTTTGCTTATAACTTTGGCGCTGTTTGACAAATCTCCACAAAACGTCCCAAAATGTTTCTCTTTTTTTGCCTAGTTTGTGCATGGAAAGTTTTGGGGTGATCTGTCAAGCAGGGGCTGAGAAAAAGGGAGGGTCTCAAAACACAAAATCCCCATGCAGTTTTCATAGACTTTTTAAGGAACGCTACTGCAAAAAACTGCTGACCGGAATCACAGCGGATTTGGCAGGAAGCTAGCTGTTGATGCAGAAAGTGAGCTTTTTGCAATTTGGTGTAAATCCGTTCAGAGTTTTGGTGCTATTACGGTCCACAAATATTTGTATATCTGGGTGGTTGGGTTCAAGGGACTTTCGCGAGAGTCCCTCACATCCAATTTTAAAAAATAGAGCCTTCTGATTGGCCCAGGGGGCATTTTTACCCTTGGGATCAAGGCTCTGTTTTGCTGCCAGCAACATGAAGAAAATTGTTGCTGGCGGCCATTACTGGACGCTAAGGCTTAATTCCCTCTCCTACAATGTTATTAAAAAAATATAAGGGGTCAGGCACTTAGGGCCCGATTCACAAAAGTAATCTGAGAAAAAATCCTAACTTTACGACTTTTGGTATTCACAGAAGGCATTTAGGAGTACTAAAGTTAGGATTTTGTCTCAGTTAATCTTAAGTTTTGGTCTTAAGTTAAGCTTAAGACAAACTTAAGTTTAACTGAGACAAAATCCTAACTTTACGACTAGGATTTTGTCTCAGTTAAACTTAAGTTTGTCTTAAATTTAATTTAAGACCAAAACTTAAGATTAACTGAGACAAAATCCTAACTTTAGTACTCCTAAATGCCTTCTGTGAATACCAAAAGTCGTAAAGTTAGGATTTTGTCTCAGATTACTTTTGTGAATCGGGCCCTTAATTTACAGGGGAGAAGATATGCGGCCCCTCCCGAGCCCAAATGGGTCCTGGGGACCCCATCCCCCAGGGTCAAACAATACATAATTGGGAGGGGGCACGCAGCCCTCCTCCCCAAGCTTTATGAGGCCCTAGGGACCCCATTCCCCTGGGCTGTTTTTTTAACTGTATCCCGGAGAGCCCACCCCCAGAACACAGTGGTTTTCTCTGCCCCCACGACTGCTGGCAGGTTAAGATCTGTGCTCTCACCTGGCAAGTGCCAATCCCCGAAGGCCGTGCATGGCGGGGTTGGCTTTACATATTGTAATAAAATATAACTTCACGTTAAAAAAAAACCATACATTCGTCAAAGTGATGTTATAGTTAGGTGAAATTTCAGTGCCAACGTAACATTTTAAACTAAAAAAACATGAAATTCACTAATTATAGTTATCTCTAGTAACTATAACTCGTGCTCTAAGGTAACTATAACTCGTTCCCTCGACATCACTCATATCATGTTCTATAACATCACTGATAGCATCACTACAATATTTGAAATGATATCATTTATACAAACGTGGGCATATGCAGATGCAGCATGTGACTAGGGTCATATGACATGGAAGGGAGTACAGATGAAATTAAATTGCGTCTCAACACTCTTTCTGGTAAGATTCAGGTACCAGAGGGAAAAAATAGGTGACACATGGGTACAGGCCTTTGACAAAGTAAGTCAGAAGAAGAATACTGGCATTGGTTCTATGATTGTGCCAATTACAACCATTTACATACAAATGACTTTTTATCCTTCGCTCCCAGTGTGTGACTACAAGGCCAGGCCTCTTTTGTACCCCTATGATGCCCAGTGAAATATACCCTCAATTACATGCATACCCTACTGCTACATTACCACATTTGGATGTTGCATCATGATCTGCATGAATGGATACTCCGCATTGAAATCTTAAAGAATTTATTTATGTATGATGAATGACAGCTTTAAAAAATTCTCAAAACAATGAATGGGCGTGTGTGCTTTCCCAGTATATTCTACAAATTGCCAGTCATATGCCTTGCTCACTGTGGGACCGATTCACAAAAGTAATCTGAGACAAAATCCTAACTTTACGACTTTCGGTATTCACAGAAGGCATTTAGGAGTACTAAAGTTAGGATTTTGTCTCAGTCAATCTTAAGTTTCGGTCTTAAGTTAAAGTTAAGACAAACTTAAGTTTAACTGAGACAAAATCCTAACTTTACGACTAGGATTTCATCTCAGTTAAACTTAAGTTTGTCTTAAGTTTAACTTAAGACCAAAACTTAAGATTGACTGAGACAAAATCCTAACTTTAGTACACCTAAATGCCTTCTGTGAATACCGAAAGTCATAAAGTTAGGATTTTGTCTCAGATTACTTTTGTGAATCGGGCCCTGTGTGTCTCACAGCAAACAAGAAAAGTATTGGCTGTGATTATTAATTGCAATTTCCTTCTTTAAGCCACAGAAACTAGACTGAGAAAGTCTCTCAGGAGGGTTTGCGACATGTGGCATGTCTGAATGAGTGTGATTGGGATCATTTTGGTAAAGAATTTGGTGTAAATAATTGTGAGAATAATAACATATCCAATAGGTATTTATATAGGGATCTAGAATTTGGTCCTGATGAAAGCCAATTGACCAGATGTGGCAAACTTATGGCTGAAAAGTGTAGACCCTAGATTCTGGAATTGATTACTTTCTCCTAAAGCATTGCATATTGTTTTTAATCCTGCCAGGGGACCCAGGAATAAAATCAACTCTATTTAGACATAGGATAACGTTAGACAGTTGCAAATCCCTTCTGAGTAGAAAAGAGCTCCCATGATGACCAAAGTTGACACCGCCCAGACACAGGCAATATCTGGTCGAGAAGTTGATGATGAAGAATGCCTCAAAAAGAAATAAAGGGCAAGAATCTTTTTAAAAACTAAAAGGTATGCCTTAGGCAAAAGTGAAACACAGAACATCTTGCTTATGAGTTGGTTCCCTCCCTTTTGAGTAAATGATTCTGGTCTTGCAAGTTGAGCGAACTCACTAAAAAACGTCTAACTCCCTCTTAGTGATTAGGAATATTTATTAAATGTTTAAGACCCAATTTGGAAGATATTCTACACATGGATAATTTAAACACTTTTCTTAGATGGGAAAGGTTCCAGGATTCAGTACTACCAAATGTTTGGCTCTTAAATCACTAATAACCTATACTAGGGATATTGCCCACTTCCTTCCAGTGCCCAGAGTTTCCTTCCAAGAAAGGCAGGACTTTCGTACTGCAAGTTCATTGGGAGCCAATGTACAAGCATATCTCAGTAAATGAACACTCACCATTGTGGTTTAGGAGGTGAACCTTAAGAGTTGGAAAATAGCCTGTATCATAATTCCATTTGAGAGATTAAGAATGTTTCCAGCGTAAACTTTCAATAGCTGCCCATGCATCAGCTTTGTCTAGGAATATAACCTCATATCCATAAGGTGCAATCGGAAGTACTTTCATTTCTGCAGTTTTCATCAAAAGGAAAAGCAAATAGCCTCCATATCTATAATTAAATTTTACAAGGGATCCAGAGGTTAATAAAGCTTTAGGGCCTCATTTATGAAAAGTGAAGTATCGCTGCACTGCCGCAGAGATGCGTCACAATTTTTTATGATACGCTGCGTCACTTTTTTGCGGCATGGATGCATCAGATTTATGGTTTGGCGCACCATGTCGCAAAGTGACGAGCAAAGTAAAAAAAAAAAAAACTTTGACGCTGCCATCCTGACGTACCAAAAACAGACGCAACTGCTGAAAAAGTGTCGTAAGTCAGAATTGCGTATTCCGACGCAAGACAAATCTAGCCTTGCACCACTTTTTCGTTATGGCACAATTTAAAAAGAGCCAAAAATACATGCATCTACATTAAAAATAATTTTTGGAAGCAAAGAAAGAATCCATGGAGCATGAAGGAGACACCAGCAGCCAAGAGAACCTCCCACACGCTAGCCAGGATGTTCAGTCTGAAACCCACAGGAAGAGGAAAGTAAATTTCAGTGCGGAGGAGAATTAAATACTAATCAATGAGTTGACAAAACACCAACACCAGCTGTTTGTCACCTCTAAATTGCCATTATCCAAAAAATGCCATTTGGCAGTCCATATTGGCTAAGATCAACTATATGGCTCAAGCAAAGAGGACAGTGCCAGATGTGAAGAAACGCTGGCATGACATTAAGCAAGGACCAAAGAGAAAATGGCCCAAAACCTGAAAGCAGCAATACAGACTAGAGATGGGAGCCCAGCACAACTGGAGGAGTGGGATGCCCTGGAGGAGCAGGTGGCAGCTGTCATCCCAGAGGAGTTGGTGGCAGAACTTCCAGGACAGGACAGGACAGTGCTGAGCATGAGGAATGGCAAGACCCTGGGGTAAGTCGCAACAATGGGGCAATGTGGCTAACAAGCTAATGTTGTGCAGCTCATTTATCTAGGTTCCAGTCCGCATTTGAGACTTGTGTCGAGCAAAGGGAAGGAATGTGTGTCAGTTACAGTTAAGTGTCACATAAATGTCTCATACACTGGACAGTAATATGTTGCCCACTCTAGATCCATCATGTAACTCCCATACATGTCAGAAGTGCAGTACCAAGCCACTGGCACTGCTGTGAAGTGTCACATGTAGGTGTATTCACAGAACTCATCTGAACTACAAATCCCACAACACCCTGCAAAAGACATATGGGCTCATACATTAGCCCCGTGAGCCACTGGAGTATCACTTTTGTCACAATTTAAAATACAACCACCAGTGGTGCAAGGTTCAGGTGAAAAAGCTCTATAGGGTCTCGTGAAGAATACCACACCACTTGTGCGTCCCTTCCTGAGTTGTACTGGTGGCACAATTGTTCAGCACCCATTTGCAAGGTCATGCAGAGTCACCCTGTGTGGCTTTTTGAGGCCTTGTCATCATGGTTCCCTTCCAGCCAGTACTATGTGGGACTGTGTTGTAGCATGGGTGTTGATGTTGGTATTTTGACACAACATCCATGGTCTACTACACACACTTGGAGCCACATGTATGTGTTCTTGGGGATGGGCAGTGCTGCAATGAGTCTTGCTGCGCTGCCCTCCGTTAAAATAAAAGGTGTGAATTGTGCTCAATCTTCAAGTACAGTGCATTCCTTCCCTTTTCCTCCGCGTGGTACACAATGGGCTGCCATGTGCCAATGTAGGCCTCCTTGTACTATGGTGCAAGGGTGCCTGTGTAGTGGGGCTGATTGAGTCAGTGTTTGAAGGGAAACCTCGCTGCTTCTATTCAATTACAATGTGCAAATTCCTGATAGATGTGTACTGCAGAATGCAGCACACATGTAACATGGAAGAAACAATTAGCAATAAATTAATTTGTCCTCATAGTGTCTCCATAATGCCAACACAGGTGTGTGGATATGGTTGTGCACCCAGCCAAAATGTCGATACTTCTCCTTGGCGTAACATTAACTATGTGTTTTGCTGCATATAGAGACCAGTGAACATGTCTTAGGGGCATTTACTGCAACTTTGTGCCACCAGTACCTCACTTTTTCACATTTCAAAAGTGATGCACCAGTGGCGCAAGAGGTTTGCAAACAAGTCCATTAAATCTTCTTTATTTGGACATGTAGATCTCCTTCCAAGCACAAAAGCAATGTGCTCCGCAAGGCAGGCATATTTGCACCATAGTGCACGGGTGACTACTTTGCCACATGCCAAACCAGAGTGTGTTGACGTCAGGTAAAAGGACCAGGATATATTGTATGTCATACATAATGACACATTCATGACCTTTTGTTTTGATGCAGGCCAGTGCTGCAAGATTCCTTGTGTCGCTTCCCTGGCCTAACACCTCATAAATGAGGCATACACTGTGTGCTGCAATCTGCAACACGCATCACAATACGGAAAGGCCATCATACCTTTTGCATTTGTCAGGAATGTATCTCTCCTTGCACAACACTAATCACCCCTGCAACTGAGTCACACTTGCAACACAGCATACGGGTGCCTCCACTGGTGTATGGCTGCTGGCTGTTCTATGCTGCAGGGTTAATAGCCAGGAAAGTCCAGTATCTTTCATAGATGTCACATCATTGTAAATATACAATAACACAAGGCAGTGCAGTGTGAAGGCTTGCCGTGCTGCTGTGCATTACATGACGGTAAATGAGGGGCCAGGTATTACTCATATCATAGACCTATGCTGTGTGAAACGTACATTTCATCACACGTTGGTGGTCTATGCCTCTCAATAATATATGTGAAGCAATGCAAAACCACCCTGTTTGGTTTGTTATGCCTGTGGGACTTGGCCCTTTTGGCTAAAGTTCCCTAAACTTTTTGCTTTTCCCCTAGACCTTTTTTCTGACATTGTGTTGCCAACTTAGATGCTTTGGACACTTTGCCACTGCTAAACAGTGTCAAAGTGCAAGTGTTCCCTGTATAAAGTGTAATGGTAATTGGTTGTCCATGATTGGTATGTTTGCCTTACTAGTAAAGTCCCTAGTAAAGTGCACTATGTGTGCCAGGGCTGGTAATGCAAATGCTACTAGTGGGCCTGCAGCACTATTTGTGCCACCCACACAAGTAGCTTTGAAAAGGGAACTCAGGCCTGTCACTGCAGTGCCTGCGCGCAGTTTGCTAACTGCCATGTTGTTGTTCTGGCAAGTGCACCCACTTGCCAGACCTTACCCTTCCCTTTCTATGCACATCAGACACCCCTATGGTAGGCCCAAGGTACCCCTGGGCAGGGTGCAGTGCATGTGAAAGGTAGGACATGTACTAAGGTGTGTACCATGTCCTGACACTGAAATAATCTCCATTTCGTTTTTCACTGTTGAAAGGCCATCTTGCCCATAGGACAGAATGGGGAGGCTGTGTAATATGTTTCCAGCCTATCTTCCCAAAGGCTTAAGATGGAGAGGTGACGTTTAGTATGCCTGAACTCACAGTGTACTAACACATCTTTTTATGAAGGTGGTTTTTGCATTGTGTGTTTAGAAGCCACTCTTTTAGAAGTGGCTGAGTTTTTGTGCTCTAACATTTCTGTGTGTCTCTGCCTGGTTGTGGATTGACTGTGTGGATTTCAAAGTGATAGGATCTGGGGAATGTCTTGACCCAGGGGAGGAGGTGAGACAGCAACAGGCTGACCTGCATCTGGAGTGTAGGGGGGAGGAGTAGCCCCTAGAGGTGAAGAGGCCTGGGCTGCAGCCATAAACCAATGGCTCCAGCCCCTGCTGAGTGATTGAGGATCCAGACCCCCACTATCAAAGGAATAGAGGTGTCACTGGCAGGGAGGCACCCAGAACTGGTTTGGACAGGGGTCAGTGCCCCCTGAACACAAAGACTTCAAAGCCATTGAGGGGTATAACTATGAGAGCTGAAGCCCCTGAACTTTGGAGAATGGCTTGATCAAGATTGAACAAGACTGGTGGCTACTTCGTGGTCAAGAAGAACCTTTGCCAAGGAAGAAACAACTGAAGAGACTGAAGGATAGGACTGACCCTTACTGTGTGTTCTAGGGCTGGCCTGCAGTTTGCTGTTTTTACCAAGGAAAGGCTAAAGGGACTTTGCTGTGTGCTGTGTCCCCCTGTTTGAAAGGACTTTGCTGTGTCCTGAAGTAACTTATCCCCAAGGGCCCGAGGTGAGCTGGCTCCCTGTTGCGGAAACTCAGGAACACAAAAGTTTCCAGGAGAGTCTCAGCGACGCTGTGTGCTTGTTGCAGCCTGAGACCCTCGTAAGAAGTGCCCTGTGATCGTGGGCACCTGGAGTCCAAGCGAGGATCAGCGACGCTGTGTGCGTGTGCTTTGTGCAGCCTGAACCTTTTGTGAGGATTGTCCAGTTATCGTGTGCACCGGAATCCAAGTGAGTCTCATCGACGCTGTGTGCGTGTGCTTTGTGCAGCTTGAGACCTTCGTGAGGATTGCCTTGTTATCGTGCACCCGGAGTCCAAGTGAGTCTCATCGACGATGTGTGCGTGTGCTTTGTGCAGCGTGAGACCTTCGTGAGGATTGCCTTGTTAACGTGCACCCGGAGTTAAAGTGAATCTCAGCGACGCTGTGCGTGTGTTCTTCGTGCAACCTGAGACCGTCGTGTGGAGTGCCCGGTGATCGTGCACCCGAAGCTCAAGGGAGTCTCTGCGACGCTGTGTGCGTGTGCCCTGTGGCAGCCTGAGATCTTCGTAGCAGAAGTGGCCCGGACCGGCAGCCTCGGAGGAGCTGAGCCGCCGGCCCGAGCCCGCCGTTGCCCATTCACAAAGATTGCATCTGAGGCCCAAGTCGTTGGAAGAGGAGAGGAGAGTGGGTTCGCGCCCCCCAGGTAACGTGTGTCGACTCCTGGGGCGGGGTGCGGGCTCGGAGGGAGACGCTCTCGGCCTCTCGCTCATTTCAGCACCACGAGCCTCTGCTTCGGCTCGTATCGCGGCCCTTGTTGCAAAAGGAGTGGCAGTACCGGGGCCGGAGTGCGGAGCTGCACTTTTTGTTACACCATACCCGTGTTGGGGGCAACTGTTGACAGAGGCTGACTGCGAGTCAGACGGAGTGGCAGAGAGACCGCCTAAGGCACCGTGATCGGTGCCAAGGTGTATTACGCATTAGCTGATTTCTGAATAACGAACTACCTGATTGTCGTATTACACATTGCATCATTTCTGAATAACGAACTACCTGATTGTCGTATGACGCATTGCATTGTTTCTGCATAACGAACTACCTGATTAGCGTATTACGCATTGCATTATTCCTGCATAACGAACTACCTGATTAGTGTATTACGCATTGCCTTATTTCTGCATAACGACGTTCCTGGTGGTTGTATTACGCATTGCATTATTTCTACATTGCACAAGTGCCTGATTCTAGCATTACGAACTGCATAACATGGTATTAGGATTACAGTGAAATGTTTAGAAGTGCTCATTAATATCGTTAGAACTTACAAGAGCTGACTGGCCTAACAACTGGCCAGGAAGAATATTACAAACACGCATATGTTGGATTTATATCGTGTGGTGTTATCGTATATCTTTTTATATAAAATTTATACTCGTTTTTATAAAACTCGTGTGGAGTCTATTTGTGGTGTCATCATTGGGTTGCTGTGAGCGTGGTTGCAAATACTTTACACATTTGCCTTGAAGATAAGCCTGGCTGCTCGTGCCAAGCTACAGAGGGGGTGAGCGGGGGCTATCTCAGAAGGTGACCTTCCTTTCCCTGACGTGGAACCGCGGGTCCCTATTTGGCCTAAGGTACCTACCTCAGCCAACCAGGGATCCCAGGTCTAACATTTGGTGGTCAGCGGTGTGGGATTGAAACATGTATTTGCAAATTCATTCACAGTAATTGGTGTACATCACAAGTTTAGCGCAGACCACGACGCAACCACATATTGTGTTCTTTAATTGTTGGTTCTAGTTGGTTTTATTTTTGAGCAACCTTTAAGCCACACATCATGTCTCAGAGGCGTCAAGTAGCCAGTGAGGCTGCAGAATTAGAGTTCGACATTGAGGCATTGCTTACCTACAAAGTTGATCAATTGAGGCAATTCTGCAGAGCTTTGGGATGTCCCATGAAAAGTAGCACCAAGAAGGAGGAGCTGCAAATGGCCTTGAGGGCCTGGTGGGAAGCCAAAGGGGCTCAGGAGACGGGTGATGTTGAGGTGGATGAGGATGACCCAGGGAATGGATTTAGTCCACAGGATTTGCCAGTGGAGGGACCAGTCTTGGGGGCCGGTAGTAGCCATTCAGGGAGGAGTTTTTCACCAGAGGAGCTGGAGGGAAACCAAAGGGTCAGAGAGCATGAGTTGGAGGTTTTAAAACTTAAAGCTCAGGCAGAGGAGAAGAAGCTGCTCATTGAAAGTGAAAAGCGAGCAGAGGAGAGCAGGAGCGCTCTCGCCTTGGAAGAGAAAAAGATTCTCTTAGCTCATGAGTTAAGCATGAGGGAACTGGACATTAAGGTTAAACAGGCAGAGTCCAGTTCAAATGGTGGCAGCGTACAGCCAGTGCCAAGTGTGGATGAGTACAAGCGTGCACTGGATGACTGGGTGTTGGTGAGCATGGCAAATGATTTGAAGGGGTTGCTCAACTCTGCCCCTAGGGAGCCTAGGCTCAGTAATCGTTTTCCAGGATTGCGCCAACCCGTGTTAGGGTGCGAGCTCCTTGATTCCCGGGAGCTGGCACAAGAGCCGGACCCCTGGTAATGGGTCCAAGGGTCTAAAAAGGCCCTAGAGAGGGAAGAGAGGTGAAGTAGAACCGTTAGGTCCCAGAGTAGTGGGGGGGGCATGCGGGCTAGCGCCCTGTCTCAAAGGAGAGGGAGGGAGTGTGAGCAGCGTCCCCAGGGGTTCACCACCCCACCCCAGAGACTGGAGGGTTCCTTACAGGAGCACCAGGTGGGAGGCCTAGCGCCTACTTGCCAGCTGTGCGAGGAAGAACACCTAGCATCAGGAGGGCGTGGGGCATCTGTCCCCAGAGCTCCCGCGGTCCTGAAGTTTGTGGGTGCCATTCCTAAATGGCAGGCACAGAAATCTAAATGGAAGGTTAAGGGAGGAAGGTGTCCCCCCGTGGGAAAACCCATGGGACCGTGTCCAGCTAGTAGAGCTGGGTCCCCTAGGAGTGACCAGGGTACATCCACATCTAACCTGGAGGACAGGATAACTGGAAACAGTGTCCTGACTGATGGGTCTTCCAGGGATACCGCTCTAGGTGGGGGTTGGCAAGGAGCCAGCACCCCTAGAGAGGCCCCAGCTATCTGGAAGTACCCATGGAGCTGCATAGTTGGCCCAGGGAGTAGTGACCAAGAGAATCCCCTGGGGTCAGGAAGGCATAGAACCGGAGGGTGTCCCTGTGGTAGCGGGCCTGCGTCCGTGTTCTATCGACCTAATCAGGGAAGTCCATCAAGGTAGTTGATTGGTCTACCCTGGCTTTTGGCTGGGAGGGGGTTGTGTGGGACTTGGCCCTTTTGGCTAAAGTTCCCTAAACGTTTTGCTTTTCCCCTAGACTTTTTTTCTGACATTGTTTTGCCAACTTAGATGCTTTGGACACTTTGCCACTGCTAAACAGTGTCAAAGTGCAAATGTTCCCTGTATAAAGTGTAATGGTAATTGGTTATCTATGATTGGTATGTTTGCCTTACTAGTAAAGTCCCTAGTAAAGTGCACTATGTGTGCCAGGGCTGGTAATGCAAATGCTACTAGTGGGCCTGCAGCACTATTTGTGCCACCCACACAAGTAGCTTTGAAAAGGGAACTCAGGCCTGTCACTGCAGTGCCTGCGCGCAGTTTGCTAACTGCCATGTTGTTGTTCTGGCAAGTGCACCCACTTGCCAGACCTTACCCTTCCCTTTCTATGCACATCAGACACCCCTATGGTAGGCCCAAGGTACCCCCTGGGCAGGGTGCAGTGCATGTGAAAGGTAGGACATGTACTAAGGTGTGTACCATGTCCTGACACTGAAATAATCTCCATTTCGTTTTTCACTGTTGAAAGGCCATCTTGCCCATAGGACAGAATGGGGAGGCTGTGTAATATGTTTTCCAGCCTATCTTCCCAAAGGCTTAAGATGGAGAGGTGACGTTTAGTATGCCTGAACTCACAGTGTAATAACACATCTTTTTATGAAGGTGGTTTTTGCATTGTGTGTTTAGAAGCCACTCTTTTAGAAGTGGCTGAGTTTTTGTGCTCTAACATTTCTGTGTGTCTCTGCCTGGTTGTGGATTGACTGTCTGGATTTCAAAGTGATAGGATCTGGGGAATGTCTTGACCCAGGGGAGGGGAATGTCTTGACCCAGGGGAGGACGTGAGACAGCAACAGGCTGACCTGCATCTGGAGTGTAGGGGGAGGAGTAGCCCCTAGAGTTGAAGAGGCCTGGGCTGCAGCCATAAACCAATGGCTCCAGCCCCTGCTGAGTGATTGAGGATCCAGACCCCCACTGTCAAAGGAATAGAGGTGTCACTGGCAGGGAGGCACCCAGAACTGGTTTGGACAGGGGTTCGTGCCCCCTGAACACAAAGACTTCAAAGCCATTGAGGGGTATAACTATGAGAGCTGAAGCCCCTGAACTTTGGAGAATGGCTTGATCAAGATTGAACAAGACTGGTGGCTACTTCGTGGTCAAGAGGAACCTTTGCCAAGGAAGAAACAACTGAAGAGACTGAAGGATAGGACTGACCCTTGCTGTGTGTTCTGGGGCTGGCCTGCAGTTTGCTGTTTTTACCAAGGAAAGGCTAAAGGGACTTTGCTGTGTGCTGTGTCCCCCTGCTTGAAAGGACTTTGCTGTGTGCTGTGTCCTGAAGTAACTTATCCCCAAGGGCCCGAGGTGAGCTGGCTCCCTGTTGCGGAAACTCAGGAACACAAAAGTTTCCAGGAGAGTCTCAGTGACGCTGTGTGCGTGTGCTTGTTGCAGCCTGAGACTCTCGTAAGAAGTGCCCTGTGATCGTGGGCACCTGGAGTCCAAGCGAGGATCAGCGACGCTGTGTGCGTGTGCTTTGTGCAGCCTGAACCTTTTGTGAGGATTGTCCAGTTATCGTGTGCACCGGAATCCAAGTGAGTCTCATCGACGCTGTGTGCGTGTGCTTTGTACAGCGTGAGACCTTCGTGAGGATTGCCTTGTTATCGTGCACACCCGGAATCCAACTGAGTCTCATCGACGCTGTGTGCGTGTGCTTTGTGCAGCGTGAGACCTTCGTGAGGATTGCCTTGTTATCGTGCACCCGGAGTCCAAATGAGTCTCATCGACGCTGTGTGCGTGTGCTTTGTGCAGCGTGAGACCTTCGTGAGGATTACCATGTTAACGTGCACCTGGAGTTAAAGTGAATCTCAGCGACGCTGTGCGTGTGTTCTTCGTGCAGCCTGAGACCGTCGTGTGGAGTGCCCGGTGATCGTGTACCCGAAGCTCAAGGGAGTCTCAGCGATGCTGTGTGCGTGTGCCCTGTGGCAGCCTGAGATCTTCGAAGCAGTAGCGGCCCGGACCGGCAGCCTCGGAGGAGCTGAGCCGTCGGCCCGAGCCCGCCGTTGCCCATTCACAAAGATTGCATCTGAGGCCCAAGTCGTTGGAAGAGGAGAGGAGAGTGGGTTTGCGCCCCCCAGGTAACATGTGTCGACTCGTGGGGTGCGGGCTCGGAGGGAGACGCTCTCGGCCTCTCTCTCATTTCAGCAGTGCGAACCTCTGCTTCAGCTCGTATCGCGGCCCGTGTTGCCAAAGGAGTGGCAGTACCGGGGCCGGAGTGCGGAGCTGCACTTTTTGTTACACCATACCCGTGTTGGGGGCAACTGTTGACAGAGGCTGACTGCGAGTAAGACGGAGTGGCGGAGAGACCGCCTAAGGCACCGTGATCGGTGCCGGAGTGTATTACGCATTACCTGATTTCTGAATAACGAACTACCTGATTGTCGTATTACACATTGCATCATTTCTGAATAACGAACTACCTGATTGTCGTATGACGCATTGCATTGTTTCTGCATAACGAACTACCTGATTAGCGTATTACGCATTGCATTATTCCTGCATAACGAACTACCTGATTAGTGTATTACGCATTGCCTTATTTCTGCATAACGACGTACCTGGTGGTTGTATTACGCATTGCATTATTTTTACATTGCAAAGTACCTGATTGTTGCGTTACGCATTGTATTATTATTACATTGCAAAGTGCTTGATTGTCGCGTTACGCATTGCATTATTTCTACATTGCACAAGTGCCTGATTCTAGCATTACGAACTGCATAACATGGTATTAGGATTACAATGAAATGTTTAGAAGTGCTCATTAATATCGTTAGAATTTACAAGAGCTGGCTGGCCTAACAACCGGCCATGAAGAATATTACAAATACGCATATGTTGGATTTATATCGTGTGGTCTTATCGTATATCTTTTTATATAAAATTTATACTCGTTTTTATAAAACTCGTGTGGAGTCTATTTGTGGTGTCATCATTGGGTTGCTGTGAGCGTGGTTGCAAATACTTTACACATTTGCCTTGAAGATAAGCCTGGCTGCTCGTGCCAAGCTACCGAGGGGGTGAGCGGGGGCTATCTCAGAAGGTGACCTTCCTTTCCCTGACGTGGAACCGCGGGTCCCTATTTGGCCTAAGGTACCTACCTCAGCCAACCAGGGATCCCGGGTCTAACAATGCCTAATTAAAATTGTCCAGAATACAAGCATTTCATTGTCTCAAGGTGTTGTCTGTGTGTGCTGCATAGTGTGTTCCATGACATGACTCATGGAATCAGATGCCAAACAAGTATTTCCAGGTTTTGCTAATTTTTCTCTGTGATTATTCCAAAGCTGACTATGTTAAGGCTCATAGGATGGCTAAATCTGAAAATCCTCAGTCTGTCCCTGGGTTATATGTGTTGTGAAATGTAAACAAGACAGATACTATTGTGTATTTAACTTTTGGAATCCTATTTTGAGAAAGAGTGTCCTTCCTGAATGCAAAAACATTCCCCCTACAACTCAAACACCATTACTCCAAGGTTCAAGGATGCCAGCTTTTGCCCCTGGAATACCTTTGTGTGCAGGTACAGGTGAAAATTCCTACTACATGATCCTTCACATGAATTATGCATTATCATTAGCTCACATTTCACCCTAGGGCTGTACAGCTGGATCACCAGTGAAGCAGGTCAGTGTCTCATACATGTATGTGAGGCCACATTGCTGAGCATGGCTCTTCCCGGTAACTGCTGTGAACTTTAGGTGCAGGCATAGCACATACAACTGGCAGTGTGCGTGCATGTGGAGAATTTGCCTACGAAGGAAGTGATAAGGCATGAGTATCCATCAAGGTTCATACTAATTAACATATCCACTGTTGTGTCTGACAGCGTCAGCCCTGTGAGGGGCATGGTAACCCATGACATATATAAGTACATTTGGCCAACACATCATATATGTGATGTAGGCTAGTCAGAAAATGGGACATGTGATAGGCGGGAGTCTGTAGCCTTACGTCTACAGCATGATACATATGTCAAAGTTGCATGTTAAGAAACAGTGTTAAGCAAGGTACAGGACAACATATTGTGCCACCACTAAGCCATTGAGGAAGGGATGATAAGTAGCTTCATTAGACTTGCTCCTGATGTGTGTAAAACCAGGCTATATAAATGTTACATTGTCAAACCCCTTTCCATTAGGGAAACTACTCTAACCACAGCTAACTAACATTGAGTGCCATGTAAGTGTCTGGTTATGTCTATGCATGCTCTGTTTGTACTAGGCATGTGTTAAGCTATGTACGATCTGGTTGTCAACAGTGTGTGGAGAGAAGTCTGGTACCTGGTCACGTTTGTCAATTGACAGTTTACACAAGTTCATGTAAAAATGAGGGAGAAATAGAAAAACGATGTGGCTTAATCACAAGGCCCTTGTGCGGCTGGTATGTCAATAATGTCCAGGTCAAAAGTGAAGTGTCACTAGCATAAGGGGCTTACAAAGTATGGACCTCAGTTTTTTAAGGCCCTGCATCAGCAATGTGCTGTTGGTACGTACATTTTGAGATGTACCAGTGGTGCATTGTTCCGTGGCATTTTTACAAGTCTACGTAAAGACAATTTGTCTGCCTTTTCATGGCCTTTTATACACGTCACACTTTCATGTAAAAAAATGTGTGATGGGGTGCTCCATGGGCATTGATGTGGGTGTTCCCACGTAAAAAACATCGAGGTGCTTCTTTACAAGCTCCTGGCGCCACCGGTGCATCAATCTCAATATGTGGAAAAGTGTCATATTGGTGGGCTAGGGGCTTGAACATATGCCCCTGAATCTGAAGCCTTCAAACAATTTTTAGATCTTGTAAAAATGGGAATGGGTCACCTTCGAATACCACACCAGGGCTGGCATTGAGATGTGCACTGAGGAGAAATGTAACATTTCTACATGTTCAATCCTCTTTCAATGTGTGCTGATTTGTTTAACACACATAGAAAGTGGCTATTGCCTCTTGTGATTGATTCTGTGCAGAAAGGTGTCCCTCACGGCACAAAAACAATCAGCCCAGCAAGGCATGCACCCAGGCACCATGGTGCAAGGGTGCTTGCGTTGGGCAATGGCAGGCCTGTTTGGGCATGTGCTATGGGAGAGGAATCAAATGTCCAAAACTACTTAGATATGGTGCATTCATGACCTCAAATTTACATGTAATGCTGGGCTGCAGGAACTTTGCTCTGTTGACCTACAATGTAAGCTACAAAATGATGACATGAAACCCCACCATCTAGACTCTTGAGAACAGCTGTCAAACATGAGCATCAACCTATATTATGTCACATTTCAGAGCATCAACACTTATTCCTGAACAGCAACTTGTCCTAGAAGAGGATCATGTTGAGGATGACAGTGAGCCAAGCCTGGATCAAGACATCCTCCAGGAACTGTTTGAATCCATCCAAACCCCCTCTCCGGTCACGAGAAGGACAAGCTGCAATGTGAAAGCTCCACATGATCTGTCTGGCACCCATTAAACACCACCTCCCACCACATCTGAACCACCGGACTCACAGGACATGCCAAATGTCTTTGAACAATGTGTCATTGAAGTGCAGAGTCAGTTGGCAGAGGAGGTGCGGACAGGGATGGATACCATGGCAGCCACCCTAGAGGGAGTCCTTCGATCCTCAGCTCCAATTGTGGCAGTGCAGAGCATGGAAGAGGCACTGAATCTCCACTCCGTGGCTTGTACCTGTCCCTGGATGACATTGCTGTTGTCATGCAGCAGAGGCATTAGCAAATGCCCTGCACAGGTAGCACCATTGAGGTTTCCAACAGGCTGGGGGAGGGACATCCAGAACATTCTGGAGTCATTGGAGTGGAAGGAGGACTCATACCTCACCACATTGGCTGCCAACCAATGTGATGTAGCTGCTGTGCTGGCAAACCAGCAAGTCCTGCTCAGTGCATTGCTGCCTTACCTTTTGGCACAGGGAAATGCTGCTAGCAAACCTGCCTTCCACATCTTCAGCCCCTGATGTGTGTGTGTCTCCTTTGGCTCTGGGACCTTCTAAATCACCATCAGCTGAGCCAACACATACATCAGAGGAAGAAGATTGGGATTTTACTCCTGTAGTAAGGAAAACTGCTCGGTAGCATTTCCCTTTGCCACATGGCCGAATTCTCCATTACCTGTGCTGCTCGTCATGCCAGTGTACCCCTTCACTGTAACTGTCCTCCTTTTTTTTAGCACTGGTTGATCTCTCATATATCTGTGGACTTTCAATGTGATGTTTATGGATAATGGCAATTGCACATTCCTCCGCACTGAAATAATCCTCTCCTCTACATGTCCCATGACATGTATTCCCCCTGGCTTGTGCCTGGACATCCACAGCCTCATCCTCACTGTAAGTGGTTGTTGGTTTTTGGCATGCCAGTTGGTCCTTGCTCCTTGGTTTTTTGTCACAATAAATTCACATTTCATATTCTGCATGCATGGTGCTACTTTGTCCATGAACGGAGTGACCAGTACATGGGGGATGTCAGAAATTGCAATGCAAAAGATATCACATGAAGTACTATTTTGGTATGACAACCAGTAGAAAACTCATAAAGAATGGGTACATGGTACAAGCTATTCAGATTGCCAGCTAAAAATTCAGGTTGGCATCCATAGGTTTGCTATGCTACAATTGTTGACCTTACAATGGTATGCACATATGTAGCTGATGTTCAGATTGCTGATATCAAAGGCTGTTAACCCTAGTGGTGGTATTGCAATTTGCTGCTTTGTAAAGTGTGTAAGTGCTTGCCATCAGTGTGCTTGCAACCACATCCTATATTTCTCACTTGGTTTTCACCACTGCACAGATATAGTATTTGCTACATCTACCAAACATATACTGCAAAATGACCATTAGAGCTGCCTTGGGTTTTGTGTCCAATCACCAATCAGGTTCACACTTACCTAAAATGTTGGAATATGTTTGACACTTAAGTTTAACAAACCTACTGAATATATATATGTTACCAAAAAAGAGAGATAGAGGCATAGCAGACAAACTGCATTTTCTTCTGAAATGTTGTACATCTAATTAAAAGTGCATGAATGCATATCGGTCACACGATATGTAACATTCCTGTGTTCAGATCCATGAGCTGGAGTACAAAAAATGCTCTATGCTACCTCAGACATCCTAGTACCATGGTGCAAGGGAGCATGTGTTGCAGAGGCAATTGTGTTTGTGCAGGAAAAGACAAGTTCCAGATATTACACTACATTGAGGGTCTCATTCACAAGCCCCTTGCGCCGCTGGTACGTCACTTTTTCACATATCTAAAGAATTATCAGTGGTTATATAACATGATAAAGAATTCGCCTGAATTTTCAGTGTAAGGCAAAATTATTTGTTTAAATTACTGCATTGGTTGACAAAAGATACACATTTTTTATCGTAAACCCGTACCACTGATAATTCTGATATATGTTATCTACTTTGGTGAATTGTGACATGATTAATGCTATACCGTTGACACTGTGTGGCAAAGCGAATTGGTTTCATAAATGTATAAAAATGGCGCCCATATCGCGGAAGCCAAATGATGTCATATAGTAGTCCTTCGTTCATGTTGGGTCTTCGAATGCATTCGAAAACTGATGCATAAATGCAAGCAAATGCGGCACGCTGGCCGACATTGATAAAGGCAGTTTTGCCGAAACGCGTCTGAGCGTCTTTTGAGACCAATAAAGTTTTGGTTTATGTACCCCCGTGAGTGCTGGATTGTTATTCTGAAACCGCAAGATATCCCACGTCAGCACCCTCATGGACCCAGCACCCGCCCGTGAGTGCAGAACTAAGGGAGCAAGTGGAGCATTATATATATATATATATATATATATATATATATATATATATATATATATATATATATTATCTACTGGCGTGTCGCCAGTAGATAGTTATAGTTAGGACCTATTATCCATAGGAAATCCACGACATTCTATTTGAAATAACGTTGGCGCCGGTTGACGAATCTTCGCGAAAGTTTCCAACTTGTTGGGGCGCTCCGCTCCGCTCCTACCCTGAAAGTCTCGGGTTGATTCGTCAAGCGGGGGCCGAGAAAAAAGGGGGGTCCCAAAACGCGTTTTCCCCATTCATTTTTCCGTAGGAACCTTTAGTCGCAGCTACAGCCCGAACTGCTGAACGGAATTACACCAAATTTGGCAAAGAGGTAGCCCTTGGTTCAGACTGGTGCCTTTGGCTTAAATGGTGTAAATCCGTTCAGTAGTTCCTGAGAAATTCACAAGTAAAGTCACATATATATCTATGGCCGAGTAGGGTCCGCGTACCCTCAGCGCACCCTGCGCGCACCGTCCCGATCACGAGCTGCATGCTAATTGGCTGTCAGCTGGCTGTCAACACTCCAAACCAGGAAGTGTTGGCAGCCATTTTGTCCCTCGGTAGAACCGAGGCACAAAAACAAGTGCGCAAACGCACAAAGGGGGCAGGGTAGAAACACCCTGACCCCTAGGCCTGCTCAGGGGTCCCAGAAGGACCCCTGGGCAGAAAAGCATTTTTTTTTAAATCGGCAGGATGCGCTCAGGGTGCGCGGATCCCGCCAAGAAAAAAAAAAAGAAACAAGTGCGCAAAACGCACAAAGGGGGCAGGGTAGAAACACCCTGACTCCCTAGGTCTGCTCAGGGGTCTCACAAGGACCCCTGGGCAGAAAAAAGCATTTTTTTAAAAAATCGGCGGGATGCGCTTAGGGTGCGCAAATCCCGCCGGAAAAAATCGAGCGCGGTCTCCCGCGCTTCGATAGTTAATTTGCCCCCGGGTGGGCCAAGTCCCGGGGGCATGGTGGGGGGTTAAATTTATGTATGGGGGCCTCTAAGGCCTCCAAGCCCGGGGACCACCACCCCCGGGGCTTTAACACAAATGGTGCGGGAGGGCTCTTTGCCCTCCCGCTGCCCCGGGGACCGCCACCTCCCCGGGGCTTCTGTTTTTTTATTTTTAACCTGTGTGGGGGCTCCAGCCCCCACATGCCCCGGGACCACCACCTCCCCGGGGCACTAAAAATTAAAAATGGGGGTCTGTTTTGGACCCCCGAAGCCCCGGGGACCACCACCTCCCGGGGCTTTGAAAATGTGGGGAGGGGGCCGCGCGGCCCCCTCCTGGAGCCAGTGATGGCCCTGGGGACTGCCACCCCCAGGGCCGGCTCCTGCAGTGTCCCGGGGTCTGACATGTTTGCAATGACAGGACGGAGCCTCGCGGCTCCCGTCCTGTCATTGCAAACTTAGCTTTGGATATTGGAAGAGAGAGCAGGAAACCTGCTCTCGCCCAATATCCAAAGCTGATTGCTTTCCACATGGGGAGCTGCATCTTAGCAGCTCCCCATGTGGAAAGCAATGCCGGCTCCCAAGGGACGCGGGGAGCCGGCTGGGACTGTGGGGGAATTGGGGAACCCCCACAGTCCCCAACCAGAGGCCAGGCCCCGGGGGATGGGGTCCCCGGGGCCATAAGTGGCCAGGGAGGGGGCCACGCAGCCCCCTCCCCAAATTTAAAAAAATAAAAAAAAGTGCAAGGCCGGCCCCGGGGGATGGGGTCCCCGGGGCCTTAAATGGCCTGA
The DNA here is from genome assembly GCA_963921515.1 of Calotriton arnoldi. Taxonomy (NCBI): domain Eukaryota; kingdom Metazoa; phylum Chordata; class Amphibia; order Caudata; family Salamandridae; genus Calotriton; species Calotriton arnoldi. Next base: position 738,798 of record CAWUFW010004248.1, read on the forward strand.
GAAAGGGGGCCACGCAGCCCCCCTCCAAATAAAAAAAATTTAAAAATCGAGGCCATGCCCCGGGGATGGGGTCCCCGGGGCCAATACAGGCCCAGGGAAGGGAGGCCACGCGGCCCCTTTCCCGTTTTTTTTTTTTTAAATTTAAAAAAAATAAATAAAATGCTCAGGCCCCGGGGGATGGGGTCCCCGGGGCCAAAGTGGGCAAGGGAAGGGGGCCACGCAGCCCCCTCCCATTAAAAAAAATAGAAAAAAAAACGACCGGCATCGTGCCGGAGGCTCCGCCCTCCCTGCAGTACTCTGCAAACGCGCCCCCTGGCGCGTTTGCAGAGGGGGAACAAATTCCCCTTGAATACTGGGGGTCCCTGGGGGCCAACTAGCCTCCAGTATGCGCCAGGGGGCTGCGTTGCAGAGACGTGTACAGAGGCCATGCCCCTTTTTCCACCTCTCTGCAACGCAGCTCTGTGGCGCTTTTTGGAGGTATATGGTGGGCTAGTTGGACTCCAGGGACCCTCAGGATTCAAGGTGGACTTAATCCCCCAACTTAAAATGCGGCACGGTGCGCGTTTGCACAGTGGTGAAGGGAGGGGGCGGGGCTTCAGGTGACATGTGTGCAAACAAGCCCCGTGGTGCGTTTTAAGATGGGGAATAAATTCCTTTTCAATCCTGAGGGTCCCTAGGGGCCAACTAGCCCACCAGGTACCTCCAGTAAGCGCCACGGAGCTGCGTTGCAGAGTGTTGTAAAAAGGGGCGTGGCCTCTGAACACCTCTCTGCAACGCACCCCCCTGGCGCATACTGGAGGAACCTGGTGGGCTAGTTGGCCCCTAGGGACCCTCGGGATTGAGGAGGAATTAATTGTCCAACTTAAAACGCGCCACAGGGCGTGTTTGCAGACATGTCACCTTAGGCCCCACCCCCTTCCTTCACCACTGTGCAAATATTCCTCTAAAATCAGCCGAACTACGAATTCCGATTTACTCACCTGTTATCAGGAGAGACCTCAGTGCTGCATCTTTCAGCCCAGTACTGATCCTGAAAAGTAATTTTAACCGTACTTACCAGTAACTTGAATTTCCTTCCATAGGATATCATTGCCTGCTTTTTGCTGAATAAGTTTCTAAGTGTCGATTTTTGAAACATACAAATATTCCTCTAAAATCAGCCGAAATACGAATTCCGATTTACTCACCTGTTATCAGGAGAGACCTCAGTGCTGCATCTTTCAGCCCAGTACTGATCCCGAAAAGTAATTTTAACCGTACTTACCAGTAACTTGAATTTCCTTCCATAGGCTAACATTGACTGGTTTCACTTGGAAATTCTTCTAAGTGTGGAGTTTTGGAACTTTATAATATTCCTCTAAAATCAGCCGAAATACGAATTCCGATTTACTCACCTGTTATCAGGAGAGACCTCAGTGCTGCATCTTTCAGCCCAGTACTGATCCTGAAAAGTAATTTTAACCGTACTTACCAGTAACTTGAATTTCCTTCCATAGGATATCATTGCCTGGTTTTTGCTGAAAAAGTTTCTAAGTGTCGATTTTTGAAACATACAAATATTCCTCTAAAATCAGACGAAATACGAATTCCGATTTACTCACCTGTTATCAGGAGAGAACCCAGTGCTGCATCTTTTAGCCCAGCACTGACCCTGAAAAGTAATTCTAACCGTACTTACCAGTAACTTGAATTTCCTTCCATAGGAATCCATTGTCTGTTTTTCAGCAGAAAAGTTTCAAAGTGTCGATTTTCACAAACTACAAATATTCCTTAAAAATCCCATGTGTGACTTAAACGCATTCTTTCAACTGTTTACAGGAGATGCACCAGTGCTGGTTCCAGGATCCACCACGGAGTAAGAAAAAGTAACGATAACACTACTTACCTGCTAAGTGAATTTCCTCCCATAGGATAACATTGGTGATTCTATATGAAAAAGTTTCTAAGTGTCAACTTTTAAAATACAATAATATTCCTTAAAAATCACTACTGTAACCAAAACGCTTTTACTCAACTGTTTACAGGAGATGTCCCAGGACTGAATCTAGGATCCAGTCCTGTGGTTAGAAAAGTAATCCATAAAGTAACTAATTGCATTTAACTAGAAATTCACATTGAGCTCAATGTTGCTTTTTTTTAAAATTGTGTTGCCCATTGCAACAACTGTAACTACTGTACTTAAAAGTCTATTGCCTATTTGCAAAGTATTTAAACTAAAGTAATTCATTCTGAGAAAGTATATTTTGTAATGTATAATGTAATTACAATGTAATTTAAAAAATAAAATATCTAAAAATAAATAGTTTAAAAAAATGTTGTAAATCAGTATCAAAAAAATAAATATAACAATTAATACATTTAAAAATTGTCATTTACAAAACCTTTGAAATTCACTGAAAAAACCATAGGTTTCAGACACGTTATAGTTAGGAATTAGCATTTAAAAAACCTTTGAAATTCACTGAAAAAACCATAGGTTTCAGACAGGTTATAGTTAGGAATTAGCATTTAAAAACCTTTGAAATTCACTGAAAAAACCATAGGTTTCAGGCACGTTATAGTTAGAAATTAGCATTTAATAAACCTTAGAAATTCACTGAAAAAACCATAAGGTTTTAGGGACAGTTATAGTTAGTTGGACATTGCACTCGTACAAAACCCGTGAAATTCCCCCGTTATAGTTAGTTCAGGTAACTATAACTCGCGCCCCGTAATGCACTGCTGATGACGTCACATATTACATCACTCATGACATGGTCAGTGACATCACTGATGACATCACTGATGACCTCTCAAATGACATCACTGATGACATCACTGATGACATCATCCATGTGAGAATTTAATGCATCTTCTCACACCCTAATATAAGTTTTGATACACCCACTCTAAATTACAGATTGCCATTCTCAAAACCATACACACTCCAATACCAATAAGTACATACCCACTCACTGATTTTTAGGTCTACACACACACATCTACTCACTCACCCGTACAGTCACTCATACTTACAGTCACTCAGTACAGGACTATCATATGCACTCAAACACCTATATAAACACTCACACAATGCAACTCATCCATAAAGGTACTCACACACCTAGTCAGTCATGCAGATACTTAATCACACTCCAATTTACTCACCTATACAGTTATACACACCAGCTCACTTACTCATAAAAATACTAGCACATTCTTACGCTCCTATGCAATCACTGATGCAAGCACACACTCATCCATATAGCCACTCTCACAATCACACACTCTCACTTATAGCCATTTATATACTCCAACACACATATATACTGGCTTTCACATATGTAGTTACTCACACATGTACCACTGAGATATACATTCAATCACTAACACACCCATACACACACTCACCCACCCATACAGTCCATCACAGACGCACTCTTGAAACCATGCACCCAGTGAATCACCCACTCACACATCTATGCACAGAGTCACACACACCCCACCCACACAAACACTGAGGCACCCATACAGATACTCAGAGAACCAATCCATAACCCATATAGACACTCATTTAGCTAGTCAGAAACCCATGCAGCTGCTTACACAACAACAGACAGACGGATACAGACATTCACACAGTTTAGTCACTCACCCATGCATCCAGTAAGATACGTTTAATCACTCACTTATAGACTCAGTCACGCACCTACTAAATCATCCATTCAGGCGCTTCTACACCCACTCATTCTTCAATACGCCTTTCCCTATATATATTAAACATATTTAAACTTTACAGAAACACACAGTCACTGGATGATGTCATCAGTGATGTCATTTGAGATGTCATCAGTGATGTCATCAGTGATGTCACTGACCATGTCATGAGTGATGTAATATGTGACGTCATCAGCAGTGCATTGCGGGGGCGCGAGTTATAGTTACCTGAACTAACTATAACGGGGGAATTTCACGGGTTTTGTACGAGTGCAATGTCCAACTAACTATAACTGTCCCTAAAACCTTATGGTTTTTTCAGTGAATATATATATATATATATATATATATATTCACTGAAAAAACCATAGGTTTCAGGGATGTTATAGTTAGAAATTAAAATTTAAAAAACCTTAACAATTCACTGAAAATACCACAGGTTTCAGGGACGTTATAGTTAGTTAGACATTTCACTCGTACAAAACCAGAGAAATTCGGCCGTTATAGTTAGTTGAGCTAACTATAACTCGCACCCCCGCAATGCACTGCTGATGCCGTCAGATATTACATCATTCATGACATGGTCAGTGACATCACTGATGACATCACTGATGACATCTCAAATGACATCACTGATGACATCTCAAATGACATCACGGATGACATCACTGATGACATCATCCAGTGACTGTGTGTTTCTGTAAAGTTTAAATATGTTTTATATATATATATATATGCCAAGGTGTATTGAAGAATGAGTGGGTGTATAAGTGTCTGAATGGATGATTTAGTAGGTGCGTGACTGACTGTATAAGTGAGATTAAGCATGTCTTACTGAATGCATGCGTTAGTCACTAATCTGTGTGAATGTCTGTATCAGTCTGTCAGTTGGTGTGTAAGTGGCTGCCTGGGTTGGTGAGTAGCTACATGAGTGTCTATATGGGTTATTGATTGGTTGTCTGAGTATCTGCATGGGTGCCTGAGTGTCTGTGTGGGTGGGTAGGGGGTGTGTGACTCTGTGCATAGATGTGTGAGTAGGTGATTCACTGGGTGTATGGGTTCAAGAGTGCATCTGTGAAGGGCTGTATGGGTGTGTTGGTTAGTGAATGGATGTCTCAGTGGTACATGTGTGAGTAACTACATATGTAAAAGGCAGTATATGTGAGTGTTGGAGTATATAAATGACTATATGTGAGAGTGAGTGATTGTGAGAGTGGCTGTATGGATGAGTGTGTGCTTGTATCAGTGATTGTATACGAGAGTAAGTATGTGTTAGTATCTGTATGAATAAGTGAGGTGGTGTGTGTTTAACTGTATAGGTGAGTAAATGGGAGTGTGATTGATTCTTTGCATGACTGACTAGGTGTGTGAGTAACTCTATGGTTGAGTGGCGGTGTGTGAGTGTCTGTATAGGTGTATGAGTGCATATGATAGTGCTGTATTGATGAGTGACTGCATGTATGAGTGACTGTATGGGTGAATGAGTGGATGTGTGTGTAGACCTAGGAATCCGTGAGTGGGTATGTAGTAACTGGTATTGGTGTGTCTATGGTTTCGAAAATGGTAGTCTGTATTTTAGAGTGGGTGTATCAAAGGTTATATTAGGGTATGAGGAGGTGCATCAGATTATCACGTGGATGATGTCATGATTGATGTCACCAGTGATGTCATTTGAGATGTCATCAGTGATGTCACTGACCATGCCATGAATGATGTAATATCTGACGTCATCAGCAGTGCATTGCGGGGGCGCGAGTTATAGTTAGCTCAACTAACTATAATGGCCGAATTTCTCTGGTTTTGTACGAGTGAAATGTCCAACTAACTATAACGTCCCTGAAACCTGTGTTTTTTTCAGTGCATTTCTAAGGTTTTTTAAATGCTAATTTCTAACTATAACGTCCCTGAAACCTATGGTTTTTTCAGTGAATTTCAAAGGTTTTTTAAATGCTAATTTATAACTATAACGTCCCAGAAACCTATGGTTTTTTCAGTGAATTTCTAAGGTTTTTTTAAATGATAATTTCTAACTATAACGTCCCTAAAACCTGTGGTTTTTTCAGTGAATTTGAAAGGTTTTTTAAATGCTAATATCTAAGTATAATGTCCCAAAAATACTTTTTCTTATTTTTTTATATTTTGTAAAAATAATGTGATGTTTTCTCTTTTCTAAAATATAAATGTAATTTTTTAAATTTTTTTAAAAAAGTGGATTCGTGTATCCATTGTGTACCAATCACGGTAGTTGGGCGGATCCCAAAATTTTGCTGCCATATTGGTTAAGTTGTGTACGATGCGCATTTGGTAAGCGACGGGCAAACTCATAATGAACACAAGGGCTTTTTTTAGAGCCACCCTATAACATAGTAGTGAATATAAAAAAAAATTCCGCATACATTTAAAAAAAAAAATAATTAGGGGATTCGCGCACCCGACGCAAATCTGCAAAAGCATGAATTCAATGTACAACAACACAATACACTTTTCAAGTTTAACTATTAATTTTTAATTTTATAGATTTTTATCATATCTATCAATTGTAATCTTGTCATTAACTTCAATCACAGTACCTCTTTAAAAGAACTTCACAAATACAACACTACCTTCTAATTTATATACTACAAAATCATTTATTTAAGGTGAATTCGCGAATCCAATAGGACGTTACACGGGGGGGCCGCGATGAGAGCCGTGTTGGAGTCGCGACTCCAAACTCAAAAGGAAAAAAAAATGCCCCACTACCATTATTCGGTATTCGCCCCGGGGACCCCATCCCGGGGGCCTGCCACCATTTATTTTTGTTAAAAAAAATTATGGAGGGGGACCGTGTGGTCCCCCTCCTAAGGCCAATAATGGCCCCGGGGACCCCATTCCCCGGGGCATTGTCTCTTTTTAAAAACTTTTTTAATACTACGGAAGGGGGCCACATGGCCCCTCTTCCCAGGGCCTCTTTTGGCCCCGGGGACCCCATCCCCGGGGCCCGGCCTTATTTATATATATATATATTTTTTTTTTGAAAAAATTACAAAAGGGAGGGGGCCGCGTTGCCCCCCTTCCCTGGGCCACCTCTAGCCCCGGGGACCCCATCCCCCGGTGACTGGCCTCAGCGTTGGGGACCGTGGGGGAAGCCCCAATGCCCCCACCGTCCCTGCCAGCTCCCCGCCTCCTGCGAGAGCCGGCATTGCTTTTGGGCAAGGGGAGCTGCTAACATGCAGCTCCCCTTGCCCAAAAGCAATTCTGCTTTGCTTCTTGGAAGCAAGAGCAGGTTTCCTGCTCTCGCTTCCAAGAAGCAAAGCAGTGTTTGCTATGGCAGGGCGGGAGCCGTGCTCCCGCCCTGCCATAGCAAACGGTAATGTCCCAGGGGTGGGCACCCCGGGACATTGCAGGAGCTGGCCCTGGGGGGTGGCGGCCCCCCTCCCATCATGTTTGAAGCCCCGGGGAGGTGGTGATCCCCTGGGCTTCAGGGGGCCTGCGAGGCCCGCCCTCAATAATCAACAAAGCTCCAGGGAGGTGGTGGTCCCCGGGGGTTGGAGGCCCTGCGAGGCCCCCCCAAAAATAAATAATGAAAGCCCTGGGGAGGTGGTGGTCCCCGGGGCTTGGGGAGGCCTGCGATGCCCCCCGCATAAAGATAAAAATGCCCCGGGGAGGTGGCAGTCCCCAGGGCTGCGGGGGAGCTCCGTGCACCCCCGCATATCATTATGTAAGCCCCGGGGAGGTGGCGGTCCCCAGGGCTGCCGGGGCCCGCAAATTATTTGAGCATTGCCCCCGGGACCTGGCCCACCTGGGCGCTTATAGAAAACAAAGCGCGGGAGACTGCACTTCATTTTTTTAAACTTTACTCTGCGGGATTCACGTACCCAGGGCGACTTCCGCCGAAAAACCCCAAAAAAATGCTTTTTTTGGTCCTGTGGGTCCCTGTGGGACCCCTTGACCAGCCCTAGGGGGTCAGTGTGTTTCTACCCTGACCCCTTTCCTACATTAACAACCTTTTTTTACCTTTTTGATGTGACTCGATTCAACCGAGTCACAAAATGGCTGCCAACACATTCTGGTTTGGAATTAGAATGAAGCTCGTGCTCAAGAGGATTCGCGGCTCCTCCTCGGTGCTCAGATATATAAAAAACATTTTTTTACTTTTCTCAGCAACTACTGAACGGATTTACACCATTAAAAAAAATGGTTGCTTTCTGGACCAAGACCTACCTTTTTGCCAAATTTGGTGTAATTTCGTTCAGCAGTTCAGGCTGTAGCCGTGTCTAAAGTTCCTATGGAAATAAACATGGGGAAAACGTGTTTTGGGACCCCCCTTTTCTCTCGGCCCCCGCTTGACGAATCACGCCGAAACTTTCAAAAAAGGAGCTGACCTGAGTGAACCATTAGTTTTGAACATTTCACGAAGATTCGTCAAACGGTGCCAAAGATATTGGCAAAAGAAAAAACGCTTTTTGAATAGAAACAAGGTCCTAACTATAACTACCTACTGGCAACCGCCAGTAGGTAATATATATATTCACTGAAAAAACCATAGGTTTCAGGGACGTTATAGGTAGAAATTAGCATTTAAAAAACCTTTGAAATTCACTGAAAAAACCATAGGTTTCAGGGACGTTATAGTTAGAAATTAGCATTTAAAAAACCTTAGAAATTCACTGAAAAAAACCACAGGTTTCAGGGACGTTATAGTTAGTTGGACATTTCACTCGTACAAAACCAGAGAAATTCGGCCGTTATAGTTAGTTGAGCTAACTATGACTCGCGCCCCCGCAATGCACTGCTGATGACGTCACATATTACATCATTCATGAGATGGTCAGTGACATCACTGATGACATCTCAAATGACATCACTGATGACATCACTGATGACATCATCCAGTGACTGTGTGTTTCTGTAAAGTTTAAATATGTTTTATATATATAAATGCCAAGGTGTATTGAAGAATGAGTGAGTGTATGAGTGTCTGAATGGATGATTTAGTAGGTGCGTGACTGAATAAGTGAGTGATTAAACGTGTCTTACTGAATGCATGGGTTAGTGACTAAACTGTGTGAATGTCTGTATCAGTCTGTTAGTTGGTGTGTAAGCGGCTGCATGGGTTGGTGAGTAGCTACATGAGTGTCTATATGGGTTATTAATTGGTTGTCTGAGTATCTGTATGGGTGCCTGAGTGTCTCTGTGGGTGGGGGGTGTGTGACTCTGTGCATAGATGTTTGAGTGGGTGATTCACTGGGTGTAGGGGTTCAAGAGTGCATCTGTGAAGGACTGTATGGGTGGGTGAGTATGGGTGTGGTGGTGAGTGAATGGATGTCTCAGTGGTACATGTGTGAGTAACTACATATGTAAAAGGCAGTATATGTGAGTGTTGGAGTATATAAATGACTATATGTGAGAGTGAGTGATTGTGAGAATGGCTGTATGGATGAGTGTGTGCTTGTATCAGTGATTGTATAAGAGAGTAAGTAAGTGTTAGTATCTGTATGAATAAGTGAGGTGGTATGTGTATAACTGTATAGGTGAGTAAATGGGAGTGTGATTGATTCTTTGCATGACTGACTAGGTGTGTGAGTAACTCTATGGATGAGTGGCAGTGTGTGAGTGTCTGTATAGGTGTATGAGTGCATATGATAGTGCTGTATTGATGAGTGACTGCATGTATGAGTGACTGTATGGGTGAATGAGTGAATGTGTGTGTAGACCTAGGAATCAGAGAGTGGGTATATAGTAACTGGTGTTGGTGTGTCTATGGTTTCGAAAATGGTAGTCTGTATTTTAGAGTGGGTGTATCAAAGGTTATATTAGGGTATGAGGAGGTGCATCAGATTATCTTGTGGATGATGTCATCAGTGATGTCCTCAGTGATGTCATTTGAGATGTCATCAGTGATGTCATCAGTGATGTCACTGACCATGTAATGAATGATGTAATATGTGATGTCATCAGCAGTGCATTGCGGGGGCGCGAGTTATAGTTAGCTCAACTAACTATAACTGCCGAATTTCTCTGGTTTTGTACGAGTGAAATGTCCAACTAACTATAACGTCCCTAAAACCTGTGGTTTTTTCAGTGAATTTCTAAGGTTTTTTAAATGCTAATTTCTAACTATAACATCCTTTGAAACCTATGGTTTTTTCAGTGAATTTCAAAGGTTTTTTAAAAGCTAATTACTTACTATAACGTCCCTGAAACCTATGGTTTTTTCAGTGAATTTCTAAGGTTTTTTAAATGCTAATTTCTAACTATAACGTCCCTGAAACCTGTGGTTTTTTCAGTGAATTTCAAAGCTTTTTTAAATGCTAATTTCTAACTATGCCTACAGAGATAGGACATGTACAGAAAGAGGAAGAAAGGCACAGAAATAAGCAAGAGAAATGCAGAAAGAGGCAACAGAAGTCCAGAAAGACGAAGAAAAGTACAGAAAGAAGCAAGAGATATGCAGAAAGAACCAACAGAGGTGCAAAAAGAGGCCTTGTTGCAAAGTCATCCTGTGCCCCCAATGTTTTGCTGACTGGTACTGGTGGTAACTGACTCTGACTAACCAGGCCCATAGCCAGTGCTATGCTGAAAGACACTTAGAATACAGTGAAAACACCTACATATACTAGGGTAAACTATGGGTTGGGGTACCCCTGTGATTGGCATGACCTCCCCTGTGAGGCCCTAGTACATAATAGGGCAGGGGGATTAAAACTACCTCTAAGTCAGAGGTACAGAAATAGGAAAGAGAAGTACAGAAAGAAGCAACAGAGGTGCCGAAAGAGGCAAGAGAGGTGCAGAAAGAAGCAAGTGAAGTGCAGAAAGAGGCAACAGAGGTGCAGAAAGACACAAGAGAGGTGCAGAAACAAGCAAGAGAAGTGCAGAAAGAGGCAAGAGAATTGCTGAAAGAAGCAACAGAGGTGTAGAAAGAAGCAAGAGAAGTGCAGAAAGAGGCAAGTGAGGTGCAGAAAGAAGCAAGAGCAGTGCAGAAAGAACCAACAGAGGTGCAAAAAGAGGCAAGAGGGGTGCAGAAAGAGGTAGGAGATGTGCACAAAGAGGCAAGAGAGGTACAGAAAGAGGCAAGAGAGGTACAGAAAGAGGCAGGAGTGGTGCAGAAAGAAGGAAGAGAAGTGCAGAAAGAGGCAAGAGAATTGCTGAAAGAAGCAACAGAGGTGTAGAAAGTAGCAGGAGAAGTGCAGAAAGAGGCAAGTGAGGTGCAGAAAGAAGCAAGAGAGTGCAGAAAGAACCAACAGAGGTGCAAAAAGAGGCAAGAGGGGTGCAGAAAAAGGTAGGAGGGGTACACAAAGAGGCAAGAGAGGTACAGAAAGAGGCAGGAGGGGTGCAGAAAGAAGGAAGAGAAGTGCAGAAAGAAGTAACAGAGGTGCTAAAAGAGGCGCAAAGGGTGCAGAAAGAGCAAGAGAAGAGCAGAAAGTGGCAAGTGAGATACAGAAAGAGGCAAGAGAGGTATAGAAAGAGGCAAGATAACTGTAGAAAGAGGCAAGAGAAGTGCAGAAAGAGGCACTTGAGGTGCAGAAAGAGGCAAGAGAGGTACAGAAAGAGGCTCGAGAACTGCAGAAAGAGGCAAGAGAAGTGCAGAAAGAGGCAAGAGAAGTGCAGAAAGAGGCAAGAGAAGTGCAGAAGGAAGAGAGTGAGGTGCAGAAAGAGGCAAGAGAGGTACAGAAAGAGGCAAGGGAACTGCAGAAACAGGCAAGAGAAATGCACAAAGAGGCAAGAGAGGAGCAGAAAGAGGCAAGAGAGGTGTGGAAAGAAGCAAGAGAAGTGCAGAAAGAGGCAAGAGAATTGCAGAAAGAGGCAAGAGAATTGCAGAAAGAGGCACTTGAGGTGCAGAAAGAGGCAAGAGAGGTACAGAAAGAGGCTTGAGAACTGCAGAAAGAGGCAAGAGAAGTGCAGAAAGAGGCAAGGGAGGTGCAGAAGGAAGAGAGTGAGGTGCAGAAAGAGGCAAGTGAGGTGCAGAAAGAGGCAAGAGAGGTACAGAAAGAGACAAGGGAACTGCAGAAACAGGCAAGTGAGGTGCAGAAAGAGGCAAGTGAGATGCAGAAAGAGGCAAGAGAGGTGCAGAAAGAGGCAAGAGATCTGCAGAAAAAAGCAACAGAGGTGCTGAAAGAGGCAAGTGAGGTGCAGAAAGGGGCAAGAGAAGTGCAGAAAGAGGCAAGTGAAGTGCAGAAAGAAGACAGTGAGGTGCAGAAAGAGGAAGAATGGTGCAGAAAGAAGCAAGAGAAATGCAGAAAGAGGCAAGAGAGGCACAGAAAGAAGAGAGATTTGTGCACCATTAGTACCAGTTTAACATCAACATTATGCAATAAGTAACACGTGACCATTCCAGCTTTGCAAAGGGCCTTCCACCACGCTGTAACACGTGACGCTGCATTTTTGGGAACATTTGAGCCGTTTGAGCTAGAAAAAAGGCTTTTTTTGTTCAAATCTGCAGATTAGGCAGCAGATGATGGAATATTTTGCAAATGCGGAAAATGTTTAATTATGTGAAAATTGGTGCAGCTGAACAGTCACATAATTCCAGTGGCCCTGCTCATACCTCCGACTAGGTCCAGAAGTGCTCCTCAGTGGTTCCTTCTTTTCTTGTGTCTCATTGAGTTTATAGTTTAGCTTCTATGGAAACGAGAAAGACTAAACCTGAGGTTATCACTCCACAACACAGACTACAATACCACATAATTACTCTCAAAAACACATAATCCCACTCCACATAATTCCTATACACTAAATACCACATACTTTCTATTCACATAATTTCACTGCACAACATACCACATAATTCCACTACACACAACGTACATCCACTCTACACCAAAAAACATTAGTAAAAAAACTTTTACATTTACAACGCAAATAGCTCTAACTCTCGCATATGCGAAACCTATTACATTGCAAATGCTTCTTTAACTAGTAGTCACGTTTGCAGAGTGGTGGAGAAAGGGTACTGGGCCTCTGACCAGCGCTCAGGAATTCCGCTGCGTAGGACTTACAGGAGGTACCAGGAGGGCTTCCTGGCCCCCAAAGTCCCTCAGGAGTAAAGTGGACTTCAACCCCCATCCCGTAGTCTGCCAGGAGGTGCGTTTGCAGAGTGGTGGAGAAAGGGGGCGTGGCCTCCGAAGACGCCTTAGCAATCCCACTGTGTGGTTCTTACTGGAGGTAACAAGAGGGGTAGTTGGCCCCCAAGGACATCCTTGGGGGCCAACTACCCCTCCTATTACCTCCAGTAAGTCCCACACAGCAGGATTGCTAAGTTCTCATAGCAGGCCACGGCCTCTTGGCCCACCACTCTGCAAACGCGATACCTGGTGCGCTTTTGGATGGGCATTGCAGTCACCTTCGCTGCTGGGGGTCCTTTAGGGCCAACTAGCCTACCTCTTACCTCCAGTAAGCCCCACACAGTGGGATTGCTGAGAGATGGACACAGGCCACGCCCCCTTTCTCCACCACTCTGCAAACACACCTCTTGGCATGCTCTTTGTTGGGGGATGAAGTCCCCTTGCCTCCTGAGGGTCCCTGGGGCCAACTAGCCCACCAGGTACCTCCAGTAAGCCCCACACAGCTGGATTGCTGAGAGTGGTCCGAGGCCACGCCCCTTTTTACACCACTCTGCAAACGGGGCTCCTGGCACACTGCTGCTCGGGGGTTGAAGTCCATTTGTGTCCTGAGGTCCTCAGGACACAAGAGGACCTCGTCGCCCCACCAGCAGTGCGCCAAGCGACACATTTGCAGAGTGGTGTAAAAAGGGGCATGGCCTCAGACCACTTCTCTGCAATCCAGCTGTGTGGCGCTTACTGGAGGTACCTGGTGGGGTAGTTGGCCCCCAGGGACCCTCAGTATTGAAGGGGACTTAATTCCCCAACTTAGAACGCGCCAGGGGGTGCGTTTGCAGAGTGGTGCAGGGAGGGGGGCGGGGCCTCCGGCGAGATGCCGGCTTTTCTTTTTTTTAAATATTTGTAGAAGGGGGGCTGTGTGGCCCCCCTTCTTTTACTATTGTTTGGGCCCTGGGGACCCCATCCCCCAGGGCCTGAGCAATTTAAAAAAAAAAAAAAAAAACGGGAAGGGGGCCGCCTGGCCTCTCTTCCTTGGGCTGCTATTGGCCCGGGGGACCCCATCCCCTGGGGCCTGACCAGCATTTTTTTAAAATTTTATTTTGGAGGGAGGCCGCGTGGCCCCCCTCCTGAGGCCTATAATGGCCCCGGGGCGTTTTTTTTTTTTTAAATAGTACGGGAGGGGGGTTGCGTGGCCGCCCTTCCCTTGGCCACTTCTGGCCCCGGGGACCCCATCCCCCCGGGCTTGGTCAGCCTGGTTTTTTTTTTAGGAGGGGGGCCCTGTGGCCCCCCTCCTAAGGCAAATTATGGCCCAAGGACCCCATCCCCCGGGGCCGGACTTCCTTTTTAAAAAATAATTAATGGGGGTGTGGCTGGGCAAGATGGCCGATCGGACGTAGACCGTCTCGGCTCCCGGTCCATGCACTATCCCGGTGTCCATCCTGATGACCAGCGGCGATGCGGAGCACCGGAAACGACATGCCCCATCAGGGGAAGGTGTGGGGCACCCTGTGAGTCCTTTCTGTCTCCGCCGCGACGCCTGAAGCGGCCCTGGTCATCCTGCTTGGCCTGGGGAATAGGCCTCGACCGCAAACAAAATGGCCGTCGGACCCCGAGAGGAGTAGGCGCAGCCCGAGTTCGGCCGGTGAGGAGCGGAGCGGTGTCCAGCTGCAACCGGAGAGCACGGATGGGTGCTGGGGCCGGCTCGGTACTGGCTTTGCTCGAGGGGAGGCTGTCTGAAGCAATGAGATACGGTGGAACCGCTCCGCTCTCTTTGCCTGACCCCATCATGTCGCCTGGAGGGGGAGACACACCGGAGGAGGCCGCAGCCTGAAGCTCCGAGTCCTGCGGTGCCCTGGGCGAGCTTCCCCCGTTCCCTCCTCTCCCCCTGGGGCCCTTGAAGAGTAGAGATATGGACGCTTGCAGAACGCCGGCTGCGGGGGCCTGCTGGTGGGACCCCTGGCCGTAATCCTCTTCCCGCTGCTCTTCTATGCTCATTGGGAGACCTGGCAGAGCCTCGTGGCCGCATGAGCGAGGGCAGATGAACTTACCCGATCAGCCTCCACTAGACCTCGTCCTGGCGGCGGAACATCGTGCGGAGAGGAGCGGCGCGGGGGTCTGATCTGGGGCCATAGCGACGCTGTGACTGGGTTGGAGTGGCGGAAGCGAGGTACACGCCAGGATATAGACCGGGGGCCCACTGAATACAATTGGCGTTGCAGGCTCCGCTGCCCGGGCACAGTTGGACGACATCTGGAACTTTGTCCACCGTTGCTGCTCGCCTAGGGGGGGCTCCTCGTAGCCTTCCCGGAGGTATACACAGCAGCAAGCCTCCGAGGCGGAGAGCCTCCTTTGCATCACTGGGGGACAGCGCTGAGGGCCACACAATTGGGCGCGCAGTGTCACTGGGAGAATGCACCTCAACGCCCAGTAAGGCGAGATCGGGTGCGCGCTGGGTCTCTTGCTCGGCCGGACCGTCTGCTCTATTACCACCTGGGCGGATGGGGCCCTTGGGATGATTCCTGACTGAGCTACAGCTGGCCACAGGTGACGGCGGGTGTCCGGTGAGGGGCCCGGTGTACCTTGGGTGTCCTCGTGCTTCCCGGGGTCCATTTGCATCTCTTCATCTTAGGAGGGTGCAAGCTGCATTTAGACCAACCTCTGGTCTTCCTGGAAAGAGCGCTCAGGGTCAAGGAGACCTCATCTCTATGCTGCAGAAGAAGGTACCGTGCAAGACGCCAAGCAAGGTATCGGACTTCTTCACAGCCCCTGACGCACGTCAACCCCCGCAGAGGGGCACGGGGGAGGAAGCCATGGCCTTTACGAAGGCAGACTTGCTGTCCCTATTTCAGGACTTCAAAACTGAGCTGCGCGATGATCTTCGGCAGGACTTCACAATATCCATGGAGCAACTACGTGCCGACCTCACGGGGCGTCTGACTTCCCTCCAGCAAGACGTGGACTCGGTGGGAACAAGAGTGTTGGATTTGGAGTCACAACACCAGGAACAGGCACGGCTCACCACCGAGGTACACAAGGACGTTCAGACTCTTAAGGAGCAGCTTCACCAGGTACAGCTTAAGGCGGAGGACCTTGAGAACAGGGCTCGAAGAGAGAATGTACGCATTAGAGACCTGGAGGAGGGAGCAGAGGGACCCGATCTAGAGGCATTTGTGGAGGGACTGTTTGCTGAGATTCTGAGTCCTCAGACCTTAAAAATAAAACTAGACAGGGTTCACCGTGTGGGCACAAGGCAGAGCGACGAAACAAAGAGACCCCGCGACATACTAGCAAAACTTCATTCATACAAAGTCAAGGAGGCGATCATTCAGGCTGCCAGAGCGACAAGCTCCATCTCCTTTCAGGGCCATCCCTGTGCGATATACCAAGATATGGCACCGTCCACTCTGGCGCGGCGCCAAGCATTCAGGGCCATCACCACCAAATTAAGGGAGGAGAAGATCAGGTATCGCTGGACCTACCCCTTCGGGCTCAGCTTCGTATTCCAGATCAAAAGATGACACATCACGGAGCTCCGAGAGGGTCTGGATCTGCTGGGCCTCACATCCGAAGAGGCCGACTCTGCCGGCGGTGCAACTGGAGGGCCCTCCCGGGGTGCGGCCATGGCTTCTGCGTGGTCGGTGGGCTCACGCAGGGGATGTCGCTGACCTACTTCTGCTGCCGTGCTGGAGGACCCCTTCCTGAGTCGGACTGTAACCCAGCATCCTAGGAACACCTTGTTACTCCTTGATTTCTTGGACACCTTCCATTTCTGCAGAGACAGTTTGGCTCCAGCCCGTGACCCCATTTTCTCCACATGATGGCAAACCCCTTCTGTCGGACTCCAAGTACAGATAAGTGACTTGAGGGAGCTGAACTTCACCTAACTCTGTGTTTTCTGAATAGTCAGATCCCCTGTCTTACATCTGCGGAGAAGGGGGGCGGAGGGTGGTAGAGGCTCTTGGAGATAACGGGGAACTGAGGCGCTGAGAGAGGGATGCATGCTGGGTCCATACACAGCTTCATGTAGCTATGGGTAGCGCTCCTGTAGTAGATCCACAGCATTGGGACATACTTTTTATACAATTTTGAAGATCCTCTGCTAAACATTAGCAATATGCCGGGATGGGCGTGGACGGGGTCCTCGGACCTTCCGTCCCCCCGGATCCCCCGTAGGGGATCTCCCTTTTGTATCAGCAAGGGAAAAGTTTTTGACTCTAAAGTAGTGTTTTGTTTTTGAGTAATGTTTGTTCATGTTTTTTTGGGAAGGGAAGGGAGGGGGTGGGTGGGAAATGGTGGCGGCTTTTTAATGTTTGACACTTGGGGACGGGCTGGCAGCTGCAACGACACTGGGGTCTCTTGGGAGATGGGTTCAGGGCTAATATGGACAGGTAGGCTTATCTAGTAAAAATTATGCCCATCACGATTGGAACATGGAACGTTAAAGGTCTTAACTCCCCCCAAAAGCGCCAGAAAGTGTGGAAGTACATATTAGATCGCCATCTGGACATTGTGGCGTTGCAGGAAACGCATTTGGCCAGGGCCGATGATATCCGACTTAGACACAAACACTTTCCACTGATCTCCAGATCCTCGGCGCACACAAAACATAGAGGGGTAGCGCTCATGTTCCGCTCTTCCACCCAATTTCAGCCCCTAGGAATTCATACTGATAGAGACGGTCGTTGGGTCATGGTTAAAGGGCGCCTCAAAGGGAGGCTGTGTACTTTAGCAGCAGTTTATGCTCCCAACACTGGTCAGACGGCCTTCTTACACACGTTTTTGGGGAAATTATCAGACTTTGCAGAGGGGCCACTGATACTTATGGGCGACTTTAATTTAACATGGCAAAAGGAACTGGACAGCACGCATTCACATCGCACGAAGGTGTGCTCATTCTCTCGGGAGACACAACGACGCCTGCACGACATGGGGCTTTTGGATGCTTGGCGCGCTCTCTTCCCACAGACACGGGACTACACATTTTATTCACATGTTCATCATTCCTATTCCCGACTGGACTACATTTTTATCCATCAATCCTTTCAGGGGGCGCTTCAAGCTGCTAAGATATTTCCCCTTTCGGTCTCGGATCATAGCCTACTCTCTGTCTGTCTCTCTTGGGAAGGGAACACCTCGGCAACACCTCGATGGTTCTTCCCGACGTCCCTTACCCGGGACAAGGACACCTGCCCCAAACTGAGGGAAATCATTACGGAATTCTTTGCTAATAACAAACCAGAGGATACCTCTGACTATATTAACTGGGATGCATTTAAGGCAGTCTTTCGGGGAAGATGCATTGCCCTCAACTCAGCCCTAAATGCACAACGGACGAAAGAAAGAGAAAATTTAGAGGACGAGCTATCTAAGCTCGAGCACATACACAAAGCGAACCCCAACAGGCAGGCCCTTCGTAACCTCACAGCGATACGGGGGAAACTTCGGGCGATTTACGATAACAGGGCAGAATTCACACTCCTTAAACTACGACACCTATCCTATTCACAAGGCAACAAAGTTGGTAAACATTTGGCCCGCCAATTACGAGACAAAAGGAAGCGAGAATATATAGGAGGTATGTGTAGCTCTGATGGGGAACTAATTCATAGAGAAGAGGCTAAAGCAGACCTCTTCAGCACTTTTTACGCAAAACTCTACCAGGGTGACGCCTTGGACTCGGATGCCCAGAGGGATTACCTTCAGTCCCTAACACTGCCCCAGGTATCAGATGCCTGGAATGACCGGCTTACGGCTCCTATTACGATGGACGAGGTCAACACCGCGATTGCGGCTCTGAAGCCCCATAAAGCGCCTGGCCCAGTCGGGTATACAGCCCTCTTTTACAAGACGTTCGCCCCAACATTGGTCCCCACCTGACTAACCTGTTTAACAGCATGGCCGACGAGGGCATGACCTCTGGCACTATGTCCGAGGCAGTGATATCTGTCATACCCAAAGCGGGGAAGGACCCCCAACACTGTGCTTCCTATCGGCCCATAGCCCTGCTAAACCTGGACGCAAAGCTTTACTCCTCCATAATAGCTAAGCGCCTGAATGACCTTATGCCTGAATTTGATTCACGCTGACCAATCTGGGTTCATTAAGGGCCGGCAAACGCACGACAATACCCGAAGAATTACCCACCTGATAGAGAAGGCCTCTCGGCGTCGGATTCCCGCAGTGTTGGTGGGGCTCGACGCGGAGAAGGCCTTCGACCGAGTAGACTGGGGGTTCCTTTTCCACACACTCTCGGCGTTTGGGTTTGCAAACAAATTCCTCACTATGATCCGGGCTAATTACCTCCATCCCAGGTCTAGGCTGGTGGTCAATGGAGTCCTGTCATCCGCGTTCCTACATTCTAGAGGCACCAGACAGGGATGCCCCCTGTCTCCCCTCCTTTTTGCCCTCAGTATTGAACCATTAGCGGTAGCGGTTAGGGCTAACCCCAGTATCCAGGGTATACCATTTGCAGGGGAGTCGCATAAAATTTCCCTTTTTGCGGACGATGTCCTCTTGTCTCTCTTCGACCCGTCCACATCCCTCCCAAATATGCAGGCTGAACTAGAGCGGTTTGAAACGGTGGCCGGCTTTAAAGTAAATCTCACCAAATCATACATTCTCAACCTCACTCTCCCACGAGCAGAAATTCATATACTCCAGTCTTACCCCGCTGCCATGGGCCTCGTCCTCTATTCAATATTTGGGAGTACAGCTGACTCCGAAGGTAGAGGGGCTCTACGCTGCTAATTTCCCTGCTCTTCTCAACAAAATTCAACTGGATCTCACGAAATGGAAGCCTCTCTTCCTGTCATGGCTGGGCAGGATTCATGCAGTGAAGATGACGCTCCTCCCCAAACTTCTTTATCTCTTTCAGGCTTTGCCCATAGAACTAGAGGGGGACTTTTTTCGTCGAGTTAAATCCATGGTTCTTCGCTTTATTTGGCAGGGGGGGAGGGCACGCTTTTCTTTCTCTCTTCTTCGTCGCTCCCGTAGGGAGGGGGGCGTTGGTCTACCGGACTTCCAGCTGTACTATAAGGCGGCACAACTCAGAGTCCTGGTTGAATGGTCAAAGCCAGAGTCCGACAAACATTGGCTCCATATGGACTGCAGCATGACGGGAAGAACAATATGGGACCTTGTTTGGCTCCCCAAGAGAGACAGACCTAAGAATGCTTATATTAGTACTCCCACTCGCACTACACTGAGAGTATGGGACTCACTCACGGGCGATGACAGATGGGCCTCGTTCCCATCACCATTTACGCCCCTCCATTTTAACCCGGCATTCCCACCGGGCCTACAAGAGGGACCTTTTGATGCCTGGAGAAGAGGTGGGTGTCTGGCTTTGACGCACCTGTTTCAACACTCGGATCCCCTCACGTTTAGTGACTGTAAGCAGGACTATGGACTGGGAGACACGGAGGGCTACCACTATGCTCAATTAATGCACTGGGCGCTCACCCCGCAGGTTCGCGAAGCAGCTACGCGCCCCCTCACACAGTTTGAACGCTTCCTCACCAAGGCTACATCAATGAAGGGGACGATCTCATTCATATATAACTTCCTGCTCACTACTGTGAGCTCCCCGCGGCCCCGATATATGTCCATGTGGGAGGAAATGTTGCAACGGGGGGTTTCGGAGGAGGAGTGGTCCCATCTGTGGACCAACATCACCCGACTTAACCATTCCACGGAGCTTCGTGAGGCCCATCTGAAGACGATGATGGACTGGTACCTGCACCCGTCCAAACTCAAACGAATTTTTCCCGCCACCTCTGATAGATGCTGGAGGGGATGTGGACTGCTTGGGGACTTTCAACACATATGGTGGGATTGCCCATCCATTCGCCCCTTTTGGGAGGAAATACTGGCCCATATTAAAGACATATTGGGATATCCTGTCCCCTCCACTATGGCAGGTGTCCTCTTGGGACTACGTGACCCTTCCCTAGAACATCAGACCCGGGCTGATAAGTCAATCATGTGGTTATGTATCGGGGCGGCTAAGACCACCCTGGCGGCCGCTTGGAAGAGGAAGGAGGCACCAGCTATCTCCCTCTGGCACTCACGACTCTGGAGACTGCTCAGCCTGGAGCGCATGTCTGAAATATTCAGAGATGATTATACAAATTTTGAATTTCACTGGGGTCCCCTGGTCCAATTCCTCTCGCGAGGTCTCCCATCGGCTGTGTCCCCCCCTAATGTTAGAGCTCTCCATCTCTTTCAGTATTGAGCCAAGTGTCACTACTACTAGATGCATCTAGGAAGCGAGTTTAGCCGCCGCCACCATCGGGGAGGGGGTGGGGAAAGGGGGTCTTTATTTATCTTTGTTTTTCCCCCATTGGGAAATGTTTGGTTTTACGTGCCCCTTATAACTTTCTGTAATACCCTTCGTCGGGGAAGTGCAGGACAATTGTCATCAAGGAGGGATGAAGAAGCATGAGTGGTAACACAAGCCCACATCGCCCACACTTAGGAAGGTGTTTCCAACTCCAGGACTGTTAGAAACTGTAACCTATCTTAGTGCTTTCTTCTTAAGCTAGGAGATGGACCAGTAACCAGAGGGCTGTTTTTCTACTCAGATGTAATTAAGCTTAAATTTGATATCCCCCCTGCGTGGGGTACTGTGTTGATGTTACTTTTCGTAATATTTTGGAAAACCTTAATAAACATAACTTTGAAAAAATAATTAATTAAAAGGGAGGGGGCCGCGTGGCCCCCCTCCCGGGCCACTTCTGGCCCCGGGGACCCCATCCCCCAGGGCCGGCCCTCAAGTTATGGACCGTGGGGGGAGCCCCAATGCCCCCACAGTTCTGCCGGCTCCCAGCCTCCTGCGGGAGCCGTCATTGCTTTTGGGCAAGGGGAGCTGCTTACATGCAGCTCCCCTTGCCCAAAAGCAATCTGCTTTGCTTTTTGGAAGCGAGAGCAGGTTTCCTGCTTTTGCGTCCAAAAAGTAAAGCAGAGTTTGCTATCCCGCCCTGTCATAGCAAAGGGCAATGTCCCGGCGGTGAGCACCCCGGGACATTGCAGGAGCCGGCCCTGGGGGATGGCGGTCCCCAGGGCCATCAAGGGCTCCAGGAGGGAGGCCGCGTGGCCCCCCTCCCTTCATTTGCATAGCGCCGGGGGAGTGGTGGTCCCCGGGGCCGGGGGTCCGTAACGGACACCCATATTACCATATTCAATGCCCCGGGGAGGTGGTGGTCTCTGGGGCAGTGTGGGGGGGCTCAAGCCCCCCCACACTAATCATTTTCAAAGCCCTGGGGAGGTGGTGGTCCTTGGTGCTTGGGGGGCCCACGAGGCCCCACACCCTAATTTCAAGAAAGCCCCAGGTAGGTGGCGGTCCTCCTCGGTGCTCAGATATATACATTTTTATTTTTTGAATTTCTCTGGAACTACTGAACGGATTTACACCATTTAAAAAAAGGTCGCTTTCTGAAACAAGAGCTACTTTTTTGCCAAATTTGGTGTAATTCCGTTCAGCAGTTCGGGCTATAGCCGTGTCTAAAGTTTCCTATCGAAATTTACATGGGGAAAATGCGTTTTGGGACCCCCCTTTTTTCTCGGCCCCGCTTGACGAATCACCCCGAAACTTTCAAAACAAGAGCTGACCAGATCGGGCCATTAATTTTGAAAATTTTGCGAAGATTCGTCAAACGGCGCCAAAGATATTGCCAAAAAGAAAAAACGTTTTTCCTATGGAAACTAGGTCCTAACTATAACTACCTACTGGCGACCACCAGTAGGTAAAATATATATATATATATATATATATATATATATATATATATATATATATATATATATATATATATATATATTTATAAGCACCAACTCCGAATATCCTTAAAGAATCAGACACCGACAAAGGGGTAACGTAGCAAATCCATCTCTGCTTTATTCCTTTTACGTTGTTATGCGTTTCGGCACACCTGCCTTGATCACACAACACTCTCCATTACCAATACTCATTTAAAAAGCAGAGTGACGTGGTCACATGACACATGTTCTCCAGTAGGCAGTGACGACAGACTATCGATAGAAATTCAGAGGAAATACTCTAAAACATATTCATGACCGTTTTCTCAACACTGTTTTCTAAAAACATTCAGTTTTCCCCAATTCATGGAACTAGGAATTAGCAATAATATATGGTTAAAACAACAATAGCAATTTCATTGTCATAAAAAACCGAATTTTGACCATTTTAAACATTTCATTATGCACTGCTTATTAAAATCCCACTTCTCACGGGCATGTGCCCTATGTCCATTGTTTTCACAAAATGATACATCTCATCAATGATTTTTTCACAATTGAACCATCCTACTCAATTGTTTTATCTTATTTATCTCATTAAAATAGCTTGAAATAATATAAAATCCATTTATCCTGTGCATTATACTCCCAACATTGTCAAAATTTGCTTTGTCAATACGACCATGCTAAATCCAAGGAAGAACAACAACAAAATCAGATTAAAAAATACAGTAAATTAATTAAAAGTGCAAATACTATTCATCAAGTTTTATGAAAACTCCATTCATTTCATCCTGACGGATTTCTGATATTTTCAGTTTTCATTCACGATGTATCTAAAATGTGATCAAAGTGCAAATGCGTCAAATCAGTACTCTCTTTTCATAATTTAAACATTAGTGCAAAAGTTACATCATAAAGTGCAAGTGCATTACAGTACCTAAATATTTGCAAATTTATGCTGAACGGATTTACACCATTTAAAAAAAAAGGTCGCTTTCTGAAACAAGAGCTACTTTTTTGCCAAATTTGGTGTAATTCCATTCAGCAGTTCGGGCAGTAGCCGTGTCTAAAGTTTCCTATCGAAATTTACATGGGGAAAACACGTTTTGGGACCCCCCTTTTTTCTCGGCCCCCACTTGATGAATCACCCCGAAACTTTCAAAACAGGAGCTGACCGGAGCGGGCCATTAGTTTTGAATATTTTGCGAAGATTCGTCAAACGGCGCCAAAGATATTGGCAAATCAAAAAATGCTTTTCCTATGGAAACTAGGTCCTAACTATAACTACCTACTGGCGACTGCCAGTAGGTAATATATATATATATATATATATATATATATATATATATATATATATATATATATATATATATATATATATATACATATATATATATATACCCAGAAAAGGGTTGCCCCCATCCGGAAAAGCAGCGACAAGATGCCTAAAATCACAGCCAGACGCGTTTCGGGCTTCCACACCCTTGCATATACCAATAACATAAAATCTATTAAAAAAACATTTCTATTATAAATTAAAACATTAAACTATTTAAAAATCTTTAAACTTACATTTACCACTACAGTCAGTGCAACAGGGACAGTGTTTGATAGCGGAGGGGTAAAAATTACTATTCCCACTCCAGTGAGTGCAACAATAGGGAAAGTGTTGGATAGCGGAGGGGTAAAAATGACTATTCTCACTCCAATGAGTGCAACAGTAGGGAAAGTGTTGGATAGCGGAGGGGTAAAGCTTACTATTCCCACTCCAGTGAGTGCAACAATAGGGAAAGTGTTGGATAGTGGAGAGATAAAAGGTACTATTCCCACTCCAATAAGTGTAACAGTAGGGAAAGTGTTGGATAGTGGAGGAATAAAATTTACTATTCCCACTTCAGTCAGTGCAACAGTAGGGAAAGTGTTAGATAGCGGAGGGGTAAAAATTACTATTCCCACTCCAGTGAGTGCAACAATAGGGAAAGTGTTAGATAGCAAAGGGGTAAAAATTACTATTCCCACTCCAGTCAGTGCAACAGTAGGGAAAGTGTTAGATAGCGTAGGGATAAAAATTACTATTACCACTTCAATGAGTGCAACAGTTGGGAAAGTGTTGGATAGCGGAGGGGTAAACATTACTATTCCAACTCCAGTGAGTACAACAGTAGGGAAAGTGTTGGATAGTGGCTGGGTAAAAGTTACTATTCCCACTCCAATCAGTGCAACAGTAGGGAAAGTGTTGGATTGCGGAGGGGTAACAATTAATATTCTCACTCCAGTCAGTTCAAAATTAAAAACAAACAAAATATTAACAGCAACAAAAATATTTAAAAAACAAAATAAATAAATAAATAAATATATAAAAATTTAAAATACAAATATATTTAATATTACAAATAAAAAAAAACATATAATGTTAAATGCATATGACACATACCTACAAATATTATATTAAATAAAATAAAAAATATTTTCAAACAAATAAATATTTTTAATTAGAAATTATTTAGAAACAAAAACATTAATTATTACATAAATGTACTTTTTTTATTTCCTACCCTATAACACAACACAATTCCCAACCCACATCTAAATTTAAAAAAATGTATTTACATAATTAACATAATTAATTACCAATTAAAGAAATATTAATTAAAAAACAAATTAAAACTCATACAAATTTATAAACTTCCCTCACTTTACCCCTATAACCCCCACAAACCACAGCTAAAATTAAACTGTAAAAAAATTAATTACACAGCTAAAACTTATTTTCAATTAAAAAACTAATAGTATTTAACAACTAATTATATAGTAAGTAAAATTAATTTACTCCCTACCCTTTACCCCTATAAAAGTAAAATACACTCACAAAAAAATATAAACAATTACCCTAATTAAATATCAATTAATTAATTAATATTAATGATCAACTAATTATTAATGAATTATTAATTAATTAAACATAAATTACTTCCTACCCTTTACCCCTATAAACCCCACAACACACATCAAAAATTAATTACACAATTTCCATATTTAATTTTTAATTAATTAATATTTATTAACAATGAATTATTAATTAAACATAAATTACTTCCACCCTTTACCCCTATAAACCCCACACATCGCACCTAAAATTATTTACACAATTTCCATAATTAATTTTCAATAAATGAATTAATATCAATTAACAACTAATTATTAATTAATCATGACTTCCCACCCATTACCCCTATAAACCCCACAACCCGCACCTAAAATTAATTACACAATTTCCATACTTAATTTTCAATAAATGAATTAATATCAATTAACAACTAATTATTAATTAATCAAAAATAAATGACTTCCCACCCATTACCCCTATAAACCCCACAACCCGCACCTAAAATTAATTACACAATTTCCATATTTAATTTTCAATTAATTAATTAATACTAATTAAGAACTTAGGGGCTCATTATGATGGCGGAAGGACCGCCACCGCCGGGCCGGCGGTGGCGGTCCTTCCGCCATCACATAGTGATTTACCCACCGCCAAATTAGGATGGCGGTGGGTACCGCAGCCAACGAAAAGTCCGTCCGCTGCTTTTCCTCCGGCGGCAATCGCACCGATTGCCTGGCGGATGGAGCAGGGCCACTAATATGGGGGCGGTGCCTAGCAGGCACCGTCCGCCATATTAGGATGTGGGTTTGAAGAGGCCTTTCCGAAAGGCTGGCGGGGATTGGGTTTGGGGGCCCTTTGCGGGTCCCCCTTGTGTGGGGGGGTTGTCACTGCAATGGGGGGTACCCATGGTACCCCCCTGCATTTCCATGCACCAAGTGGCAGGCACCACCTGGTGCCTGCCACATGGTGCAGGGAAATGCGGTGCAAGCACCTTTAACATTGCGGACGGTGCTGCAGCCAGCAGCACCGCCCACAATGTTAAAGGCCCAGGATGCGCCCGCCAGTATGGCGGGCGCATCCTAATTGCAGTGGTGAAACCGCCGCATGTCTGGCGGGCGGTCCCAAACACCGCTACGGTGGCGGGTGGACCAACCCCGCCCGCCATCGTAATGAGCCCCTTAGTATTAATTAATTAAAAATAAATTAATTCCCACCCTTTACCCCTATAAATCCGACAACCCGCACCTAAAAAAATTACACAATTACCATAATTAATTAGCAACTAATTAATTAATATTGATTAACAACCAATTAATAATTATTTAATAATAAATTACTTCCCACAATTAACACTATAAAATCTCAATTAAATAAATATTAATAAATAAAAAATAATCATTAATTTATTATAATGATATTACTTCCCACCCTATTCCCCTAAAAACCCACAACCCACTACTACGGAACTAAAGAATGCAAAATTTTATTAAAATAAAATTGATAACTACTAAAAATTTAACACATATATTAAAAACCAAACAATTCTCTTACAAAAAAATACATCACATAGATTTAAAATATATACTAAAATACATAACACTAATTAAAAAATCGATATTTTAAACAACTGTATTTTTGAAAACGATATTAATGACTTCTATATTTTTTTAAACGATATTTCTTACCTTAAAATCGATATTATTGACCACGATATTCTTGCTGTCGATATTTCTGACTCACGATAATTCTGACTCGATATTTCTGTAGTTTGACATTTCCAACTCGATATTTTGTCTGCACACCTTGAACACCCCTCTCACACAGACTACTGCAGAATAACGGGGCAAAAATGTCAAAGGCCTTGTCAACTCAGGAACAGTGCATTCCTGAGGGCTACTCGAGGTGACTTACCATACTTTTCATCCGGTGCTTCAGTTACTGTTCTCCCAACAGTAGCACTGTGCTGCTTGCCAATGAGACAATCTGACTCCTTGTACTTTTCACCTATTGACCGACATATGCACAAACTTGACAGTCTGAACACAGCATGTGCATAACCCAACCTAAGCAGATGTCATCACTTACAAGGTCTATAAGAAGTAAGCAGTAGTGAAAATGGAAAACTGGTGTATTGACAAATTGGTATGAACATACAAAACCTAATCTAAAAACTACTACACTATAAATACCTAAAATATGAATGAATACACTACCTTAAACTAACTTAGCTACACTATCGTCCTAATATCATACCTTATTCTAAATAACTATACCTTATACTACTCTACACACGTATTACAACAGACTGCAAAAGCATCAAACCCCTCCCCTTATGAGACAATTTGACGTGTGACTCACTTAAACAATATCTAAACACAGACTAACTAAACATAGACTGCTAAACAAAGATATATATTTCTATTGTTTTAAACATTTTTTTCCTTAAATACTTAAAACACATACTATACATCAACCCTCACCCACTACTTAAAATGAACCTACATATCTTACTTCAAATATAAAACACTATAACTACACTAACAGGTAATAAACTATCACTAAACTAAGACTAAGGGGTCGATTACGATGGCGGACGGAAGTGCATCCGTAGTGGTGGCGGAAAAGCGTAGATTTTCCCGCTCCTGATGCGGTGATTGCGACCGCCATATTACGATGGGCTAACATAGGCCATTTCCCGACCGCCGCGGTGTTTCAGGCTCCGCACATTTTTTCTTCACGCAAGGGTGGCGGACAGAGCCAATAGAGCAAGAACTGCGTGCGGAATCACGTCCCGTCCACCAACCGGATTACGATGTATCAAACAGCCAATCCCACCGTGGCAGAAATACCTCCTCATCGCGGATGGCGGAACCACAACAATGGAGAGGAAAAGTCGAAGCAGAACACCCGCACACGACCAGAGCCGCCATGGATCCTGCTCTACAGTGCCTTTCTACTGCTCTACCTGATGCATCACCAGCAGATAAGACGCCGCCAAGCTCTACAGCAGAGGTACGTCCAAAACATATCCACGCATGCAACCCCGGTACAACAACAACTCCCAGCAAGCGTGCAGGCAGGGCCGGCTCTACGATGTTTGGAGAAACATGTGAAATGTAATGTGTGAGGCTCCCTCAGTTTACATTAGTGACACCTTCAGGGCCCCGAAGGCTGACCCTGTGCTGACTCTACCTGGCACGCTGCTCCCCTCTCCCCCACCTACAAGCACCACTAACACAGCTCCGATCGGGCTCAAGTTGGCAGATTTGCTTGGGGGCTGGGAGTGTATACAATGCAGACTGCAAAGTGATGAAGATGCGTGCCCAGGATGGGTAGCAGTGTTGCTGCAAACAGCTACACACTTTTGCGATCACCTACTGCTACACAACCCAGGCAAACATCCATGCTGGAACAAGACAAGAGGACTGTGCTGGAAATACATCTGTACTGTACCTCAGCAACCATGACTGAAATCAAGTAGGTTCAAATAGCACATATCACCTACTGAAACAGTGCTGATGGCCACAATGCTTCTGGATACAAATCATTTGCACACTGTACAGTGTCACAACATGGAGTGGCGGGGAGGGTTAAACATGTGCATGGCATGCAGTGGCACATGGATTGACTGAAGTGGTTTATACACGAGAATTGCACAGGTGAGGAGTGTACATAGCAAAAAGGCATAGTGGAGTATCTCCCATTGTGTAGGCCTCAATGGTATGACTGTGATTGCTCGGAATCAGACCAACACCTATTGGAGACCATATTGTGGAAAGTGACAGCAATGCATGTTAAAACTCACATATCATGTTTGTATCCCAGAGACATGCAGCACAGTGAGAACAAAGGTAAGCAAGAGCCAGGCCAGATCCCAAGACACACAACACAGACATTGCAGTGACACACTCTGCATACTCACAAATGATGTGGATAAGATGTAGGTGTACCCTAGGACTGTGAGGTTACAATGACACACTGCACACTGCTACAGCAACAACCCCAACATGTCCACAAACACTCCACAAGGTGTTTGATCATGGAAACAAACAGGCACTCATCAACTGGATCATACATGTGTGAAAGGGCAATGCTCAAGGGCACATACACATCAACACCTCTGCTAATGACAGGACACTCACACTGTCTGATGACTCCAGTAAGCACATGTACATCCATCCATTTGACTATGAAGCCATACCTATCCAAGATGACAACACACCTACACTGGTGTGTACACATCAAGATAGATCACACAGATATGTTGTACCCTGTCCACCCCTCAAGTCAACATGTAAATTGGAATAGATTCTCATGATGGAGATCAAACAAATCTGACATGTGTGAATAAGTAGAGCTCATCTCACATAATGAACAGGACCAGAGTGGACCATCACAGACAAGCAGCTCGCCCCCATCAATCCTCAGAGTCAAAAGTGGACATTAGTTGCCGTAACCTCTGGTAACACATTCAATATCAACTGAAGTACATGCCAATGGGAAAGTGTGAATTCAGAGCATGGAACCAATGAACATATACACATACATTGTGCAGCATCATTAGTAAGGCCAGCGACAACGTTCAGAACATAAATATATATTTTTATTACATAAACTCAGTATCAGCATGTAAAGTGCAAAACATTAAAGGCAAAGGCCAGTCCATACTCAAGTCCGCACATGTGTGCTTTGAAATTCCACACAGATGATTTAAACACAGTCCACAGCCATGGGAATATGACCAGGATAGGGCCAGCAAATGGGCAGCTCAGGCACCGCTCAGGGAGGAATGGGGTGGGAAGGGGGACTCTGCTTCAAATTTGTGGAGAACTAGAACTGGGTGGGGGATGACTGTCTGGGGTAGTCGGAGGACTGGACCTGGGAGGGGGAGAACTGGTTGAGGTAGAGGGATCCCTGGATGTGGGAGCCTGAGGGCTGGCTGGACCTGGTGGAGTCGTCGCACGGGGAGGTGGTGAAATGCACTGGTGAGGCTCAGTGGCTGATGTTGCATGTGGAGGGCTGGGCCTCACTTGCTTGGGGATACGATAGCCCCCAAGTGTTTTGGGCCAAGGGATAGGTGAGGTGGCCACAACAGCTTCCTTCTTTCCAGAAAGTGGAGCAGGTGCTCGTGGATCCTTCCGGGCAAAACCTTTGGATCTGGTTGTACGCTTTAGGGGGGAGGCGGGCTTCTATCCTGCCTCCCCTGTTTTGGAGCTACCTCTACCTCACTGCTTCTCTGTCCATGCTTCCTAGGGGGTGGCTTGGTGGGAGTGGAAGTCCTGGGCACAACAGCCCTCTGAACTGGGGGGTGCAGTTGTGGCACGCAACAGGCCCACGGCAGCCAGGGCAACTTCCTGTTCTGATTCAGGATCAGCTGTAGATCTTGGAGGGCTCTTGGAGGGCGAGGAATGTGAGGTCTGCAATGTGGATGCATGTTTTTTGTGTTTCGGCTTCTCTGTGTCCTGTGATGTCTTTGTGGTGGGACTGGCATGTGTGCTCCTGGTGTGCTTTGGGGATGATGTCTTGTGTCTTTGTCGCTTGGCCTCCTGTTGTCGTGTGCTGCGTGGGGATGACTTGGGGCCTGAGTGCTCTGGTGTGTGTGTTCTCTGGTCAGGTGGGGTCACAGGCAGGGTGGTTGCGGAAGGGACCGGAGCCGGACTGTGAGCCTGTGACTGCAGAATGGCTGCCGTCAGTGTGGAGGCCAAAGACTGGACAGTCCTGTGCAGGCCACCGACGTCAGAATGGATGCCCTCCATGAACGCAACAACCTGTGACAACTTGTTGCCATGATCCTGGAGGGCATTCAGGAGCAAAGTCTGCCCCACAGACACCTGACGCAAGATGTCTATGGCCTCCACATTGAGGGCAGCAGGGGACACAGGGGCTGGGGCAGCGGTGCCTGGGGGAAAAGATACCCTACCCTTCTTAGGGCAGCGGGCACGGATAACATTTGGGGGAGCATCAGGGAGGGTGGACACAGGACGGGGTCGTGGCGGACGATGAAGCAGAGGTCGATCCTCCTTTGCCCGACAACACCGAGGAGTCACCGCTGGAGTGTGATGAAGTGGAGGTAGGCGTTTCTGGAGCGGACTCCTCCAGGGCACTCCTGTCCCCCTCCGATGCGCTGGTCCCCTCAGTGTCGCTGTACTCCCGGGCAGCAGTGATACCAGTAGCTTCACCGACGGTTTCGTGCCCCTCTCCTTCTCTGACCTCGGTAGATTCTGTAGGAGACAGAGACACTGTTCAGAGAAGTGGCCGGACCACAAACATGTTAGGCAATACCAACTGAAAAGCTTGAACTCAAGGCACATATTTGACTCTCCATGTACTGTCTGCATAAGTCTAAATATTGCTATGATCTGCTGATGCATGTTAACATGCTTATTGGACAGTCCTGCTCCATGTTGCCTTCATACTGCCAAATTGCTAGGCATGTGTAGGCATTTCAACATCACATCCTATTGTCTGAAGGCACATCGACATGCCTTCAGCTAAGAGAGCTACACATCTGAATGAACTGTGTGTGTCACACTGGAATTTTGAGGTGATAGAACCACACTCATAGTAAGTTAAAGGAAACTTGTTAATTGACATGACATCCTTACATCCACTAATGTAGGTACTGCAACACAACTACTGTTGAACATTGGTAAGCAATCTATAGATGTATCAATTAATAGGAAATGCACAACATCAATCTTGAAAATCACCCTGACATGATGCTCACTGATGTTCACTTCCAGTTGATGCCACAGAGACTGACACTTATGCTGATGTTACCTGGCTACATGACAATGCAGACATTGTAGAGGCGCTGAATATCTGCACTCACCACTGAGTCATCTCAGAGGCTATTACACCACACTAGAGACAACTCATAGGTTACTGCCTTGCTCTGGGCTGGGATTCGTGCAGTCTTTCATGCGCAACATCACACTTTGTACAATACTCACCCCCAACTTGCTGTTGCTGGGCCCTCAGGTGCCCGTCGAGCTCTGGCTGTGTCACTGCCAGGATGCGGGTCAATAGTGGGGTCATGTACCGGCGCGCCAAACGACCAGTCCGAGGAACCAGGCACAGCGTCATTTCGGTGACGTTTTTGCTAAGGCGGCAGATGTCATCTCACCTCTTGTGGCAGTGGTTGTGTCGACGGTTAGAGACCCCAAGGGCCCGCACCTTCCGGGCGATGGCTCTCCATATTGCCTTCCACTGATGGACCTTGAGTTGTAGGTATGGGAGACAAGAGGAGACATTTGTAACACTTTGTAGTGGTACATTATGTGTCAGTACACAGTGCATACACATGAGCAAGTCTACACATAATGACACCAAAAGAAGGATGGCATGTCCACTGTACATGTATCAGATGCGAGAGGTTATTTCACACTAATCTAGACAGTAACAGGCCCTGTACTCTTGTGCATATTGGGCTCACCTCCATAGTATCCATGTAGAATGAGCACACCCCATAATCACTAACCCCTGCCCAATCGAAACTTACCTTCTCACTAATGTACATATGTACAAGTAATGAACTCATAGAGGACATGGCACAGGGAATGTGTGTCCTAAAAGAGATTCCATGGACTTATCATTGTAACTGTACTACAGATAAACCAGGTTCTGGCTAAATCGCCTTTGCATACACTCAGGGCTCAGGGGGAACAAGGCTCAACACCATGCACTTGAACTCGTTTGGCTACACAGACTCCAACACGTATACATCATCCTTTCTGAGATTCACATGTGTGATGTTTCCCAACTATGGAGCTGCAACATTGACGAGTGTGCCATCCTCCCCTTAAACTGAAGTGCTTCAAGTAGTACGTCATGTATGTGAAATGCAGACGACTAAATCAGAAAGCACAAATATAGGCTTGCAGTCTGAGGCACAGAGCACTGTACAGTGACATGCTGTGAGCCTTCGGACCACCCTAAGTAAGTTTGGCATTCACTTACCAGTACCTCGGGAGCCCCATAGAGCCAGCCGTACTGTCCAAGGACCTCGTCCACCAGGACCTCCAGCTCCTCTGTGGTGAAGGGACGGGCCCTCAGGTTCTCAGTATGAGCCATGACTGGTCCAGAGATGAGGTACGGCAGCAGTTCGTGGTGAGGAATGGCAGGCAGCAGTGTCTCTAGGCAAGTGACAGGTGTGGACATTTCACAGGCATATATATAGTGCCCTAGGCTTGTTCCAATGTGGCTCTGCTGATACCATTGGCCAGCCTGGTTCGCATCATTCAATTGGGGCCAATGCCGGGCCCCGCAGTGGCGGAGCACGCCTACCGCGAGTTTCAAAAAATCAAGCCACTGGTGGTTCCCATTGGCTGATGGCTATTCCTCATAGGCGGTGACGCACCGCGGAGGTCAGGAAGCGGAGCACGCAATTTTGCATCATTCAATTGGGGCCAATGCGTGTTACCGCTGTGGATGCCAGCTACTGCACCTGTAAACACATTTTGCATTTCCATTCTCGCTTTGCTAATTGCATCACTCATCCCAACACATTAGCATAAAGTGAAATGTGCACCCTGTTAAGGTAGCATAGAGTGTGACCTTTCAGTTAAGTCTTCACACATATGGTATGTCCAAGAAAAGGAGAGTGCAATGACAATCTTCGTTATGTCTTGTGGCCAGCATGGTATGAAATGAGTTAAGGAGTCGAAAAGGACATAGGCCTCGCGCACGGTACTAATGTTGTGTATTGAAACATTGAACCTGTGAACACTGTTTGAATATCACTTGATAATTGACTGTCTAATTTTTGGCCATGGGTTGTCTCATGAAGGGCCAGTGATGTTGACTGATATTTTCTGTTGTCCATTGGACGGAAATCAGACATACTTGTAAGCTCTACACGTTCTACACACGCACTGCTGTGGCATGCTGTGTGCCTACCTGCCATTGCCTGCATATGTTTTCACACATGTCAGAGGAGAGCACATGTGTTACAAACAAACATCGCTTTGTCCGACCTAATTGCTCGTTTTCAGCCATGTGTGCATGTATACACAATCCATGTGTATTTGTTTACCATTTTGGTGAACATGGCAATGTCTGTCACGCAAAATCCTCACACAGTCACGATGTACTGATCACAGAATGTTCATATTTGTCTGTCCACTGTGCTGCTTATTTAAGTATTGTTGCTCCGGGTGACACTCAGTGGTCTCGTTTCATAAAGTTGATGTGTATTGTGGGACTGAAGCTTGAGGTCGTGCAATGACAGCAGATAATGCAACTCAGCATTGATGCTGTTAACCACAGGTGCTGTGCCATACACCCACAGGGCTTCTCACACTTTGATGTAGCAGTGTACCACATGTCATACACATTGACTTATTTTGATTTTGTAGTAGTTAGTATGTCGAGTGAGTGGAGGAAATGAAGGTCTGTATGAAGGTCACTTCTGCATTTAACGTCTTCAAGAGTCATGTCAATGTTGTGTTTGTGTGAGTCTTTGATTAAGCTGTTTCACACATATCATCTTTTTCTCATCTTTTGCATGTGTCCCCTGCCAGAGTACGTAGGAGGAGACCACCTATCTATCGCCCTGTACCAGTCCTGGCAATGATGGAGGACATTGAAATCATTAGGAAATTCCGTCTGAATCACCTCACACTGCGAGAGCTATGTGCTCAGTAGGAGCCCCATTTGAAGCCCAACAGAACATATCCTGCTGCATTGTCTGCTACAGTCAAAGTGATGGCTGCACTGCATTACTTTGCCACTGTATTTCCAGTACACCGTGTCCAGCGCCGGTGGGATGTCACAGCCTATGTTCAGCATGGTGTTGCGTGATGTCCTATCTGCATTAATGACATAGAACAACTACATACACTTCCCAAGGGGCAATGAATTGGCATCTATGAAGGGGGATTTTTATGAACTTGGACGCATCCCACATGTTGTGGGAGCCATTGACGGAACCCACATTGGCCTAGTTCCACCACAGGCACGTGAACACATATATCCAAATCGCAAGCATTACCACTCCATTAATGTGCAAGTGGTATGCAAAGCGGATCAGATCATTTCACACGTGTGTGCAAAGTATCCCGGTTTGGCACATGACTCTTACATTCTGCAGAACAGCAGCATACCACAATTGATGTCAAATCTTCACCCAGAGCGTGCCTGGCTATTTGGTGAGTGGGTTGTGTCAATGAGTGTGATGTATGTGTGACATGTTGCTCTCCTCACATATTACTGTTACATTGTTTGTCTGTGTTTCTCACAACTAGGTGACTCAGGGTATCCCATTCGTCCGTGGTTGCTGACCCCACTGCGGAATCCAACTACGCCCGGGGAAGTCCACTTCAATGATGCCCATGGGAGGACACGTCGTCTGGTGAAGCGCACTTTTGGACTTCTAAAGTCTAGGGGGCAGATTTACAAACCCATTGCGCTGCCAGTACGTCACTTTTTGTGATGCACTGACAGCGCATTTCCCTGCCCCATATTTACAAGGACAGGAAAAGCCACCCTGCGTGGCTTTTCCTGTCCTTGTAAATATGGCCCCTTTACATGCAGCATTTTGCGTGAAAGGGGCGTTCCATGGGTTTTGCTGTGGGTGTTCCCACGCAACACCCATGGAACGAGACACATTTCCAGATTTACGAGGATTCGTAAACCTGGAAATGCGTCAGTATGCTATGCCACCGTAGGGGTGGCATAGAGAGGCGCAACGAGGAGAAATGTTTTCATTTCTCCTTGTTTCTTTCCTCTTTCAATGCGTGCTGCATTCTACAGCATGCATTGAAAAGAGGAAAATGCCTGTAGTGATTGTTTTTGTGCAGGAAAGTGCCCCTTCCTGCACAAAAACAATTTCCCCATGGCGCAGGCATCCTTGCACCATGGTGCAAGGGTGCCTGCGCCAGCGCATGGCAGCTGTTTGTGCGCCTGCACAGGGGAGAGCACAGGAATGTGACATGTCATTGTAAATATGTTGCATTCCTGTGCTCTGAAAGTGCCGCAGCATGGCGCAGCCAAAGGGCTTGCGGTGCCGCGCTGCAGCACTTTCTTGTTGATATGCCCCTAGATTTAGGTGTCTGGACAAGAGTGGTGGTGCACTTCTATACTCACCCCAGAAGGTGTGTCAGATAGTAGTCGTCTGCTGCATGCTCCACAACCTGACCTTGCGCAAAAGATCCCCCTGATTTAGGACGACGATGAGCAGCAGTAGCCCCCGCTGCAAACACACACATGCCCAGTGACGATGATAGTGGTGAGGAAGAAGGTGTTGACCTGTGTGAACAGCTCATCACCAACTACTTCCATTGAGTGTAAGTTAGCATTGATCAACTGTGACTGTGTCTGTGCGCTTTGCTGTTGTCTCCCAAACTTTGTGGGTTGTTGCAGGGATTCTGCCCACATACAGAACTATGCACAGGATTATAGGACTTGGGCAGGCAGGGACTGAGTCATCCGACCACCTGTGCACCCATTAGCACAGGACCAAATAGCTATCATGCCCCATTAGCTCTCCTACTCACTGACAGTGAAACAAGCGCTTATACAACACATAACACAACACTGTCACATCCCTCTGGAATCGCGGTAACAAGACACACCCTGTCGCCCTCACTCTTATACTTCTCCACAATAATATCAGTTGAATTCAAGAAACGTCTCTAAATGTTTATTTCAAATAACATGTCCTAACATGCAGTATACGTGCCACAACAAGCAGATTAATGCATCATACAAAAACAGTCAGCATAGAAACATGTCCAGATGTCAGGAAGGGAGAAGTCATATTAATAAGCCCTCATGAGGAAACCCTACGAGCCTATCCCCCTCCCCTTGCTAGAAGAAGTCATGTAATGTATCCCAAACGCCCTCTGGGCTTTGTCAGCAGAGCCCATTCCTCTGCCAATAGATGGTGAAATGTACTGTACTCCATGACAGCGCAGAGAACAAGCTCTGCGGACAGTTCCCATGTGAAAGACATAAACGAAGCAACTTGCAAAACAACAAAGCCATGTATTAAGGTGCGCTACAGCTGCATAATGGAAGCCGGGCTTGTACTAGGCGACAATGTCCACAACGGGCATATAACAGACTACCCTTGCTCAGGTCTGTGGTACCAAGCGAAACAGACCGCAAAGGTAAGCAGAGTCAAAGCGAATGCAGACAGGGCCAAAGTTTGTGATAAATCTGATTGAAGTTCAGAAGGAGGCAAGAAAAGGTCAAACAATATTGATTTAGTTCCAAACATTTGCGGATGCTGGTAAGTGGTTACTAATCCAAGAAAGCACTTGCAGCTTCGTAGGCAATCAGTTCCAATAGACGATCAGAATCAGCTTCAGCAAACAGGACCGTCATCCAATCCAGTACTATGAAGGAACAGATGTGCTCCTCGAACCCCGTGGACAAAAGGAGCATTTCAGGGCAAGCGGGAAGAGGTTCGATGTAGGCATGGCACAGGAGACGTTGTGCAAACCCACATGCGCAGCTGGCAGCCCGTCTGCCACGTTGTAAGGCAACCCATAAACGGCTATCCCCGGAACAGTCCTGGTCGTGGGCCAACAAAGGACCCACCCACAGGTCATAATCCAGATCAGCAAGAGATGTGTTGGAAAGGCAGACATCCATGGCCCATTGAAAGGGGCATCTGCGACAGTAGAACACAGGTTGCACGCAGGTGAAATAGGCATTGCGGAAGGTTAGCCTATAACTGATGCTAAGCACAGCTAATGGCAAAGATCTGAAAATATGCATCATTCGTTCACGGTACAGGTGAAACTGACCGGGGATGGGCTGTACCACAGGATGGGCAGCCATTGCGCAAGAGCTGTAGGAGAACCAGCACTCTGCAGAACAGCCAAGAGAATGATGCTAAACCGTCAAATGCACTAGAAATATTGTATGAATGACCCCCGGTATAACTCCTAAAATAGTCTGAAACAAAGTAACAAGGCCATAGCCCACAAGTTAAAAATGATATGTGCAAGGCCTTCAGTCTCAGACGTTTTTTGATATTTGGTGTATCAGTTCCCCAAAATGAAGTGGGAGAGTCTTGTTTAGCAGTGACTGGATCTCGCAGGAGGTTCGAGCCACCTGCAATTTGAAGGTCTCATGGACTGATGTGAGAGCGCCTTCTTGTAGAAACAAAGGCGCTTTCAGCCTGCTTAACTCTTTGAAGTATGCTTTCATAGTGGGAATGTGAGGCCACAACTAACTATCAACATTCACATATGGGGGAGTGAACAGTACATTGCTACAGCAAGTGACACGTTGTGAAACTGTTACTGTATACGGGAGGCCTGCCCGTAAACCACAGCTGTTTGTGTTATTAAGGATTAGATTAAGCCTGGGCGTAGTTCGCGAAGTAGCGCTACGCGAAGCTACGTGAAGTGCAGTTCGCACTACGCGAGCTGCGCGTAGCACTACGCGAACTGCGTAGTGCGCTGTTTGCGATGATTGCACAGTGCCGGATGCTTGTCCGCACTGTGCAATCATTGAAAAGGGCATCTTGCACAGTGCGGGCTATCTTTTACTGCCGCTCAAGTAGATTTTTACTCGAGCGGCAGCTTTCTCAACGCGGACTGGTAGTTTCTCATCGCGAGCGGTCGCGAGCATACACGACCACTCGCAATGAGAAACCTGACCTCCCCGCGTTGAGAATCTCGCCGGCAGGTTTATTTTCCACGCTCGCGATCGGCAACTTGATGTTGCTGATCGCGAACGAGGAAAAAGTCTCGCTGGGATGTCATTTTGCTTGCTCGCGGTCGCCAACTTGACGTTGAGGACCGCGAGCAAGCAAAAAATGACCGCTGCACTACGATACGCTACGCGTGTTTGCACTGTGCTACGTGCAATTCGCGTTGTGCGAAGTAGCGCAAACTTCGCAAACTACGCGAGCGTAGCGTAGTGCTTTGCCCAGGGTTAGATTAGATGACTTCCGTAAAAAAGGAGATTTAGCGTGGAACTGTTGGCTGGGACAGGTGTCCATCTATGAAAACGGGCAAAAAACAACAATGATACCTTACAAGCCCCGTGTGACTGTACTTAACTTACTGACCACAACAATGTCCCCAAATGACATTTAACAGGATGTGTTTGGATGCTGGCTCTTGTTGGCACACTGCTAAGGGTTACATTCTGCAGTGCTGTGTGAGTTTTTACCAGTTACGTCATGTCCATGTTGATGGTAGTAGGGGGATGGTAGGACACTGCTTCACCTCCCAGCACAGTTCACCCCTTGGCATCCGGGTAAATGCACTGAAGTTAAAATTACTTACTTGAAATGTAGCTGAAGTGTTTCACCAAAGTTGGACAGGGAGAGGTACAGAGACCTGAGAGCATTGTGGCAGCTTTCTCAGCTGACAACAATTTTCAGTTCCTTATCTCTACTGATGAAGGATAATATCCAGGAACACATGTGACTAGAGATTCACAGCACTAATCTGCAACAACCTTGGTGAAACACTTCGCCGGAAAGTCAAGTAAGCTTTTCAAATGAAGTGCATTTACCATGCTGCTAAGTGTTGAACTGTGCTGGGAGGTGAAGTACTGTGCTCCCATCCCCCTTCTGTCCATGGTGATGGTGTTGTCCAGTGTGATCTGGAATGCTTCTTGTACAGTGTTGCCTAGTGCTGTGCCTTAGCTGTCATGCCATCATATGTCAACTCAATGTTATTTTCTTGTGTCGTTCTAGGTTCCTCCGCTCTCTCAATGGATTGTCGCATTCAAATCTTGTGATACATTGCAATGTGAGTTAACATGCAAATTACTATGACAAACATGGTACTAACACAAAGGCATAGTGGTGTGAATAGTGTTTATTTAGACATGAGTGACAGGTGAGGGATGAAGTTGAAAGTGCTGGTACATGGATACTCAGGGTAGAACACACAATGGTGGAATTCCACAGTCCAACAGAACACTCCCATCATTGTGGCAATGTGGGATCGGATGTACAACAAAGTCAATGCTCTGTGCAACACTGGTGACATCAACGGTGGCTCATAGAACTTGTTTTGGAAGGTGCTTTACCACGTGATCCTCCGGTGGTCTTTCTCGGACGTCCCCTCTGCTGTTTGGCAGGAGGGGAACCTGCTGCATGCTCAGAGGTGTCTGAGGAGTCTGTGACTTCTGCCTCACCCCTCCCTGTGGCCACTGTTGAGGTGTTGTGAGTATCATCAGGCTGGCCACTGGGAGGGGTGTCGCTATTTGAGCAGCATGGATGTCCCTCAGAACACCCACAAGCTGGCCCATGTACTCCACAAGTTGTCCCAAGCGTGTGTCCATGGACCTTTGCAGCAGGCGGAGTTCCCGCAGTTGTTCCACAACCTGGCCCATCTGTCCCTGGTTTTGTTGGTATGCACTAAGGACTGTGTTGACGGTGGCCAGGGCCTCAGTCTCAGTGTCCTCCTGTGACTGTCCCCCAGTTGCCCTCCCACCTGCCCTGCAGACACGGACCTGTGGCGTTGCCTGTCGACGCCCCCGCACACTGTCCCCAGCGTTTCCAGGCTGGCTGGTGGTGGTATTGTTGGCAACTGCCACGGGGGCAGTGTTGGAGGCAGCGGTAGTGATGTTGGAGGTGGCTGCCGCACAGGTCGTTGTTGCAGGGGTCAGCGTTGTTGCTGCTGTTGTGGAAGTCGTGGTGGTGGTGGGGACAGTGAGGCCTTGAGACTGATCTTGCATGGCCACACCTGAGGGGCCAGGTTGGTCCTCCTTGTCCGAGAAACGGAGAGAATCAGCATCCGAGAGGTCACCTTCCTGGGGGGGAGACTGGCTCGGCTCGTTGGTCACAGTTTCGCCTGGTTTTGATAGTGAATCACCTGTTGAACCGAGGTTATATTGTCAGCATATTCGGTACACAGCACAACTTTGATGTTCATGTTTTGCACATTTCATTTGAGATGACATGACTTTTGACATTGACATTACTTGGCATTAATAACAGTTTGTCAGCAGTCGAACATGATGTAGAGGTACATACATTGTTCGTTAGCAATGTGACATGGCGTAAGCAACAATTTCATATGTAGAGATATTGTATTTACAAGGACATCTCCTCTGGTAGCAACTTGTTGCTCATCCACTTCAGTTTATGCAAGGATATTTGTGACTTTTGTATGAGTATCTGTCTACTATGATGCCACTTCATGATTTCTGTTGTTCGGTTTTTTACTGACTCTCGCGGTAGGCATGCTCCGCCACCGCTGGGACCGGCATTGGCCCCAATTGAATGATGCAGGATTGCGTTCGCCGCTTCCTGACCTCCGCGGTGCGTCACCGCCTATGAGGAATAGCCATCAGCCAATGGGAACCGCCAGTGGCATACATTTTTGAAACTCGTGGTAGGTGTGCTCCGCCACTGCGGGGACCGGCATTGGCCCTGATTCAATGATGCAGGATTGCGTTCGCCGCTTCCTGACCTCCGCGATGCGTCACCGCCTATGAGGAATAGCCATCAGCTAATGGGAACCGCCAGCGGCTTACATTTTTGAAACTCGCGGCAGGCGTGCTCCGCCACTGCGGGGACCGGCATTGGCCCCAATTGAATGATGCAGGATTGCGTTTGCCGCTTCCTGACCTCCGCGGTGCATCACCTCCTATGAGGAATAGCCATCGGCCAATGAGAACCGCCAGCGGCTTACATTTTTTAAACTCGCGGTAGGCATGCTCCGCCACTGCGGGGACCGGCATTGGCCCCAATTGAATGATGCAGGATTGCGTTTGCCGCTTCCTGACCTCCGCGGTGCGTCACC
The DNA here is from genome assembly GCA_963921515.1 of Calotriton arnoldi. Lineage (NCBI taxonomy): Eukaryota > Metazoa > Chordata > Amphibia > Caudata > Salamandridae > Calotriton > Calotriton arnoldi. The sequence goes on from CAWUFW010004248.1 coordinate 780,899, forward strand.
GCCTATGAGGAATAGCCATCAGCCAATGGGAACCGCCAGCGGCTTACATTTTTGAAACTCGCTGTAGGCGTGCTCCGCCACTGCGGTGACCGGCATTGGCCCCAATTGAATGATCATGTTTTGCACTTTTCATTTGAAATGCCCTGACTTATGAAATTGCCATTACTTGCATTCGTAACAGTTTGTCAGCATTCGGACATGATGTAGAGGTACATACATTGCTCGTTTGCGATGTGACATGGCGTAAGCAACAATTTCAATTGTAAAGATATTGTGGTTCCAAGGACATGTCCTCTGGTAGCAACTTGTTGCTCATCCACTTCAGTTTATGCTAGGATATTTGTGACTTTTCTATGAGTATCTATCTAGTATGCCGCAAATCCTAGATTTCTGTTGTGCTTTTTGTACTGACCTCCTGTGTTTAGTGATGTGTGACTGAGTCTCTATGCATGTGTTGTTTTGATGTGAGCCTTTATGCTTTGAGACAAAGTGACTTGTACATTGGATTTTGGCCACTGCGATTCAGGGATTTGCTTTGAAGTTACATGTGACTTCATCAATGACACTGTGATTCATGTGACCTCTCAATGGCATTATCTGTGTGTGCACTGGCTACAACTTATGGAGCTTTACAGGGTTGGCTGACAAGTGCGGGATGTGGTGGTCATGTCGCTCCATGCTGTTTGGGAGGGAGTACAGGGTGCATGAGCTGACTACCTACCTGTTAAGTGAAGCAGAGGAGGGTGATGGCTGCCACATGGCTGCGGGGTGGGGAGGGTGCTCCATGCTGTTTGGGAGGGAGTACAGAGGGCTTTGTGGGAGTTGTGGTCTTGGAGTCAGGTCTCAACAACCCCCTCCCCAGTGAGATGGCTACCTACCTGTTAGGAGGCACTGTCGACAGTGATGGCTGACACATGGCTGTGGGGTGGGGAGGGTGCTCCATGCTGTTTGGGAGGGAGGCCAGGGTGCATGGGCTGACTACCTACCTGTTAGGTGAGTCAGTGTGAGAAAATGCTAGCCTTGTGAGACACTCATATTGAAAGCGTGCATTCTACATGAGTTTGATTTGGTCTGGCAATTGAGGCTCACTTGTTGTGCACAAAAGTACATTACAGTGGGATGTGATCATTTTGTTTGTACTTCCCAGCCTCCACTCCCCCCTCGATTCCGGTGAGACTCTCGGGATGCAGTATGGCAAGCACCTTCTCCTCCCATTCGGTGAATGTTAGTGGTGGAATGAGAGGGCCGCCACCAGTTCTTTGGGCTGCCTCGTGGTTCCTCTGTGCCCGAGGCTTGACCTGGGCCTTGAGGTCGGTCCACCGCCTTTCGATGTCACGTAGTGTGCTTAGGGTGGTCCCTACTGCATTGACTTTGTTGTAGATCCTAGCCCACATCTGATTTTTGTGCACAATGGGTGTCTGTTGGACCAGGTTCCCATACAAATGTGGTTCTACCCAGATTATCTCATCTACCAGCACTTTCAACTCTGTGTCTGAGAATTTTGGCATTTTGGGATTGGCCATGGTGCAAATGAATGAAAGGTGCAGCGTGTAAGGTGGTGATGAGGATGTGTCAGGTGTGTCAGGTGTTTGGATGTGAAGTGGTGGTGTGTGGAGTTGTGTGGGTGTGATGGTGTGCTGTGTGCCAAAATGGTGTCCTGTCTCTCTCTGTGCCTATTTTGCAAAGGATGCTGGTCCAGGAAGGGGTTGGTTTAAAAACTGTGGTATGTGGGTGTGTCCACATGAGTGATGACCACCAGGTGTATCTTCCATGCTGACCATGGCTTTCATTTCAGGAATGCATTTGTTGTGTGTCATTGGTGCGTGTCTGATGTTATTGAGGGCTGTGGATAATACAGGCACACTTTGAGCATTGTAGTGAAGTTTGTACCGTCCACCATTCATTTGGCCTGAGCGAGACCACGGTGGTCGGAACAGCCATGATCGTTACACCAGCTCCGCTTTCTCATCGTGATTAGCCGTGCAGTCATTCCGCGGGAGGTGCAGCCTTTTTGGTCCATTGATCAGCTTTCCCCGACTGCAGCGGTCGGATTTGCAGCTTTTCCGAACGTGGAGGGTGGACTTTTGTGGACTCCATTTGCCGCGGACGGACTTTACGTGCTTTCCATCGTAATATGACCAGCGGAAATGCCACGGTACAATCGGATGGTTTTTTCCCACAGGCGCGGCGGTCAGAAGGATTTTCCGTCCGTCATCGTAATGACCCCCTAAATGTATACCTAACCTACAGTAACCAATTACATATAACTCAAACATCAAAGAACACAGAAAACAATTGTAAGGCCATGGTGTAATTTGGGGGGCCTACAACCTCTGGTCCATCTGTGTCACTGTTCCCTGTAAGGTGGACACCATCTGCATCAGGTTGGCCAGCTGCAACTTAACACCTGCCAGCTTTAGGTTCAAGTCCTGCTGGCCCTTTTCTAGTTTTTCCACCTTTGCCAACAGTTGTGGACGAAGAATGTCAGAGGGTGCAGCAGCAGATCCAGGTGGGAGAGCAGTGGAGGGGCCAGAGAGTTGGGCTGAGGAAGGTCCAGGTAGGGGAGAAGTGGTAGGTCCAGAAGTTTGGGCAGTTGAGGGTCCAGGCAGTGAAGACGAGGATGTTCCGGGTTGTGGGGAAGTGGAGGCTCCTGCTACTGGTTCACGTAGAGTAACTAGTCCAGCCGACAAAGCCTGGGTTTTCTGGGAGCCTCTTTTGGATGGTTGAGTCGGAGGTGGTGACATCCAGCTTCCTGCAGCATTGGCCTTCTCATATTGTCTGTCCATTTGGCGGTAAAAAACATGCAACATGGCGAATGTTTCCGGTATCTGTTGAGCCTGATCCTGTACAGTCGTTCATCGGCTGGGGTCATGTTGGCTGTCATAGAGGGATGACATATACATCAGTCAACGCTTACACATTAACACTTGTACACATTCACAATCAAGCAATTTTAGGTTTGGCATAAGAAGCATGGGATGGCAAACAACCTTACATCTCTCTAAACATCCTCTTTGTAAAAAGATGACCATCTAAGCACTTTATGTGGTACCAGTTAAATTCGACATTGATGTGGTTGTGTTAGTACATGGTCAGACATTGATAATCCAAATCAGGATGTAAACATGTGCATATGAGGCTCAAAGTTAGGATATGCAGACATGTGCACCTGGTATGGTACACATAGTTTATGTATGTACACTCAAGGGCCTGATTTTACACATGGCAGAGAGTACAACATATGTGCTAGCAGTTTAATATATTGTGTGTTGGCTTATACATTCATGTATATTCTCTTGCTACTGTTGATTTTGCAAATAGCAAGTACACAGGACATACACCAAGCACCATATTTGATCTGGATGCCATTGTGACTGATTCATTAATTTTTTCAGTAGTGCTGCGCCACATGCATTCCTGCAGTGCTGCCCAACGTCAAAAGAAAAGGCCAGGAATGTGCCATTTCCATAATATACGGTGCATTCCTGTCCTTTTCCCCTGTGCTGGCATATAATGCTCTGCTGTGCGTCAACGCAGGCACCTTTGCACCATGGTGCAAGGGTGCCTGCATTGCATGGATGATCATTTTTGTGCAGGAAGGAAAACCTTCATGCACAGAAAGAATCACAAGAATTAGTTTCCTCTTTTATTTGTGCTGCAGAATGCAACACACATAGAAAAAGGATAAGTTAGGAGATATAAAGATATTTCTCATCGTTGTGCCTCGCTTACGCCTCCCCTGGAGAGGCACAAGTTGTTTGCGCTGCCTCAGAGTTAAAATGTGTCGTAAATCGGGGGCAGTGTCAAAAAGCCATGAACGCTGCAGGGAATGCCACCAGCAACACCCACTGCATGCCCCTGCCATGCCGAAAACTGCATTAAAGTGAACGATATTTGCAAGGCAGCATTAAGCCAAAAATTAGTGGTTAAGTGCTGCCTGCTAAATATTGAGCTTGGTCCTGCGCCAATGGAGTGTCACAAAAAGTGACGCAGCTGCGGGGCAAGGTGCTTATGAATAAGCCCCCATATAGTCTGTGAGTATTGCTTAGATTTTGGTGCTGGACAGTGCCACAAGAAATCTAACTGAGCAGCTCTGCATCATGAAAAGATATGGAAAGCATCATGTCAAGTAGATTTGGTGCATTCCTGTCCAACCACCAAACACAGATGCACACACAGCAGCCAATTGCCAACGCAGGCCTCCTTGCACCATGGTACAAGTGCCCATGTGTTGGTACATGGCAGACCAGTGTATGCTGGTGCAGATGAAAATAGCAGTAATTCACTCATTCTCATTGATATGTTGCATTCATGTTCTTTAGTAGTGAAGCAGGCTGGCACAGTACTTATCTTTGTGGTCATGCTAAGCCCCAGAGCCATAAGATATAGCCAGTGCAGCATTTAACTTCTGAGTCAAAGTGGTTGCTTAGGTCAAGCCTGAAATTTTTCATAAGTGTCTTCTGTCAGTACAGCTCTGATGACAAAAGTTTTCAATACTCTGAGTGATGGTCTGGTCAATAAAAAACTAATTCTGAACTTTGACATCTTAGAGGCAGACACAACCAAGGGGTGAACACAACTAATCTGATTTAAGACTGTAAATAGGGTGTTAGGTCACAATTAAACCACAGGCATTATGTGACTATACCACTGTTCATGTCAGCTGACAAGTGTAATGTCACCTATGCCACATAACTGGTATAAAAGTGTGGCATCTATACAAGGATGCCATTAACTATTATTAACAGTTAGTAAATGGGCTGAAGTACATATGGATGTCAGGATTGACATACAATATTCTGTGTGAGTGGGATGAATATGTGCCATGCTGACAATCCTTCAAGAAGATGCAAATGGTAATAGGGTTCAGGTAAGGTATTATAAGCCGTGTAGTTGTCATGTGGAATGTACTCTATGTAACAACACACATTTCTCTTGAGATCTCTTAGCACCTGTCTACATCAGCTCTGAAGTAGCATGTCTGTTGATAGGTGTCAGTCATGTGTGACATATCACAAATGACATGTGTCCAGACCAATATACGTTTTTGGTCCACAATTTGTGTTCAGTAGGTAACTGGCTTCATCCTCTACTTCTGGTTCAACTATTTTCATGTATCATGTTGACATTGATTATCCAAGATATCTGTTACAGACAATGTGTGCTTCATTTATGATGTTTTGACGTAGGGCAGCGTGAGCAAGGAAACTTTCTGCACTGCCCTGTGTCAACACATCATAAATGTGGGCCAGAAAATGTCGTCAGCCATGGGCACATTAGACGAGGACCTCCTTTGGTTTTCCATGAACATGTGTGGTGCAACTGTGCTACCTAAAATGCTGATGCCTCTGGCATGTCTTCAAGCAAAGCATGTATGTGGAGAAACTCTAGCCAAACAGTTGTTAATTTCAATGAGGTGACACTCACCAGTGGCATTAGGATCCCAAAAGCTGTCCATCTTTTCCTGTGTGTATGGCTGTGGATCACCTACAAGACAAACATATGGTACATTGATCAGTGAATGGTGTACAGTTGCACAGTGAACATGATGAGCATAAAAGTTAGAGGCATCTTCACAAGGGAATGACAGAGAGTCGCATAAAGATCAAAATTCTAGCACCATGTCCTGGCTAATTCCTTTACAAAGGAAGCAGCCTCTTTCATGAGATATGTCACACACATGTGCTCACATTTGTACTGGTGATCAATTAAGCTGCCAGACACAAAGACAGGCACCCTTGCACCATGGTGCGAGTGTGTCTGCGCTGCAGTGATGATTGATTGTGTGCAGGAAGGGACACCTTCCTGGGCAAATTCTAACAATTCATCCAATATCCTCCAGCTATGTGTGCTGCAGAATGCAGCACACATAGAAAAATGAAAAAGGGGAGAAATTGAAACATTTCTCCTTGGTGCACCTCCCTAACGCCACCCCTGGGGTGACGTTAGATTTTGACACATTCCCAGATATATGATTTCTCATACATCTGGGAGTGTGTCAGCTTCAGTGGTTGCTGCATTGTAACTACCACCCATCGAACAACCATGGAATGCCCCTTTTACACAGTGTTCTGTGTGAAAGGGGCATATGTTGACAAGGTGAAGCAAAGCAACATGCAGTGATTTTTCATGGACTTCTAAATATGTGCCCCTTTCACACAGAACACTGTGTGAAAGGGGAGTACCATGGTTGTTGCTGTGAGCGTTCCATCGCAACAATCATGGAATCTGACACACTCCCAGATGTATGAGAAATCGTATATCTGGGTGGCATTAGGGAGGCGCACTGAGGAGAAATGTTTTTATGTCTCCCATTTTTCCTTTTTCTATGTGTGCTGCATTCTGCAGCACACATAGTAAGAGGATATTTGATGGATTGTTAGATTTTGCCCAGGAAGGTGTCTCTTCCTGCACACAATCAATCATCACCACAATGCAGGCACACTTGCACCATGCTGCAAGGGTGCCTGCGTTGGCGCATGGTAGTCCATTGTGTGCAGGCGCTGGGGAAAAGGGCCGGGATGCACCATATATCATGAAAATGGCGTATTCCTGCACTTTTGTTTTGTCGTAGGGCAGTGCAGCAAGATTCCTGGCGGTGCTGCCCTACGTCAAAATCTCATAAATGAGGGCCATGGACCAAAATACTGTAAATACAGCGCATCCAAGATGTTGCAATGAGGGCGCAAGAAAAGTAGTCACATGGCTGTTTTAAAACAGAAATGCAACACTTTTCATAAATGAGGCCCTAAGTTCCATCTGCGCAAGGGCCCTCATAAATGAGGCCCTGATATGTGTGGCCCTACTAAACTGCGTGACATAGGTTGGTTACATTATGTTTCCCTTGAGACCATGTGCCACGCATTGTGATGTATTGTCAAATTTGAGTTAGGATTTCCTTATGCTCTACTCAAATATTCCGCCACATGCCACTTGCAAATAATTAATGTGAACATCTTAGTTTAGCAACAGGAATAAGCCAAAAGCTCATTGTGTAAGTCAACCTACCTATTATTCCAGATACTTCAAGCCCCAGATTGTCCAGGAGATCCTGTTCGCGGTTCACTATGTCCGCCAAGCAATGTTTGTATTGGCGCAGGTTCCTGTACACACCAAAGATCTGCTGCATCGAGTACTGCACCTTCTCCCACCATGCAGGGCCGGACCGGCCGTAGCGGGCACCGGGTGTTTCCCCAGTGGGCCGCCAGCGTGTGGGCCGGTTTTGGGCTCCTGGGGGCCGTTTTGTTACCGGGGGCCAGCAATATAGGCCCCCTGTAACAAAATCGGCAGAAAGCGGCCCTAACAAACAGCTTGGCCGCACTCCCCCTCCCCCCAGGGAGGCCGGCCGAGCAGTTTGCCAGGGCCGGTTTCGGTTCCCAGTCCGGCCCTGCCACCATGTCTTCCTCTCCTGGGTTGGGTACCCCCAGAGTACCCTACCTCCGCTCCCAATCATGTTGGGGAGATAGTGGACAGTGAGCCACAGTAGGCCCGCAAACTCCTGCTCAGTCAGGTTCCTGAACCTGCCCGACATTTTATTTTTTTATTTTTTTATTTGAAAGGTTTATATAGCGCTGGCTAGACCTGGGGTATCAGAGCGCTTTACATGAGAAAAGGAGTCAAGAAAAACAGTTGTTCATGGTAAAAATAGAACAGGCAAGTACATCACTCGATAAGTTAAAAAAAAGGGGATAAAAAGTACTTGACATGAAAAGAAGCAATCAAGGGGAGCAATTTTTCAGGGAACACCAAACAAACAGGTACATCTCACATTGAGTTATGGGGGCAAAATTCTGGGAGGTTAACAGGAAAAACACGTCTAAGTAATATAAATGGGTGAACAACTTAGGGCAGAGAAGAGAGTATCAGTAGGGAAGAATAAAAGGTATAGGTAGGGGGTAATGGTAGGAGAGGGGTGAGGGGTTCAGGAGAGGTTAAGGTCAGAGTAGAACAGGATGAGATGTAAAAAGGAAGAGCGAAGTGAAAGCCAGGAATAGCAAAAGAAAACCAATGCAGGGAAAACAAAATGCAAGGTAATAGGAGTGAATTAAGGACCCCAAAATTTATTGAGAAGGTGATGTTTTAGGTCTTTTTTAAAGCTGAGGTAGGAGGGGTTACAGCGCAGATCCCTCGGGAGGGCATACCAGATGTACGGAGCATTTCCAGAGAAAGAGCGAGATTGAGTGGTTTTCTTTTTTAAAAGCGGGGGAAGAAGGAGGAGCGCCGTGGTGCTTCTCTTGCAAAAAATCCACAAAACACCCTAAGAACAATATTTAAAGACTATAAAATAGACTAACCCTTCCCCCTATAACTAATAACAAATACCTCTATGAAGATGAACACCCCTTAATAAACAACAGAAAATGCCACAATACACAACTACACAACAATTTAGACACTATATGGACACAATGGACAATGCACAGACAGAGAAACAACTTTCACACAACACCAAACTCACCAGCAAGCAAATCCAACCTCCTACACCAAGCACAGACAAGAAGACAGTTTAGGTTTAGGGATTTGTAAAGCGCATGGCTACCCGCAGGCATCCCAGCGCTGGCAGTGAAAGAGAAAGTGAAAGGAACTTGGTACTTCCTGGATTGCAGCATGGTAGGCCCATGACATCATATCCTGTGTGGATGCGACATGTTTTTGACGTATGCGTAACTTTTCACCATGTGCGTCACAAGTTCTGACGCATCGCTCAACTCTGACGTTAATAGTAAGTTACGCATTTTAAGAAGCATTGTTTTGCACGCAGAACAACTGATGCGTGTTTTCCGGCAGACATAAATGTGTCTCAAGTGTCACATTTGTTAGGAATGCGTCAATTTCAGTTGTAAATTATTTCAGATGAGGCTAAATTTTGCAAATGCATATTTGACATAGACTCTTTTGTATCTCATCAGTGTCCCTGTTGCTTGTTTTTCAGGTGTGCAGACAGAATATCGAGTTGGAAATGTCGAACTACAGAAATATCGAGTCCTAAATATCGTGAGTCAGAAATATCGACAGCAAGAATATCGAGGTCAAGAATATCGATTTTAAAGTAAGAAATATCGTTTAAAAAAATAGAAGTCATTAATATCGTTTGCAAAAGTATAGTTGTTTAAAATATCGATTTTTTTAATTCGTGTTATGATTTTAGTATATATTTTAAATGTATGTGATGTATTTTTTTGTACAAGAATTGTTTATGTTTTTTAATAAATGTGTTAAATTTTTAGTAGTTATCAATTTTATTTTAATTACATTTTAGCATTTTTTAGTTACGTAGCGGGTTGTGGGTTTATAGGGGAATAGGGTGGGAAGTAATTTAATTATAATAAATTAATGATTCTTTTTATTATTTAATCTTTATTTAATTGAGATTTTATAGTGTTAATTGTGGGAAGTAATTATTATTAATTAATTATTAATTGGTTGTTAATTAATATTAATTAATTAATTGCTAATTAATTATGGTAATTGTGTAATTTTTAGGTGTGGGTTGTGGGGTTTTAGGGGTAAAGGGTGGGAAGTAATTTATTTTTAATCAATTAATATGTTGTTAATTAGTATTAATTAATTAATTGAAAGTTAAATATGGAAATTGTGTAGTTAATTTTAGGTGCGGGTTGTGGGGTTTATAGGGGTAATGGGTGGGAAGTAATTTATTTTTGATTATTTAATAATTAGTTGTTAATAAATATTAATTAATTAATTGTAAATTAATTATGGAAATTGTGTAATAAATTTTAGGTGAGGGTTGTGGGGTTTATAGAGGGTAAAGGGTGGGAAGTAATATATGTTTAATTAATTAATAATTAGTTGTTCATTAATATTAATTAATTAATTGATATTTAATTAGGGTAATTGTTTATTTTTTTGTGTGTGGGTTTTATTTTTATAGGGGCAAAGGGTGGGGAGTAAATAAGTTTTACTTACTTTATAATTAGTTGTTAAATACTATTAGTTTTTAATTGAAAATATGTTTTAATTGTATAATACATTTTTTATAGTTTAATTTTAGCTGTGGCTTGTGGGGTTATAGGGGTAAAGTGTGGGAAGTTTATGAATTTGTATGAGTTTTAATTTGTTTTTTAATTAATAATATTTCTTTAATTGGTAATTATGTTAATTCTGTAAGTACATTTTTATTTTTTATTTAGATGTGTGTTGTGAATTGTGTGGTGTTATAGGGTAGGACATTAAAAAAGTAAATTTATGTAGTAAGTAATGTTTTTGTTTCTAAATAATTTCTAATTAAAAATATTTATTTGTATGCAAATTATTTTTTATTTTGTTTAATATAATATTTGTAGGTATTTATCATATGCATTTAACATTATAATATGATTTTTAAAAATTTGTAATATTAAATATATTTGTATTTTAATTTTTAACATATTTATATATACATATATATGTTTAAAAAAAAATTGTTGGTTATATTGTGTTTATTTTTAATTTTGAACTGACTGGAGTGAGAATATTAATTGTTACTCCTCCACAATCCAACACTTTCCCTACTGTTGCACTGATTGGAGTGGGAATAGTAAATTTTACCACACCCCTATCCAACACATTCCCTACTGTTGCACTCACTGGAGTGGGAATAGTAATTTTTACCCCTCCTCTAGCCAACACTTTCCCTACTGTTGCACTCATTGGAGTGGGAATAGTAATTTTTACCCCTCCGCTATCCAACACTTTCCCTACTGTTACAATTATTGGAGTGGGAATAGTAAATGTTATCCCTCCGTAATCCAACAATTTCCCTACTGTTGCACTGACTGGAGTGGGAATAGTAATTTTTACCCATCCGCTATCCAACACTTTACCTACTGTTGCACTCATTGGAGTGGTAATAGTAATTTTTACCCCTCCGCTATCCAACACTTTCCCTACTGTTACACTTATTGGAGTGGGAATAGTAATTTTTACTCCTCCGCTATCCAACACTTTCCCTATTGTTGCACTCACTGGAGTGGGAATAGTAATTTTTACCCCTCCGCTATTTAACACTTTCCCTACTGTTGCACTGACTGGAGTGGGAATAGTAAATTTTATTCCTCCACTATCCAACACTTTACCTATTGTTGCACTCACTGGAGTGGGAATAGTAAGTTTTACCCCTCCGCTATCCAACACTTTCCCTACTGTTGCACTCATTGGAGTGTGAATAGTAATTTTTACCCGTCCACTAACCAGCACTTTCCCTACTGTTACACTCACTGGAGTGGGAATAGTAATTTTACCCCTCCTCTAGCCAACACTTTCCCTACTGTTGCACTCATTGGAGTGGGAATAGTAATTTTTACCCCTCCGCTATCCAACACTTTCCCTACTGTTACAATTATTGGAGTGGGAATAGTAAATTTTATCCCTCCGTAATCCAACAATTTCCCTACTGTTGCACTGACTGGAGTGGGAATAGTAATTTTTACCCATCCGCTATCCAACACTTTACCTACTGTTGCACTCATTGGAGTGGTAATAGTAATTTTTACCCCTCCGCTATCCAACACTTTCCCTACTGTTACACTTATTGGAGTGGGAATAGTAATTTTTACTCCTCCGCTATCCAACACTTTCCCTATTGTTGCACTCACTGGAGTGGGAATAGTAATTTTTACCCCTCCGCTATTTAACACTTTCCCTACTGTTGCACTGACTGGAGTGGGAATAGTAAATTTTATTCCTCCACTATCCAACACTTTACCTATTGTTGCACTCACTGGAGTGGGAATAGTAAGTTTTACCCCTCCGCTATCCAACACTTTCCCTACTGTTGCACTCATTGGAGTGTGAATAGTAATTTTTACCCGTCCACTAACCAGCACTTTCCCTACTGTTACACTCACTGGAGTGGAAATAGTAATTTTTACCCCTCCGCTATCCAACACTTTCCCTATTGTTGCACTCACTGGAGTGGAAATAGTAATTTTTACCCTCCGCTATCCAACACTTTACCTACTGCTGCACTGACTGTAGTGGTAAATTTAAGTTTAAGGATTTTTAAATAGTTTAACGTTTTAATTTATAATAGAATGTTTTTTTAATAGATTTTATGTTATTGGTATATATATATATATATATATATATATATATATATATATATATATTTGTAAATTTTTATATAATTGTAAAATTATAAAATAAATTAAAATTAATAGTTTAATAATTGTTCAAAAGTTATTATATATATATGTATATTTATTATTATGTATGTGTTTAACTTTTTTAATTAAGTTTATTTGTTATATTTGTTAAAATGTATATTAAATCTACTTTATTTTTTTAAATCAATTTTATTATTTAATATATTTATTATTTATTATTTTATCTTAATTATGTATTTATATATATATATATAAATCGATATTTAGTACAACTATATTTTTAACATCGATATTTTTTTTCTCAATATTTTTGTACTTACCTGTTTAAGTATAGGAAGTCGATATTTTTGCATTCTATGTTTTTTCTTCTATATTTTTTACATCTATATTTTTTACATCGATATTCTGTCAGTGAACCTGTTTTTCATTGTGCAAAAATTGACGTTTCATCTTCCAACGTCAATTTTGGACTGATAGGTGAATGTGCAAGGGTGTGATTTTGACGTAAGATGCTCAAACGCAATTTTTAGGTGCAAGTCAGTTTTGACATGGGCCTTATTTGACGTTAGGTGCTGATACCTTTTCATTCTCTGACATCAAGTTCAGCAATATTCCAGTGGATGCTTCTGCATGACTTTACTTTCAAATTTGTTTAGTTACATCCAAATTGTCAACGTTCAGAAAATCTTTTTATGTTTCAAACTGTAGTGTGACCTTTCATACTATGGTGTCACCTTCACATATGTACTTTTTTGTTTCAAACCTATGTAATTTTTATAGGCATGTTTGATTACTTACACCTGGCAATGGACAGTACCCAAGGACTCATTTAAGAGCTTTTGGTGTAGGGAAGCACTGCAAGGTATCTTGCTGCGCTGCCCTACGTCAAAACAAAAGGGTAGGAATGTGCAGTATCTATGTGAGATAATGCGTTCCGGTCCTTTTCCCCTGAGCTGGCACACAATGGTCTGCTGTGCACCATTACAGGCACCTTTGCACAATGGTGCAAAGGTGCCTGCATTGCAGGGCTGATTGATATTGTGCAGGAAGGGACACCTTCCTGCACAATATCAATCAATTCAGGCCATTACCTCTTTCTATGTGTGATTTCTGGCGCACACATAGAAAATGGAAAAAACAAGGAGATCTACTTTTTGCACCTCCCTAACACCAGCTCTGGGGTGGCGTAAGAGTTTTGACAAATTTCAAGGTTTTTGATATCTTGGAAATCTTAAAATGTGGCAAATACCATGAGAGATGCGTGGGGACACCCACAGCAAAACCATGGAACTCCCTTTCTTGCAGTGTTCTGAATGAAGGGGATATATTGGCAAGGCCATGAAAAGCCACGCAATGTGGCTTTATGTGGCCTTGTATATATGCCGGTAAACATTGCTCCACCGGAATGTCAAAACAGTGACGTTCCTATGCCACAGGCCCATAGTTTTCTATCAATGGTGGCTTATGCCTGACATCCGACATGAGTGTACATTTCTGAGGGCTACTCCAAGTCTGTTTGTCTGCAATTCAAAATATTTTAGGTGACATGTAATGTACACACAGGCAAGTACTAGTTTTAGACTTTTATTGTGAAGTTGCAAATGCAAATCAGGTTGTATGAGGATTAATGACACATTCCTATTATGAAAAGAAATTATAAACAATGTGGGCATGTCTGCGTATGCCTGCTGCTGTGTTAGGATTTAGTGGAGCCTGGGCATTCTACTCGTCAGCCTCCTCCATATGCTCAGTAATTTGTATGTCATCATCACAGGGGACATTTGTCTGCACACATATGTTGTGCAGTATTGCACATTCCAAGATCATTTTGCAGACAGTTTGTGGTGAATACAGCAAACAACCACCAGAAATGTCCAGGCACCTGTACCTGGCCTTCAGCAGGCCAAAGGTCCTTTCGATGATGTTTGTTGCCCTGTGCAGATCCTGGTTGTAGGCCATTTCCGGGGCCGACTGTGGGTTTCCATAGGGTGTCATGACCCATGGCTGGATCCCATATCCCTGGTGTTGAAAAATAGAGACACATATAATACTGCTACAAGACGGGCCATATGGCTTGCGTGTTGTTCCCTTTTCAGACATGCCTTTTAGTTTGTTGACATATTAGTGTGCTAATATACATGCCCCATGTGCCAGCGGTGCATCACTTTTAATATGTGAAAAAGAGACATACTGGCAGCACAAAGGGCTTGTAAATTTGCCCCTTGTTTAATTGTTCCACCATAGGTACCTGTGGACATGGGAGAGCTGTGCCACAAAGACAGCTTCATGTTCCCATGATTAGACACTAATGTGTGTTTTGTCGTATAGTTCCTATAGTACCCCAGCAGGACCTGTGCGTTTGGATAACATAAACCGTGGGCTTGGTGGCAGACTGACTCTGTACACCGCGTATGTTAGCCGGATTTGCATTAGCTAGCTCACAGTGCCACTAGAATCTCCTCTTATCGGGGAGAGATTAGTTTCTGGCAACCTTAGATCATGACAACCCTGATTCCTCAGAATCATGGAAACAATGTACTACTTTTCGCTCAGTCACTCATGCTTACTTATTCGGTTTGTCTCAGAGAGTTACACAGAATAAACAGTCTGGGCGTTTCAATAAGTATTTATTGAACAGTTGTTATTCTAGTGTAAAATATATGTGCTGAAGCAACCAGCAGACAATAGCAGAGATATATTATCAGCAGTACGATAAAAGTGAAGGGATAGAACAGTTCTACCATATTGCAATAATCATGAATACATACATGAATATAAAGAGCATTATGAAAAGTGTGCATACTCCTACGATGCCTAACTAGATGTACCTGAGTGTACCTAGCATATGTGTAGGTCTAAAAGCCTAAGAGCCAAGAATCCTTCTAGGATTTAGTCGAACCCCCATACCTGAATAGAGAGAGTGTGGGACCCCGTCCTGGTCTCGAGTTGGACACCCCGCAAGGGCTGTGTTAGACCGCTGTCAGCTGGAGCGATTGCATGCAGGAGCCTCAGCGTCTCTGGTCAGTGTGTCAGCATGGAAGTCTTGGTTCCCTCTATCTTACCATGGCAAGATGTGGTGTATTTATACCCTAAAGTGTCTCGTCCCTCAGTATAGTTTGTATTGGTCTTTGTTAGACATGAGGAAGATGTCAGGGGTGAACTTTGTACATCCATATTATGCGGGAGATGTAGCTGGTGAATACTCATGCATAATTTATGAGCACATTGTAGGCCTGTGTTCGGGAAAAACCCTGCAGTGTTCTAACCACAGACTAGATAACGTTCAACCCTCAGAGCTCGTTGTGTACTGTAGGGAACTAATGTAGGTGAAAGATCATGCCTATATAAGGGCATAGGAGATCATGACTATAATAGAGCATAGACGATTATGACCAAAATAGGGCATATACGATTATGACCATAATAGGGCATATGCGAATATGACCATATACGGCATATATGAACGCGTCTATATTAGGGCCTCTATATGAAACATAACACCCACTCCACTTTCGAATTGGATGACAATGACCATACTTAAAATCTGGACAATTTAAAAATTCTCTTAAAAACAGCTAAAAACATGGTTTTTAAAAAGACATTTCAAAATGATTAAAATGTTAAAATTCAGCTATTCTTTTGTTGCCACTTGAAAAAAGTCAATTCTGTTTCATTTATAAAAGTTGCATTACTAGAAGCAGAAGAAGGCCATTCTTTCTCAAGTGAAAGTGTCAATTTAGGAAGTGTTCCATATTTAGTTCGTTTATTTATGAAATGAAATAGAGAAGCCGAATTCTTTCCCAGGACGCGATGAGCCAATTCCAGATTAAGTGTCCTGGCTGGGAGATACAGCATTATCGGTGTTAGCTACTGCAGACGACAAATCCAACGCCTCACAGAGAACGTCAATCGCACATAGATGGAATTCAGCACGTCAATCGCACATAGATGGAATTCAGAACTACCAACAGTCGGTGCTGAGGCAGCTTGAGCGGCAGTTGTTCCCTGAGTGCCTGTGGAGGAGCCACCTAACCCAGCAGGAGCAAACGGCATCTGTGGATTCTCAAGGAATGCGTTCATCAGAATTGGAAGACGCTGGGGACAACGCAGAGCATGGGCCTTTAGGGGGTCCAGCATAGCATCCATGTCCGGAGGCGTATCTGATGGAAACGTTAGACAGAGATCCAACGTGCATTCTTCTCCGCAAAACAGGCATCGAAGAACAGGTAAGATGCAGTCCACCCAGACTGGTCTAAACGATAGAAACCAGGAGGCGTTCAGTTCTCTTAGGCAAGGTATTCGCAGAAGCTGTACCATGCGTTCACGGTACTTCCGCTCCATGAGTACGTTCGCCATTTCCTCGGAAATTGGGCCGTCCATTGCGTAGCAGTAAGATTACAATCAGGACTCCTGCAATTAGGAATAGGATAAGCGGGAGACCTCCAAACATGCTTCCCAATACGGAGTGTATAAAATTTGGGATTACTCCGAGGACTGTCTGAAAGGTGCTTAATAGTCCTGACCCTATGGTCTTAAATAGGTGTACAATACCGCTCGTATCAGACATGTTAAAGATACGACCCACCATTTCTGCGAAATGAAAGGGGCAGTTCGAACGTATAAGCGCCTGTATCTCAGTCGAGGTCCTTGCAACTTGAAGTTCAAAGGTTTCTCGAGCGGAGGTTAAGGGCACGGGTTGCTGTAAAAGCATGGCTTTCAGTCTGCTCAAAGTATCAAATTGTATGAAGGAAACATTCAATGAAGGCCATAACGGCGCCTCCCTGACTGTGTTCAGTGGCGGAAACAATACTTGCATACAGCAAGTAACCCTGGAGTTAACAGTGACCAGATAGGCGACGCCCAGAAGCATCCCACAGCAACCTTGATCGTTTAGCATCAAGTAACTCCCATTCGAGAGCAGCTGGAAAACCGGCGTGATCATGGCCGCTGGGGTCCCTGACATGTGGCAAGATAGATTCGCTACCGAACCACTACATGCTCCGTGCAGAGAAATATCCTGACACATGAGAGAACCGCTTAAAGCGTTCTTGCAGTTTTTACCACTCAGATACACTTCTCGATCCCCATTCCGGCATCGATATCTATATGGTAACTACCAAGTTTCCTTAATGTAACCCTTACCCATTTTTTCATATTTGCCTGCCTGCCTTTGCTCAAGGCAATATTGAAACTGAAACGTAGTGACCGGCAGAGTGATTTGGCCATGAATTAGCCATTCAGTTGAAGGTAATTTGGCTACACTGAATGGTAACCTTTCCAGTTTCTCAATACGCAGCATTGTATACTTGGCACCCCTTTGTGCCATTTCTGTCTGTTTATCAGTTAGATTGTATTCTGAAAACAGAGACGTGGTGTTTATAAAACGCCAGGGCACATAGACTGCACGCAAAGATTGCAGCGTCCAGCTTAGCATCATAATAGAACGTAATTGGGATTGCCCGTGTTGTAACAAGGCCAGATCTTGTTCTAATATGTCGATTGCCGAAGACACAATGTTGCCTAAGGAGTAAATCCTGGAGGTCAAAGTTGTTAACCCATTATCCACTACAGCTAATGCCTTCTCTAAGTTAATACGGTCTATTTCCCGTATCCTTTCTGCGGCCTCTTGTTGGGATATTTTCCAGTTTTCATTATAATAGGCGTAAATGCCAGCATATATGAAACATTTCTGAGGTGTTTTCCTTGGGCCTGACAAGAAATCCCTAAGGTCCACATCAGGTGTGAGTAAGGTCAAATGATTTTTTACTTCTGTGAGTGATGAGGTCTCTAGCCAATCAAGGCACAACTTCCCAACACTATAGGATGCCACTACCCCTGGGTGTTGTCTTTGTACATAGCGTGTATCTGGCCTACTGATACTAAACCCCTCGGGTATACCTAGGAATCTCTGTTGACATGTGTTTGTGTCAATGGGCCAAATCAGCCATTCTGTCCAATTGGGATCTGACCTGTTGTACTGGAGCATGCCATCTAATCCTACCCCATGTGTAGTTGAATTCTGCCCCCCACCCATCTGTGATGGTGCTGGAAACCCCGGTGTGTTCATTTCCTTGTTCTTGGCTATTCCAAGACAGGATGTCTGTTGCACAGTGTCATTTAGAAATATTATCTGCTGTGGAATGAGGCATGCTCTAAAAAGCACTTCTGTTCCCTGGACCTGCCAGTCCCTAGAACCCCAGATTGATTTTAAATCTATAGTGTCCTTCCATAGGTCGAAACCCTGTGTAGACAACTGGGCCATAAAGGAAGCAGAGTAAATCTGTTTGGTGTTAGTCAACATAATTTTCTGTGCTGATGTTGTTGCCACTTTGTAATAAAATGACTTTGGGTCAGATGTATTAAACCCTGAAAAGTATGTGAATTTCTGTGCAAAAGTTTGCGAACTACCTTTTGGAGGTGTTGGGCAGTGTTCCCACTGGTGGTATTCAAATACATTTCTAGGTGTTATGGATTTGTGCAAGAAATGATGACCATAATGTTGGTAACAGTACAATGTATTATAGTCTGAAGTACCTTCTAACATTTCATTGTTCGGAAATGCTGCAGTTCTTTCTAAATCAGACATTAAATTATTCACAGTTTCAGTGTCCCAATCATCAGACAATTTACTGGAGGTAATGATATCACTTAAAGAAATTTTAAATACATGTTTAAGCTTTAAAAGTTCAGTCGGACCGAATATATCGAAATCAATCTTGTCCCATACTATACCGTCCGGTATAGGAACTACTGTGATGTTCACTGAAGACAAGTCTCTTGGTTCACGATGTGAAGACTGGTGTGGTTTTAAAATCAGATTGACTCTTTGGGCTGTAGAGCTCTGCTGGAGATATTGTCCATTAATAAGCATACCAAAAGTTATAATTAAACCTAGCCAGAAAAGAAAAAATAGAATCCCAGTGATATACCATAGTTCTATCCAAGGTGACACCAGGTAAGTCTTTCTAAAAAAGTTCAAAAAGTCAATGAGTTTCTGTTTGAGTGATTTTTTGGCTGGCGTCGTTTCCGGCTCGCTTGGATCCAGTGAAAACGTATCAAAGTTCATGAAATAGCCAGAAGCAGTTCGATCAATTGTTGGAATTGCATCGGGATTTGTTGAAATTGGATTTTGCTCTTGATGAGGCATGTTGATGTAGATGTCTGTAGTCAGTCTTATTGCAACTTGGTTGTTAAGTTGATTTTCTTCTTGTTGAAGTGGAACGAGTTCCCTAGCATTGTTGCTTAGTCCTTCATTCCGTACCGGTGGATCTTCAAACATGATGAGTCTTTCTGTTTGGACTTCTTGGATTGTAGCGAGAGGAGGGCGTCTGCTACTGTGGAGTCCACGTGGCCTACTGTTTAGTATCGGCCACATAGTGTGGTTTGATTAAGTCAATTGAGACAAATCTTTTCTCCTTTTTTCCGGCAAGAGGCGGCAGAAGTACAGTTCTTGTGCCTTGGATTGCTAGGACCGGTACAGCTGTTCTGTAGGATGGTCCGAATTCTTTCTTGTCTGCAATCTTTTCTCTGACCAGATCCCCGACTTTTGGGATCCAGACAGGTCTTGCCGTTACTGCCTTGACTTCCTCAGTGGCGGTCTGTTTTAAGTGGACGTTGCTTTGTTGTGTCCTGGATTCATTTAGATCCTGTAAAACAGCCAAATGATCATGGATATCAAATGGTTTTTCATCCGCCACTGTGCCTTCACAATCAAGATCAGGTACCCACATTCTTGTCCCAAATAGGACCTCGTAAGGAGTGACACCCCCTAGAGAGCTTCTTGGCTGATTGTTTATTGCTCGTTCGACCCCATAAAGGTGATCGACCCATCTACCGCCTTTGCTTAATACCCTAGCTGTTAAAGATTGCTTTAAGTCCCGGTTTTTCCTCTCCACAACCGAATTTCCCTCAGGATGGTATGGAGAGGAGTACCGCAATGCTACGCCCATTCCTTCCATGGCCTCTTTGTAAGCCCGAGAGCTAAACGCCGGGCCACGGTCAGAATGTAATGTGCCAACTGCGTATGTGCAGATAAAGACTCGCAAATCTTTTATAACAGTTTGAGCGTCAGCACAGCACTGAGGCCAAACCTATAGGAATCTAGAGCAGGAATCCACTGCAGCCATGATATATTTCTTGGCCCCATCAGATTGTAGGGGTCCGCAGTGGTCCAAATATACACATGCGAGAGGTTTGTCTGATTTTAGTAATGGTGTCTGCGCTGGGCATGTTAGGGTGGAGCCCTTCATCTGCTGGCAGATGTGGCACTTTAAGACTTAGGGGTCGATTCCGATCTCGGCCGGAAGCGCACCTAACACTAATCGCCCGGAAAAAAACCAAGCCGAACGCGTGTTTCCCGACCAATTCGAACATTCGTCCGATCGAGCAAGTATGATGCGCATAACTGCCCAGATCCCGACCCAGCCGTACTTATCCAATCCAGCTCCTGTTCCCCGCCCGAGCCGGATCCGTAAACGCAGAATCGAGTCGCACAGAAGCCAAAATACAGCACCTTCCGGCCGGACTAGTGCGATGCGCCTTCCGTACGCGCCGAACCCGTCACTACGTACGGCACGTCAGAGCATCCGGGAGAGGCACACATAAGCTCCGATTCGCGCCACAAGACGATCCACGGCTACGAGACAAACATGCCAGCCACGAGTACGAGTCGAAGCAACGAGAAAGCCGAACGAGACGAACCAACCAAGAATCCCATCGCGCAGGTCCTACCAATACTCTACATCTATTACCGGAACAGGTACGGACGCGTACGGCGCAGAAGGTAAGTCAAACACCCACCACACAAACAAACGACACGTACCCGACATATAACACACACACATAGGGATGCAGAAATGACTTACACTAGCAACAGCAGTACCATAGGGGCGGGATGTCTATCACCAATGCCATATACACCCATAGGGGCCTGGATGCCTACCACTAACACCACCCCTACTCAGGGGGGCCTGGATGCCTACCACTAACACCACCCCTACTCATGTGGGCCTGGATGCCTACCACCAACACCACCCCTACTCAGGGGGGGCTGGATGCCTACCACTACCACCACCCCTACATAGGGGGTGCTAGATGCCTGTCACTACTACCATCCCCACTCATAGGGGGATGGATGCCTACCACCAACACCACCCCTACTCAGGGGGGCCTGGATGCCTGTCACTACTACCATCCCCACTCATAGGGGGATGGATGCCTACCACCAACACCATCCCCACTCATGGGGTGCTGGATGCCTACCACTACCACCACCCCTACTCAGGGGGTGCTAGATGCCTGTCACTACTACCATCCCCACTCATAGGGGGATGGATGCCTACCACCAACACCACCCCTACTCAGGGGGGCCTGGATGCCTGTCACTACTACCATCCCCACTCATAGGGGGATGGATGCCTACCACCAACACCATCCCCACTCATGGGGTGCTGGATGCCTACCACTACCACCACCCCTACTCAGGGGGTGCTAGATGCCTGTCACTACTACCATCCCCACTCATAGGGGGATGGATGCCTACCACTAACACCACCCCTACTCAGGGGGGCCTGGATGCCTGTCACTACTACCATCCCCACTCATAGGGGGATGGATGCCTACCACCAACACCACCCCTACTCAGGGGGGCTGGATGCCTACCACCAACACCACCCCTACTTAGGGGGGCCTGGATGCCTGTCACTACTACCATCCCCACTCATGGGGTGCTGGATGCCTACCACTACCACCACCCCTACTCAGGGGGTGCTAGATGCCTGTCACTACTACCATCCCCACTCATAGGGGGATGGATGCCTACCACTAACACCACCCCTACTCAGGGGGGCCTGGATGCCTGTCACTACTACCATCCCCACTCAAAGGGGGATGGATGCCTACCACCAACACCACCCCTACTCAGGGGGGGCTGGATGCCTACCACTACCACCACCCCTACTCAGGGGGTGCCAGATGCCTGTCACTACTACCATCCCCACTCATAGGGGGATGGATGCCTACCACCAAGACCACCCCTACTCAGGGGGGCTGGATGCCTACCACTACCACCACCCCTACTCAGGGGGTGCTAGATGCCTGTCACTACTACCATCCCCACTCATAGGGGGATGGATGCCTACCACCAACACCACCCCTACTCAGGGGGGCCTGGATGCCTGTCACTACTACCATCCCCACTCATAGGGGGATGGATGCCTACCACCAACACCATCCCCACTCATGGGGTGCTGGATGCCTACCACTACCACCACCCCTACTCAGGGGTGCCAGATGCCTGTCACTACTACCATCCCCACTCATAGGGGGATGGATGCCTACCACTAACACCACCCCTACTCAGGGGGCCTGGATGCCTGTCACTACTACCATCCCCACTCATAGGGGGATGGATGTCTACCACCAACACCACCCCTACTCAGGGGGGCTGGATGCCTACCACTACCACCACCCCTACTCAGGGGGTGCCAGATGCCTGTCACTACTACCATCCCCACTCATAGGGGGATGGATGCCTACCACCAACACCACCCCTACTCACGGGGTGCCAGATGCCTGTCACTACTACCATCCCCACTCATAGGGGGATGGATGCCTACCACCAACACCACCCCTACTCAGGGGGGCTGGATGCCTACCACTACCACCACCCCTACTCAGGGGTGCCAGATGCCTGTCACTACTACCATCCCCACTCATAGGGGGATGGATGCCTACCACCAACACCACCCCTACTCAGGGGGTGCCAGATGCCTGTCACTACTACCATCCCCACTCATAGGGGGATGGATGCCTACCACCAACACCACCCCTACTCAGGGGGGCCTGGATGCCTACCACCAACACCACTCCTACTCAGGGGGGCCTGGATGCCTGTCACTACTACCATCCCCACTCATAGGGGGATGGATGCCTACCACCAACACCACCCCTACTCATAGGATGGGTAATGCATGACACAACCAGCATACTCCAACATAAGGAATGTAAGAAAAACACATCCCCCCCAACACCATGACAAGCGTGTGTAGACTGTGTCAAATGCCTACAACACTGAACATGAAATTGAACATACAATGTGACCCCCTATCACATGTGTCACACATAAATGTGTGTGGCCTCCACAATGCAAGCAGACCATGACCACTGTGGCAATGGGGTCTAACACCCCATCATCACAGTGACCAAAAGGTAAGTGTGGTGTCCATAGCTGAAGCACATTTTGAACATTGTGGCAATGGGGTGTAACCCCCATCATCACAGTGACCAAAAGGTAAGTGTGGGGTCCATAGCTGAAGCACATTTTGAACATTGTGACAATGGGGTCTAACCCCCATCATCACAGTGACCAAAAGGTAAGTGTGGGGTCCATAGCTGAAGCACATTTTGAACATTGTGACAATGGGGTCTAACCCCCATCATCACAGTGACCAAAAGGTAAGTGTGGGGTCCATAGCTGAAGCACATTTTGAACATTGTGA
The DNA here is from genome assembly GCA_963921515.1 of Calotriton arnoldi. Classification (NCBI taxonomy): domain Eukaryota; kingdom Metazoa; phylum Chordata; class Amphibia; order Caudata; family Salamandridae; genus Calotriton; species Calotriton arnoldi. The sequence goes on from CAWUFW010004248.1 coordinate 804,501, forward strand.
CAATGGGGTCTAACCCCCATCATCACAGTGACCAAAAGGTAAGTGTGGGGTCCATAGCTGAAGCACATTTTGAACATTGTGGAAATGGGGTCTAAACCCCCATCATCACAGTGACCAAAAGGTAAGTGTGGGGTCCATAGCTGAAGCACATTTTGAACATTGTGACAATGGGGTCTAACCCCCATCATCACAGTGACCAAAAGGTAAGTGTGGGGTCCATAGCTGAAGCACATTTTGAACATTGTGACAATGGGGTCTAACCCCCCATCATCACAGTGACCAAAAGGTAAGTGTGGGGTCCATAGCTGGGGCACAATTTGAACATTGTGGAAATGGGGTCTAAACCCCCATCATCACAGTGACCAAATTGTAAGTGTTGTCATGGCAAAAGCTGCAAATGCCAAACAGCATGGATTATCCCTGGTCACAGAACAACAAACACATCAGTGGCATAGTAGTGCTTGTGTCCCATAGCAACATAGATTGGGTGAGGCAAACAGTGCAGTGCAAATAAGACATACCTTTGGCCATGTGCAGACAAACATCACCCATGGGGGCTGACACTGTCAACATTCATCAATAACACAATGACAGAAGTGACCATCATAATGCAGACCCACCTATCTGCACCAATGGGCACACAAATGTAGATATCCTGTGGAGAGGTGAGGTGATCAAATACCATACCATGGCAGCAATGGGACATACAAACCATGATCACTGTGCTGACTGATGACCTAGGAGTCCCAGGGACAGCAGGGGAAACCCACCAAACAACATACAGCCAATGGCACACTAAAGATATGCCAATGCAGTGGTGCAGATGCACAAACACAAACAGGCAGCCCCACACTGCATATTAAACACAACAAGTGAGGGGGGGGGTGCCAGTGTCCCCAGGCAACCACACAACACATGAGGAGGCCTGAATCCCAATTACACAGATGTGCATACAGTGCCACACAAAAGTAACGCATGGATCCGAATCCCCTATGTGGGCAATCAGGCATTGTTAGTTGAGAGGGAGCCCAAATTACACATGTCACACAAGCTTGTAGGAACAGCAACTAACACAGCAAGACACAGACCCACCCCAGCACTACCCCCAGGGTCCCCACATTGTGGTGACACTGGCCTGCATGATAATCCCACTGTGATGACAAAGCTAGATGTCGTTCACACTGTGAACCACAGTCATGTGTCCTAAGCAACAAACTACCATCACACCTACACAAGCACAAATCAATCAGCACGGCCTGTCAGCCAAGGCCAATATGGAGGCAGGGGTCTAGCCGTGAAACAACTCTCATCTGCGCACACTCAACACCACACACCTTGATCTCCACCAATGTGCAGCAGTGAAGCTCACATGCACTGGTGACATTGCACATGCACCCATGACAATCCCAGGGGTGGTGGTGGGAACTAAGGTGCAGAAACCCATCACACATGGCCAGTCAACAAGACTCGTGAATGTCTGACACACTGCACAGTACGCCGTACATGGGCATGACGTCAATACCACACCAACCAATGGGATCCCGGCCACAGTCACACACCAATGAAGAAGCCAAGGTCACCCACAAAGAACACACATAGACAACTTCCAACATTGCAGCTCTGACCCTGAGGAGTGGCAGCAGTCATACACACAACGTGTCACAATCACTGAAAGCTAACACAAACTGTAAATTACATGACTGGTGTAACCAACAAGTGCCAAGGGGAATCCTGACTGTGTCTCATCTGCGTTTGCCCACAAACTCAGCCCTGACAGCAAACACACCTATGGGTGACACCCTGATGACCAGTAATGTGCCATGCACCCACATCCCAGAGAAGCCAGGGAGAAGACTTTGGGGGAACATAGGTCAACTCAGCAAGCATCACAAACAGGAACATCACTAGGGATCCCAGCCTGCGTAGCAAAATGGAAGTGAACACACACAGACATGCTCACACAACACACACCTTGTGCTCAGGCAATGTCACAGAATTACACACTGCCATGAGGGGACTCCACTCCTGTGTAAGGAAAGCTGTGCCATACGTTGTCTCAGTAGGGCTCTATCATGTCAGCAGAACACTTGGTCACTCAGTCAACAATTAGCACAAAATGAAGGCTCCCGTCATATCAGCCTGGTCATGGGAGTGTCACTGAAATTATCAGCACAGATCCAACACACATGTATAGCAAGTTGCACTGATAACACAGATGAGTCCTTCCCCATTGATGCCCAAACTTGCATGTCCAGTGGAGATGGTCACACGGTCAGGGAAATAGACAAATTGAAAAATGGCAAGCACAACAGATGTGCAGGGGTGTAAGCCACAGATGTGATATTGCAAATAAAAGTAGGAAATCCCATTGCCAAATCTTGAAAACATGACACCCTCATATTGCTGCAAAGGATTACATGGATACACAACAGGATAGGACACATTCCCCCTGGACCACATGGGGTCCTGCACAGTAACACTTCATTTTCCTGAGATCAAAAATCACCATCACTGCAGCAAGGGCATGGTTAGCATCATCAACATCATGTACATCAGAAGCAAAACCACTAGAGAACTGAAAGTAGCTTTATTCAGCATATTTGTGTGAAAAAGGGAAAGTCCAGAAAAATAACAAAGGCCAATGGCCAGTCCATTATCAAAGTCCAAACAGGGTGACAGTGGCAGATGTCACCCTTTGCATGCCTGCACTGCTACACACCAGGGACATTCCCCTCGGAGGGGCATACGGGGGGGGGCAGGCCAGGCACCGCAGGGACAGGATCAGGGCTCACCAGAAGGAGGCAGGGAAGGGGTGGTGGGTGCTGGAGAGTCACTGACAACTGCAGTGGAGGTGTCTGACATGGTGTGTGCCGGCACAACTGGGGGGCATGAGTCAGATGGTGTGGGTGCCGGCACGACTGCAGTGGGCTGTGCAGATGGAGTGGACAGGTTCCCCACTGCAGTGCCCAAGTCAGACGGGGTGGTAGTGGACTCCACTGCAGTGCCTATCTCCAGGGGAGTAGAATGGGGTTCAGGTAAGGTGGGCAGGACAGAGAGGGAGGACACGGTCTCCACACCAGTGGCACAAACATGCGCAGCGGGGGTGTGGTGCTGGAAGAGCAATTGGTAGGGGGAGAAGGCCAGATCATTTTGGGGATGGTGTATCTGTGGGTGGGGGAACCTGGGGCAGGGTGTGGTGGGGGAACCTGTGGAGTGGGGGCCTGAGGGATGGAGGAAGGAGACTTGGTGGTTGAGCTGCAGGGCGGCGGCGGGGTCTTGCTCTTCTGGTTCCGGGGGGACTTGCGGATGGGGGCCTCAGTCTGTCTGTGCCTGGGGAGGGTGTCCGGGGGTGAGGGGCACTCCCCTCTGTGTGGGTGGACTTCCTCTTCCCCCTGTATGCTGGATCAGCTGGATCGGAGGGGAAGAGGCCGAGCTCACAGAGGAAGAGCTGCTTTGTAGGTGGGGTTGCAGGTGAGGCAAGGGAAGGGGCCTTGGAGGGAGAGGTATCGGAGGACTGCGGAGTGACTGTGGATGCCTGAGTGTGTGTCTGTTCCCCATCCCCTGTGGGTGTGGTATCAGTCCCCTGCGGATGCCTGCGTGCACATTTTGTTTTTGTAGTGGGTGTGTCTGTGCTGCTCGTGTCTGTGTGTTTGGGTGATTGTGCAGGTGTGCATGTGCTTGGGACAGGTAGGGTGCCAGGAAGTGTGGATGGGGCAGAGGTAGGAGGGGTGAGGGACTGTTGGAGGAGGGACACTGCTGCCGTCAGGGAGGAGTCCATGGACCTATTGCTCCTCTGTAGGGCAGACATGCCCGATGAGATGCCCTCCATAAACGACACCAGCTGTGTCAACAGAGTGGTGTGGGCATGGAGGACACTCAGCATTGCTGTCTGCCCTACATGGAGCTGGCGAAGTAGGTACACAGACTCCTCACTCAGGGCAGCAGGGGACACAGGGGCAGGGGGTGCGGTGCCTGGCACGAAGGAGACACGCTCCTGAACACGGGAGCCGATGGGAGGGCGGTGGTGGTGGTGGTGGTGGTGGCGGGGACAGCAATACTAGCTGGGGTGTGGTGGCTGCTGACACCCGCCTCCACAAGGGAGTCATCCTCCGAGCTGCTGTGGTCCTCAGCTGAGGTGGATGCTGCTGAGGACTCCTCGGTGTGGCTCCCCTCGCCCTCCGTGCCACTGGGTCCCTCCGACCACTCATCGGCTGCTGACCCAGTCTGGCTCTGCGGCTCCTCCTGGTCCATGGAGCTGTCCCCTCCTGTGGCCGTGGATGTATCTGCAAACAATTAGGGAAACAGACAAACATCAGTCACCTGCACTGACCGCACACACCACAGTAAGTACAGCACATTACAAGCAAGCCCTGGCATCCTTAGTTGAACATTGCCAAAAGTGCTCAAACAGAGTAGGAGAAGCCAATTGTCAGTCTGATGGTCAACCATGGCACTCACATCCCTCCTGGCCTTGCACCCATCTGTCTGGTGCCTGTCAGATGGCAATACCCCAGTGTGGACACATGCACCACCTGCACAGTAGTTGGACAGTGCAGAGAACACGGTGAAGTATGTGAACATGCAGACATCACAACTCTTGCCACTGAGTCAGTACAGGTGTCCGGATAAAGGCATGCCCAGAGTCTATTTTGAAATGCATGTGATGCATACCAGCACCAGACACCATGATGCACCCATGTCCTGATAGTCAATGCCACAATGGGGTGCATGTAGCACATGTCACTCACCTGCAGGATCACTCTTAGGGAGTTTAATGTCATGGCACAGGCATGCCTGCAAAGTCATACATCACTGTCTCCAGTCACATGGGCAGGGCAGCCAGCCAACAACAGTATGCACTGTGTCACAATCCTAGGTCATGGGGAATGCAAGTCCTGTAGCTGACAAGTGCACATGTCCATCCCCCACAAACCACATCATCTGAACTCTTATTTGTCCACGTCATACCAATTGGACATATGGGAGACATGAAACACAACCCTCGGAACCTGAGCACCTCACAATCTGCTGTGAATGGGAAACAGCTGCCTGAACTTCACATTCGCATACCCCAGTCTGCACAGTCAAGTGATCAAACACCTATATGTCACACAAGTATCGTCTCCTATGGTCACATCTCCGGTGGCATGCTGAGCCCTAACCGATAAACACCCCAGTAGTCCTGACAACGAAGCCACAGCACAATGACACAGAGGCAGACACCTGAGGGAACATTTCACTGAGCACAACGTGTCAGCTGATACACGGGAGTGGGAGTACAGAGTGTATTGTATGGCCTGGAGTAGGCATGACTGTCCTGCTCCCCGTGAAAGAGGGATGAGCCCTGGACAGTAGGCAGGTGGCTAAGTATGTGTGACACACTTGATATACATACTCCTGAGGCCCAAACATTGTTCCCACCCGCAGCATGGGTGTGTGCCAAATACCCCAGGCACATGTGGTGAATCAGATCAGCAATTGGACCACATATCAAAGTTACACGCAGATTACATGTCAGAACTCAGGCATTGTGTAAGCAATGGACCCACCCATGAAGCCCACAACAAAGTTACGGGAACAAATACTGTCCCCCACCTTGAGCTAAGCAAAATGCAAGGACACAGTACCCAAGTGACACAATTTCCTGACTGTAAGGGCCACACCTGGGTATCAGATGAGGAGTGGGCATGTCACAATTGAGGGACATGGGTCCTGGACCACAAGACTGATGTACTGTGGAAGTTTAACCAGGCCAGAGGAGGGCACATAGCATGTCAGACAAAGTTCACAGTGCAGTCATGGACTCACCCCCTCCTTGCTGCTGTCTGGCCTTCAGCTGCCCATCCAGGTCAGGGAAGACCACCGCCAGGATCCTGAGCATGTGGGGGTCATGGTCCGGTGTCCGCCCCTCCTGCGAGGAGGCGATAGCTTCAGCTGGACCCTTGTGATCCTCCGGGTCCAGCCCCGAAGGTCCTGCCACCTCTTCTGGCAGTTGCGGATCCGGCGCTTGTAGACCCCCACAGATCTTACTGCCCGGGCGATGTTCAGCCAGATTTCCTGCTTCTGGTGGGCATCAACCTGTGAGGATGACAAAGTATAAAGGCCATTACTACACATGCAACATATCCGTGCATCACACATTTGGATATACATGTCTCAATCACAGGGGCACATGATGTACACAGGCAGTGCAACGATGGCTATGAACAGTTTGCCAGCAGTTACTACATGGTATCATTGCCTGGGAAGTAAAACCTTGTTGGAATGCACTGTTACTGCACTATACCTGTTCAGTGCATGTAACTACACACTATGGGGGTGACAACTACTCAGTGAGCATGCTAGCCAGTGGCGTGCACACTGTAAGTCAGACAACATGCACATTTAGTAAGGCAGTGGACAGCACACTCACCTGCTCCCCTGCTTTCCCATACAGCTTGCTGTACTGTGGAAGGAGGCTGTCCAGCAGGGCCTGGTTCTCCTCAGTGCTGAAGGCTGGGGCTCTCTCCACAGTACGTGCCATTACAGGATCCAGAGGATGCATATACAGCAGCAGTGGTGGTGGCAGATGTCGTCCTGGAGCATGTAGTGCAGGCAAGTGAGCTCTCAGGGGAACAGCCAGCATTATATGTGTGCTGCTGAGGCAGATACTGTCCCATGTGTCCAAAGTGATAGGTCCAAGTCGTTTGCATCTTCTGAATCTGGCCAATCCATGGAATTGACCACTTACACACGCCCACAGCATCCTTCAAAAGTTCAACTTCATGAGACCCATGAATTTGCAACATTGTTGTGAGTGGCCAACTGAATTCACAGCATCAGACTCGTTAAAGGTTCGAAAACGCGTTCGTTGCCATGCCAGGCGTGCGCACCGATCGGTCCATTGCTGTACAACGCGTATTTAGAAAAACAACGCGTACCCGTTCACATCATATGCAATGGCCAATGCGTGCGCACCGATCGGTCCATTGCTGTACAACGCGTACCCGCTCACATCATATGCAATGGCCAATGCGTGCGCACTGATCGGTCCATTGCTGTACAACGCGTACCCGCTCACATCATATGCAATGGCCAATGCGTGCGCACCGATCGGTCCATTGCTGTACAACGCGTACCCGCTCACATCATATGCAATGGCCAATGCGTGCACACCGATCGGTCCATTGCTATACAACGCGTATTTCGGGCCACATCATATGCAATGGCCAATGCGTGCGTACCGATCGGTCCATTGCTGTACAACGCGTACCCGCTCACATCATATGCAATGGCCAATGTGCGCGCACCAATCGGTCCATTGCTGTACAATGCGTACCCGCTCACATCATATGCAATGGCCAATGCGTGCGCACCGATCAGTCCATTGCTGTACAACGCGTACCCGTTCACATCATATGCAATGGCCAATGCGTGCGCACCGATCGGTCCATTGCTGTACAACGCGTACCCGCTCACATCATATGCAATGGCCAATGCGTGCGCACTGATCGGTCCATTGCTGTACAACGCGTACCCGCTCACATCATATGCAATGGCCAATGCGTGCGCACCGATCGGTCCATTGCTGTACAACGCGTACCCGCTCACATCATATGCAATGGCCAATGCGTGCACACCGATCGGTCCATTGCTATACAACGCGTATTTCGGGCCACATCATATGCAATGGCCAATGCGTGCGTACCGATCGGTCCATTGCTGTACAACGCGTACCCGCTCACATCATATGCAATGGCCAATGTGCGCGCACCAATCGGTCCATTGCTGTACAATGCGTACCCGCTCACATCATATGCAATGGCCAATGCGTGCGCACCGATCGGTCCATTGCTGTACAACGCGTATTTCGGACCACTTCATATGCAATGGCCAATGCATGCACACCGATCGGTCCATTGCTGTATAACGCGTATTTCGGGCCACATCATATGCAATGGCCAATGCGTGCGCACCGATCGGTCCATTGCTGTACAACGCGTACCCGCTCACATCATATGCAATGGCCAATGCGTGCGCACCGATCAGTCCATTGCTGTACAACGCGTACCCGCTCACATCATATGCAATGGCCAATGCGTGCGCACCGATCGGTCCATTGCTGTACAACGCGTATTTCGGGCCACATCATATGCAATGGCCAATGCATGCACACCGATCGGTCCATTGCTGTACAACGCGTCCCTGTACAAGTCACTCGCATATGTCACCATGCCTGTCACAGGTGAACATATGCCAGCCACATTTACTTTCCAGGGACTCAGGGGCACACCTACAACACCACAGCCTGTCCACACTGTATCCTAAGGCATGTAAGGCTGCATTACCTTTTCTGTGTATGGGGGTCAACATGTGGTTTTTGGGTGGCACTTGGGGGCAGCCACTCCCAGGCTGTGCACGTGTTCATGGGGACAGAATCCTTGGTGTGTTGTGCACATGACCACTGTGATGTGCAACTGTTCATTTCAGAGCATGTGGCATGGTCACATTTCCAGGTTGTGTATGTGTATGTCATGTCACATACCCCCTGAGTCCCATGTGGGACGGTATGTACGTCACAGGGTGACCCATTGCCACAATAGTGATGGCCCTCCACAGTCTGTGTGCATGTTGTGTTTACAATGTCTCTGATTCCATGTGCACAATGGGAGACAGTCTCCACATCCACGTTGTTTGTACATGGACTTTGATGTTGTGCGTGTGTGTGTCACAGATGTCCATGTCTGTCCTGCAGAGGCAACAGGGACCACTACCTGTGGGTGTCATGGTTGTTTTGCTGTGGTGTATTCATGATACGCCATGTCATGCCAGTGTCCATGTGGCAATACAGGGTCCCTGGGAATCCACCTGACAATGAGCTGTGATGCCTGGGGCACATCTGTCCTCACGTCACTGTGGTGTGTGTTTGGAACGTGACAGCAGTACATGGGTACTGTGACACAGCCTAATGATATCCCATAGCACAACCTGGGACTTGTTGAGGACACATGTTGAACTGTGATGTTAGATGTTGGCCATGTAGGTGCCATACATGTCCTTACAGAACGGCACACACATCATGTACTTGTGTCTCGTAATGATGTATCATGTGATATTGAGTATGGTCTATGCCACATATGTGGGGTGACTGACAATCTTTCTTTCTTCACCTATGCACTGCAGGGCACCAGCTGTCCATAGACCATTCCCTGACCTTGCAACCATGGTTGAACGGGACTGCATCCGACGGTACCGCTTCGCCAGGCCGCTGATTGAGGAATTGACGGTGCGGTTGGCCCCACATTTGCAACCTGGCCGGACATACCCTACAGCGCTGACCCCCAAGGTGAAGGTGATGGCAGCCCTACACTTCTTTGCCACCGGTACCTTTCAACACACTGTGGCGTCTGCTGGTGGGATGTCACAGACCATGTTCAGCCATGTGCTACGCGATGTTTTGGAGGCTATGTTGAGATACCTGAACCAGTACATCTATTTCCCTAAACGTCAACAACTCACTGACGTCAAGAGTGACTTCTATGCCCTGGGGAGGATGCCGCATGTCATTGGCTCCATTGATGGGACACTTGTGGCTTTGGTACCACCACAGGCACATGAGCAGGCATACAGGAACAGAAAACATTACCATTCGGTCAATGCTCTGGTGGTATGTCTTGCAGATATGAGCATCTCACGTGTGTGTGCCCGTTTCCCCGGTTCTGCACACGATGCCTACGTGATGAGGAGTAGTCGCATCCCGAGGATGATGTCACAGATCCAGCGTGCCTGGCTTGTCGGTGTGTACTGACTTTGTACCATTGTGTGTGTTCTGCAATGTAGTATTCCACCCTCTTTTCCAACTCAGCTAATGTGCAATTGTCTGTATGTAGGTGACTCCGGATACCCCAACATGCCGTGGTTGCTGACGCCCCTCAGGAACACTGTGACACCAGCCCAGATGCGCTACAATGAGGCACATGGTCGGACCAGGAGAGTGATCGAGCGGACATTTGGTCTCCTGAAGAGCCGCTTTCGCTGCCTGGACAAGACAGGAGGGGCCCTCCCATATGCCCCAGCAAAGGTGTGCAAGATTGTCATCATCTGCTGCATGCTACACAACCTGGCAGTGCGGAAGGAGTTGCCTCTCATCCTGGATGACGATGACCAACATCCGCCACCTGTGGAGGATCCTGGCCTGGGCCACGATGCCAGTGATGGTGATGATGATGAGGGTGATGTCCGTGTAGGAGAGTAGGATCTGCTTCACATGGGTACCCCCACTTTTTGCTGATGCTTCACTGTTTTTCGACCTTAGTCTGGCTGGGGCCCTGCTAATCAGAACCCCAGCCTAGCTGCTTCCTCTTTAAAATGGTTTCCATGTGCCTTAGGCACATCTCTGATTGGAATCTGGAGTGCCCTTATAAGTCCCTAGTATATGGTATACTATGTACCCAGGGCATAGGTACCTCAGAGGCCTACCAGGGGCTGCAGCATGTATTGTGCCACCCCTGGAAGGCCATCCAAACTGACACCACAGGTCTGCTACTGCAGCCTGGGTAAGGTGGTGCATGCACCCCTTACTGTGATATAGACTACCTATATCACTACATACATACACACATATAAACCTATAAGTCACTCCTATGGCAGGCCTTATCAATCCTGAAGGCAGAGTGCGTGGTTCCTATGTGAGAGGGTGCCCCTGCATGAGCTGAGCCCTCTGCAGCGTTCGGAGACCCTTCTCTGATGCTGTTTGTAGTGCAGCCTGACCATATACTCTTAAGCGCATTATAACCTCACGTTAAATGCTAACTTTGGGATGGCTGCACGGAAACATGTCGTCTTTGGTGTCAAATATCTTGGAATACTACCCCCCCGCCAGTTCTGGCAGCGGGGGTAGCATTCCACCCTTCTAGAGGGAAAGACATGTACACACCGGTATACCCGGTACTGACTTTCCAGAGCCCTGGCATCACAAAATGGATGCCGCTGCCACAGACACGAGTCTGGCCTCCTGCTGCTGACTGAAACTCCGGCAGGGGAGGCCTGGACAATAGGTTTCCTGTCCCAGGGAGGTGTGACCACCTCCCCAGACAGGATAGTGTGTATTGGGGCTGGGCGGGAGCACTCTCAGGTGCTTTGAAGTCCTGCACTGGGGGCACACTTGGTGTCCCTGTGCATACCCCAGTTCAAACCGGCTCAGGGGCTTCCAGCCCCTACTCTGGCGCGAAACTGGACAAAGGGAAAGGGGTGTAGCCACCCCTCTGCCCTGACCCTCCCATAGGTGGGGCCACAGAGTATGTCCAACCCCCTACCTTAGTATAAGTATGGGACCCCAGTCCTTAGGACTTTAGATTAACCTGGACGAAACTCTGACACAGAATCCTGGACCTTCGACACTCTACTTCAAGATTAGAGGACTGAAGAATCTCCCTTGGGGTCAAGGAGTGATTCCCCTGCTTGGCAGGCACCAAAGAAGCAATTGTCCGGTCTGCATTGCTGAAGCTCCCGTCGGACGCCGAAGTCTTTGCATCACCAGAGGTAGATTTCCAGACTTCGCCGAGGCTGTCCTGAGTCCCTAGCAAAGCTGAGGCCCGTAGCTGTCGTGGGTAATGTGGAACCGTGACCCCTGGACACCGAACGTATTTGCAAGTGCATCCTCTTCTGGGTCTCCCACGAAGTCGTGCTTTGGGCTCCGAGTATCCCCAGCCTCCAGCACCAACTGCACCGAAGATCACTGGCCTCCACTCCACGAGTGTCCTGTGAGCCAGCTCCATGTGCATTGTCTTGAGGCTCCTTCGCGGTCGCTTGTCCGTTGGCTAGTAGGCCCTCCCGAAGGCCAATCTTTTTCTGCTTGGGCTCCCTGGTTGCTCCAGGTGTGCCCTGACTTATCCTTGCTGGGTGAGTCCCCCAGACCTTGCTGGTCTGCAACATCGTCCTTCTTCCATTTCCACGAGACTTGCCGTTGCCAAGGCTTGTTGGGTCCAATCCGGTCGCCGACACCCCTGCAATCGACAGACGTCGTGGGACAGCTCGAATCCAGCTCCTGGTTGTCATCGACGCCTCCTGGACCTCGTGGCTGAAGAGTCAAGATGACCGTCAACCTACCTGAAGCACTCGAAATCGGTGGGCATCTGCTCATCGCCTTCCTGGTCACTGGCTAGTGACCCAGACTCTGTCCCCTCTGCTTTCAGGTTCTTCAGATCTTCGATCCACCTTTGGATCCACCCGAACACTTTCGACTTGGTCGCCAGCAGCACTTTGCAGCAGATCGCCATTGAAAGCGACGACGAAACCCGACCCCGAAAGACACCTATGCACCCGGCTCCCCTGGGTGAGGTAACTCGAGTACTCCGGTGCTCCCGTGGGTATTGACACTAGGACAGCCTAGTTCTCAAAGGGTTTGCTCCAAGTCCTCCTCTAAGTGTCCCTTTTCTTTTAAATTCTAATCGCGACTTTCCCCATAGAAGTTAACGGTGGTTCGCGGCTGTGTTCATACACTGCACGCGTCCCCCGTGGGTCCCCTGTGTCACTGCCTTGGGTGGTTCCTTGTGGTCCAAGCACTTCTACAGGCTCTAGGCCTTGTGTCTAGCTCAGTCGTGGTTCTTATACCACTTTATTGGTATATGGTTTGGTACGCCCCTGGGGCTCAAACGTGTATTTGTGCTATTACTGTAGATAACTAACTTATAACTTATGTATTTGAACTCTAGCCTCATAAAGAGACTAGAGGGGTGTGTTTAGTAATAAATACATATATTTTGAATATATACCTGGTGTGGTCCTCTTTCATTTGGTCACTCAAGAGATTATAGACTGGTAAAACAAGCTGCTTTACATTCCTTCAAGACTTAGCCTGAAGGCTGCTCTCCATAGCTACCACTAGGATAGCTTTCAATACTTTAACCTATCTCCAATAAGGGGTTGTTTGGACTGGTGCAAGGTGCCCACTATAATTAGTGGACAGCATATGCCAGGCCAACTTCTCACATTGGTGTGCAGCGTGTGGGATTCCAGCTTGCTATTGTTTTATCAGATAATCTCAATTGAATTGATCAACTGAAAACCACTAAGGGTACCTAAGGTACATATAAATCAAGCTTAGTAATACAGTAAGTTCTACTGAACTTAGAGTTGTGTGTTAAGGGATAGCACACCCTTTCTACAATTCAAGAGAGTTTAGTAGGCCACACTAGAGTAGGTAGTGCATACACCACACCTCACTAGTAATGTCTTCAATGCCAGGACCCAGTGAGTCCTTGCCAGAAGCTAGTGGGCTTCTTCCCTCCAAGTATGATAAACTCCCATTCTTGGAATTGAGAGCATTATGCAATACTAGGAAGTTGAAGGCAGGCAAAAGTGCCAGCACCCAACACCTCAGGGAGGTGTTACTAGCTGATGATCTCAGCAGGCCCCTAGGGTCTGAAGGGGTAGGCAAAGAGGGTGGGGCAGAAGATGAGGAAGGGGCCAGGGGTGAGAAACCCAGGCCCCCCCCTCTGAAACTGGCCAGTAAGGTGAAAATGACCTTGTCCTGGAAAATCCAATTCCTCCTGTGGAGGAGGAGGAGGGGGAGGATCAGACTGACTTCCCCTTTGTCCCCCCAGGAAGAGTTCTGAGTGTGCCCAGAAGGTCTAGGTCTCCTTCTCAGGAGTCTAACCACTCTGACACCTCAATAGGGACCTCGTTCTCCTCTCATAGGAGGGAATCCTCTCATGAGAGGAGAAAGAGACTGATTCAGTATGAGCAAACTCAACTTGAACTCAGGAAACAGCAATTGGCTATAGACAGGGAGTCCCGAGATCTCTATAGAGAGAGACAAAAGTTGGGACTAGAGTCCCATGGTGGCAGCAGTTTCCCCAAAGATAGGGAAAGGTCTTATGACCATAGAAACCTGAGCAAGATTGTCCCTCCCTACCAGAGTGGGGATGACATCCACAAATGGATAACTGCTCTAGAGAGGGCCTGTAAAGTACAGAGGGTCCCTCAGGAGCAGTGGGCAGCAATCTTGTGGCTCTCCTTTGCAGACAAAGGTAGAGACAAGCTCCTCACTGTTAGAGAGGAGGATGCTGATAATTACAAAGTCTTGAAGAGTGCTCTAATTGATGGGTTTGGCCTAACCACTGAACAATACAGGTTAAAGTTCAGGGATACCCAAAAAGCACAGACTCAAGACTGGGTGGACTTTGTTGATTGTTCTGCCAAGGCTCTGGAAGGTTCGTTAATGGGCAGTAAGGTATGTGACTTCACAGAATTGTACAATCTGATCATGAGGGAGCAGATTCTTAATAACTGTCAAAATCAGCTGTTGCATCAGCACCTGGTAGACTCTGATCTGACCTCTCCCCAAGAATTGGGAAAGAAGGCAGACAAATGGGTCAGAACCAGGGTGAAGCAGAAGGTACAGAACCAAGGTGGTGACCATAAGAAGCAAGATTCGAAAACCTCTGATAAGGGTGGGGAGAAGGGTAAAGATCAAAAGTCTTCACAAGGCCCCCAAAAATCTTCTTCAGGTGGGGATTCACAGTCTACCAAAGGGAAAGGCCAAAGGAAACCATGGTGCAAGGTCTGTAAGCAAAAGACCCACTGGACCAGTGATTGCACCAAGTCCAAAGACTCGACTCCAGCCCCCACCAATGCCCCTAAGGCACCTGCTCCCCCTAGTGCAGTTACAGTTGGTGGTGGGACTACACAAGCCAAGGGTTTAGTAGGGTTGACCCTGGGTAAAGTGATGAGCTCTGACCTAGTCAGAGAACTCACTCAGGCTGTCCTAGTCTGTGATGGAGGCATGGATATGACCTCCTCTGTGAGTCCCAGTAATCTGGGCAAGTACAGACAACAGCCCTTAATCAATGGAAGAGAGGCTTTGGCATTTAGGGACACAGGGGCAAGTGTCACCATGGTGACACAAGACCTTGTGAATCCTGGGCAGATCATACTTGGTGAAATGTACCAAGTGACCAATGCTAGCAACGTCAGAACAGACCATACTCTGGCAGTTGTTAACTTCTCCTGGGGAGGGGTAACTGGCCTTAAGAAGGTTGTGGTAAGTGCAGACCTACCCGTTGAATGCTTGCTTGGCAATGACTTAGAAACTTCAGCTTGGGCAGAAGTGGAGCTCAGGACCCATGCAGAAATGCTGGGCATCCCTGCAGATGTGTTTGCTGTGACCAGGTCACAAGCCAAAATGTCTAGCACTGAACAGGCTTTGGATTCTGGAATAATGGACCAAGTGCCCTCCAAGAAGAGGAGTAGTAGGGTAAAGGCAGTGCCTTCCCCCTTGGCTCAGAAGGAAGATCAGTCCCTTGAGGGGGATGATCTCAGTCCTGAGGAAGGAACTGTCCCAGAGGAGCTTGAACCTGACCAGGTTGAGTTCTTGGGGACAGGGGGACCTTCCAGGGCAGATCTGAGCCAGGAGCAGCAGAGCTGCCCCTCTCTTGAACCCCTCAGACAGCAAGCTGCTGCTGAGGCTGCTGGGAAAGCTAGTGGTCCCCATACTGTGTATTGGGATGATGGACTCTTGTACTCAGAGTGTAGAGACCCCAAGCCTGGTGCTACCAGGAGGTTGGTTATACCTTTGAAGTTCAGGGGCTTCCTATTGACCCTACTCCATGAAATTCCCTTAGCAGGTCACCTGGGCCAGAACAAGACTTGGGACAGGATTGTCCCTCACTTTCACTGGCCCCACATGTCTGAAGACACCAAGGAGTTTTGTCGCTCCTGTGTAACCTGCCAGGCCAGTGGCAAGGCAGGTGGCACTACAAAGGCCCCCCTGATACCACTACCTGTGGTGGGGGATGTAGGAGAGTAGGATCTGCTTCACATGGGTACGCCCACTTTTTGCTGATGCTTCACTGGTTTTCAACATTAGTCTGGCTGGGGCCCTGCTATTCAGAACCCCAGCCTAGCTGTTTCCTCTTTAAAAGGGTCTCCATGTGCCTTAGGCACATCACTGATTGGGATCTGGAGTGCCCTTATAAGTCCCTAGTATATGGTATACTATGTACCAAGGGCATAGGTACCTCAGAGGCCTGCCAGGGGCTGCAGCATATATTATGCCACCCCTGGGAGGCCATCCAAACTGACACCACAGGTCTGCTACTGCAGCCTGGGTAAGGTGGTGCATGCACCCCTTACTGTGGTATAGGTTACCTATATCACTAAAAGCATACACACATATAAACCTATAAGTCACTCCTAAGGCAGGCCTTATCAATCCTAAAGGCAGAGTGCATGGTTCCTATGTGAGAGGGTGCCCCTGCATGAGCAGGGCCCCTCTGCAGCGTTCGGAGACCATCTCTGATGCTGTTTGTAGTGCAGCCTGACCATATACTCTTAAGCGCATTATATCCTCGCGGTAAAATGCTAACTTTGGAATGGCTGCACCTAAACATGTTGTGTTTGGTGTCAAACATCTTGGAATACTACCCCCCGCCAATCCTGGCGGCGGGGGTAGCATTCCACCCTTCTAGAGGGAAAGGCATGTTAACTCTGATGAGTCCGGTAACTTCTTTCCAGAGCCCTGGCATCACAAAATGGATGCTGCTGCCACAGACACGAGTCTGGCCTCCTGCTGCTGGACGAAACTCCGGCAGGGGAGGCCTGGACAATAGGTTTCCTGTCCCAGGGAGGTGTGACCACCTCCCCAGACAGGACAATGTGTATTGGGGCTAGGCGGGAGCACTTTCGGGTGCTTTGAAGTCCTGCACTGGGGGCACATTTGGTGTCCCTGTGCATACCCCAGTTCAAACCGGATCAGGGGCTCGCAGCCCCTGCTTTGGCGCGAACTGGACAAAGGGAAAGGGGTGTAGCCACCCCTCTGCCCTGACCCACCCATAGGTGGGGCCACAGAGTAGTCCATCCCCTATTTTTAGAATAAAGGTAGGAACCCAGTCCTTAGGACTTTAGATTATACCTGGACAAAACTCTGACACTGAATCCTGGACCTTCGACGCTCTACGACAAGATTAGAGGACTGAAGAATCTCCCTTGGGGTCAAGGAGTGACTCCCTGCTTGGCAGGCACCAAAGAAGCATCTGTCCGGTTCGCATCACTGAAGCTCCCGTCGGACGCCGAAGTCATCGCATCACCAGAGGTGGATTCTCAGACTTCCCCGAGGCTACCCTGAGTCCCCAGCAAAGCTGAGGCCCGTGGCTATCGTGGGTGACTTGAGACCGTGACCCCTGGACACCGAGCACACTTGCAAGTGCACCATCTTCTGGGTCTCCCAAGAAGTCGTGCTTTGGGCTCCGAGTAGCCCTAGCCTCCAGCACCACCTGCACCGAAGATCACTGGCCCCCACTCCACGAGTGTCCTGTAAGCCAGCTCCACGTGCGGCGTCACGAGGCTCCTTCGCGGTCGCTAGCCCATTGGCTAGTAGCCCTTGACGAAGGCCAATCTTTTCTTTACTTGGCATCCTGGTTGCTCCAGGCCTGCCCTCACTTACCCTCGCTGGGTGAGTTCCCCAGACCTTGCTGGTCTGCATCATCGACGATCTACATCTTACTCAAGACTTGCCGTTGCCAAGGCTTGTTGGGTCCAATCCGGTCGCCGACACCTCAGCACTCGACAGACATCGAGCACCAGCCCGAATCCTGCTCCTGGTCACCGACAACGCCTCCCGGACCTCGTGGCTGAAGAGTCAAGACAACCGTCACTGCACCTGAAGCACTCGACATCGGTGGGCATCTGTCCATCGCCTTCCTGGTCACTGGCTAATGACCCAGACTCTGTCCCCTCTGCTTTCAGGTTCTTCAGAACTCCGATCCACTCTTGGATCCACCCGGACACTTTTCTCCTGGTCGCCAGCAGCACTTTGCAGCAGATCGCCATACGAAACGACGACGAAACCCGACCCCGAAAGGCACCTATGCACCCGGCTTCCCTGGGTGAGGTAACACGAGTACTCCGGTGCTCCCGTGGGTAGAGACTCTTCAAAGTCCTAGATCTCAAAGGGTTTTGTCCTAGTCCTATTTTAAGTGTCCCTTTCCTCTATTTTCCCGATCCCGACTTTCTCCATAGAAGTTAACGGCGTATCGCGGTTGTGTATTTACACTGCACGCGTCTCCCGTGGGTCCCCTGTGTCACTACCTTGGGTGGTTCCTTGTGGTCCAAGCACTTCTAGAGGCTCTAGGCCTAGTGTCTAGTTCAGTCGTGGTTCGCATACCACTTTATTGGTATATGGTTTGGTACGCCCCTAGGGCCCAAACGTGTATTTGTGCTATTACTGTGACTTAAGATCTTATAACCTATGTACTTCGAACTCTAGCCTCATAAAGAGACTAGAGGGGTGTGTTTAGTAATAAATACATATATTTTGAATATATCCCTGGTGTGGTGCTCTTTCATTTGGTCACTCAAGAGATTATAGACTGGTAAAACAAGCTGCTTTACATTCCTTCAAGACTTAGCCTGAAGGCTGCTCTCCATAGCTACCACTAGGATAGCTTTCAATAAAGGTTGTCTTTAACCTACCTACCATAAGAGTCGATTTGGACTGGTGCAAGGTGCCCACTATAATTAGTGGACAGCATATGCCAGGCCAACTTCTCACATTGGTGTGCAGCGTGTGGGATTCCAGCTTGCTATTGTTTTACCAGATAATCTCAATTGAATTGATCAACTGAAAACCACTAAAGGTACCTAAGGTACATATAATTTAAGCTTAGAATAACAGTAAGTTCTACTGAACTTAGAGTTGTGTGTTAAGGGATAGCACAACCCTTTCTACAACTCAAGAGAGTTTAGTAGGCCACACTAGAGTAGGTAGTGCATACACCACACCACACTAGTAATGTCTTTAAAAGCAGGATCCAAAGATGCCCTGCAGGAAGCCATGGAGCTTCCACCCTCCAAGTATGACACACTCCCATTCTTGGAATTGAGAGCTTTGTGTAACGTGAGGAAATTAAGGACAGGCCAAAGTCCCACCACCCAACACCTCCAGGAGTTGTTGGTGGCTTATGATCTTAGTAAGTCCTCAGAGACTGAAGGGGTAGGAGCAGAGGGTGGGCCAGCAGATGAGGAAGGGACCAGGGGTACCACAACCCCCAGCCCCCCTCTGAAACTGACCAGGAGGGTGACAATGACCCTGACCTGGAAAACCCAATCCCTTCTGGGGAAGATGAAGATGAGGATCTGGAGAACCACACCTTTGTCCCCCCAGGAAGGATTATGAGTGTGCTCAGAAAGTCTAGGTCTCCTTCTCAGGAGTCTAACCACTCTGGCACCTCCATAGGGAGCTCTGTTTCTTCTCACAGGAGGGAATCCTCTCATGAGAGAAGAAAGAGACTGGTCCAGTATGAGGAAACTCAACTAGAGATCAGGAAGAAGCAATTGGCTTTAGATAGAGAATCCCTAGATCTCCTTAGAGAGAGAAGAAAGTTGGGACTAGAGTCCCATGGTGGCAGCCATGTCCCTAGAGATAGGGAAAGGTCCTATGACCATAGGAACCTGAGCAAGATTGTCCCTCCCTACCAGAGTGGGGATGATATCCACAAATGGATAACTGCTTTAGAGAGGGCCTGTAAAGTACAGAAGGTCCCTCAGGAGCAGTGGGCAGCAATCTTGTGGCTCTCCTTTGCTGACAAAGGTAGAGACAAGCTCCTCACTGTTAGAGAGGAGGATGCTGACAATTACAAGGTCTTGAAGAGTGCTCTTATTGATGGGTTTGGCCTAACCACTGAACAGTACAGGTTGAAGTTCAGAGACACCCAAAAAGCACAGACTCAAGACTGGGTAGACTATGTGGATTGTTCTGCCAAGGCTCTGGAAGGCTGGTTGATGGGCAGTAAGGTGTGTGACTTCTCAGGATTGTATAATCTGATAATGAGGGAGCAGAGTCTTAATAACTGTCAAAATCAGCTGTTGCATCAATACCTGGTTGACTCTGATCTGACCTCTCCCCAAGAATTGGGAAAGAAGGCAGACAAATGGGTCAGAACCAGGGTGAAGCAGAAGGTACAGAACCAAGGTGGGGAAACCAAGAAGCAAGATGCTAAGAACTCTGACAAGGGTGGGGAGAAGGGTAAAGATCAAAAGTCTTCATCAGGCCCCCAAAAATCTTCTTCTGGTGGGGATTCCCAGTCTACCAAGGGTAAAGGCCAAAGAAAACCATGGTGCAAGGTCTGTAAGCAAAAGACCCACTGGACCAGTGATTGCACCAAGTCCAAAGACTCCAGTCCAGCACCCACCAATGCCCCTAAGGCACCTGTTCCCCCTAGTACAGTTGGTGGAAGTGCTCCAGCAAAGGGTTTAGTAGGGTTCACCCTGGGAACTGAGTTGGGCTCTGACCTAGTTAGAGAACTGACTCAGGCTGTGTTAGTCTGTGATGGAGGCATGGATGTGCCCTCCTCTATGAGTCCCAGTAATCTGGGCAAGTACAGACAACAGCCTTTAATCAATGGACGAGAGGCTTTGGCATTTAGGGACACAGGGGCAAGTGTCACAATGGTGACACAAGACCTTGTGCTACCTGGGCAAGTTATGCTTGGTGAAATGTACCAAGTGACCAATGCTAGCAATGTCAGAACAGACCATACTCTGGCAGTTGTTAACTTCTCCTGGGGAGGGGTAACTGGCCTTAAGAAGGTTGTGGTAAGTGCAAACCTACCAGTCGAATGCTTGCTTGGCAATGACTTAGAGACTTCTGCTTGGGCAGAAGTGGAGCTCAGGACCCATGCAGAAATGCTGGGGATCCCTGCAGATGTGTTTGCTGTGACCAGGTCACAAGCCAAAATGTCTAGCACTGAACAGGCCTTGGATTCTGGAAGAATGGACCAAGTGCCTTCCAAGAGGAGGAGTAGTAGGGTTAAGGCAGTGCCTTCCCCCTTGGCTCAGGAGGAAGATCAGTCCCTTGAGGGGGATGATCTCAGCCCTGAAGAAGGAACTGTCCCAGAGGAACTTGAACCTGACCAGGTTGAGTTCTTGGGGACAGGGGGACCTTCTAGGGCAGATCTGAGCCAGGAGCAGCAGAGCTGCCCCTCCCTTGAACCCCTCAGACAGCAAGCTGCTGCTGAGGCTGCTGGGAAAGCTAGTGGTCCCCATACAGTGTATTGGGATGATGGACTCCTGTACTCAGAGAGTAGAGACCCCAAGCCTGGTGCTACCAGGAGGTTGGTAATACCTTTGAAGTTCAGGGGCTTCCTATTGACCCTAGCCCATGATATTCCCTTAGCAGGACACCTGGGCCAGAACAAGACTTGGGACAGAATTGTCCCTCACTTTCACTGGCCCCACATGTCTGAAGACAGTAAGGAGTTTTGTCGCTCCTGTGTAACCTGCCAAGCCAGTGGCAAAGCAGGTGGCACTACAAAGGCCCCCTGATACCACTACCTGTGGTGGGGGTGCCCTTTGAGAGGGTAGGGATTGACATTGTTGGTCCCATGGATCCCCAAACAGCCTCTGGGCACAGGTTTATCCTGGTGGTAGTGGATCATGCCACCAGGTACCCAGAAGCTATTCCCCTCAGGACCACTACAGCACCTGTGGTGGCAAGGGCCCTCCTGGGAATCTTCTCAAGAGTGGGCTTTCCTAAGGAGGTAGTATCAGACAGGGGTGCTAACTTCATGTCTGGGTACTTAAAAGCAATGTGGAAGGAGTGTGGAGTGACTTATAAGTTCACCACACCCTATCACCCACAATGCAATGGTTTAGTTGAGAGATTCAACAAAACCTTGAAGGGCATGATTAAAGGGCTCCCAGAAAAGCTTAGGCGTAGATGGGACATACTCTTGCCCTGCCTTTTATTCGCATATAGGGAGGTGCCTGAGAAGGGGGTTGGTTACAGCCCTTTTGAACTTCTGTTTGGCCACCCTGTGAGGGGTCCACTGTGCTTGGTGAAGGAAGGATGGGAGTTACCTCTCAAGCCCCCAAAGCAGGATATAGTGGACTATGTACTTGGTCTCCGCTCCAGGATGGCTGAGTACATGAAAAAGGCAACCAAAAACCTTGAGGCTAGCCAGGAACTTCAGAAGGCCTGGCATGACCAAAGGCTGTTCTGACTGTGAACCAGCCAGGACAGAAGGTGTGGGTGTTGGAGCCAGTGGCCCCAGCAGCTCTCCAAGACAAATGGAGTGGACCCCACACTATTGTTGAGCAGAAGGGTGAGGTCACTTACTTAGTGGACCTGGGAACACCCAGGAGTCCCCAAAGGGTTCTCCATGTCAACAGACTAAAGCCATATGTGGACAGGGCAGACATGGGCTTGCTCATGGCTACTGATGAAGGGCAGGAGGAAGAGAGTGACCCACTCCCTGACCTGCTCTCACAGAACCCTGACGATGGGTCAGTTGATGGTGTAGCCTTGGCAGGCAGCCTCACTACCCAGCAACAAACTGATTGCAGGCAAGTCCTCAATCAGTTTAGACATATGTTTTCACTGACACCCAGTCAGACCACCTGGTGCACTCATGAAGTGGACACTGGGGACAGTCTGCCTATTAAAAACAAGATTTATAGGCAACCTGACCATGTCAGGGACTGTATCAGGACTGAAGTCCAGAAAATGTTGGAGTTGGGAGTAATTGAACCCTCAGATAGCCCTTGGGCTAGTCCAGTAGTCCTGGTACCGAAACCTCACACCAGTGGTGGGAAAAGAGAGATGAGGTTTTGTGTAGACTACAGGGGTCTCAATGCAGTCACTAGGACTGATGCCCATCCCATACCCAGGGCAGATGAGCTCATAGATACTTTGGCCTCTGCCAAATATCTCAGCACATTTGACCTAACAGCTGGCTACTGGCAGATCAGACTAGCTGATACTGCAAAGCCCAAAACAGCATTTTCAACCCCTAGTGGGCATTATCAATTTGTGGTAATGCCCTTTGGTCTGAAAAATGCACCTGCCACTTTCCAGAGGTTGGTGAACACAGTTCTCACAGGACTGGAAGCCTATAGTGCAGCTTATCTAGATGATATTGCTGTCTTTAGCTCCACCTGGGAGGATCACCTGGTCCACCTCAGGAATGTTTTACAGGCCCTGCAAAAGGCAGGCCTGACTATCAAGGCCACTAAGTGCCAGATAGGGCAGAGTCAGGTTGTGTACCTGGGCCACCTTGTGGGTGGAGGCCAGGTTCAACCTTTGCAGAGCAAGATCCAGACCATCATGGACTGGACTGCTCCCACTACCCAGACTCAGGTGAGAGCCTTCTTAGGCCTGACTGGGTACTATAGGAGATTTGTCAAGGGGTATGGATCAATAGTGACACCCTTGAATGACTTAACTTCTAAGAAAATGCCCAAAAAGGTTCAGTGGACAGTTAGCTGTCAAAAGGCATTTGATGACCTCAAGCAGGCCATGTGCACTGCTCCAATTCTGCAGAGTCCTGATTACTCCAAAAAGTTCATTGTTCAAACAGATGCATCTGAATTGGGGGTAGGGGCTGTACTGTCACAATTGAATGAAGAAGGTCAGGATCAGCCAGTAGCTTTTATTAGCAGAAGGCTGACTCCTAGAGAGAAACGTTGGTCAGCCATAGAGAGGGAGGCCTTTGCTGTGGTCTGGGCTCTGAAGAAGTTGAGGCCATACTTGTTTGGTACACACTTCCTGGTTCAGACAGACCATAAGCCCCTCTTATGGCTAAAACAAATGAAGGGTGAAAACCCCAAACTGCTTAGGTGGTCCATTTCCCTACAGGGGATGGACTTTACAGTGGAACATAGGCCTGGGAGTAACCATGCGAATGCAGATGGACTCTCTAGGTATTTCCACTTAGAACATGAAGACTTAACTGGGCAGGGTTAGTTTAATGTCCCTACGTTTGGGGGGGTTGTGTAGGAGAGTAGGATCTGCTTCACATGGGTACCCCCACTTTTTGCTGATGCTTCACTGGTTTTCGACATTAGTCTGGCTGGGGCCCTGCTATTCAGAACCCCAGCCTAGCTGTTTCCTCTTTAAAAGGGTCTCCATGTGCCTTAGGCACATCACTGATTGGGATCTGGAGTGCCCTTATAAGTCCCTAGTATATGGTATACTATGTACCAAGGGCATAGGTACCTCAGAGGCCTGCCAGGGGCTGCAGCATATATTATGCCACCCCTGGGAGGCCATCCAAACTGACACCACAGGTCTGCTACTGCAGCCTGGGTAAGGTGGTGCATGCACCCCTTACTGTGGTATAGGTTACCTATATCACTAAAAGCATACACACATATAAACCTATAAGTCACTCCTAAGGCAGGCCTTATCAATCCTAAAGGCAGAGTGCATGGTTCCTATGTGAGAGGGTGCCCCTGCATGAGCAGGGCCCCTCTGCAGCGTTCGGAGACCATCTCTGATGCTGTTTGTAGTGCAGCCTGACCATATACTCTTAAGCGCATTATATCCTCGCGGTAAAATGCTAACTTTGGAATGGCTGCACCTAAACATGTCGTGTTTGGTGTCAAACATCTTGGAATACTACCCCCCGCCAATCCTGGCGGCGGGGGTAGCATTCCACCCTTCTAGAGGGAAAGGCATGTTAACTCTGATGAGTCCGGTAACTTCTTTCCAGAGCCCTGGCATCACAAAATGGATGCTGCTGCCACAGACACGAGTCTGGCCTCCTGCTGCTGGACGAAACTCCGGCAGGGGAGGCCTGGACAATAGGTTTCCTGTCCCAGGGAGGTGTGACCACCTCCCCAGACAGGACAATGTGTATTGGGGCTGGGCGGGAGCACTTTCGGGTGCTTTGAAGTCCTGCACTGGGGGCACATTTGGTGTCCCTGTGCATACCCCAGTTCAAACCGGATCAGGGGCTCGCAGCCCCTGCTTTGGCGCGAACTGGACAAAGGGAAAGGGGTGTAGCCACCCCTCTGCCCTGACCCACCCATAGGTGGGGCCACAGAGTAGTCCATCCCCTATTTTTAGAATAAAGGTAGGAACCCAGTCCTTAGGACTTTAGATTATACCTGGACGAAACTCTGACACTGAATCCTGGACCTTCGACGCTCTACGACAAGATTAGAGGACTGAAGAATCTCCCTTGGGGTCAAGGAGTGACTCCCCTGCTTGGCAGGCACCAAAGAAGCATCTGTCCGGTTCGCATCACTGAAGCTCCCGTCGGACGCCGAAGTCATCGCATCACCAGAGGTGGATTCTCAGACTTCCCCGAGGCTACCCTGAGTCCCCAGCAAAGCTGAGGCCCGTGGCTATCGTGGGTGACTTGAGACCGTGACCCCTGGACACCGAGCACACTTGCAAGTGCACCATCTTCTGGGTCTCCCAAGAAGTCGTGCTTTGGGCTCCGAGTAGCCCTAGCCTCCAGCACCACCTGCACCGAAGATCACTGGCCCCCACTCCACGAGTGTCCTGTAAGCCAGCTCCACGTGCGGCGTCACGAGGCTCCTTCGCGGTCGCTAGCCCGTTGGCTAGTAGCCCTTGACGAAGGCCAATCTTTTCTTTACTTGGCATCCTGGTTGCTCCAGGCCTGCCCTCACTTACCCTCACTGGGTGAGTTCCCCAGACCTTGCTGGTCTGCATCATCGACGATCTACATCTTACTCGAGACTTGCCGTTGCCAAGGCTTGTTGGGTCCAATCCGGTCGCCGACACCTCAGCACTCGACAGACATCGAGCATCAGCCCGAATCCTGCTCCTGGTTGCCGACAACGCCTCCCGGACCTCGTGGCTGAAGAGTCAAGACGACCGTCACCGCACCTGAAGCACTCGACATCGGTGGGCATCTGTCCATCGCCTTCCTGGTCACTGGCTAGTGACCCAGACTCTGTCCCCTCTGCTTTCAGGTTCTTCAGAACTCCGATCCACTCTTGGATCCACCCGGACACTTTTCTCCTGGTCGCCAGCAGCACTTTGCAGCAGATCGCCATACGAAACGACGACGAAACCCGACCCCGAAAGGCACCTATGCACCCGGCTTCCCTGGGTGAGGTAACACGAGTACTCCGGTGCTCCCGTGGGTAGAGACTCTTCAAAGTCCTAGATCTCAAAGGGTTTTGTCCTAGTCCTATTTTAAGTGTCCCTTTCCTCTATTTTCCCGATCCCGACTTTCTCCATAGAAGTTAACGGCGTATCGCGGTTGTGTATTTACACTGCACGCGTCTCCCGTGGGTCCCCTGTGTCACTACCTTGGGTGGTTCCTTGTGGTCCAAGCACTTCTAGAGGCTCTAGGCCTAGTGTCTAGTTCAGTCGTGGTTCGCATACCACTTTATTGGTATATGGTTTGGTACGCCCCTAGGGCCCAAACGTGTATTTGTGCTATTACTGTGACTTAAGATCTTATAACCTATGTACTTCGAACTCTAGCCTCATAAAGAGACTAGAGGGGTGTGTTTAGTAATAAATACATATATTTTGAATATATACCTGGTGTGGTGCTCTTTCATTTGGTCACTCAAGAGATTATAGACTGGTAAAACAAGCTGCTTTACATTCCTTCAAGACTTAGCCTGAAGGCTGCTCTCCATAGCTACCACTAGGATAGCTTTCAATAAGGTTGTCTTTAACCTACCTACCATAAGAGTCGATTTGGACTGGTGCAAGGTGCCCACTATAATTAGTGGACAGCATATGCCAGGCCAACTTCTCACAGGGGATCCCTTTGAAAGGGTGGGGATTGACATTGTTGGTCCCATGGATCCCCAAACAGCATCTGGGCACAGGTTTATCCTGGTGGTAGTGGATCATGCCACCAGGTACCCAGAGGCTATACCCCTTAGGACCACTACAGCACCTGTGGTGGCAAGGGCCCTCCTGGGAATTTTCTCAAGAGTGGGCTTCCCTAAGGAGGTTGTATCAGACAGGGGTGCAAACTTTATGTCTGGATACTTAAAAGCAATGTGGAAGGAGTGTGGAGTGACTTACAAGTTCACCACACCCTATCACCCACAATGCAATGGTTTAGTTGAGAGATTCAACAAAACCTTGAAGGGCATGATTAAAGGGCTCCCAGAAAAGCTTAGGCGGAGATGGGACATACTCTTGCCCTGCCTTTTATTTGCATACAGGGAGGTGCCTCAAAAGGGGTTGGCTACAGCCCTTTTGAACTTTTGTTTGGTCACCCTGTCAGGGGTCCATTGTGCTTGGTGAAGGAAGGATGGGAGTTACCTCTCAAGCCCCCAAAGCAAGACATAGTGGACTATGTACTTGGTCTCCGCTCCCTGATGGCTGAGTATATGAAAAAGGCAACTAAAAACCTTGAGGCTAGCCAGGAACTTCAAAAAGCCTGGCATGACCAAAAGGCTGTACTGACTGTTTACCAGCCAGGACAGAAGGTGTGGGTGTTGGAGCCAGTGGCCCCAGCAGCTCTCCAAGACAAATGGAGTGGACCCCATACCATTGTTCAACAGAAGGGTGAGGTTACCTATTTGGTGGACCTAGGAACACCCAGGAGTCCCCACAGGGTTCTCCATGTCAACAGGTTAAAACCATATGTGGACAGGGCAGACATGGGCTTGCTCATGGCTACTGATGAGGGACAGGAGGAAGAGAGTGACCCACTCCCTGACCTGCTGTCACAGAACCCTGGTGATGGGTCAGTGGATGGTGTAGCCTTGGCAGGCAGCCTCACTACCCAGCAGCAGACTGATTGCAGACAGGTGCTCAATCAGTTCAGACACATATTCTCACTGACACCCAGTCAGACTACCTGGTGCACTCATGAAGTGGACACTGGGGACAGTCTGCCTATTAAAAATAAGATTTATAGGCAACCTGACCATGTCAGGGACTGTATCAGGAAAGAAGTCCAGAAGATGTTGGATTTGGGAGTTATTGAACCCTCAGATAGCCCTTGGGCTAGTCCAGTGGTCCTTGTGCCAAAACCTCACACCAATGGTGGGAAAAGAGAGATGAGGTTTTGTGTGGACTACAGGGGTCTCAATGCAGTCACTAGGACTGATGCCCATCCAATACCAAGGGCAGATGAGCTAATAGACACTTTGGCCTCAGCCAAGTATCTAAGCACATTTGACCTGACAGCTGGCTACTGGCAGATCAGACTAGCTGATGATGCAAAGCCAAAGACAGCATTCTCAACCCCTAGTGGGCATTATCAATTTGTGGTGATACCCTTTGGTCTGAAGAATGCACCTGCCACTTTTCAGAGGTTGGTGAATACAGTCCTTACAGGTCTGGAAGCCTATAGTGCAGCATATCTAGATGATATTGCTGTCTTTAGCTCCACCTGGGAGGATCACCTGGTCCACCTCAGAAATGTTTTACAGGCCCTGCAGAAAGCAGGACTGACTATCAAGGCCACCAAGTGCCAGATAGGGCAGAGTCAGGTTGTGTACCTGGGCCACCTTGTGGGTGGAGGCCAGGTTCAACCACTGCAGAGCAAGATCCAGACCATCATGGACTGGACTGCTCCAACTACCCAGACTCAGGTGAGAGCCTTTTTAGGCCTGACTGGGTACTATAGGAGATTTGTCAAGGGGTATGGATCAATAGTGACACCCCTGAATGACTTAACTTCCAAGAAAATGCCCAAAAGTTTCAGTGGACAGTTAGCTGTCAAAAGGCATTTGATGACCTGAAGCAGGCCATGTGCACTGCTCCCATTCTACAGAGTCCTGATTACTCCAAGAAGTTCATTGTTCAAACTGATGCATCTGAATTGGGGGTAGGGGCTGTACTGTCACAATTGAATGATGAAGGTCAGGATCAGCCAGTAGCTTTTATTAGCAGAAGGCTGACCCCTAGAGAGAAACATTGGTCAGCCATTGAGAGGGAGGCCTTTGCTGTGGTCTGGGCTCTGAAGAAGTTGAGGCCATACTTGTTTGGTACTCACTTCCATGTTCAAACAGACCATAAGCCCCTCTTATGGCTAAAACAAATGAAGGGTGAAAACCCCAAACTGCTTAGGTGGTCCATTTCCCTACAGGGGATGGACTTCACAGTGGAACATAGACCTGGGAGTAACCATGCCAATGCAGATGGACTCTCTAGGTACTTCCACTTAGAACATGAAGACTTAACTGGGCAAGGTTAGTTTAATGTCCCTACGTTTGGGGGGGTTGTGTAGGAGAGTAGGATCTGCTTCACATGGGTACCCCCACTTTTTGCTGATGCTTCACTGTTTTTCGACCTTAGTCTGGCTGGGGCCCTGCTAATCAGAACCCCAGCCTAGCTGCTTCCTCTTTAAAATGGTTTCCATGTGCCTTAGGCACATCTCTGATTGGAATCTGGAGTGCCCTTATAAGTCCCTAGTATATGGTATACTATGTACTCAGGGCATAGGTACCTCAGAGGCCTACCAGGGGCTGCAGCATGTATTGTGCCACCCCTGGAAGGCCATCCAAACTGACACCACAGGTCTGCTACTGCAGCCTGGGTAAGGTGGTGCATGCACTCCTTACTGTGATATAGGCTACCTATATCACTACATACATACACACATATAAACCTATAAGTCACTCCTATGGCAGGCCTTATCAATCCTGAAGGCAGAGTGCGTGGTTCCTATGTGAGAGGGTGCCCCTGCATGAGCTGGGCCCCTCTGCAGCGTTCGGAGACCCTTCTCTGATGCTGTTTGTAGTGCAGCCTGACCATATACTCTTAAGCGCATTATAACCTCGCGTTAAATGCTAACTTTGGGATGGCTGCACGGAAACATGTCGTGTTTGGTGTCAAACATCTTGGAATACTACCCCCCCGCCAGTTCTGGCGGCGGGGTAGCATTCCACCCTTCTAGAGGGAAAGACATGTACACACCGGTATACCCGGTACTGACTTTCCAGAGCCCTGGCATCACAAAATGGATGCCACTGCCACAGACACGAGTCTGGCCTCCTGCTGCTGACCGAAACTCCGGCAGGGGAGGCCTGGACAATAGGTTTCCTGTCCCAGGGAGGTGTGACCACCTCCCCAGACAGGATAGTGTGTATTGGGGCTGGGCGGGAGCACTCTCGGGTGCTTTGAAGTCCTGCACTGGGGGCACACTTGGTGTCCCTGGGCATACCCCAGTTCAAACCGGCTCAGGGGCTTCCAGCCCCTACTCTGGCGCGAAACTGGACAAAGGGAAAGGGGTGTAGCCACCCCTCTGCCCTGACCCTCCCATAGGTGGGGCCACAGAGTATGTCCAACCCCCTACCTTAGTATAAGTATGGGACCCCAGTCCTTAGGACTTTAGATTAACCTGGACAAAACTCTGACACAGAATCCTGGACCTTCGACGCTCTACTTCAAGATTAGAGGACTGAAGAATCTCCCTTGGGGTCAAGGAGTGACTCCCCTGCTTGGCAGGCACCAAAGAAGCAATTGTCCGGTCTGCATCGCTGAAGCTCCCGTCGGACGCCGAAGTCTTTGCATCACCAGAGGTGGATTTCCAGACTTCTCCGAGGCTGCCCTGAGTCCTCAGCAAAGCTGAGGCCCGTAGCTGTCGTGGGTAACGTAAAACCGTGACCCCTGGACACCAAACGCATTTGCAAGTGCATCCTCTTCTGGGTCTCCCACGAAGTCGTGCTTTGGGCTCCGAGTAGCCCCAGCCTCCAGCACCAACTGCACCGAAGATCACTGGCCTCCACTCCACGAGTGTCCTGTGAGCCAGCTCCACGTGCATCGTCTCGAGGCTCCTTCGCGGTCGCTAGTCCGTTGGCTAGTAGGCCCTCCCGAAGGCCAATCTTTTTCTGCTTGGGCTCCCTGGTTGCTCCAGGTGTGCCCTGACTTATCCTTGCTGGGTGAGTCCCCCAGACCTTGCTGGTCTGCAACATCATCCTTCTTCCATTTCCACAAGACTTGCCGTTGCCAAGGCTTGTTGGGTCCAATCCGGTCGCCGATACCCCTGTAATCGACAAACGTCGTGGGACAGCTCGAATCCAGCTCCTGGTTGTCGTCGACGCCTCCTGGACCTCGTGGCTGAAGAGTCAAGATGACCGTCAACCTACCTGAAGCACTCGACATCGGTGGGCATCTGCTCATCGCCTTCCTGGTCACTGGCTAGTGACCCAGACTCTGTCCCCTCTGCTTTCAGGTTCTTCAGATCTTCGATCCACCTTTGGATCCACCCGAACACTTTCGACTTGGTCGCCAGCAGCACTTTGCAGCAGATCGCCATTGAAAGCGACGACGAAACCCGACCCCGAAAGACACCTATGCACCCGGCTCCCCTGGGTGAGGTAACTCGAGTACTCCGGTGCTCCCGTGGGTATTGACACTAGGACAGCCTAGTTCTCAAAGGGTTTGCTCCAAGTCCTCCTCTAAGTGTCCCTTTTCTTTTAAATTCTAATCGCGACTTTCCCCATAGAAGTTAACGGTGGTTCGCGGCTGTGTTCATACACTGCACGCGTCCCCCGTGGGTCCCCTGTGTCACTGCCTTGGGTGGTTCCTTGTGGTCCAAGCACTTCTACAGGCTCTAGGCCTTGTGTCTAGCTCAGTCGTGGTTCTTATACCACTTTATTGGTATATGGTTTGAGTACGCCCCTGGGGCTCAAACGTGTATTTGTGCTATTACTGTAGATAACTAACTTATAACTTATGTACTTCGAACTCTAGCCTCATAAAGAGACTAGAGGGGTGTGTTTAGTAATAAATACATATATTTTGAATATATACCTGGTGTGGTCCTCTTTCATTTGGTCACTCAAGAGATTATAGACTGGTAAAACAAGCTGCTTTACATTCCTTCAAGACTTAGCCTGAAGGCTGCTCTCCATAGCTACCACTAGGATAGCTTTCAATAAAGGTTGTCTTTAACCTATCTCCAATAAGGGGTTGTTTGGACTGGTGCAAGGTGCCCACTATAATTAGTGGACAGCATATGCCAGGCCAACTTCTCACAGTCCGCACACAGCTCATCACCAACTTCTTCAGCTGAATGTGAGTATCCAGAGATGTCATGTCAAGGATGTGAGTTTGCATGATATGTGTTGGTGGTGCTCTGGTGCTGTTTGAGTGTGGCCATGTGCTACTTGACTGTATGCATGCAGCGATGTGTCCTTACAGGTAGTCTGTACTCCCCAACAGTGTTGACATGCTAACTTGGTTTTGTGTAGGTATCTTGTGACATGTATTGGGCATGAGTATTGCAGTTCTGTCCTGTTCTTCAGTGCTTTTGACTGTGTGTCATTTCTGTCCTTCACAGGGTACTTTCAGAGTTGTTTGGTCAACTGTGATCCCCGACACCGTGATTCAACTTCCAGGGTGGAAGCTGTCGTTTCCCTACAGGTGATGTGCCACACACCCCTGGACTTTCTTTCTTCTACACTTGTTGACTGTGTGGCCACTACCACGTGGGATTACCTTGCATCTGTAGTGGAAACAACATGTTGCAAATGTGTAATAAACCTGTGCTTCACTTTGGGATGTGCGTTGTCTGTGGTCACACATCTGACTGACATTTGCTTACTGTACCAGTGGGCTAGTTAACACAGACTGTGAATAGGTGTGGTGTCTGTGCATTGCACTGTATTTCCTGGCAACATCAGTGTAGGCGATGAGTCAGATGGCCCTGGTGTGTATGTGTTGTGTAGCCCTAGTGGTGTGTCTCCCTCATATGTGTCACGTCGCCATGACTCACATGACGGTGTTGTACTTGCTGTAGCAGTTAGCATGCACAGTGTCATTTAGCAGATCATCATCTCCATGACAGAAACCACGTTGGAATCACAACAGAGGCAAGTATGGTGTATTAGTGAGTTTATTTACATACATGTGTGAGTATAGTGCACAGGATGGTGGGTGCTGTACATTGGGATTGTAATCCAAAGTTCCCAGATGAGTTGGAAGTCTTGGTAGCAGAAATGTCCTAAGTAAAGTCAACAGTCATCTGATACATTGGTCCAACTTAAACTCCCCATGTCATGTGGGAGAGTTGGGTTGCATTCGACAGGGTGAACAGTTTGCACACAAAGGTGAATTTCCAGAACAGGTGTTGGGTTCCTGGGGGATGTACATGGCCATCGGCCTCTCAGTTGTCCTTCCTAGGACGACCCCTCTTCTTTGGGGGGACCCTCACATGCAGGCTGCTGCGGTGCAGGGGACTCTCCGCCAGAGTCATCCTCCCTCCCTGTGGCAGTTACAGTTGTTGCAGCACCAGATGTTGTGGGCACACAGGGAGGTGTGGCCATGTTGGTGCTAATCTGGCGGAGGCATGTCAATATGTCCCTATGCACCGCTGTCAGTTCTTGCAATGTGTCCCACTTGGACTCCATGCCAGACATGTGTGTCTCCACACAGGACATGTGTGTCTCCACACGGGACATGTGTGAGTCCAAGCGGGCATGATGGGCAGCCTGCTGCTGTTGAATGGGATCTGCATAAAATCTGCATAAAATCAGGCTAAGGGATTATAAGCAAGCTATCAATGAGGAAAAGCTCTCCTACTACTCAATGATGACGGAATCTATTAGATCCCCTAGGGAACTTTTTACTATGATCCATTCCCTTTCAGCCCCTTCGACTAGTGTAAATACCGAGGTCTCTCAGGACCTCTGTGATAAAATGGCAAGTTTCTTCTATGCCAAAATTAAGGACATTCACTCCTCTTTGGAGAACTCAAACTCTGCGGGAACTAAAACTAATCCCCTATCTGATCCTCGGGAAGTACCTTTGAAGGACTGCCTTTTGTGCTCCTTTCCTTCTATTCTTCAAGAGGATACCGAGTTGTTGTTAAGTGGGATTAGATCTGGCTCTCCCTCGAATCCTGTCCTCTTAAGATTCTGAAATTAGGAAGCGAGGCCATTGCACCTCCTCTGACCGCTATCCTCAATTCCGTCATCTCTTCTGGCCAATTTCCCACCGCATGGAAAATGGCGGTGGTAAAACCTCTGTTAAAGAAGGCCTCTCTTGACCCGACAGAATTAAAAAACTATCGGCCCATCTCTCTGCTCCCTGTTCCGGCTAAGATCCTGGAAAAACATCTTAACCGCCATCTCAGTTCTTATTTGGAGGAACACCAACTGCTCGATGGCTCGCAGCATGGTTTCAGGAGTGAACACAGTACGGAGACGGCATTAACCGTTGTCTTTAACAACATCCGACAACAGGTTGATGCTGGCCATACCACCCTACTGATACTCCTGGACCTGACGGCAGCCTTCGATACGATTTCTCCTTGTAGGCTGATTGGAAGGCTCTGGGAAATTGGGATAGAGGATTCCGCACTCAATTTGCTTTCATCGTTCCTTTTGAATCGCTCGCAAAGAGTTAAGATGGGCCAATTTCTTTCTGCCCCTAAACAATTGTTCTGTGGAGTCCCCCGGGTTCCTCATTGAGTCCTACCCTCTTTAATATCTATGTAGCCCCGCTTGCCACTGTGGTAAGATCTTTTGGCCTTGAAGTGCTTTCCTACGCTGATGACACTCAGATTCTGATTTCTATCACTGAGAATGTCTCAGCCTCAGCAGTAAATTTTAAAAACTGCATGCGGGCGGTGGCTGCATGGATGGTTGAGAACTACTTAAGACTCAATGGAGTAGGATCTGCTTCACATGGGTACCCCCACTTTTTGCTGATGCTTCACTGTTTTTCGACCTTAGTCTGGCTGGGGCCCTGCTAATCAGAACCCCAGCCTAGCTGCTTCCTCTTTAAAATGGTTTCCATGTGCCTTAGGCACATCTCTGATTGGAATCTGGAGTGCCCTTATAAGTCCCTAGTATATGGTATACTATGTACTCAGGGCATAGGTACCTCAGAGGCCTACCAGGGGCTGCAGCATGTATTGTGCCACCCCTGGAAGGCCATCCAAACTGACACCACAGGTCTGCTACTGCAGCCTGGGTAAGGTGGTGCATGCACCCCTTACTGTGATATAGGCTACCTATATCACTACATACATACACACATATAAACCTATAAGTCACTCCTATGGCAGGCCTTATCAATCCTGAAGGCAGAGTGCGTGGTTCCTATGTGAGAGGGTGCCCCTGCATGAGCTGGGCCCCTCTGCAGCGTTCGGAGACCCTTCTCTGATGCTGTTTGTAGTGCAGCCTGACCATATACTCTTAAGCGCATTATAACCTCGCGTTAAATGCTAACTTTGGGATGGCTGCACGAAACATGTCGTGTTTGGTGTCAAACATCTTGGAATACTACCCCCCGCCAGTTCTGGCGGCGGGGGTAGCATTCCACCCTTCTAGAGGGAAAGACATGTACACACCGGTATACCCGGTACTGACTTTCCAGAGCCCTGGCATCACAAAATGGATGCCACTGCCACAGACACGAGTCTGGCCTCCTGCTGCTGACCGAAACTCCGGCAGGGAGGCCTGGACAATAGGTTTCCTGTCCCAGGGAGGTGTGACCACCTCCCCAGACAGGATAGTGTGTATTGGGGCTGGGCGGGAGCACTCTCGGGTGCTTTGAAGTCCTGCACTGGGGGCACACTTGGTGTCCCTGGGCATACCCCAGTTCAAACCGGCTCAGGGGCTTCCAGCCCCTACTCTGGCAGCGAAACTGGACAAAGGGAAAGGGGTGTAGCCACCCCTCTGCCCTGACCCTCCCATAGGTGGGGCCACAGAGTATGTCCAACCCCCTACCTTAGTATAAGTATGGGACCCCAGTCCTTAGGACTTTAGATTAACCTGGACAAAACTCTGACACAGAATCCTGGACCTTCGACGCTCTACTTCAAGATTAGAGGACTGAAGAATCTCCCTTGGGGTCAAGGAGTGACTCCCCTGCTTGGCAGGCACCAAAGAAGCAATTGTCCGGTCTGCATCGCTGAAGCTCCCGTCGGACGCCGAAGTCTTTGCATCACCAGAGGTGGATTTCCAGACTTCTCCGAGGCTGCCCTGAGTCCTCAGCAAAGCTGAGGCCCGTAGCTGTCGTGGGTAACGTAAAACCGTGACCCCTGGACACCAAACGCATTTGCAAGTGCATCCTCTTCTGGGTCTCCCACGAAGTCGTGCTTTGGGCTCCGAGTAGCCCCAGCCTCCAGCACCAACTGCACCGAAGATCACTGGCCTCCACTCCACGAGTGTCCTGTGAGCCAGCTCCACGTGCATCGTCTCGAGGCTCCTTCGCGGTCGCTAGTCCGTTGGCTAGTAGGCCCTCCCGAAGGCCAATCTTTTTCTGCTTGGGCTCCCTGGTTGCTCCAGGTGTGCCCTGACTTATCCTTGCTGGGTGAGTCCCCCAGACCTTGCTGGTCTGCAACATCATCCTTCTTCCATTTCCACAAGACTTGCCATTGCCAAGGCTTGTTGGGTCCAATCCGGTCGCCGATACCCCTGTAATCGACAAACGTCGTGGGACAGCTCGAATCCAGCTCCTGGTTGTCGTCGACGCCTCCTGGACCTCGTGGCTGAAGAGTCAAGATGACCGTCAACCTACCTGAAGCACTCGACATCGGTGGGCATCTGCTCATCGCCTTCCTGGTCACTGGCTAGTGACCC
This sequence comes from Calotriton arnoldi, assembly GCA_963921515.1. NCBI lineage: Eukaryota > Metazoa > Chordata > Amphibia > Caudata > Salamandridae > Calotriton > Calotriton arnoldi. The sequence goes on from CAWUFW010004248.1 coordinate 840,744, forward strand.
AGACTCTGTCCCCTCTGCTTTCAGGTTCTTCAGATCTTCGATCCACCTTTGGATCCACCCGAACACTTTCGACTTGGTCGCCAGCAGCACTTTGCAGCAGATCGCCATTGAAAGCGACGACGAAACCCGACCCCGAAAGACACCTATGCACCCGGCTCCCCTGGGTGAGGTAACTCGAGTACTCCGGTGCTCCCGTGGGTATTGACACTAGGACAGCCTAGTTCTCAAAGGGTTTGCTCCAAGTCCTCCTCTAAGTGTCCCTTTTCTTTTAAATTCTAATCGCGACTTTCCCCATAGAAGTTAACGGTGGTTCGCGGCTGTGTTCATACACTGCACGCGTCCCCCGTGGGTCCCCTGTGTCACTGCCTTGGGTGGTTCCTTGTGGTCCAAGCACTTCTACAGGCTCTAGGCCTTGTGTCTAGCTCAGTCGTGGTTCTTATACCACTTTATTGGTATATGGTTTGGTACGCCCCTGGGGCTCAAACGTGTATTTGTGCTATTACTGTAGATAACTAACTTATAACTTATGTACTTCGAACTCTAGCCTCATAAAGAGACTAGAGGGGTGTGTTTAGTAATAAATACATATATTTTGAATATATACCTGGTGTGGTCCTCTTTCATTTGGTCACTCAAGAGATTATAGACTGGTAAAACAAGCTGCTTTACATTCCTTCAAGACTTAGCCTGAAGGCTGCTCTCCATAGCTACCACTAGGATAGCTTTCAATAAAGGTTGTCTTTAACCTATCTCCAATAAGGGGTTGTTTGGACTGGTGCAAGGTGCCCACTATAATTAGTGGACAGCATATGCCAGGCCAACTTCTCACAGTCCGCACACAGCTCATCACCAACTTCTTCAGCTGAATGTGAGTATCCAGAGATGTCATGTCAATGATGTGAGTTTGCATGATATGTGTTGGTGGTGCTCTGGTGCTGTTTGAGTGTGGCCATGTGCTACTTGACTGTATGCATGCAGCGATGTGTCCTTACAGGTAGTCTGTACTCCCCAACAGTGTTGACATGCTAACTTGGTTTTGTGTAGGTATCTTGTGACATGTATTGGGCATGAGTATTGCAGTTCTGTCCTGTTCTTCAGTGCTTTTGACTGTGTGTCATTTCTGTCCTTCACAGGGTACTTTCAGAGTTGTTTGGTCAACTGTGATCCCCGACACCGTGATTCAACTTCCAGGGTGGAAGCTGTCGTTTCCCTACAGGTGATGTGCCACACACCCCTGGACTTTCTTTCTTCTACACTTGTTGACTGTGTGGCCACTACCACGTGGGATTACCTTGCATCTGTAGTGGAAACAACATGTTGCAAATGTGTAATAAACCTGTGCTTCACTTTGGGATGTGCGTTGTCTGTGGTCACACATCTGACTGACATTTGCTTACTGTACCAGTGGGCTAGTTAACACAGACTGTGAATAGGTGTGGTGTCTGTGCATTGCACTGTATTTCCTGGCAACATCAGTGTAGGCGATGAGTCAGATGGCCCTGGTGTGTATGTGTTGTGTAGCCCTAGTGGTGTGTCTCCCTCATATGTGTCACGTCGCCATGACTCACATGACGGTGTTGTACTTGCTGTAGCAGTTAGCATGCACAGTGTCATTTAGCAGATCATCATCTCCATGACAGAAACCACGTTGGAATCACAACAGAGGCAAGTATGGTGTATTAGTGAGTTTATTTACATACATGTGTGAGTATAGTGCACAGGATGGTGGGTGCTGTACATTGGGATTGTAATCCAAAGTTCCCAGATGAGTTGGAAGTCTTGGTAGCAGAAATGTCCTAAGTAAAGTCAACAGTCATCTGATACATTGGTCCAACTTAAACTCCCCATGTCATGTGGGAGAGTTGGGTTGCATTCGACAGGGTGAACAGTTTGCACACAAAGGTGAATTTCCAGAACAGGTGTTGGGTTCCTGGGGGATGTACATGGCCATCGGCCTCTCAGTTGTCCTTCCTAGGACGACCCCTCTTCTTTGGGGGGGACCCTCACATGCAGGCTGCTGCGGTGCAGGGGACTCTCCGCCAGAGTCATCCTCCCTCCCTGTGGCAGTTACAGTTGTTGCAGCACCAGATGTTGTGGGCACACAGGGAGGTGTGGCCATGTTGGTGCTAATCTGGCGGAGGCATGTCAATATGTCCCTATGCACCGCTGTCAGTTCTTGCAATGTGTCCCACTTGGACTCCATGCCAGACATGTGTGTCTCCACACAGGACATGTGTGTCTCCACACGGGACATGTGTGAGTCCAAGCGGGCATGATGGGCAGCCTGCTGCTGTTGAATGGGATCTGCATAAAATCTGCATAAAATCAGGCTAAGGGATTATAAGCAAGCTATCAATGAGGAAAAGCTCTCCTACTACTCAATGATGACGGAATCTATTAGATCCCCTAGGGAACTTTTTACTATGATCCATTCCCTTTCAGCCCCTTCGACTAGTGTAAATACCGAGGTCTCTCAGGACCTCTGTGATAAAATGGCAAGTTTCTTCTATGCCAAAATTAAGGACATTCACTCCTCTTTGGAGAACTCAAACTCTGCGGGAACTAAAACTAATCCCCTATCTGATCCTCGGGAAGTACCTTTGAAGGACTGCCTTTTGTGCTCCTTTCCTTCTATTCTTCAAGAGGATACCGAGTTGTTGTTAAGTGGGATTAGATCTGGCTCTCCCTCGAATCCTGTCCTCTTAAGATTCTGAAATTAGGAAGCGAGGCCATTGCACCTCCTCTGACCGCTATCCTCAATTCCGTCATCTCTTCTGGCCAATTTCCCACCGCATGGAAAATGGCGGTGGTAAAACCTCTGTTAAAGAAGGCCTCTCTTGACCCGACAGAATTAAAAAACTATCGGCCCATCTCTCTGCTGCCTGTTCCGGCTAAGATCCTGGAAAAACATCTTAACCGCCATCTCAGTTCTTATTTGGAGGAACACCAACTGCTCGATGGCTCGCAGCATGGTTTCAGGAGTGAACACAGTACGGAGACGGCATTAACCGTTGTCTTTAACAACATCCGACAACAGGTTGATGCTGGCCATACCACCCTACTGATACTCCTGGACCTGACGGCAGCCTTCGATACGATTTCTCCTTGTAGGCTGATTGGCAGGCTCTGGGAAATTGGGATAGAGGATTCCGCACTCAATTTGCTTTCATCGTTCCTTTTGAATCGCTCGCAAAGAGTTAAGATGGGCCAATTTCTTTCTGCCCCTAAACAATTGTTCTGTGGAGTCCCCCCGGGTTCCTCATTGAGTCCTACCCTCTTTAATATCTATGTAGCCCCGCTTGCCACTGTGGTAAGATCTTTTGGCCTTGAAGTGCTTTCCTACGCTGATGACACTCAGATTCTGATTTCTATCACTGAGAATGTCTCAGCCTCAGCAGTAAATTTTAAAAACTGCATGCGGGCGGTGGCTGCATGGATGGTTGAGAACTACTTAAGACTCAATGGAGTAGGATCTGCTTCACATGGGTACCCCCACTTTTTGCTGATGCTTCACTGTTTTTCGACCTTAGTCTGGCTGGGGCCCTGCTAATCAGAACCCCAGCCTAGCTGCTTCCTCTTTAAAATGGTTTCCATGTGCCTTAGGCACATCTCTGATTGGAATCTGGAGTGCCCTTATAAGTCCCTAGTATATGGTATACTATGTACTCAGGGCATAGGTACCTCAGAGGCCTACCAGGGGCTGCAGCATGTATTGTGCCACCCCTGGAAGGCCATCCAAACTGACACCACAGGTCTGCTACTGCAGCCTGGGTAAGGTGGTGCATGCACCCCTTACTGTGATATAGGCTACCTATATCACTACATACATACACACATATAAACCTATAAGTCACTCCTATGGCAGGCCTTATCAATCCTGAAGGCAGAGTGCGTGGTTCCTATGTGAGAGGGTGCCCCTGCATGAGCTGGGCCCCTCTGCAGCGTTCGGAGACCCTTCTCTGATGCTGTTTGTAGTGCAGCCTGACCATATACTCTTAAGCGCATTATAACCTTGCGTTAAATGCTAACTTTGGGATGGCTGCACGGAAACATGTCGTGTTTGGTGTCAAACATCTTGGAATACTACCCCCCCCCCGCCAGTTCTGGCGGCGGGGGTAGCATTCCACCCTTCTAGAGGAAAAGACATGTACACACCGGTATACCCGGTACTGACTTTCCAGAGCCCTGGCATCACAAAATGGATGCCACTGCCACAGACACGAGTCTGGCCTCCTGCTGCTGACCGAAACTCCGGCAGGGGAGGCCTGGACAATAGGTTTCCTGTCCCAGGGAGGTGTGACCACCTCCCCAGACAGGATAGTGTGTATTGGGGCTGGGCGGGAGCACTCTCGGGTGCTTTGAAGTCATGCACTGGGGGCACACTTGGTGTCCCTGGGCATACCCCAGTTCAAACCGGCTCAGGGGCTTCCAGCCCCTACTCTGGCGCGAAACTGGACAAAGGGAAAGGGGTGTAGCCACCCCTCTGCCCTGACCCTCCCATAGGTGGGGCCACAGAGTATGTCCAACCCCCTACCTTAGTATAAGTATGGGACCCCAGTCCTTAGGACTTTAGATTAACCTGGACAAAACTCTGACACAGAATCCTGGACCTTCGACGCTCTACTTCAAGATTAGAGGACTGAAGAATCTCCCTTTGGGTCAAGGAGTGACTCCCCTGCTTGGCAGGCACCAAAGAAGCAATTGTCCGGTCTGCATCGCTGAAGCTCCCGTCGGACGCCGAAGTCTTTGCATCACCAGAGGTGGATTTCCAGACTTCTCCGAGGCTGCCCTGAGTCCCCAGCAAAGCTGAGGCCCGTAGCTGTCGTGGGTAACGTAAAACCGTGACCCCTGGACACCAAACGCATTTGCAAGTGCATCCTCTTCTGGGTCTCCCACGAAGTCGTGCTTTGGGCTCCGAGTAGCCCCAGCCTCCAGCACCAACTGCACCGAAGATCACTGGCCTCCACTCCACGAGTGTCCTGTGAGCCAGCTCCACGTGCATCGTCTCGAGGCTCCTTCGCGGTCGCTAGTCCGTTGGCTAGTAGGCCCTCCCGAAGGCCAATCTTTTTCTGCTTGGGCTCCCTGGTTGCTCCAGGTGTGCCCTGACTTATCCTTGCTGGGTGAGTCCCCCAGACCTTGCTGGTCTGCAACATCATCCTTCTTCCATTTCCACAAGACTTGCCGTTGCCAAGGCTTGTTGGGTCCAATCCGGTCGCCGATACCCCTGTAATCGACAAACGTCGTGGGACAGCTCGAATCCAGCTCCTGGTTGTCGTCGACGCCTCCTGGACCTCGTGGCTGAAGAGTCAAGATGACCGTCAACCTACCTGAAGCACTCGACATCGGTGGGCATCTGCTCATCGCCTTCCTGGTCACTGGCTAGTGACCCAGACTCTGTCCCCTCTGCTTTCAGGTTCTTCAGATCTTCGATCCACCTTTGGATCCACCCGAACACTTTCGACTTGGTCGCCAGCAGCACTTTGCAGCAGATCGCCATTGAAAGCGACGACGAAACCCGACCCCGAAAGACACCTATGCACCCGGCTCCCCTGGGTGAGGTAACTCGAGTACTCCGGTGCTCCCGTGGGTATTGACACTAGGACAGCCTAGTTCTCAAAGGGTTTGCTCCAAGTCCTCCTCTAAGTGTCCCTTTTCTTTTAAATTCTAATCGCGACTTTCCCCATAGAAGTTAACGGTGGTTCGCGGCTGTGTTCATACACTGCACGCGTCCCCCGTGGGTCCCCTGTGTCACTGCCTTGGGTGGTTCCTTGTGGTCCAAGCACTTCTACAGGCTCTAGGCCTTGTGTCTAGCTCAGTCGTGGTTCTTATACCACTTTATTGGTATATGGTTTGGTACGCCCCTGGGGCTCAAACGTGTATTTGTGCTATTACTGTAGATAACTAACTTATAACTTATGTACTTCGAACTCTAGCCTCATAAAGAGACTAGAGGGGTGTGTTTAGTAATAAATACATATATTTTGAATATATACCTGGTGTGGTCCTCTTTCATTTGGTCACTCAAGAGATTATAGACTGGTAAAACAAGCTGCTTTACATTCCTTCAAGACTTAGCCTGAAGGCTGCTCTCCATAGCTACCACTAGGATAGCTTTCAATAAAGGTTGTCTTTAACCTATCTCCAATAAGGGGTTGTTTGGACTGGTGCAAGGTGCCCACTATAATTAGTGGACAGCATATGCCAGGCCAACTTCTCACAGTCCGCACACAGCTCATCACCAACTTCTTCAGCTGAATGTGAGTATCCAGAGATGTCATGTCAATGATGTGAGTTTGCATGATATGTGTTGGTGGTGCTCTGGTGCTGTTTGAGTGTGGCCATGTGCTACTTGACTGTATGCATGCAGCGATGTGTCCTTACAGGTAGTCTGTACTCCCCAACAGTGTTGACATGCTAACTTGGTTTTGTGTAGGTATCTTGTGACATGTATTGGGCATGAGTATTGCAGTTCTGTCCTGTTCTTCAGTGCTTTTGACTGTGTGTCATTTCTGTCCTTCACAGGGTACTTTCAGAGTTGTTTGGTCAACTGTGATCCCCGACACCGTGATTCAACTTCCAGGGTGGAAGCTGTCGTTTCCCTACAGGTGATGTGCCACACACCCCTGGACTTTCTTTCTTCTACACTTGTTGACTGTGTGGCCACTACCACGTGGGATTACCTTGCGTATTGTATATGTCTACACAACGCTTATGATCACAGTTACATTCGTCATTGGATCATTAAGCATAGATGCTAATAATAAGGACATTTATGAAATCTTTCTCCCTCCCCCTCCCCATTTTTTGCGCAATTGTTTCTGTATATAGTGGACTATATTTATCACCATTCACCACATGTCACTGTTTCACCACAGTCACGTACTTCACATTGCAATTGAAATTGTAAATTGCGACAGCCTTTATTATTTGATTTTCTCTTAATACATTATTGATTCAAATTTTTTTTGGTGTGTGTTATATCTTTATTTATTTTTCTTTGTAAATCATTCATATTGGTTATAAGTAAGCTGTTGCTACTTGTCCTAAGTAATTGATACCCCGACAGAACCAATTTTTCCTTTAAAATCAGTCTGAGACACGCCATGAGAGGCTAGTGAAAAAGAAAGTGCCTGAAATCCTTAGAGTTATGGATGAAGAAGTAGAGGATGATGACGAGCCAGTCATCATGGATCTTAGCCCTGCACCAGTGGAGACAGAGGTTACGCCATCTCAACCTGCTCTAAGGGATGTAGCACAGACACTACCACCACCAGCTTCCATATTTGCAAGGCCCTGGCTACGACCTACATCCACAACCACCTTTGTGGAAGTAGGCACTGCAGAGAGGTAAACGCCAAAACACCCACCTACCGCTATTTCTTCCAACATTGGCAATGGCATCAGTGTCAGAAAGTTAACCTCCCTAGTTTGGGACTTCTTTATGGTTAGCGATAAGAAGCCGAACATTGCCATATGCTCCATTTGCAGAGCACGTGTTAGTCGGGGTAAGCTTGGTACAAACTATGGTACCGGAGGCCAAACAACCCATTTGAGAAAATATGATGTAATCCGCTGGGAGGTGATCCAGCGGGTTACTAGCAACAAGCATTCATACACTAAATACTCACCTGGGCCCATTCATTCACACTAACTAGTAATCACCGCTGGGGGGAGATCAGTTGTACTCTTTATCAATATCCCTGCTACCAATTACTTTACCTGATTGAAGAGTAATGACTTACCAATGGACCTTTGACAATTGGGGATTAAATGAGAATGTACAAAACATAATTTTCATCAACAACCTGAAATAACCACTGACTCAGGAAGTTTTAAAATATTTATCTAAATTCTTTAGCAGAGTAATTTACAATCCACATAATACTTAATCGTATATCAAGGAGGAAGTACACTATAATGTCACCTATTAAGCATCAATGACGGTCCCTCAGAAAAGAGAAGATAGAGACAGCAGTACAAACTAGATTACGCATTTATAGTTAACTAAAGGTGTGAGAACCAAACCCTTTGGCCAAGGAGTTGGAAAGGGTTCCCAAGAAAGGATGAAAACCAAGACCTCCGGACCAGGTTCAGGACAGGATAGATGACCTCTCTACCAACGACGCCTGCGTCGTTCCCCTCTCTGATACTTCGTTTCCTCCTCGATTCTTCCGTGTCTTCTTTCTAATGGAATCCGCCGCCCCCACCTCAGGACCTCTTCGGACAGCGGTTCAGTCTGCAATCGATCAGCTCTCGTCTGTGTCAATATCTGAGCTTAAGTGCCTAGTCTAACTAATTAGCTAATTCTGTATCTATTATACCCTTCTATGCCCATGTACCTCCCATTAATGTTTCAAAATTATGGGCCCACAATTTCTGATTGGACAGGGACCGGGGGTTGATCCTCACACCATGTCATCTTAGTTCAATTTTCTTAAGCCCATTGTTTTAAAATACCGCCCCTCTAAATTAATACATTTGCTTTATTTCCCACCCGTCTCACGACAATTTTCAATACAAAGTGTATACAATATGTATCAAATTTAGGACATCTCAGATGTACGGTGAAGGTGACCAGCGGGTCATGTCCTTGGGTATCTTCCAAGTTGACTTCATCGCTTTGTCTCGTTAGTTTCAGAGCGCATGCGCAGGTTCCATGGCTCTTGAGCTGCTGTTCAGTTAACCCAGGCGCATTTTACAAACTAATAGAAATCAAAGAAGAAACATATTAAAATCAAAAATAAATGTTTTCACTGTATACCACCTACTTCTACTCTATTCCCATTTAATTATAAATGTCTATCCCACATTAGAAGCGTTAGAATACCACATTATTAATTGCAGCAATGCTAAAGCTTTAGCATGTGAGAACATTAAGCAGCCATTTTAGCATACACTGCGCAGAAGCAAAAGTTTCCCTCCAAGCAAAGAAAGACGTCATACCATGTGACATGGTTGACACATGCGCAGTAGAGTTCCAGCGCTTTAGCGGCCATTTTGCATTAGACAAGGATTACTTATTAGCGAAAACACATAGGCAAGCGTCTCTCGGATAAGTGTAGTGTTTGCACATTATTAATAATGACATTACAAGGTTTTAGTACAAATTAATTACTACTGTGAGAAGATTGCTTACGAGCAAGTCTCATTGTGAGTCCTTGCTCCATCAGAGGCGCATCTTGGTGGCCAAAAAACTGCAAGTTGTGTTGGTGAAGGTGGTGAGAGAAGGGAATCTGATCCGATCACGGTGGAAGGTGAAGGTGAAGAAGAGGGTGACATTTTTGTTACGCAAATCAGCCCTGTTCACAGCAGTGCAGAAGTATTATCCACATCAGCAACATTGCAATGGCACAAGACTCAGAGTCAGGTCAAAACACCAAGGCAAAAGCATACAGTGACTGCCCCACTGAGACACACATTGAGCCTACGACCTTCTGCTATCAAGAAAACCCCTGCATCAGAGGCACCAGAATAGATAAATATCCAGGGTACTATTCCTAGCATGTAGGAAAGTATCTCTCTATATAGTGTACTAAAAGAAGTACACTGTGCAGAGAGTCCAGTGAATCCCCAAAAGGTAAGCATAGGTAAAGGCAGATATTTCTAATGGTCTTTTTATGGTAGTGTGGGAGAGCAGTTAGGCTTATCAGAGGGTAGTGCTAAGCACATGTTGTACTCATAAAGGCAACAAATGAAACACACACTGAAGAATAAATCTGAGACAAATTTATAAAAATCAAGTTGATGTTTATGTAATTTTCAAGACAAAGAACACAGGGGCATATTAGCAAGACCCACGTTAAAATTATCGCCGTTTTAGCGGCAGGAAATTGCCGCTAAAACGGCGATAATGGGCTTGCTAATATGCGTTATGGAATTCAATAGAAGCCCAGGTTAGATGTCCTGCACATCTAACCTGGGCTTCTATTGGAATTCTATAACGCATATTACCAAGCCCATTATCGCCGCTTTAGCGGCAGTTTCCTGCCGCTAAAACGTCGATAATTTTAACGAGCTTCTTGCTAATATGCCCCACAGTTCTAAGGTAAGTACTCTCAGAGTTATGTTTTTTTAAAGTTCGGAAAATATATAAATTACACACCATTGAAAACAATGGGGAAAAGTAGAAAAATGCATATAAAATTCGGCAATACTTTCACAAAGGTCACCTTCTCATTTTAGGTTAATGTTGGGACCAGGTCCAAAGTTCCAGCAGGAGAAGTTCGGGAACATCCAGTTGAGACTCCGTTACCCCGGGTATTGGTGCGCCGTGGCTCTGGTAGATCCTGGGGACTCCAAACTGGGTGTGAAGTCAGATCCTCCGGAGCTGTTTCTTTTCTTGCTTCAGTGCTGTGTCAAGGTCATCATGGAGCAGAAAGTCGATAAACTGGACTTAACAGGATCAGTGCCTGCGGGGTGGAGGGGAGTGATACCTTCACTCCAAGGGAGCTTCTTAGCAATTTCTTGAAGGCTGGAGGTGCTCCAGGGTTCTTGGAGTCTATTCAGGTTTCAGGACGACACAGCAGCAGTGACTGTAGAGTCCTTGCATCAGCAGGCAGGGTTTGATGCCTTTTTCTTCTGCAGTAGGGCTTCAGTTCTCACGCAGCAGGTCTTCTTTGTCCTGGTCTTCTCTTGTCCATTGAATCTAATGTTCAGGTCTTGGGGTGCCACCTAAATACTGAATTTAGGGGCATTACAAGGACAGACAGGTAGTCGCCAGCCCATCTAGGTTGTTTTTCCACTATCCCTTTCAGGAGATGAGTTCACGACGCCTCCCCGCCCTTGGGGTGGTGCTGGCTAAGTGGGGACCGTCCTCCTGATCTAACTAAATTGTGCGTCTTTCCTCCAGCCAAAAGTGGAGCATGGAAGGGGCTTGGGTTCCCCCACTATCTGGAGGTTCCTAGGTAAGATTTCAAAGGTGGCATCGCCTTTGAAGCTTCAAGCCCAGGAAGGCCAGCCTGTCCTAGAGGAGGTGTGAAGCACCTCCGTCCAGAGCAGGCTTTGTCTCTGTCCTCTGAGAGTGCTGGTTCTCACCTCATAAGGTCAGAAACATGTCTGGTAGTGACAGACTGGTAAAAACAAGTCAGGGACCCCACCAGTGCTTGGTAGGTTTTCGGGGGGCTCTCTAAAAGGGTCTCCTGTGTGAATTCATTAACAAATCCAACACTGACATCAGTGAGGATTTATTAAGACAAGATTTTTTGTATCAAACACCTTAGAAATCAGTGAAGCCATCAAGGAGCTAGGAAACACATGTTGACAAATATCCAGCCCATGTACTTTTTATGGCTTGCCTGCTCTCTTACAACATCCCAGAATAGACTGGAAATTGTAGGGGTATATCTGCTCATGCTGATATGCCCTCATAGGATATAGTGCACCCTGCCTTAGGGCTAAAGGCCTGTGGTAGGGATGACTTATCTATATCTTATGCAGAGTATGGGTGGCATGGCACAGAGGGCTATGCCCCATGTCAACGCTTCAGGTTTCTCTGCACCAAGACACACAGCCTACAATGGCAGAGTGCATAGCCTTGGAGAGGGGTCCCTGGGGTGGCAAAACCAGTGCTGCAGCCCCAGAGGACACTCTTCAGTACCCATGCCGTAGGTACCAGGTGTACCATTTATCAGGGTCTTACAGGGGTAACTAAAGTGATGCCAATCATGGTACAGTGGCTGGAGAAAGAGATCTGGCACTGGTAACCTGGTTAGCAAGGACCCAGAGCACTCACAGTTCAAAATCACATCAGGCAAAAAAGAGGCACTTTCCGACATAACCCCCCCCCCGCCCACAAATGAAAGAGGATGAGACAAACTTTTCCCTCGAAAGTCTTCATAGTCTAAGTGGAAGAACCTGGAAAGGGCATCTGCATTGGCATGGTCAGTCCCATATCTGTGTTCCACTGTAAAGTCCATTCCCTGTAGGGATATGGACCACCTAAACAATTTGGGGGTTTCTCCTTTCATCTGCATGAGCCATCTGAGAGGTCTGTGGTCGGTTTGGTAAGGAAGTGAGAACCAAACAGGTATGGTCTCAGCTTCTTCAGGGACCAAACCACAGCAAAGTATTCCCTCTTAATGGCACTACAACAGTGCTCTCTGGGGAGAAGTCTGTAGCTTATAAAAGCAACAGGTTGGTCATGGCCATCATCATTGACCGCTCCTATCTCATCTTCAGAGGCATCTGTTTGCACTATGAATTGCTTGTTGTAATCTGTAGCTTTTAGAATGGGTGCTGCACACATAGCTTCTTTCAAGGTGTCAAAAGCCTTTTGACAGCTCAATGTCTGCGTAACCTTTTTGGGCATTTTACTAGAGGTCAGTTCTTTGGAGGGGGGGTCACAACGGATCCATATCCCTGCACATACCTCCTGTAGTACCCAGTCAAGCCAAGGAATACCCTTACTTGGGTCTGGGTGTCTGGAGCTTCCCAATCAAGAATGGTCTGGATTTTGGGCTGTAGTGGCTTAACTTGGTCTCCACCCACAAGGTGGCCCAAGAATACCACCTTGCCCTGCCTTGAAAGTAAGGCCTGCACTCTGCAGAGCCTTCAGGACCTTTTGGAGGTGGATCGGGTGATTCTGCCAGGTGGAGCTAAAGACAGCAATATCATCCAGAAAAGCTGTACTATAAGATTCCAATCCAGCAAGGACTTTAGTCATCAACCTCTGAAAGATGGCAGGGGCATTCTTCAAACCAAAGGGCATCACAGTGAACTGGGAGTGGCCATCTGGAGTGGGAAATGTGGATTTTTCTTTTGCCCCAGGGGTTAGACCTATCTGCCAGTTCCGTGATATGAGATCAAATCTACTCAGATATGTGGCTGCCCCCAACCTATCAATCAGCTTATCAGCTCTTGGAATTGTATGTGCATCTATTTTCGTGACTGCATTGAGCCCCCTGTGGTCCACACAAAACCGAATTTCTTTCTTTCCACCCTGGGAATGAGGCTTGGGGACTAACACAACTGGGCTGGCCCAGGAGCTCTGTGAGGGTTCAATGACACCCAAATGCAGCATCTTGCTTACCTCAGCGTTGATGCTTTCTTTGACATGATCAGACTGCCTGTATATTTTGCTTTTGACAGGTAGGCTGTCGCCAATGCTCACATCATGTGTACACCAGTTAGTCTGACCAGGGGTCAAAGAAAAGAGCTCAGCAAACTGATTTAGGACTTGCCTGCAATCAGTCTGCTGTTGGGCAGTGAAGGTGTCTTAACAGACCACTCCATCTACTGACCCATCTTTGGGGTTGTGGGAAAGGAGATCAGGGAGAATCTCTCTCTCTGCCTCCTGTTCCTCATCTGTAATCATAAGCATGGCCACATCACCCCTGTCATTGTAGGGTTTAAAGCAATTTACATGTATCGCCTTCTTGGAGTTTCTACATCTGCCAAGGTCAACTAAAATGGTGACCTCCCCTTTTCTCTCAAAGAGAGGGTAGGGCCCAGTTCATTTGTCCTGAAGAGCCCTAGGTGCCGCAGGCTTCAAAACCCATACCTTCTGCCCTGGTTGGAATTCCACCTCAGCAGCCTTTGTTTTGATCATACCAGAGCTTCTGGAGCTCTTGGCTGGCCTCAAGGTTTTTCGTTCTTTTTTCATGTATTCAGCCATACTTGAATGAAGGTCATGCACATAATCTACAATGTCTTGTTTTGGTTCCTGGAGGGGTCTCTCCCATCCTTCCTTGACAAGACAGAGGGGCCCTCTTACAAGGTGTCCAAACAAAAGTTAAAAGGGGGAAAACCCTACTCCCTTTTGTGGCACTTCTGTGTAAGCAAAAGCAGGCACAGTAGTGAAACATCCTATCTTCTTCGGTGTATTTCAAGGAGTCCGCCAATCATGCCTTTTAGGGTCTTGTTAAATCTTTCAACAAGCCGATTTGTTTGCGTATGGTATGGTGTAGTGAACCTATAGATCACCCCACACACAGCACACATGTGTCTTAAGTATGCAGACATAAAGTGTGTACCTTTGTCTGATACCACCTCCTTAGGAAAGCCAACCCTAGTAAAAAAAATACCAAGGAGGGTCTTGGCCACTGCAGGTGCATTGGTGGTCCTTAGAGGAATTGTCTCATGGTACCTGGTGGCATGACCCACTACCACCAGAATAAATATATTCCCTGATGTGTTTGGAGGGTCAAGGGGACCAACAATTTAAATCCCTTCACTTTCAAAGGGTACCCCAACCACTGGAAGTGGATTTAAGGGGGCCTTCAGGTGGCTACCTGTCTTGCCACTGGCCTGACAGGTGGCACAGGTGTTGCAAAACTCCTTCACCTTTTGGGACATTCCTGGCCAGTAGAAGTGGTTGACTAACCTACTCCAGGTTTTTGTCTGGCCAAGATGCCCAGCTAGGTGAATGTCATGGGCCAATGTGAGGAGGAATTCTCTAAACTGCTGAGGCACTACCACTCTCCTAGTGGCACCAGGTTTGGGGTCTCTGTGTATAGGAGTCCCTCCTCCCAATAGGTCCTGTGGGAACCACTGACACTTCCCTTTTCCTGATCAGCAGCGTGCTGCCTCAGTCTTTCAAGAGCAGGACAGGTTCTCTGCCACTGGCACATATCTTCCCTAGAGAGTCTCCCTGGACCTAAGATCTCTGCTGTGTAAGGCCCTAGCTCCTGAGGCTCAGTTCCCTCTGGGGCTGATAAGTCTTCTCACTAGGGAGAGGGGACTTGGTCTGGTGTTCATTTTGAAGCCGGTTTCCCAGACCTCCTGCCTTTTCTCTTGGAAGGTTGGTCCATGATTTCAGGCTCCCACATTTCTTTTTCACCTTGGGTTATGCTTTGTACTCTGTTTTTTACACACACCCATTCTGGTATTCCCTGCATTGCTGCATGGGTTTTCCTCTCTACCTCAGCCCATGCTGAGTACTCCAAATCATTTCCAAGCAGACACCGCACAGGGATAGCAGGAGACACCACTATCATTTTGAGGCCACTAATCCCTAATCAATCTAAGGCCATTGGAAGTTCCTTAGCTTCGTTATCAGTGTTGAGGGCTGTATAATTCTGTCCAAGGAGATTTTGGTTTGGGGACACCAGTGGCTCAGCCACCATGGTGATGCTGGCACCAGTGTCCCTCAGGGCTTCCACCCTAATCCCATTGATATTCGTCTTTTGTCTGTATCTCTCCAGGTTACTGGGCCAGAAAGCCAGGGTAGCTAAATCCACCCTTCCCTCTTAGACTAGAGTTGCCTCATTGAGCACCTTGACATGGTCAGGGTTCACCTGTGATCCCATCTGGAGATTCACAAGTGCATTTACTGCAGGTGTGCTAGAGACATTCTTTTTCGTTTTACAGTTAGGGTCTCCAGTTAGGTATCCAGTTGTCTTGCAAACAAAACACCAAGCCTTCTTGGGATCCCAGTTCTTATCCTGGTACCCACCCTTGTACTGTGAAAAGTTTCTGGGCCTACCCTCCTGAGCAGGTTTTCGGGGGTCTGAAGAAGACTCGTTTTTGTTTTTCTGTTTTTGGTCACCATCTTTCCCTTGGGGGGTCTTTTTGGCCTCTTTCTTTTGGTCACTCCCACAAAAGGTAGTTTTAGGCACCCTTGTTTTGACCCAATGGTCTGTCTTTTTCCCCAACTCTAGAGGAGAAAGGGGACCTATGTCTACAAGATGCTGATGTAACTTCTCATTGTAACAATTACTTAAAAGATGTTCCTTCTTAATTAAATTGTAAAGCCCTTTGTAGGCATTCACATTGTTACCTGTTAACCAACCACCTAGTGTTTTCACTGAAAAGTCAATAGAGTCCACCCAGGACTGAATCTAAGTTTTTCGAGTCTCCCTGAATCTTATTCTATACTCTTCCGTGGTGAGTCCAGAACCCTCAATCAGGGTACCCTTCATGAGGGCATTGGGCTCAGCATCTTTTTCAAGCAATGTCAGGAGCCTATCACTGCATTTCTTTGAAAATAGTTCCCACAGGAGAGAAGCCCAATTATTCTAGCTACTTTCTTTCCTATACAGGCTCTCACAAATGCTGTGAACCGTTTGGTGATGTCATCACCTTCTGAGCATTGAGGGACAATCCTTTTGGGGAGTTTTGAGTCCTAAAACCCTTCACTTTCCCTATTTATTTGTATGCTGCCACTGGAGATAGGTCTTAGGCCCATCTCTTTCCTTTGTCTTTCGATTTCCAGGAGCTGAGCTTCTAAGTCCAGTCTCCTGGTCAACCTTTCTAGCATGAGGTCCTCATCCTGAGGGGGCCTTACCTGTTTCTGTGGGGACTGACTCATGTCCATTCTCAGCATCGTCTTCATTAACAGTTTGATCATCCTCAGACTGCGCTACCAATTCTGGGTGATCTTTCTCAAACTCAGCTATCAGTTGTCTGAGATATTCCTTCCTGGGACTTTTGCCTGGTTTGATACCATAACCCTTACAGAGGGCCCAACATTGATCATGGTGCAGGTCCATGTAAGGGGTCAAGTCGACCTCCTGAGCTTGGTTATCGGTATCAGGCATTATTTTACTAAAATCAGGACCTTTTTATGAAGCTATCAAAAATAACTACACACTAGATACTTTGTCCTAACTAAAGCAGAGATTTTTTAATTTCTAACCACTTAGTTTCAAGCATTTAGCCATGGCCCTAGCAGTTAATTTTAGAAATTTGGTAAAAATAGACCAATCAAAAAGATTGACTAACTAAAGACAATGTTTGGATTTACTCATGTGGTCACTTATTGACACAGAGGTTCTAGCAAATTCAAAGTCTTCTATCGCACCACTGAACCTGCCAAATGTAGGAAGCTGGCTCTCTATATAGTGTACTATATAGAGAGTGAATCCCCATAACGTAAGCAGAGGCAAAAACAGGTAATTCTAATGCTCTTTTTGTGGTAGTGCGGGCGAGCAGCTAGGCTTATCAGAGGGTAGTGCTAAACATTTGTTTTACTCACAGAGGCAATAATTGAGACACACACTAAATCAGACCAGTTTATAAAAATAAAGTTGATTTTTATGTAATTTTCAAATCCAAAACACAGTTCAAAGGTAAGTTCTTTCAGAGTTAGGATTTTTCAAAGTTCGGAAAATATATCACTTTTATGCGCAATTAAGCACTATTGAAAACAATGGGGAAAAGTAGAAAATGGATATATAATCAGGCAATGCTTTCACGAAGTTCACCTTCTCATTTTAGGTTGATGTCAGGACCAGTTCCATGGAGTAGCAGGCAGGGTTTGGTGACTTTTTCTTCTGCAGCAGTGCTTCAGTTCTCATGCAGCTTGTCTTCTTTGTCCTGGTCTTCTCTTATCTGTCGAATCTGATGTTGAGGTCTCCGGGTGCCACCTAAATACTGAATTTAGAGGTGTTACAAAGAGAGACAGGTAGTAGCCAATGGGCAACCTAACTTTAGGGTGTCTACACCCTCTAGTGACCACTTCCTGTGGGAAGGGGCACTACACTAGCCCCGATAGGTTGTTTTTCCACCATCTCAAGATGGTGGAATTTCAAGAGAGGGGATCACATCGCCTGCCCTGCCCTAGGGGTGGTGCAGGCAAAGTGGGGCTCCTCATCTTAATCTAACTAATTTTCCCATCTTTCCTCCCACCAAAAGTGGAGCAGGGAAGGGTGCTTGTCTTTCCCCACCATCTGGAGGTTCCTGGGTGGGATTTCAAAGGCTGAATCGCCTTTGAAGCTTCCCACCCAGGAAGACCATCATGTCCTGGAGGAGTTGTGTAGCACATCCGCCCAGAGCAGGCTTTGTCTCTGTCCTCTGAGAGTGCTGGCTCTCAGCCCCATGAGGTCAGAAACATGTCTGGTGATGGCAGACTGGCGAAAACAAGTCAGGGACCACACCAGTGCTTGGCAGGTTTTTAGGGGACCCTCTAAAAGGGTATCCTGTATGAATTTATTAATAAATCCAACACTGGCACCAGTGAGGATTTATTAAGACAAGATGTTTGGTACCAAACATCTTAGAAATCAGTTGAGCCATCGTGGAGCTAGGAAACTCATGTTGACAAGCATCCAGCCCATATAATATTTATGACTTCCATGTTCACTTACAACAATCCCAGAATAGACTGGAAATTGTAGAGGCATATCTGACTGTGTCATCCAAAATTTACATCTGTGCCACAATTCTTGATTCACGGTACAAACAATTGCTGAGTACTTTAATTCCTTTTTCAGCTGGGGATGTTTCAAACTACAAGACGTGGATTGCTGTGAAAATGGCTAGGATTTAGAGGCCCACTCATGGGCAAAAGTTCTGGGGTGCAGCCTTCAACTTCCATAGAGCCTGAGGGAAGTGCTGTTGGCTCACAGCAGCCAAAACCAACAACAAGGACACTAGCAACAACAACAGGAACAGGAACATCAGCCCAAAAATCTGCATTTGATTGGTTTCTAAAGGCAGGGCTTAAGTCCAGTGCAGAGGCAAAGGCAAAAGAGGTCAAGCGAGGTGGAAGACCAATGACTATTGAGAGGATGGTCCAGGCCTATCTGGATGACCCAACAGAGGTCCATCTGGCTCAAAACCCATTGGTGTATTGGTATGGGAAGAGGCGTCAATGGCCAGTGCTCAGCAGGCTGGCAGTAAAGTATCTGGCTTGCCCAGTAGCCAGTATGTCAGCATGTCAGCTGAGCGTGTGTTTAGTGCAGCGGGAGCAGTTGTCACAGTGAGAAAGACCAGTCTCTCATCCCAAAACGTGGAGAGATTAACCATGATCAAAATGAATCAGCACTTTATCCCACCGAATTACACCATACCTGAAGTACGACAGGAGGATGAGAGTGATTGGTCAGACACAGGTCATGTTAGTGTGTTAGTTGACCAACTTCTGGGTGAACCACCTGAGTTTGAGAATGAACTCTACTTCCTTGACAACTGAGGAGTCCTGGGCCACCATAGAACTTTCTAGTGCCAGTATCATTTTTCTTTTAATAATCATTTTTGAGAACTGCGTGTGTTCATTTCAGTCCTACATAATTTGTATTTACTATTTTTCAAACCTTGGTGACAGAACATTTAGATATATAAAAATATAATAACTTAGGTCTCTCTGGGGCTGACGGCCTGTTTGCAATGCATTTAAGTTAACGATGTCATAGTCATTCCTTCGTTTCCTCCCACAACAGATTGATGATGGTTCTCTGCTCATCGCCCAGGTGAATTTTGTTTTTTGTAGTGTTTGTCTTTGTCACACCTTTCCCCAAATCCCCTTTCCCATCCATTCATCAAACCCACTAACCCTCTTCCCCCGGGCTGTGTGATTTATTGAGGTGTGACTTAATAATTTACACTATTAATTGATCATACACTTGGTGCGGCGGATGTGGTGAAATCAACACCAACTCAGTGCAGGATCTTCAGTTCTATTACCTAAACAATAGTCCACACTGGCCCCATTTACCCACCCACGCATAAAAAGTGATCAATATTTTAGATATAGAAGAACATCATTTGCCAGCATCATCAATCAAGCATCATGTCACAGAAATGCTTAACCTTGTCCATTCCAGACTTTGAGCCCACTTGATTATTTTGTAACTTTTGTTTTAATTAAAATACTAGCTCACCATTGCTCTGAATAATTTAGTATTGCTTGTTATATTTTCACTGTCAGATATTCTTTGTTGCTTAATTGTCTGGTCTCAATTGTTTGTAAAGCTACGATATAATAATATATAACCTACCAAACCAGTTTTCATTTCAATTTAGTTGCCTGCGATGAATAATCCTTTCGATTACTCCTACAGTTGGAGTTCACCTAGATGGGAATTGGATCCCGCTGCTGATTCCTTCACTGTGAGGGTGCTAGCCTACCACCACCATAGCACCTTGGGAAACCATGCAGCTTCATGCATTCAGGTAAGAAAACTATGAAGCATTGTTGTACTTGTAGGCAGTATAGGCATGGGCAAATCCCCCCTCCTTAGGGGTCAATATAGTTGTAGACTGCAGAGACTAGGAGAGTAGTAGAACAAGGGTACCGCAGCATTAGAATGTGCAGTCTAAAAATGAGGGGGGGCAGCAGTGATAGAATGACGGTGGGTGGCTGCCAGCTGACTGCGGCGCTAGTGTTGCTGGGAAGCTGGAGGCGCTGGTGGCTGGCTGGGGCCCTGGGAAGCTTCCTCCTCCTCCTGGGCCACCAGCTGCTGGTACTCTGCCCATATGACCTCCAGCTTTTGTGGCACCACCAGGCTGCTATAGTCTGCTGAGATGTGCCAGCAGGAGTAGCTATACCAAGAAAGAAAAAAGACAAATTGTAAACAATGCTCTGTGCAAAACACTTGTTTAAAATTATGTAGTGGCAAGTAGCAATACATTTTCTGGTTTCCTAGGGCAATTCGATTTTGATGTGATTAGAGTCACCGCCATTACCCACACATGCCTCACATAAACCTTAAGGCAAATGCACTAACTGTCTGAAAGGAATTAAGGCAGAATAAACACAGCACACCAGTTTAAAAAATCAGTTATTTTTTTTCTTTTGAAGAATTTCTTAGTGAAAACTAAACAGACACTTTGGGGGTCATTACGATGGCGGGCGGAGGCACAACCGCGGTGCTGGGAACGTAGAGACCGACAGGACTTAGACGAACCCATAGATGCGACTGAGGTCAGGCGGGCACTTCAGTCGCTGGCCACCGGTAGGGATCCTGGGCTGGACGGCCTCCCACTGAAGTTTTTTTGCACCTTTGCGACACAATTGGTCCCCCAACTGGTGAAACAGTTCCAGGCGGCTCTGGACGGAGGCGCCCTACCACAGTCCATGTGCGAGTCGGTTATAGTCTCCCTCCTCAAACCGGACAGGGATCCGCACCTTATGGGCTCCTACCGGCCCATAGCCCTGTTGCCCACTGACTATAAAATCTATGGGAAGATCCTGGCGGACAGGTACACCACAGTCCTCCCAAAATGGATCCACCCGGACCAAAACGGGTTCGTGCCGGGTAGGAACACTTCCTACAACATACGGCGCCTGTTCCACGTTCAGGACCAGATTCGGGACCGCTTTCCCCGTGCGGCGTGTCTGGTCTTGGACCTGGAGAAAGCTTTTGATACCCTCCTATGGCCGTATCTGTTCCAGGTCCTGCGATTCATGGGAGTGGGGCCCCGACTACTGGCGTACACCAAACTTATCTATTCCACACCCACCTCCAGAGCAAAACTGGCGCCCCTCATATCTCCTCCGTTCCTGGTGTGCCGGGGTACCTGCCAGGGCTGCCCGCTCTCCCCCTTGCTCTTTGCCATGGCGATGGAGCCTCTGGCGACCCACCTCCACAAGGGAAGTGAGGGCTGGGGTATCCCGATTGCAGACTCAATCCATGCGGTATCCCTCTACGCGGATGACGTGCTCGTCTACGTCCAGGACATTGCGTCAGACCTCACCCCCGTATTACGCATACTAAAGGACTTCGAGGCAGTGGCGGGCCTCAAGATAAATTGGTCCAAATCGATGGTATACCCCCTCGTGCAGGATCTCCCTCCATGTCCGCTACATCTGGACGGCATCAATCTATCCTGGAGTCCCCGGGCGGTACGATATCTGGGTGTCCGCTTATACCACACGCTGCAAGACCTCTATGATGGGAACTACCGCAGGGTGATGGCTGGCATCCGATCCTCCGTACATTTTTGGAAAGATCTCCCCTTGGCGGTCGCCGGCAAAATCGCAGTTGCCAAGATGATACTCGTCCCGCGATTACTATACTATTTTGCTAACCTTCCAGTGGTCCCTCCGCGCTCCTTTTTCCGGGAACTGGACACTCTCCTCGGGGCCCTAATCTAGGGGTCGGGGCGCCGGCGAATTGCCCTCGCTAAACTGCAGCTGCCCCTGGACCAGGGGGGGCTAGGTGCCCCCTCCTTCGAGGCATACTTCCTTGCCGCCCAACTTCAATGGGTGTCACGCTGGACAGCGGGCCGTGCACTAGGGGAACTGACCACAACCGCCGGGCAGATCCAGATTCCAACCATCAACCGCATGCTGTTGCCAGGAGCGACACCGCTTCTCAACAAACCTCTCCAGGTGACAGTGGCGCGCGTCTGCCTGACACGCGTGCATAGGATGCACTGCAAGGCGCCCATGTGCTCCCCCATCCTGCCGTTGGTGGGTTTCCCCAGGGGTCGGGCACACTACACGGAACGGATGCTTCACACATGGACAGAGCACGCACTTACAGAAGTAGGCTCACTCTACTTAAACGGGCAACTGCAGATGTTTGTGGAGTTGGCGGCTGATGTGGAACTCCCCAGTGGGCAATTCCTTATGCACCAGCAACTGCTCGACGACTGCCGCCGCATGTGGCACACGATAGATACTGAACCCCCTACACACCCTGTAATTTACGCACTACTGCAGATGTGCCCGGGACGACACCTGGTCACCTGGATTTACAAAGCGATACGGGCCCTAAATCCACTCACCCTGGCGCCCCTTCTGGACAAATAGGAAATCAAATTCCAAAGACCGCTCCACGACAAGGAATGGGCCCGCGCCCTAGAGTTCCCTAAAAAAGTGTCCCGCAACTACCGCTTCAAAAACATACAACTGCACATACTGCACCGAGCATACCTTACTCCCGAGAAGCTGCAGCAATGCTACCCAAATGCTTCCTTCACATGTCCCAGATGCCCAGAACCCTGCGCCTCCTTTAAACACATGTTCTGGGACTGGCCAGCGCTATGCACTTATTGGACCACTATCCACGCTACCCTCCTTACAGTCACGGGGTTCTCGGACATCCATACATGGGAGGCCTGTGCATTGGGTACTAACAAACTCCGCAAGAGTATGAAGGTCGAGATGCGCTTCGCGTCCCTGGCGCTCCTTCTCGCTAAGC
Organism: Calotriton arnoldi; assembly: GCA_963921515.1. Classification (NCBI taxonomy): domain Eukaryota; kingdom Metazoa; phylum Chordata; class Amphibia; order Caudata; family Salamandridae; genus Calotriton; species Calotriton arnoldi. The sequence continues at coordinate 863,549 of CAWUFW010004248.1, forward strand.
GATGCACAGCAATGCATTGGAAGGCACCGGGGGGACCCCCATTAGCGGCGTGGGTGGGTGCGGTCAAAAAATGGGGCGCGGCAGAGGAAGAAGTACTTTGCACTGAAGAAGTCAAAGGAGCCCGCAAACATCCCATATCTATGCTGTGGGCTCTCCTACTCCACTCCTTCACACAGGAAACATCCCATGAGCCAGGGGCCCAAGCACCCCGCTCCCCCGCAACACAAGCGTGCCCCACGGCAACTCAAGGCAGTCCCCCTGTGAAACAAGCGACGGGTGGGTCAGGGCCAGAGACTACGACCGGACAATAAACACATCATCCCTCACGCGACCTTCCATTGTCCCCCCCCTGCGCATGCACAACCCGTGACCACACCAGACTGTTATAGCTAGACAGCCCCTACCATGTGACATGACAAGAGACACAGTGTATCCCAGTTATATTTCCCCAGTTTCTTCTGTTCAAATCATTAGCTGGCACATAGCACCAACTACAGCGTAGGGCTGACAATGTGAGCGAGCGCCCGACTCCCAGTACAGCTCATAGACTACCTTGCATGGACTCAGTCCCCGCCTCACTCATCTATCCGAATCAACACGGTCACTTCCACAACTGTTCAGTGAGGCACATAATAAGCTGTTATTTTACTCCATGACAAGCTGTATCACCAATGAATCTTATGCTCTACTTGCAATTGCTACTATTGTACTGTACTTCTAAGGAAAAATACCAATAAAAATGATTAAAAAAACCAAACAAAAAACAACCGCGGTGCTGGCGGAAAATGACCTTTTCCCCACTCCAGCAGCGGTTTCCGCGCCCGCCATATTACGATGGGCCAACATAGCCCATTTACCGTCCGCCGCGGAGCGACGTGAACTGCCAGATTTTTGCACACGCCACTGCGGCGGTGGGAGCCAATAGAGACCCACCGCCGTGCGGAATGACGTCCCGACCGCCGTACAAATCACGATGCCACAAACAACCCAGCACACCGCAGCGGAGAAACCACCAATCCAGAGACGGCGGAAGCACCACTTCGGAGCGCGAAACCAGACTCCCGGTCCCCTCCACCCGGTCCGGACCGCAATGGATACATCTCTTCAAGCCATTCCTGTGCTGTACCTCATACACTACCAGCAAATAATGGACCGTCGCGGACAACGCCGCAGGTACGCAATGACACAACTCCGCACACAACCACAACACACAACTCCTGTGCTGATATACGGTTCCTGTCCACATCAGACACTCTGGTGGGGACAGGAACACATCCCCAAGTGTACCCACACATGTCCCACCTGTCAGGAAATCACCCCTCCGCAACCGGGTCACCCATCAACCGTGAAATCACTGCAATGTCCCGGTCACGTCACCGCAGCAGTGAAGACGTGGGAAAACATGCGCAAAATGTAGTAGGCAGGCCCGGCACCAGGCATGGGCAGTCCACAAAGATTCACAGGGCTCCACCTCCACCCTTCCCACACTACCCTTCCCACACCCATCTGGGGCACATGCTGTGTGCTCCTCCTGTGCCCCCCCTGCACAATTCATCTCCCAGGTGTAGCCAGACCTTGCACCTCACACACCAAAGGACCAGGGTGCCTGTCTTGGAAGGTGGGGGTGAAGAGGAACACCCTGCACTGAAGCTCAGGGGCTGGACAACCCTCCTCCTCACACCTACCTCCCACTCATGTGAAGCAAACTGAGTCTAATTATAAAATGAAGACTCACACTGCAGAAGAACATCCACTGAACTGTCCACACTGCCTGTCAAGTCACTCACAAACACCCCACACTGACACACAGCCACATACACACACCATAGGTCAGCAGCAATGGAGGACAATCAATGGGCCAGCCAAAAGTGAAGTGGACAGTGCTGGAAAACCATGGAGCAAGCCACATAGCATCTGTGCATCACATGCAAGAGAAGGAACATATCACAACACCCTTAGGCCATCAAATCAGACATGGGTGGCACAGTGAGTGAAATTAAACCAAACTGACCTCTGTGCAACAACTCAGGGACACATCAAGGCAAGCCATGCATAGTCACAGGAATGATAGGAAGTGTCTGAAGTCATACAGTGACCAGCCACACATCTGTCTCAACTGAATTGACATGTGTACATCATCAGTACAACACACATGGCCCATTGTCACACTCCTTGACTGCCAAACACAACTAGGACCTTCACACATACCCATTCTCTACCCACCTCATACCTGCAGCACTCAACACCTGTGAGAAGCACACATAAAGGCCAAAATGGTGTCCTGTGAGTTTAATGACAACCAATCACACTCCCTGTGGTGCACCCACAAACATCACACTAACACACAGGGATGCCTGAACCAATGCAGACACCAAAACAATAGCCAAACACAAAGCTCACAAACAACATACACAGAAGTACAACAAGCCCACACATGGGCAGCAAAACAGTGGAAAGGCAATGTGACCCTAGACAGAACAGGAATACACAACATTGTCACTCAGGACCAATGCACAGACAGCATACCTCAACACAAACAAGAGGTGCATAATCAAAAATCTACCATGAACACTAACTGGGATCAATGGGACAATCAGCTAACACAGACACAGACACCTCACCACCCATGAAGTGGACAAGGTGCCATATTGTACCAGAAGCATGCACATGCACAACTCTGAAAAGTGACAGGTCAAAAATAGGAGGACTAACCACCAATGTGCACTGAAAACAAGCCCAGCAACAAGAATCCTCCTTGCTGCATGTGACAGACACACAAGTAATGCACACCACACCTGCAACACACATCTGAATGTATCACACAGCAACAACCACTCACACACAACGTCATGCAAATAGAACATCACACACACATAGCATCAGTCAGTACAAAGAGCCAACACAGGCCAAACACTGCATACATCCACAACAAAAACACAACAGATGCACAGACCAATCCATCACAATGCAAACTCAGCTGCACATCAGGGGGATGCACAACAAGCAAGTACAAGGCAACATACACTGACAACACTGCATGCACACCAAGCAGTGTGTGCACAACAACCAAATCAGTAGCACACACATCTGAGTGCCACACCATGAACTCCCACAACACAAATCATCACAGCACAAACATAACATCACACTCAGGAAGTGTAGCACTACCTCAGCAAACACACATACAGCTTAGCCATCACACACAGATGCACAACTCAGGGACATCCAGGTGCAAACAACATGACCAGAGGACTGTGCTGCCCAAACATCTGCACTGCACATGAGCAACCATGAAAGCAAACAAGTACAAGGAAAGAACACATAACTAATTTGCAAACTGTCCTGAGTAGCACATTGGTCCTGGACACAGATCAGCCTCACACAGCATAGTGTCACACTATGAAGTGGTGGGGAAGCTCACACACTGGCAAGCCAAGGGGTGGAAGACATGAGACCGAAGTGGTGTGTAGTTCAGTAGTGGACAAGTGAGCAGTGTACAGTACACAAACACATAGAGGAGTCACTCACAATGTGTAGGCATCAGAAGCACATATGGGGGATGGCATGACTCCACATACCACATACCATACCGGAGCCAAAAATGGGTCAAGTGACAGCAATGCATGAGAAAACTCACAAATATTGTCAGTGTGGCTGAGCAGTTCTGTACAGTGTGCACAAACAGTAACAAGACACATGGCTGATCAACAAAACACAACACAGACTTGCCTGTCACACACTCTGCATACTCACAACTGGCAGCAACAACAAGTAGGTGTCCCCCAGGAGTGCAAGGACACAACAACACACTGCACACTGCCCAACCTACAAATCCCACATGTGCCCGCAATCTGAAACACATGGCAGACAATTGAAACAAACAGGCACTCAGCTTCTGTGCAATACACGTGTGCAGTTGGCATTACACACACACATCAACACTAACAACAAAATCACCCCTTCACACTTCATGACCACATAAGTGCACACATCCAAATGTACCCATGTGGCTAGGAAGACAGGCCATCACAAGATGACCATACATCAACACTGCTGTTCACACATCAAGAAAGATCACACAGATATGATGGACCCTGGCCAGCCCGCAAGTAATCCTGTGGATAGAATACACCTCTGTTCTAGTATTGCATTATAACATGACATGTGGACAATTTAGCAAACCTGACCATATGATGAGTATGATAATCGTAGATCATCACAAACACCCATCATTGCACCCTCAAGCCTCAGAACAGAGAAGAACTAAAGTGCCCCTCACCACTGCCAAACCCAGAAAAAGTAAAAGAAGCAATTGGCAATGTGAAGGTGGCATACAGAGCATTTGTCACATGCAACCATACACATACCGAAAACACTTTTATTTAGCAAGGACACTGACAAAGCAGACAACAGGAGTAACTGTCTTTATTACATATCACCAAGATAGGCATCAAAAGTAGACAACAGCAAGGCCAGTGGCCAGTCCATAGTTCAAAGTAGGTACATGTGTGCATGAGAACCTGCACAGGGAATGGGCATCCAAAGTTACAAACAGCAAGGCAAGTGGCCAGTCCATAGTGCAAAGCAGGGACATGTGAGCATGAGAACCTGCACAGGGAATGGGCATCCAAAGTTACAAACAGCAAGACCAGTCCATAGTGCAAAGGAGGGACATGTGTGCATGAGAACCTGCACAGGGAATGGGCATCCAAAGTTACAAACAGCAAGGCCAGTGGCCAGTCCATAGTGCAAAGGAGGGACATGTGTGCATCTGAACCTGCACAGGGAATGGGTGATACCGTACACTGCCATGGGAATCACCACAGCTCTGAGGATACAGATGGGCAGTCCAGGCACCGCTGTGGGAGAGATGGCTTTGGGAGGGGGACTTTGCCTCAGACTTGGCTGTCAGTTGAACTGGGAGGTGGCTGATTGTCGGGGACCGTTGGCGGACCAGACCTGGGAGAGGGAGGAGCAGCTGAGGTAGAAGCATCAGTGGCTTTGTGAGCCGGAGGGCTGCTTGGACCGGGTGGCATGGTGGCACGGGGAGGCGGAGACATGCTGCCGTGAGACACAGTGTGTGAGGGAGAATGTGGAGGGCTGCCTTTCCACTTCTTGGGGATTCGATACTGAAGAATTGTCTTGGTAGGAGTGTGAAGTGGGGCGGGCACAACAGCCTCACTCCCCACCAAAGGTGCTTCAGGTGCAGGTGGTGGCCCTCCCTCTGGTGATCTGCTGGGTCTGGTGGTACGCTTGGCCTGGCCTTGCCTTTTCCCCTCCATCCCCTGTTGACCAGGTGAACCCCCCACAGTGCCCTCCTGTCCCAGCTTCACAGGGGTGTGGGTGGGAGTTGAGGTTGTGGGTGAACCTGCCTTAGAGAGCCGTTTCTGCGGACTCTTTGCAGGCACCAGCTTCACAGCAGGCACGGCAACTTTTTGCCTGTCTTTGCAAGCAGGTTTTGGGACGGGAGTGTTTCTTTGGATTGGACTGATTTGGATGCATGTGAGCCTGAGGCCTGCTTCTTGGCTTGATGCCCCTGAGTGTCACCCGAAGGGCTTTTGGCTTTGTGTTCCTGTGTGACTTCTTTTGGTTTTGGATATGGTGTCTGCGCTCTGGCCCGCTTGGAGTGCTGCTGTGTTGTGCTTCGTGTGGAGTACTTTGAGACTGAGGGCTGTGGTGTGTGGTCACTCTCGTCAGATGTGGCCACTGGCAGGGTGGTTGCCGAAGGGACTGGAGCTGGACCCTGAGCCTGTGCCAGCTGAATGGCTGCCGTCACTGTGGAGGACAAAGACTGGACAGTCCTGTGTAGCCCACCCACGTCAGAATGAATGCCCTCCATGAAGGCAACTACCTGTGCCAACTTCTTGTCATGATCAAGGAAGGCATTCAGTAGAGTAGTCTGACCCACACACAGCTGGCGCAAAAGCTCCACCGCCTCAACACTGAGGGCAGCAGGGGAGACAGGGGCAGGGGCAGCGGTGCCTGGGGGGGAAGGACACTCTACCCCTCTTACTGCTGCGGGCACAGGCAGCACTAGTGGAACTAGCCGGGAGGGTGGGCACTGGACGATGTGTGGTGGAAGAAGAGGCAGATTTCCCACTCCCTGTGTCCGCCAACATCACCGCTGGCATCAGATGACATTGATGTTGGTGTTTCCGGGCATGATTCTTCAAGGGCACTCCGGTCCCCCTCCAAGGCGCTGGTCACATCAGTGTCAGTGAGCTCATGTGTTGCCGTCAAGCAAGATGCCTCATCCCCGGTGTCCGTACCCTGTCCTTCTGTGCCCGCTGTAGATGCTGCAAGAGACAGAGACGTAGGTTCAGTTTAGTGCCATCACAAACATCATATGCAAACAAAGCACAAAACAAGATGATGATAGCCCCATGTTGAACACACCCCTGTGCAGTCTGCATGTGCAGCCACAATGCAAAAATATGAAGATGCATGGGAACATGCATACTTGGCATTGATGACCCATGAGATGTTCACACAGCCAAATAGCTTGCCCGTGCCTCCGTGTAACCTGACATACAGATCCCTGTAAGCATACCCACGTGCCTGTAGGTGAAAAAGATGTACATCTCAACCTGTTGTCACAGTCACATATGGAGTCACTTTAAAGGGACAACACAGACACAGACTCCAAAATGTCCACTTGCAATGGCGATGAGCTCCTGCCATCCACCATGTTGTGCTTTGAAGCACAACTACTGTTGCACATTGGTGTCAGATGTGTAGTTCCCACAAGTTCGAGGTCAGGCACTGCACACATCGACAAAAGCACACTAAGATGAGGCACACTGCCGTTCACTGCCCAGTGATGTCCATGACTCCCCTAATGCAGCATATGCCATAAGGCCACATCTCAGCATGCAATGTCAAGGACCATTACATGAAACACATGAGAAGGTACATGTACCGCAAATGCATGACAGCTGCACTCAACACAGAGGCCACTTACAAGCCATTGCATCACACTAGGAACATCACAGAGCTCTGCACTGGCTCAGGGTTGGGACACATGCAGTCACACACCCCAAAAGTCACCCCTCACAGAATACTCACCCCCAACTTGCTGCTGATGGGCCCTCAAGCATCCATCCAGCTCTGGCTGTGTCACTGCCAAGATGCGGGCCATTAGAGGTGTCATGCTCCTGCGCGCCAACCTGCCAGTCCGAGGTAGCAGCCCCAGCGTCATCTCTGCCACGTTTTTGCTCAGCCGGCAGATGTCATCCCACCTCTTGTGACAGTGTGTGTGTCGTCGGTTGGAGACACCCAAAGCCCACACCTTGCGTGCAATGGCCCTCCATATGGCCTTACGCTGGTGGACTTTGAGCTGCAGGCATGGGAGACAAGAGGAGAAAATATCAGTAACAATGGGTTATGTACCATTGTGTCTCAGTACAGGAGCATGCACAAAATTAGCACAGCTATTCAGACATGCTTAGCAGGGGCCATACAGCATGACACGTAGTACATTAGCATAAGACAATCGTACCCAAATGCATGCAGGTACGAGGATGGGCACAGTACCTGGACATCTCATGCACATGCAGAATGCCAGCACAGAAAGCAATGTGAAGGAGGCCCACATCTGCAATGCAGTTTGTGAGGGAGCAAGACAGACATCACATTGTAAATGATGTTCCGTGGCCGAATCACTGTGTCCAACAATGCACACCCCTCAATGTCCTTGGGCTGTGAATGGCTCACTGTGTCATGGCGGTCACATTTAGGGACATGATCTGACATTCTCACACCCTTCTCACAAGGTCTGTCTTGTGCAATCCACAGGCCTAAGATAGCTCATTGAGGAATAGGGTGGCAGACGACACATATGTCTCACTCTGCCCATTCAGTGATGGGTCCCTGTCAATTTGGGCAGTGACTGTGCAGGCCAGAGTGGCTCACACTGAGGTTTAACGTGGGCCATCATAACAGTCACATGCATGTACAATATGAGAGTGCAAACAGTGCCTACACATGCGAGTCAGTACACATAATGAGAATAAGGGTAGGGGGATGTTTCTGAAGTACAACAATCTGCTGTGACATATGGGAATTTCCAACAAGATTGTCACCCTCCGGCAGTTCACTCTTGTGCATACTGCTCACAAATCCATGGTGGCAATAGAAATTCAAACACACTTCCATCAGTACCCTCTGGACGGAAAGTCTTTGTAATGTCACAAATGAGCATGTGAAAACCTCCTGGACTCAAACATCCATTCGCACAGGCAATGTCTGTCCTGACTTCCACTTTCCAAACTTGCAGTGTCACTGTATGGCTGCAATAACACTGCATGTCCCTCCCATCCTGAAATACAGCCCTGGAAATGTGTAACATAGGCGACAAACCCCATTTTCCTGAAGTCAGCATGCTAGGCAGTGTATCACACAAACCCACACTCTCAGGCATATACTGCAGGAGATCAACTTCATGTGTGCACTCCCTGCACTCTCACTTCCACTCTGAGACACTTACCATGACATCTGGAGCACCATAGAGCCTCCCATACTGTGAGAGCACCTCGTCCACAAAGACCTCCAGCTCCTCTGTGGTGAAGGGACGGGCCCTGATGTTCTCAGTTCTCGCCATCACTGGGTCCAGGAGACAGGAACAGCAGCAGTTGGTGGTGAAGAGTGTCAGGCAGCAGTGTCTGGAAGCAGTGGAAATGTGTGGCTCTCTCCCACACATATATAGCCCCCTGGGGTTGTTTCAGTGGTACTCAGATGCTGCAAGTGGTGTTCCAGGTCAGCTTTTTTCAAATGCATCCAATGACCGGCCCCGCGGTGGCAAAGCACGCCTACCGCGATTTTCAAAAGCGCATTTGTCTACCGCGATTGCGGCTCCCATTGCCTGTAAGGGCATGGGCATTGGTGGTGACACACCGCGGGGCCCAGGCGGTCGCTACCGCAATCGTGCATCTTTTAATTACATCCAATGACCGGCCCCGGGGTAGCGGAGCACGCCTACCGCGATTTTCAAATGTGTATATCACTACCGCGATTGCGGCTCCCATTGGCTGTAAGCAGTGGCGGCTGGTGACTTTTGAAAAAGGTGAGGCGCGTAAAAGTTGTGCATGAGTTCTGTGGCGAGCGAGCAGAGCGAGCGAGCCTGACCGCCAAAAGAGAGGTTCAGGGAATTTGCCCTGAGAAAATTTTGAAAAAAAGAGTGGGCAAATGGTGCATTTTCAAGCAAATTTGAGTAAGCAAGTTGGTTAATAAATCAATAAAGAGATCTCATATGATTATGACATAGGTAGCTGCTTATTCAGTATATCCATAGAACTTCATAACAGACTTTGCGATAACACCTCTGGATATGCTAGTGAAGTATCTTACATCTGATGCTGTGATGGCAGCACTGACCAGTGCCTCATTACAGGAGCAAGACTTACTAAGTGTAATGATGCTGCTTGTTTTAATATTTATTTGCAATTCTTTTTACTGGATTTGGTTTCAAACTTTTAATGTTTTAAGAGCTGTATCCGAAATAAGCTTAAACTGAAATCACATTCATACCACCAGTTTCCTTTCAGACAATTCAACTCTTTGGTAGTTGACATTATTTTCAATTTTACTTTAAAAACAACAGATTCTATTTGTGAATCATTTTGGCGGTGTTGCAAAGTCATCCTGTGCCCTGGGCACCCCCCAACTTTTTGCTGACTGGTCCTGGTGGTAACTGACTCTGACTGACCCTGGGCTCTGCCTAACCAGGCCCAGGGTCAGTGCCAAGCTGAAAGGAACACATTAGAATACAGTTAAAACACCTAACATACACTAGGGTACACTATAGTATGGTGGGGTACCCCTGTAATTGGCATGACCTACCCCATAAGCCCCTAGTATATAATAGGGCAGGGGATTGAAACTACCTAGAAGTCCCCAGTACCCTGGGGCAGGGCAGTTTAGAGGCCAGCAGCCTTTTTCTGCACTTGCATGTGTGCACTGCTGAAGCCTGAGGTCAGTTTAAAAGCAGCACTGGGTGCCAGGACTGCTTTTAAAAAGTAAATTGTGCCCAAACTCGACTTTGGGGTTTGGGGCACTTAAAAATAGATAACCTACAATGTTTTGGCATATTAGGGACCCCCAGGGTCTCCCCTAGGTATCCCAGGGGTGGGGGGTCAGGTATCTATAAGGTAGACCCTTATAAAATGAGTTTTTATATGCCTGGGTAAAATGAAATTTCACATTTCACTCCCACATTGTGGTAAAGTGCTGCCCAAATTCGACTTTGATGCTAGAAGCACTGTGGAAGGAGGGTCTGCAATATTTCTGCAGATTCAGAACCCCTAAAGTCTCCCCTAGTTGCACATGTTTTTATAAGCCCTGGTGCTAGAAAACTAGCTCAAGTCATTTTCCCCATTGCAAATCCCATGGCCCATAGGTTAACATTGCAGGAAGTTATTAAATAATAACTGCTGATAGGAAGGAGATAGAGCTACCGTTCAAACACTTCCTAGAATGGTAGTGAAAAATCCAACAATATTATATTGTTGAATTTCTTCTAAAATGTACAGACAAGAAGTTATTAGACTTTCTTGTTTGTGGATCCAAATCCAGCCTTCCAGTGGTCTGCCCTGATTGGTCAGAGTTAAGTGGATTACCCAGGCTGCTTTGAAGAGGTGATAAAGAGCCCCTGGGGTTAACTGGCTCTGCTGGCAGGGCAGTGTGCTGTTCAATAGGAATGTCAGGCCAGGGGGTGGGTCATAAACCATGCTATTCAAAGGCAGAGGGGAGGCCTGGGTGTCAGTTACACTTTTACACTTTTGACCCAGAGTCAGGGCTAGGCTTAAGGAAGGTATGTGCAGATGGTAGGGGGAGAGTCTAAGTAAATTAGCCATCCTAGGGGTGTGTTTAGCCAGCTCTTACCTCCTTGCTGGAAAATCAGCCATTATGGATTTGGAAGATTTGATGCACTCTGGGACAAAATAATGCCACACTCTACAGGATGTGGTCATCGCCTTGAGGAGTTACCCTGCTCCCATTGGTCAGGAGTGACCTGCTGCTTGACCCAGAGAATTTTGAATAAGTATCTGAGAGGGGCATAGCCCTCCAGATCTGCTGCTTGAAACTTACTGAAGCAAGACATTGCCAAGCTGAGAAGATTTTGCTGTGCAAAGATTTCTAGGCCTGACCTCTGAAAACTGCACCATCTGAAACTACAGCCCTGCGGATTATTTTGCTGAAAAAGAACTAAAGAGTGGACTCCCTGAAAGCTACAGGTTAAAAGAGCTCATCTGGAACATCACCAACTAAATCTGCACCTTGGGGAACTACCAGTGGATTTGTAAGGGTGACGTCCCAGTGGATTGTGGGAACTGAAGTCCTCAACTTTCAAGGACCATCTTGGAGCTTCCAGACCCTTGGAGTGAGTTTGAGACACTTTTGGACCCTTTGAGGAACTTCAGGAAGAAGTTCAAGAAGTTTGGAGAACTTTGAAAAAAAGCTCCATAGAGAGACCGACTCAACCTGGTCAGCCAAGCCGCCTGCCTTCAACCGCGAGTCGGCCAAGCCATCCAGGTTCGTCCCGCTAAAAGCTCCGTCGGTCCGACTTCCAGAGTTTGACCGGGAGTAGAAGAAATCGGAAGCCGGCGAACCCTCACCGGATCCGGCTACATGAGGAGCATCGAGAGACCCCGCGAGAAAAAGCTCCAGAAAAGTTTCTAAGTCCGCTCGTAGAAAAGGTGACCGGGAGCAACCGCGAGAGCCCAGCCGCCTGTCTTCCATCGCGTGTCGGCCTGGGCTCCTGGGTTGCCCCGCTGAAGCGCTAAAGAAAAAGTTTCTAAGTCCGCTCCAGGGAAGTTGACCGGGAGTTCGTCAAAAGGCAAGCTGGCAAACCCTCTCCGGATCCGGACTGGCTGGGAGCTTCGAGGGACCTCGCAAGAAAAAGCTCCAGAAAAGTTTCTAAGTGTGACGGTAGAAACTGAGACCGGGACCTGCCACAAGCTGTAGCCGCCCAGGGCTCCATCGCGGTCGGCCTGAAACTTTGACTTTGCCCTGGTCTATCGCGAGCAGGTATCCCAATATGGTGCTATAAACTTCTAAGTGCTATATTTTATTAAATCTTTGAAAATTCATATCTCCGGTTCCCTACATTGGATATTTGTCGTTTTGGTGTCATTTTAAAGATAAAAATATTTCCTATTTTTATAAATTGGTGTTGGATTTTTATTATGTGTTGTGTCTTAATTATTTACTGAAGTGGTGGTTTTAAATGCTTTACATACCTGTCTTTGAAGTTAAGCCTGTCTGCTCGCAGCCACGTTACCAAGGGTTGAGCATTGGAATAATTTTCTAAGACCTATGCTGAGTCCTTCCGATGATTAGTGGCCTTATTGCCAGTGGCAGACCTACATTTGCCCCTACCAATAATCCACTTTCCAACATTTGGTGGCAGCGGTGGGATGAGGACTTGTGTTTAAAAAGTACACCTATCAGTGAATGATTTAAGATTATAAAAATCCTCTAAATTGCCTTAGAACAAAACTCTTGAGTTTGATTTTTGGAATTTGGACTAAACTGTTTTTAATCCATTGTTTTGATTTTTCCAAATTGTTCTATGTCTGTTGTGCCTAGTTTTTTGTGACCCAAAACTAGGGAACTATGGAGCTGGACCTGGCTAAACTGTCCCAGTTTAAGATGGCTGATCTTAGGGAACAGTGTAGGCTTAGGGGGCTGCATGCTGCCAGGAAGATGAGGAAGGCAGGGTTGCTTGAGTCCCAAAAGGCCTGGGCCAGGGCAACTGAGGAGAACCCAGGGGGGTGGGAGGATGTTCCCCCCAACCTCACCCAAGCGAGGGGTGAGGATGAGACCTCTTCCATTGTGACTAGTGTTAGCCAAGTGAATCAAGGTGGTGGTGGGAGTGGGGAAGGGTCCCTTACTCAGGAACCACTACTGTCCCTTGCAGAGAGACAGCTTCAGGCTCAATTAGAGTTGATTGCCTTGGAGAAGGAGAAATTCAAATTGGCTAAGAGAAGATGGGAGAGGGAGGAGAAGAGAAATGGTGGCGGCGAGAGTGAAGAAGATGTTGAGATGTCCAGGGGTGGTAGATTTGAACCTAAACTTCCCAAGGGCATAGTGCCCAAGTACACTGAGGGGGATGACATTGACAAGTGGCTAGCAGCTTTTGAGAGGGCCCTTAGAATGAGTAGGGTCCACTCTAAGTATTGGGGTGCACTCCTGTGGGAGTTGATTCCAGTAGCTGGGAGGGATAGGCTCCTGTCCCTGAAGGGAGAGGATGCAGAATCATACCAGCAGATGAATTCATGCTTAGTCAAGAGGTTTGGTCTGACTCCAGAGCAGTACAGGGTGAGGTTTAGAGGCACCCAGAAATTGAGTTCAAAGTCTTGGGTAGACTTTGTGGACGTTTCAGTGAAGGCACTGGAAGGCTGGATTGTTGGTAACAAAGTTGACACATATGAGGGATTGTATAATTTGTTTTTGAAAGAACATATTTTGACTCATTGTGCAGAAGAGAAGTTACGCCAGTATCTAGTGGACTCTAAGCTGACAGACCCCAGAGAGCTGGGTGAAGCAGCTGATGAGTGGGTGAGAACCCGGGTTTCCATACAGCACCAGGGGGTGACCAGAAGAAAGGAGGACAGGTCCCTCCCCAGGGGAAAGCCCAAGGGAAAGAAGGTCAAAACCAGAAGGAGTCCTCCAAAGACCCACAAAAACCTGCACAAGGAGGGGGGCCCCGAGCCAACCCAAATCCAAAGGGAGGTGAAATCAGGGAAAGAATGGTAGGTTCTTTGATCCCTCAAAAGTGGGTAAGTGCTTTGACTGTAACCAGCCAGGGCACAAGCAGGGAGATGCTGTCTGCGCCAAGAAGCTCTCCCTAAGGGGCCATCCACAGGGATTGCCAGTGTCAGTGTAGGGGTGGAGAGTGGTGCCCCAGTGAGGAGTAGTCAGGTGGTGGAAGCAACCTTAGTGTCCCTGGGTGGGGTGAATATTGCAACCCTTGCTGCCTTACCTCCAAACATGGACAAGTACAAGCAGAGGCCTAAAGTGAATGGGACTGAGGTTGAGGCTATCAGAGACACTGGGGCTAGTGTAACTATGGTCCTGGATGAGCTGGTGCCTCCAGAGAGGTTGTTACCTGGTGAGTTTCACCAGGTGACTTATGCAGACAGCACTACCAAACTCCATCCTATGGCTGTGGTGGATTTGGAATGGGGAGGTGTGACAGGCCCTATGAAGGTAGCTGTGTCAAAGGTGCTCCCAGTCCAGTGTTTACTGGGCAATGATCTTGAAGCCTCTGTGTGGGCAGAGGTGGAGAGAGGACTCCATATGAAAATATTGGAGCTCCCTGAGTGGGTATGTGCTGTGACTAGGTCACAGACTAGCCAGAAGGGAGGAGCTGGACACTTGGACCCTGGAACAAAGGGCCAAGCATCCAAGGACAAGGGCGCTGGGCCTGGTGAGCCAGCCCAGGGAACTCCAGAGGTGCAGGAAGAATCTAACCCTGATGGGGAGGATCTGGCCTCTGAGGGAGGGACTCCATCCCTGCCACAGCTGTCAGATTTGGCAGAACTGACAGGAGCAGGTGGACCCTCCAGAGAGGTGTTCAGTCAGGGACAGCGTGACTGTCCCACCCTTGAGAGCTTGAGGCGGATTGCTTCTAAGCAAGAGGAGGGGGATGACAGTGGGTTTCACAGAATCTACTGGGAAGATGGACTGCTTTATACTGAGGCCAGAAACCTCAAGGAGGGGGCCACCAGGAGGTTGGTGGTGCCCCAGAAGTACAGAGAGTTCATCCTGACTTTGGGTCATGATATTTATTTATTTATTTATTTATTAATTAAACTTATAATTCGCAACAGCTACCCAAAAAGGGTTTCCCGGCGCAGAAGCAGATCAGTGACTAAGTTTAGCAAGGCAGCAGGCTATTGGTTGAAAAGCCACGTCTTCAAAGATTTGCGAAATTGGATATAGTTTGTTTCGTTTCGGAGAGCTAGGGGCAGGGCATTCCAAAGTGAAGGGCCTAGGTATGTGAAAGACCTTCCACCCATCTCAGATAGTTTAGTTTTAGGGACAGAAAACTTCCCCTGAGTGGATGAGCGGAGGTTGCGAGGAGGGACATAAGGATGGACAATTGATTGAAGGTATTTGGGGGCAACTCCAGTTTTGATTTTAAACATGTAGCTCAGGGCTTTGAACTTAATTCGGTTCTCCACCCTGAGCCAGTGCAAGTCACGAAGATGGCCGGAGATAGAAGAGGTTCTAAGGATCCGGCATAAAAGCCTTGCTGCGGAGTTCTGGACCAGCTGCAGCCTGAGAGTCACCTCCTTGTTAGATCCCAAGTAGAGAACGTTGCCGTAGTCAAGCCTTGAAGTGATCAATGCATGGAAAACAGTTTTCTGAGTAGGTTCTGGTAGCATCCAGATGACTTTTTTTAGCCACATCAGGATTGTGAAACAGGTGGCGGCTACTTTGACAGCTTGGGCGTGCATACTGAGCGAATCATCAATAGTGACGCCCAAGTTGCGAACTTGGCGGGCCGGTATAGGAAGAGCACCCATCTCACAAGGCCAGTGTTGAGGACCCCAAAATTCCTTATTTTTCCCGAGTATGAGGACCTCGGTTTTTTCATTATTTAGTTTGAGGTAGTTTGATTGCATCCATGATGCGATATTCCTCAAACCCAACTGAAGGGGAGAAATCTCTGTTGTTCTCGTCATGGATAGAGAGAAAATGATTTGAGAATCGTCCGCATATGAGAAGAGGGTCATCCCGGACTTTTCTGCAACATCCGCTAAGGGTCTTACGTATAGATTAAAAAGTAGGGGGCTAAGGGTAGAGCCTTGAGGTACCCCATGGGCAAAAGAGTAGGTATCAGAACTGGCTGTAGGGGAGAAAACTTGAAAGGTGCGATTTGTGAGAAAAGAGATGAGCCATTTCAGAGCTGGCCCTCGTATGCCCAGCAATCTTAAGGTTTTAATTAATACAGCGTAAGACACCGTGTCAAAAGCTGCACTCAAATCCAGCAAAATGAGGGCCACAGTGTCTCCGGCGTCTAGATGGTAGCGCAGTCTTTCTGTTACCCCCAACAGGGTGGTTTCTGTTGAGAAGCCAGCTCTGAAGCCCGATTGGGAGGGATGGAGAAAACTTTGAGCTTCGACGAACAGCAAAAGCTCTGCATGGATATGTTTTTCTAAGATTTTAGAGAAGGCCGGTAGCAGTGAGATGGGACGATAGTTAGAGGGTAAGTCAGGGTCAGCGTTTGCCTTTTTGAGGAGAGGCAGTATCATGGCATGTTTCCAGTCAGGCGGAACGATTGCTTCCTGCAAGGAGGCGTTAAGGAGATCCATGACTACATGCAACGATAGCGGTTCCAGCTGCTGGAGCATGGAAATGGGCAGGGGATCCCTTGGAGATCCCGATTTTATACTACCTAAAAGTTTTTTTAGGGTAGTAGCATTTAGCAGGGGCCATGTGTCCAGGTGATTAACGGGTAAATTGGACGTCCAGTCCTGGTTGGGGGGCGTATTGTCCATAGAGGATGGTGTAGATATTTCTAGGGACGGGGAAAGGTTGTCATCCTGCCCACGTAGTATGTCCAGGTATATATTCTCAACTTTTTGAACAAAGAAGGTGGCCAGGTCCTCACATTGCTGTTTATTAAGTGCAGGGGGCCTAGTTTGGGTTTTGGAACCAGTGAGCTCTTTGACCATGTTGAAAAGCGTTTTGGAACAGTTTAGGGCATCAGAGATGGTGGACGAAACATAGTTCGCCCTGGCAGTTTTGCAAAGGTTGTGATACGTTTTTTTTGTTGCTTTATAATTACTTTTGGAATCAGGGGTGTAATTCCTTCTCCACCTGCGTTCCATTGCTTTGCATTTGGCCTTCTCTATTTTCAGAGTTTCGGTGAACCAAGGTGCAGGAGGTCGGTGATTGTTGGCCCTTTATTTCGACAGAGGTAATCAGGTGTCAATGGCATTAAGGAGCCATTTCTTCACCGAGGTAGAAAGTAAGTTCACCGTTTGTTTGGAAATGGGCATGAGGGAGCATAAGATCCTGTTTAAAACCGTGGCATCTAATTTTTTCCAGTCCCTGGTTAGAGTATCTGGAATTGAGTAAGTGGGAGCAGAATTCTCCGGGAGTTTCAGGTAGAATTTAATAAGAAAGTGATCCGACCAGTTTATAGGGAGTGCTGGGGAACAATGAATCCCAGAGAGATTCGAGAAAATGGGGTCTAACAAATGACCTGCCTCGTGCGTGGGGCCGGAGTTGATTAAGCTAATATTTAAAGCTGCTAAGTCAGAAATGAGATTGGTGCTGCTTTTACATGTGGGGTCTTCCAAATGTAGATTGAAGTCTCCCAAAATTGAGAAGTTAGCTGTTTTCATACTCAGAGGAGTTACTAGTTCAGGGAAGGAAGAGGCCCAGGATGCAGACGGTCCCGGAGGACGATATAGAAGCATACCTGAGAAGGTAAAATTGGCAGGACATTTGGGACAGACAAAGACATGGAACCGATTGGTGAACCATTTCTACTGGCCCCATATGTCTGAAAAGGTAAAGGAGTTTTGCAGCTCCTGTGTCACCTGTCAGGGCAGTGGCAAGGCAGGGGGCAAGACAAAGGCTCCCCTAATACCACTGCCAGTGGTGGGGGTTCCTTTTGAAAGGGTGGGGATGGACATTGTTGGTCCCCTGGACCCACCTACTGCATCAGGGAATAGGTATATCTTAGTGGTAGTGGACCATGCCACTAGGTACCCTGAAGCGATCCCTCTTAGAACCATTGATGCTCCTGTGGTGGCTAGAGCACTGCTTGGTGTGTTCACCAGAGTGGGTTTTCCAAAAGAGGTGATGTCAGATAGGGGCATGAATTTCCTGTCCAGCTATCTGATTGCTATGTGGGATGAGTGTGGTGTCAACTACAAGTTCACCACCCCCTATCACCCACAAGCAAATGGTCTTGTTGAGAGATTCAACAAAACCCCGAAGGGCATGATAAATGGGTTGTCAGAGAAACTCAGGAGGAGATGGGATGTTCTCCTCCCATGCTTACTGTTTGCCTACAGGGAGGTGCCACAGAAAGGGGTTGGTTTCAGTCCCTTTGAGTTGTTGTTTGGACACCCTGTGAGGGGGCCATTGAGCCTGCTAAGAGAGTCTTTAGAGAAGCCTCTTAAAGAAGCAAAGGACAATGTGCTTGACTATGTGCTAGGCCTGAGATCTAGAATGGCGGAGTACATGTACAAGGCAAACAGGAAACTGGAGGCCAGCCAGGAGCTCATGAAGCACTGGTATGATCAAAAGGCTACTATGCCAGAGTATACTCCAGGACAATTGGTGTGGGTGTTGGAGCCTGTGGCTCCCAGGGCCCTCCAAGACAAGTGGAGTGGGCCCTATCCAATCTTACAAAAGAAGGGTGAGGTTACCTATTTGGTTGACCTTGGCACCCCCAGGAACCCTCATAGGGTCCTGCATGTGAATAGATTGAAACCCCACCATGACAGGGCAGACATAACCATGTTACTGGTCACTGATGAGGATGTGGAGGAGGAAACTGAGCCTGTGCCCGACCTCCTCTCCACTAATGTGCAAGATGGGTCAGTGGAGGGGGTGATACTCTCTCCCAAGTTGACAGACCAGCAGCACAGAGACTGCAAGTGCTAGAACAGTTTGCTGGCCTGTTCTCTTTGACCCCAGGCATCACTGGGTGGTGTGTGCACCACATTGACACTGGTGACAGCCTACCTGTCAAAAATAAACTGTACAGGTTGTCTGACCATGTCAGAGCCAGCATTAAAGCTGAGGTTGCTAAGATGCTGGAATTGGGGGTAATTGAACCGTCTGAGAGTCCATGGGCCAGTCCAGTGGTGCTGGTGCCTAAACCTAATCCTCAGGGGGGACCCAAGGAGTTAAGGTTCTGTGTGGACTACAGAGGATTGAATGCAGTCACAAAGACTGACGCTCACCCTATACCTAGAGCTGATGAGCTCATTGACAGGTTAGGGGCTGCTAAGTACCTGAGTACTTTTGATTTGACTTCAGGTTACTGGCAGATTGCCCTCACTGATGGAGCAAAGGAGAGGTCAGCATTATCCACACCAGAGGGACATTATCAGTTCAAGGTAATGCCCTTTGGATTAAAGAATGCACCTGCCACCTTCCAAAGGTTGGTGAACAGGGTCTTGTCTGTGTTGGAACAGTTCAGTGCAGCTTACCTGGATGATATAGCTGTATACAGTTCTACCTGGGGGGATCACTTAAGCCACCTAAGGGAAGTGCTTCAGGCCATGCAGCAGGCAGGCCTGACTATTAAGGCAAGCAAGTGCCAAATAGGGCAGAGTACGGTGGTGTACCTGGGCCACCTGGTGGGTGGGGGCCATGTACAGCCTCTCCAAGCTAAAATTCAAACTATTTTGAATTGGACAGCTCCTGTTACCCAGACTCAGGTCAGGGCATTCCTTGGACTGACAGGGTACTATAGAAGGTTTGTTCAAAATTATGGGACCATTGTGGGGCCCCTAACAGAACTCACTTCTAAAAAGAGGCCCAAGAAGGTGATTTGAACCCCAGAGTGTCAGAAGGCTTTTGACACTCTGAAAGCTGCTATGTGTTCAGCACCAGTGCTACTAGCCCCTGACTACACAAAATAATTTGTGGTTCAGACAGATGCTTCAGAGCAAGGGATTGGGGCAGTGTTGTCACAGCTAAATGAAGAGGGCCTTGATCAGCCAGACCTGGGGTTGCCCATGCCAATGCAGATGGACTTTCCAGGTTTTTCCACTTAGCTGATGAGGACTACCAGGGTGTAGGTTAGTAACCCATCACCTTTCGTTTGGGGGGGCTATGTTGCAAAGTCATCCTGTGCCCTGGGTACCCCCCAACTTTTTGCTGACTGGTACTGGTGGTAACTGACTCTGACTGACCCTGGGCTCTGCCTAACCAGGCCCAGGGCCAGTGCCAAGTAACCCTGGGCGTAGTTTGCGTAGTAGCGCTACGCGTAGCTACGCGAAGTGCACTTCGCACTACGCACGCTACGCGAAGCTACGCGAACTGCGTAGTGCGGTAGGGAAATGCTGTTCGCACTGATTGCACAGTGCCGGATACTTGTCCGCACTGTGCAATCATTGCAAACGGCATCTTGCACAGTGCAAGCTGTCGTTTTCTGCCGCTCGAGTAGATTTGTACTCGAGCGGCAGCTTTCTCAACGCGGACTGGTAGTTTCTCATCGCGAGCGGTCGCGAGCATACACGACCACTCGCAATGAGAAACCTGACCTCCCCGCGTTGAGAATCTCGCCGGGAGGTTTATTTTCCACGCTCGCGATCGGCAACTTGATGTTGCTGATCACGAACGAGGAAAAAGTCTCGCCGGGATGTTGATTTTGCTCGCTCGCGGTCGCCAACTTGACGTTGAGGACCGCGAGCAAGTAAAAAATGCCTGCTACGCTACGCGTTTTTGCACTGTGCTACGTGCAATTTGCGTAGTGCGTAGTAGCGCAAACTACGCACGCTCCGCGAGCGTAGCCTAGTACTACGCCCAGGGTTAGTGCCAAGCTGAAAGAAACACATTAGAATACAGTTAAAACACCTAACATACACTAGGGTACACTATAGTATGGTGGGGTACCCCTGTAATTGGCATGACCTACCCCATAAGCCCCTAGTATATAATAGGGCAGGGGATTGAAACTACCTAGAAGTCCCCAGTACCCTGGGGCAGGGCAGTTTAGAGGCCAGCAGCCTTTTTCTGCACTTGCATGTGTGCACTGCTGAAGCCTGAGGTCGGTTTAAAAGCAGCACTGGGTGCCAGGACTGCTTTTAAAAAGTAAATTGTGCCCAAATTCGACTTTGGGGTTTGGGGCACTTAAAAATAGATAACCTACAATGTTTTGGCATATTAGGGACCCCAGGGTCTCCCTAGGTATCACAGGGGTGGGGCGTCAGGTATCTATAAGGTAGACCCTTATAAAATGAGTTTTTATATGCCTGGGTAAAGTGAAATTTCACATTTCACTCCCACATTGTGGTAAAGTGCTGCCCAAATTCGACTTTGATGCTAGAAGCACTGTGGAAGGAGGATCTGCAATATTTCTGCATATTCAGAACCCCTAACGTCTCCCTAGTTGCACAGGGGTGGGGGTCCTGTAGAAATTAGGGAAATACTTATAAAATATGTTTTTATAAGCCCTGGTGCTAGAAAACTAGCCCAAGTCATTTTCCCCATTGCAAATCCCATGGCCCATAGGTTAACATTGCAGGAAGTTATTAAATAATAACTCCTGATAGGAAGGAGATAGAGCTACCGTTCAAACACTTCCTGGAATGGTAGTGAAAAATCCAACAATATTATATTGTTGAATTTCTTCTAAAATGTACAGACAAGAAGTTATTAGACTTTCTTGTTTGTGGATCCAAATCCAGCCTTCCAGTGGTCTGCCCTCTCAAGGCGATGACCACATCCTGTAGAGTGTGGCATTATTTTGACCCAGAGTCAGGGCTAGGCTTAAGGAAGGTATGTGCAGATGGTAGGGGGAGAGTCTAAGTAAATTAGCCATCCTAGGGGTGTGTTTAGCCAGCTCTTACCTCCTTGCTGGAAAATCAGCCATTATGGATTTGGAAGATTTGATGCACTCTGGGACAAAATAATGCCACACTCTACAGGATGTGGTCATCGCCTTGAGGAGTTACCCTGCTCCCATTGGTCAGTAGTGACCTGCTGCTTGACCCAGAGAATTTTGAATAAGTATCTGAGAGGGGCAGAGCCCTCCAGATCTGCTGCTTGAAACTTACTGAAGCAAGACATTGCCAAGCTGAGAAGATTTTGCTGTGCAAAGATTTCTAAGGCCTGACCTCTGAAAACTGCACCATCTGAAACTACAGCCCTGCGGATTATTTTGCTGAAAAAGAACTAAAGAGTGGACTCCCTGAAAGCTACAGGTTAAAAGAGCTCATCTGGAACATCACCAACTAAATCTGCACCTTGGGGAACTACCAGTGGATTTGTAAGGGTGACGTCCCAGTGGATTGTGGGAACTGAAGTCCTCAACTTTCAAGGACCATCTTGGAGCTTCCAGACACTTGGAGTGAGTTTGAGACACTTTGGGACCCTTTGAGAAACTTCAGGAAGAAGTTCAAAAAGTTTGGAGAACTTTGGAGGAACTTTGAAAAAAAGCTCCATAGAGGGACCGACTCAACCTGGTCAGCCAAGCCGCCTGCCTTCAACCGCGAGTCGGCCAAGCCATCCAGGTTCGTCCCGCTAAAAGCTCCGTCGGTCCGACTTCCAGAGTTTGACCAGGAGTAGAAGAAATCGGAAGCCGGCGAACCCTCACCGGATCCGGCTACATGAGGAGCATCGAGAGACCCCGCGAGAAAAAGCTCCAGAAAAGTTTCTAAGTCCGCTCGTAGAAAAGGTGACCGGGAGCAACCGCGAGAGCCCAGCGGCCTCTCTTCCATCGCGTGTCAGTCTGGGCTCCTGGGTTGCCCCGCTGAAGCACTAAAGAAAAAGTTTCTAAGTCCGCTCCAGGGAAGTTGACCGGGAGTTCGTCGAAAGGCAAGCCGGCGAACCCTCACCGGATCCGGACCGGCTGGGAGCTTCGAGGGACCTCGCGAGAAAAAGCTCCAGAAAAGTTTCTAAGTGTGAAGGTAGAAACTGAGACCGGGACCTGCCGCAAGCTGTAGCCGCCCAGGGCTCCATCGCGGTCGGCCTGAAACTTTGACTTTGCCCTGGTCTATCGCGAGCAGGTATCCCAATATGGTGCTATAAACTTCTAAGTGCTATATTTTATTAAATCTTTGAAAATTCATATCTCCGGTTCCCTACATTGGATTTTTGTCGTTTTGGTGTCATTTTAAGGATAAAAATATTTCCTATTTCTATAAATTGGTGTTGGATTTTTATTATGTGATGTGTCTTAATTATTTACTGAAGTTGTGGTTTTAAATGCTTTACATACCTGTCTTTGAAGTTAAGCCTGTCTGCTCGCAGCCAGGTTACCAAGGGTTGAGCATGGGAATAATTTTCTAAGACCTATGCTGAGTCCTTCCGATGATTAGTGGCCTTATTGCCAGTGGCAGACCTACATTTTCCCCTACCAATAATCCACTTTCCAACAGGCGGTCAATCCCCCTTCAACCCATTTACTGAATCTTCAAGTAATAATGTCGCTATTATGGGCAGTACGAGGCTGAACACTAGGGCAGACCCCGATGAATCCGCAAACACCAGTGGCCTAACTGCTTGCATGTGCATAACCTTGTATGTGCATCTTTGATGCATTCACAACTAGTATGCCATAGCGCTTCAGCTCCTTATATTTCTAGCAGCGCTACCTACCCGTGTATAACATTCTGTGTTTTACTTTTCTGGCACAATCACTGTCACATGCTGTAATTCCTTCGTAGGTGATTTTTATGACCCAAGTACAACCATGTTTCCTGGATGGACTTTTAAGATGATTAATTGATGCAGCGCGCGGGCTGGGCAGATGTAACCAAAATGTGATATAGCCTGTTGCATGCTGTAACAGGGCTAGCAGTGACTACTCCTCACAATATTTGGCAGTGGCATGGATTATATTTCTGCAGCAAAGTCAATAAATCTTTATGCTGCTGCGGTAACTTTTGTACATTTGGGACCATGTATATTATACACAGCAATCACTTCTTTGTTCACATTATCAGTTTAGTCAACTGCTACCGGCTCTGCCTAGTACTTTCCACCACGCAGGAAAAACCCCTCAGTGGCCAGAAATGCTGACAAATCAAATTAGGCAGCAATTTACAGATTATCTCGCCTTGACACGACTGATGCGGAAGGACCTCACTAATTTTTTAATTTTAAAAGCGGGGCGAGAGTGGCAATAGGGTTTCCTTTGATGCAATTTGCACCGGCACCCTGCAGCATCCGTGCACTCCAATTGCTTAGCTATACCGTGTACCTGCCATCAGTTCCATTAATAGGACATTTCTTTGAAGCAAAAGGTGAAATATTACAGGGCGGCTGCCTAGGAATAAGAAATGCTTCCTCACAAAGGCTGCTCCTCATGGTAAAATGAAACAAAATTAACTTTGAATTGCCACCAATACACGAGAAATAATTAAGCAAGCACAGCTTCATTCTTAATCAAATGGACAGATGCCAGCCCCGGGTTGCTCCCGCAGCTCCCATTTGACGAGAGGCCCAAGCACAGAACCCCGTGCAGTCAGGAGCTCCTCTACTTCCTCGCAGCCTGAGGCCCTGGGGGTTGGGTAGAAGAGGGTGACGCAGTGAGGCCCGTTAGGGATTAGTCTCAATTTACTCCATGCTGCCTATGCAGAACCAGGGAGCAAAGGCTGCTCCTAACCAGCAGTGTTACCCGAGTAGAGGCTTTGTCAGGTCTCCTCGACGCCGTATTGGGCATTAATACCGCTCAGTTTAGGCCCTGATTCCCGAGTGGGGTGCTGCATTTCGATCCCGTGCAAACTCCAATTTGCTCAGGGGTCGGAATTTCGTGTTCCTCAGAAGAGACCTGCCCCGCGCCCCGCCCTCCGCCTTCATAAATACCTCTCCTTGGAAAATCTGTAATTACTGCCTTGAATTTCCCCAAACTCTGCATCAGGGCAACAACTGTGTTTATTTTACCGCGCGAAATGGCAGACTCAGGCGGCCTTGCCACTGTTAGCACAGTGAACGTTTCAATGACAGATGGCTGACCCCTCTTGTCGGTGTGTGATTTAAAATGCAAAATGTAACCTGCCCTTCGTGTAGTGCCTTATGTCAAATGCCAGGGCTAATAACTGAGTATACGGTTTCTATCTCGGCGTTATTCTTTTAGGAGGCATTATTGATTTTTCATGAATCCAATTACAGCCTTGCGGTTCCCATCAACTCACACTCGCCATGGGTGCCTGCCTAGTTTGGTTAAAATGCACCACTACAATTCCCCCAAAAATCGTTGTGTGGGCTTCTCCAAAGCCCATTGTGAAGCCGTCTTTACGCCATTCGAGGTTTTGACCAATGTTAGTAACTTTAATTGTCCAAAAAGAAATTACACTACACACTCCCAAATTACAGCTTCTAACCCATGTTATAGCGTGATTTTCGAATCTTACCAGGTCTAACTACCATTATCCAATATAATAGCAATCACGAAATCAGCCAAGGCAGGATGAAAGGCTGAGCTGGCCCTGCCATGAATCAAACCTATGACGTACAAGTCACATATTGGCTTCAGCAGTAAGTACTTAGCTCTTTAGGCCATCTTCCACCTTCAAAACACTCCCTTCATGCAGTAATCAATGTGGGGGCCGGTCAGATCGCCGTCAAAAGTAATACATCTGAGGAAAGACAGTTTACACAAGCAAAGAAAGGCGAGGCACTGGAAGTGCCTTACCCATGGTGCCCACGCGCCATGCGACCAGCCGCAGCCGGCATGCTCGCGGGGGGTAGGGGGGGTGAATTACAATAAAAACAATAAAACCTACCTTACCGCCGGCGCCACCTCCGCTCCTGGCCGGTGTGATGGTGCAGCTGGGTCCCGCGCAAGAACAGGAAGCAGCCAGCACCCAGCAGGCAGCCTCCTTCCCCGGCCGGCCCTAAGCCAATCACAACGCTGCAATGGCAGCGTTGTGATTGGTGAGGCGCAGCGGAGAGCGCCCCAGCTGGGCCATTTTCTCTATGTAGACTCCATGCAGCAGCCTACATAGAGAAAAAGGAGGAGTGCGCATGACTGGCTTGTTCGGCCCTGGGGCCGATCAAACAGTCAGTACCCACAACAGTGGGTAAGCCACTCCCCCCCTGCCCTTGAGCAGGACCGCCCACCCGCCCGCATCCAACCAGGCACTTCTGCTTTCTCGCAGTGCGAGAAGCAGAAACATAAATGGTAGTTTTACCATTTATGTTATTGCCTTCTCGCACTGCGAGAAAGCAGTGGGGCGACGCCCCCGCGCCCAATGGGGGAGCCGCCACTGGCTGTAAGGGCATGGGCATTGGCGGTGACACACCGCGGGGCCCAGGCGGTCGCTACCGCGATTTGGCCGCTTGGCCTTGGTGTCTATGGCCGTGATTGTGGTGGCGGTGCATGCCAACCGCCATTTTCTAATGTGTATATCACTACTGCGATTGCGGTTCCCATTGGCTGTAAGGGCATGGGCATTGGCGGTGACACAGCGCGGGGCCCAGGCAGTCGCTACCGCGATTTGGCCGCTTTGCATTGGTGCCTATGGCCGTGATTGTGGTGGCGGTGCATGCCAACCGCCATTTTCAAATGTGTATATCACTACCGCGATTGCGGTTCCCATTGGCTGTAAGGGCATGGACATTGGCGGTGACACACCGCGGGGCCCAGGCGGTCGCTACCGCGATATGGCCGCTTGGCATTGGTGCCTATGGCCGTTATTGTGGCGGCGGTGCACGCCAACCGCCATTTTCAAATGTGTATATCACTACCGCGATTGCTGTTCCCATTGGCTGTAAGGGCATGGGCATTGGCGGTGACACACCGTGGGGCCCAGGCGGTCGCTACCGGGATTTGGCCGCTTGGCATTGGTGCCTATGGCCGTGATTGTGGTGGCGGTGCACGCTTATGGCACCTATGGACACATCATGCTGTAGCAATGGCAATGGCCAGTTCTCAACATTGAACAGTAGACACTTACTATGAGTCATGCCACCAGTTAGTGCAAACCAATGCTAGTGTTACATTTGACTCGCTGATGACTACACATGCCATGTCAGTGCAGAGGATTACATGCATTGGCATGTACTCCCTCACATGTCACTTATGATATTGTTGTGCATGTACACAGATCTGTGGTGTGATGGACTCTC
This sequence comes from Calotriton arnoldi, assembly GCA_963921515.1. Taxonomy (NCBI): domain Eukaryota; kingdom Metazoa; phylum Chordata; class Amphibia; order Caudata; family Salamandridae; genus Calotriton; species Calotriton arnoldi. The sequence continues at coordinate 890,321 of CAWUFW010004248.1, forward strand.
AAAGATGTACACATGTCAATGTGTGAGATGGCAAAGCAACACATAGCAATGAAGGTCTGTCTACATGATGTGCCTATTTCACTGTGTACATTGCTGAGCTCCTGTACATTCTTGATCTTTGTGCGCACACTGTGCTCATTGTGTTGTTAATATGTGCCCTGTCGGACTTACGCAAGAGGGTGTGGCAAGTACAGCAGCTACGTCGAAGCCAGCAGTGTTGCTGTTTCACACATGTGCTGTGTCAACTACTCTCAGGGCTGGTGACACAAGATGTTGAAATGTACCTTTTGGCATTCACATAGTCTGAATCTGTTTGGGGGGTACTCACTGTGTGAATACTGGACAAGTGTACGACTAGTTTAGATCAAGGTGTCCCTACATGTAACTTGTGGTGTAAGCTGTAGTTTCATGCCAGTCATTGTTGACGCTGTGTCAATCAAAACCTAAGATGTTGTGCCCATCTCAGGGGGGAATTGAATTGACATGTGTCCCCTTCCCTCTCACCTAGGAGGCGACCAAATCTTTTTCGTCCATTCACGGAGCTTGCGGACATGGAGGATGAGGACATCATACGTAAATTCTGTTTGGATCGACCTACCCTTCTGGACCTATGTGCTCAGTTGGAGCCCCATCTGAGGCCTCGCCGAACCTATCCAACTGCTCTGACACCAACATGTAAGGTGATGGCGGCCCTGAATTTTTTTCCAACTGGTTCATTCCAGTACACGGTGGCCAGCGCAGGTGGGATGTCTCAACCACTGTTCAGCATGGTACTACGTGATGTCCTGTCCGCTATGATGAACTACAAGGACAGCTACATCCATTTCCCCAGGAGACATGAGTTGGCAGCTGTGAAGGGAGATTTTTATGACCTTGCCCATATCCCTAATGTTGTTGGTGCCATTGACTGCACACATGTTGGCCTGGTTCCACCACAGGCATGTGAGCACATCTACAGGAACAGGAAGCATACACATTCCATCAATGTGCAAGTGGTATGCCAGGTGGATATGATAATCTCCCAGGTCTGTGCCAAATTTCCGGGATCAGCCCATGACTCCTACATCCTGCGTAACAGCATCGTACCACAGCTGATGGCAAATCTGCATCCAGAGCGTGCATGGATTGTGGGTGAGTACGCAGAGTCAAGTAGTGTGCTGTATGTGTGACATGCTGTCCTCTGCCACAGTTTTATTACAAAGTTGGTCTGTGTATCTCACACCTAGGTGACTCTGCATATCCCAACCCGGGGTTGCTGAGCCCACTGCGGAATCCCAGGACCCCGGGTGAAGTCCACTACAATGAGGCCCATGGGAGGACACGTCGTGTGGTGGAGCGTACTTTTGGTCTTCTTAAGTCTCGATTTCGGTGCCCGGACAGGACCGGAGGTGCACTGATGTACTCTCCCCAAAAGGTGTGTCAGATCGTAGTTGCATGCTGCATGCTCCACAACCTTGCCCTGCGCAAAGAGATCCCCCTGATCCTGGACGATGATGAGCAGCAGATGCCCCCGCCTGCAAACCCACACATGTCCAGTGACGAGGATAGTGGAGAGGAGGAAGGTGTCGACCTGCGTCAACAGCTCATCAACCGCTACTTCCCATGAAGGTGAGTGACATTGTACAACGGTGCCATTGTATGCTGTTTTTGTAGTTGTAGGAAATGCCTAGGGGAGCTTTGTGACAGCTGCCTGTTGTTGGCTCTGTGCTGAGGGCTGATGTTTCTGGGACAGGGTAGTTATGCACAGCTACATGATGTCTATGTCGATATCGTTGCTCATTGTAATGTGTGTAGGTTTGAGTACCTTGATGACAAGTCTTGTGTAATGGGTGTGATGCCATCGCCTGACAAGTGGATGTTGTTCTCTTGTGTTTTCCTAGGTCCCTTCAGCCTCTCAATGCCTCACAACAATCAGTGCACCTGGTACATTGTAATCTGAGTCAAGATTGTACATCCTGTGATAAACATGGAGCTGACACAAAAACATAGGTGTGTAAAGAGTGTTTATTTACAATAAGTATATGTGACAGGGAAGTGATTATTTACAAATAGGTGGGAAGTGAATCAATGAGTTGTCAGTGATGGTAGACGAGACAATAGAGTAGTCACCACATTGATGTGGTGACACAGTCCAACAGATGCCTGCCATCAACATGGCAGTGTGGGTAAGGATAGTCAACAAAGTCAATGGCAAGGTGAAGAGAGGTGCCATCATGGCTGGCTCTTTGACTGGCGTTTGGCTGGTGCTTTGCCACGTGATCCTCCCTTGTTTTTCCTCGGACGGCCCCTTGAGCGTTTGGCAGGGGGGCCTCTGCTGCGGGCTCAGAGGTGTCTGAGGACTCATCCTGTTCCAGCTCACACGTCTCTGTGGCCGCAGGTGAGGTGGTGGGACTGTCATCCTGCGGGCCACTGGAGGGAGGTTGAGCTGTCCTTTGGGCCGCAGGCCTGTCCCTCAGGACACCCACAAGCTGGCCCAAGAGCTCCACGATTTGGCCCATACGCGTGTCTATGGACCTCAGCAACAGGCGGAGCTCACGCGATTCTTCCAGAGCCTGGCCCGTGTGTCCCTGGGCTTGTTCGTATGCCCCAAGGACTCTGGCGATGTTGGCCAGGGCTTCGGTCCCAGTGTCCTGTTGATTTGGTTACACAGTTACCCTCCCACCTGCCCTGCTTTCCCGGACCTGTGGTGTCACCACTCGACGCACCCGCTGACTCTCCCTGCCCTCCTCAGATTGTGGGGTGGTGTGGGTATCCTCTGAGGCAGGGACAGTGTTGCAGGCAGCACTGGTGGTGGTGGTGGAGGCCGCACAGGTCGTTACAGCAGGGGTCAGCGCAGTTGTTGTTGCTGAGGTGGTGGTGGTGAGGACAGTGGGGGCCTGGGACATGCTGCGCCCTGGCAGGCCTGATGGGCCAGGTTCTGTGTCTGCATCCGAGGAATTTAGGGAGTCTGCATCCGAGAGTCCATGTTCCGGCGGGGGGGAGACTGGCTCTGCAGGTTGGTGTTGTCATCTGCAGCAGTCAATTCTTGGTCACCTGTAGAACAGAGAAGAAATGGTCATTGAAGTGCACCCCACAAGCTTGGTGTTAGATGTTTGGATGTTACATGTTATACACCACACAGTTTACATTGAGATCACTTTTATGGCTGCACGGTACTGGGCATCATGACATGATGTGTAGGTACCTACATTACTTGTCCATGGTGTGACATGTCAATAGATACCATGCTCCACGTACAGATTGTGTGATTACAAGGACATGTCGTCATCTAACGACTGGCAGCACAACAACTTTATGTGAAGCATCTTTGTTGTTTACTCTGCATGGAAGACCTTCATTCTGAGCATGTACTAGCCATTGTTATCTCATGCATCCCTCTGTCATATCATGTTCTTTGCTTTATTTTTAAAAATGACCATGCTTGCTTTGTTTTCATATGGGCCTTGATGCTCTGCCACCATGGCACTTACAGATAACATTCAGTGCTGTGCATGATTGTGCCCTGAATTTCTGCAACATGTGATTTGGTGAGTCAAACTTTAATTTCTGTGACAGTTACATACGATAAGCTGTCTGCACACTGGAAGTGGCTATTGGATCTATGCCAAGTTGGGTGGGATGTGAGGGCTGGTGTGGTCATATGGCTCCATGCTTTTTGAGAGGAATGGCAGGGTGCATGCACTGTCTACCTACCTGTTCTGTGACACAGTTGAGGGGAATTGCTGACACATGTTTCTGGGTGTGGGTGGAGTGTTCCATCCTGCTGAGATGTGGGACAAGGGTGCCTGGTGGGAGTTGTAGTGCTGGCTTTCCACCCACAAACAAACCTCCCTGTTAAGACGGCTACCTACCTGTTAGGTGGAGGTGAACAATGCAATGGCTGCCACATGCTTCTGGGTGTGGGGGAGTGCTCCATCTTGCTCAGCTGTGGGACAAGGGTGCCAGGTGGGAGTTGTAGTGCAGGCTTCCAAAACACAACCACCCCCTCCCTGTGAAGATGGCTACCTACCTGTTAGGTGTACGTGATCAATGCAATGGCTGCCACATGCTTCTGGGTGTGGGGAAGTGCTCCATCTTGCTCAGCTGTGGGACAAGGGGGCCTGGTGGGAGTTGTAGTGCTGGCTTTTCACCCACAAACACCCCTCCCTGTTAAGATGGCTACCTACCTGTTAGGTGGAGGTGATCAATGCAATGGCTGCCACATGCTTCTGGGTGTGGGGGAGTGCTCCATCTTGCTCAGCTGTAGGACAAGGGTGCCTGGTGGGAGTTGTAGTGCTGGCTTTCCACCCATAAACACCCCTCCCTGTTAAGATGGCTACCTACCTGTTAGGTGGAGGTGAACAATGCAATGGCTGCCACATGCTTCTGTGTGTGGGGGAGTGCTCCATCTTGCTCAGCTGTGGGACAAGGGGGCCTGGTGGGAGTTGTAGTGCAGGCTTCCAAAACACAACCACCCCCTCCCTGTTAAGATGGCTACCTACCCGTTAGGTGGAGGTGATCAATGCAATGGCTGCCACACGCTTCTGGGTGTGGGGGAGTGCTCCATCTTGCTCAGCTGTGGGACAAGGGTGCCTGGTGGGAGTTGTAGTGCTGGCTTTCCACCCACAAACACCCCTCCCTGTTAAGATGGCTAACTACCTGTTAGGGAGAGGTGAACAATGCAATAGCTGCCACATGCTTCTGGGTGTGGGGGAGTGCTCCATCTTGCTCAGCTGTGGGACAAGGGGGCCTGGTGGGAGTTGTAGTGCAGGCATTCCAAAACACAACCACCCCCTCCCTGTTAAGATGGCTACCTACCTGTTAGGTTGAGGTGATCAATGCAATGGCTGCCACATGATTGTGGGAGTGGGGAGTGTTCCATCTTGCTCAGCTGTGGGACAAGGGTGCCTGGTGGGAGTTGTAGTGCTGGCTTTCCACCCACAAACACCCCTCCCTGTTAAGATGGCTAACTACCTGTTAGGTGGAGGTGAACAATGCAATGGCTGCCACATGCTTCTGGGTGTGGGGGAGTGCTCCATCTTGCTCAGCTGTGGGACAAGGGGGCCTGGTGGGAGTTGTAGTGCAGGCTTCCAAAACACAACCACCCCCTCCTTGTTAAGATGGCTACCTACCTGTTAGGTAAAGGTGGGCAATGCAATGGCTGCCACATGATTGTGGGTGTGGGGAGTGCTCCATCCTGCTCAGGGGTGGGACAAGAGAGCATAAGATGGCTACCTACCTGTAAGTTTGAAGGGAGCAATGCAATGTCTGCCACATGCTTCTGGGTGGGTTGGGGGGAGTGCTCCATCCTGATGATCTTTGGGACAAGGGGGCCTGGTGGCAGTTGCAGTGCAGGCTTCCCAAACACAACCACCCCCTCCCTGTTAAGATGGCTACCTACCTGTTAGTTTGATGAGGGGAATGTAATGGCTGCCACTTTGTCACGTCCCATGGGAAGGGCACCAGGGGAACACTGCAGCTACGCGCGAGAGCGCGATATCGGCATTAGAGGACTACAGCCCCCATGAGCCTTTGCGGTTACGACGTCGGTGACGTCAACACGCGCTAAGGCGTTGCTCTGAAAAGGCTTCCGGGGTATCGGAGAGGTGCCGCTTACTCTTTTCCTGGAGCTACGCCTGCGACCCGAGGAGGCTGGTAAGGGTGCTTCGAGCACCGCTCTTCTTGACTGGTTCGCATTACGAGCGATAGCTCATTCCTGTGTGGCAAGGGCATTGTACTGCCTTTCAGTTGCTCCGTTGGCTGAACCCAGTTCGGAGGTTCATTGCGGAGCAACTTTCCCGTTGAGCACAAGTCACGGAGGATAACCCTCCCCTACCTTTACTGGGTCTTTTCCTTGTCAGGTTGCCATCCTGGGATTGTTTCAGGGCACAGAGCCTGTTCGGGGCTTATTCGCTACAGGTGCGTTTTCCTACGTTGGAGAACCGGCATACAGCGGTTCATGCGGGGAAAACGCCTACCCGATTCAAACACCACCTGTTTGAGACTTGGTCGGGTTGAAGGAAGTAACGAGGAGTTACTTACCTGAGAACTTATTATTTATTTCCTGTTTATGCGTGAGAGACATGAGAAGAATCATAGCCCTCAGCAAAAAGGGGGAATCTAGCAGGAAAACCAACGAACAATCTATTATGCCTTTTCCTGGGTGTTATCACGTTAATAATTGTGTTCGGCCACTGACCAAGAAGTATTGAGGAGTGTGCCGGATGTATTTCGTGTTTTGTCTGTGGTGCTTTGTGGTCTTTGGAGTCATACCTGTTTCTTTGTGTATTCTTTAGCAGGAGTGCAGAGAGTGAGCAGGAGGACGGCTCTCCCGCACCCCTGTCTCCGCTTTCATTATTAAACCAATTGGTAGGTCAGATTGCTACAGCTGCCGTTCTCAGAGAATGCTAATAAATGTGGTGTTTCTGCATTTGCTGACTATAATGCTCTTCCTTTAGATCTATATGAGCGCTACCGCACGCCTTATGGGTTAACCGATTGCGAAGAGAAGTTTTCTTTCTTTACAGGTACGGTTCCTCGAACTGGTACTTGATGAAGTGGGGGTCAGGGTAGGAAGAAATCTGTACTATTGGTTGCTGATCTCTGTTTCGTTGTCTTTACAGGTCTCCCTCCCTGCTGTCCCCTTCCTTCCCTTCCCCCGCTTGATCACTCCATTGTGTCTGTGTGTATTCAGTCAGACCGTGGGGGTGTCGAGAGGTGGACCATTATTGAGCAACGTACGATCCTGAGGAATCCAGGCCACAACACACTTGCTCCGGGGGGGAGGGGGTTGGGGAAGTGCTCCATCCTGGTGAGCTTTGGGGCAAGGGTGCCTGGTGGGAGTTGTAGTGCTGGCTGCCTGTACACCTGCCCCCATGGTAATATTGCTAGCTACCTTTGGGGTGAATCAGAGGGAGTGGATGTTGGAACTGTGAGACATGTGTTGGGGAGAGTGTTGTGCACATACATGCATTTTGACCTAGGAGGTGTAGCTTTGTAGTTGTCCAAAACAGTACATAGCAGTATGATGGTAGACATTTGTTGTTACTTACCAGCCTCCAGCCCCCCGGGTATTCCTGTGAGACTCTCTGGATGCAGTATGGCAAGCACCTTCTCCTCCCATGCGGTAAATGTTCTTGGTGTAATGGGAGGGCCACCGCCAGTCCTCTGAGCCAGCTCACGGCTCTTGTTGTTCCTCTCTTTCACCTTTTTCTTGAGGTCATGCCACCGCTTCACGATCTCCCTCTTGGTGCGTGGGACAGTCCCTACTGCATTGACCTTGCGGACTATCCTTTCCCACATTAGTGTTTTGGTGGCTAATGGTGTCTGTTGGACCATGCTTCCAAACAATTGTGTTTCTACTCTGATTACCTCATCTACCATGACTGACAACTCATTGTCAGTGAATTTGGGCATTTTCTTCTGTGCCATGGTGTGTGATGTGCAAAGGGGTTGGAAGTGCAGGTGTGAGAGTGGTGGTGGTGATGTAAGTGGTGTGTGTGTGTGTTGTTGTGCTGTTGAGTTGTGTGGTGGTTTGCCTCTCCTTTGTGCTGTAGGCTTGGTTCCTTCAGTGGTGGAGTTTTGCAAAGGATTGTGGTCAGGGAAGGGGCTGGTTTTATACTCAGCTATGTGGGTGTGTCACAATGGAGTATTGATGTCAGGTGTGTTGTGTGGGTTGACCTGGGATTTGTAGTTTTTTCACTTGCCATGGGGATGTGTCATTGTGGTGTATTAGGTGTTTTTTGAGGCTGAGCCAGGTTGCTGGGTACACTTGGTGGGCATGTTGTGTGTGTTTTTTTGGTCGGCCGCCATGATTTTTCCGGAGCGGCCGCGGCGGTGGGTATACGACCGACCTTCCGCTGGCTCTCCCATTCATCACTGGTTGCGATCGCGGCGGTCGGAAACAGCGGATCGTTCCGCTGTCACCTCAATGGTATCCTAATTTCACGTGCGGTCAATCTGCTGGCTGTGCGGTGGTTTGGGCTTTTTCCGCCGCTAATCCGACCGCCGCGGATGGATTTTCACCTGCTCCGCACGCTAACGGCGGTCTTTCTTGGCATCGTTCTGCCGCAGTCTGATTTTTCTGGCGGTTGATCCTAATCAGACCGCCGGTTTTTCCGCGGTACATGCGGACGGTTGATTCCCGCTACCATGGCGCTCCGGATGCTTTTCCTGCCCGCCATCGTAATGAGCCCCCTTGTGTGGAAAAATACAAATAAATGACCTCTTATTAATGAGTAAGGCATTATGCACTATGGAGTACAAGTATCCTCTCTCTTGTGTTAAATTAATAGAGGCATGCTAGCTCAGCTGGTGCCATAGTCATACTCGTTAGTCATACTTTGCTACTCTCTGCAGACTGCAGCTGGGGCAGCTGTAATAGACTATTATCTTATTCCAATGGCCCTGCTCTTCTCCAAAATGCCTTTCAATTTTACCCTGACTACAAGGCAGATGAATAATATGAATGATACACGTCACGTATAAAATCAATCATGCAGACATCCTGTCCCCCATAAGTAGATGGTAGGAAAAGCGATGTACTGCAGTACAGGGAAAGGATTAAGGAATGGACTATAGATTGTATTTGGCACGTTCATCACAGACTATCACATCCACAAAAGTCAAGGCACTTATTTAGTCCCACTTTACTCCCTGGCCTCATTTTCCACCACACTTTGAAATTACTTTTTTCCAACAAAATACATTTACTTGGTAGTAAGGTAAGCAAACTTAACTTACTCTACTCTAGGGTAAGTTAGAGGGATTAGGCCGGGTAAGTAGATGTTTTACTGATCATCATCATTTGCCTAAGCTTTGGCTAGCGAGTCACTGTGGATGAAATATATCACTTGGCCAGAAAAATGTGGTGCATGCAAAGAATGGACTTTCAAATTTTTGGTAAGGCTGGGACAGAACTAAGGTAAGAATAAGGGAGTGAGTACTAGCAAGTGACTGAGTGGGCAGTGGGAGGGAAGGAAAACACACCTTGTTTCGCATTGCCATGCATTAAAAACTTTGTAAATGCCACATTAACTTAAGTAGACGCACACTGCACAGTCAACACTGCAGTGCCAAATTGAACTGTGCAGCAGTTAGGTCATCATGTGTGGCGCTGGCAAAATGCCATGGGTAGGGAGGGAATTGATGATTGTTGATGGGTGGGATGCATAATATCTGTCTCGCTTGCAAAATACTGTGAGTCAAGGAAGTAGTCAGAAATACCACCCTAACCCTTTGAATCAAAGCTTTGATAAAACCATTACAAGCAAGCGAAGTCGGTGAGCACACCCCTATCCAGAAGAGCTCCCTTGTTTCTTTAGCAAACCAATTATCCATTCATCATTGCATTGTTCTTCTAGTTGTCTTAATCTTCACCCTTGGCTTTGATACATTTCATTTAAGCTTTACATGCCCTCATCCTGTCCTTCACCATTGAAAACCATCCATCCATATAGATCCATTCATCCAAGTATGGCTCTCAACGAACCTGAAGTAATCAGGCAAACACAGGTGAGAGTAGAGACTTCATGTTTATTGACCGTTAGCCTCCACAGCTCCCAGGATACTGACAGGTCATACACATTCAAACAGGAACATTCTGTTGTCATAGCAATGACATCATAGATGCTACTGGGGAGGTGAAGGAGATTACTACAACATCTCTCTTCTTCCCTAAAAACACAATGAAAGGAGTGAACAAGAAGAGAAAAACAAGGAAAAGAGAATAAAAAGGAACAAACGTGGAAGGATGGAGAAAAAATAAGTAAATAAATGAATAACTGGAGAAGAAGAACAACATAGGACTGAAAATAAGGTAAAGGATATGCATGAGATACATTAAAATTCACAATGCTTTACGAGATAGAATTACAAATCTATGCGATTAGGCGGAAAAGAAATCCTACCACTTCTGCGTGGCGGAACACGAGTCAGCAGAATCCTGACTCACTTTCTGAGACGGTGTGGGTTGGACTGTGAGACTGTCTGCAACATTTCCAGAACCAAGATCAAGTTGCAAAACCATCTTCTTAGGAAGCTTATAAACCCTAGAAAGATTCCACCAATTCTTCCCATTGACCCGTACAGCACAACGAGACACAGCATCAACTCTGACAGGAGGACCAAACTTTGATAGACCTTTAGGGACATTGTGAGGGGACTTGATTTTGACCCAATCACCCACAGAGACATCTGACTTGAAACCTTTTAACCTTGGCAAAACGCTGGGCAAAACAGATTGATCAACTGAACCAGCCCCATCATGTGACATCCCACTCTTGGTACGGGAACACCATTTTTTCATCCAAGCAGGGCACATGTGAAAGGAAGCTTCTCTGCCCCTGAGGAGTTTGAAAGGGCTGGAACCTGTAATGGAAGAGGGAGTCGTGCGATGTGCCCAGAGCATGCTATGAACGGCTTCTTTAATCTCGATTCTCGAAGAGACAGCCCATTGTATACATTCAACAAGAATACGGTTGGTACGCTCAATAAAACCATTAGCTTGTGGGTGATAGAGAGCCACACGCTTGTGAGCAATACCAGACTGGCACAAAAATCAGACATTTCTTTTGAGGTAAATTGTACCCCGTTGTCGGATACAATTTCTTTTGGGAAACCCTCTCTTGCAAACAGACTCTGAAAGAATTTGATGACTTCCTGTGAATTGGGATCAGTCATGAAATGTACTTCCCACCATTTACTGAAATAGTCGGCCACAACTAAAGCAAATTTATACTTTTTAGGAAGAATGTTGAAAGGCCCCACAAAATCAACAGCCAATTTCAACCATGGACCATCAGGAGCAATGACATCTTGCACAGGAGGAGAAACAATTTTTACAACTTTGTCGCTGGAGCAACATGTCAGACAGCCTTCCACAACATCATTGATGTGTCGGTCCATGGAGGGCCACCAATAAAAGGCACAAATTCTTTTTTTTGTATTAGTTTGCCCAAGATGTCCCTCATGTCCAAAATCAATAATACGGCTTCTCAATGACTCAGGAGGAACAAACTTTTCTCCTCGCATGATCATTTCACCCCCCTCCAAGGTGAGCTCATCTGCAATTTTAGCAAAAGGATGAAAATGACTCTCAAGATGTTTTTCTTTGGGCCATCCTGAGACAATGTACTCTTTAACGCTCTTGAGGATGGAATCGGACTCCATTCCCTGAAACCATTCCTGTTCTGTAAAACAACCCAAAGAGCAGGCATCGACCGCAGCTATCAAACACTCCTCATCAACATCATCATCAAGGGCATGTTTGGGAAGGGGAAGGGGAAACCTTGATAGAAAATCAGCCCTGGTATTCTTTCCCCCAGATATATGCGCAACATCAAAATTGTATTGCAGCAATTTTGAACTTAGCCTGGCAATTCTTGGGGTATGGTCTTTTACAATCTTACCTTCCAGAATGGGAACAAGTGGTTTATGGTCTGTGAAAAGATTAAAAGACTTCCCCCACAGAAAACACTTAAACCTCTCCACTGCCCAACAACACGCCAAAAGCTCGCGCTCGATAACAGAGTAGTTCTTTTCACTTGGCCGTAAGGCCCGTGAAGCAAACCCCACTGTGTATTCTTTTCCCTGTTTAACCTGAGAAATCATGCCCCCAGACCGTATAAGCTAGCGTCCACTGACAGCGTACACTGAAAGTGAGGGTCAAAGGGTGTGAGGATCTTGCAGGACCCTAATTCTTTCTTTATTTGAGAGAATTCATTTTGACAAACATCATCCCAAACAAAAATGGCTCTCTTCTTCAATAACTCTCTCATGTGTGCAGTCTTTGCCGCAAAATTTGGAATAAACTTAGTGTAGAATTCACACATTCCCAAAAACGAAGATCAATCAATCAATCAATCAATCATGTCACTTATAAAGCGCACTACATACCCGCGAGGGTCTCAAGGCGCTGGGGGAAGAGAGGGGTGGTGCTGCTACTGATCGAAGAGCCAGGTCTTGAGGAGTCTTCTGAAGGCCAGTAGGTCTTGGGTCTGTCGGAGGTTGGTGGGGAGGGTGTTCCAGGTCTTGGCGGCGAGGTGGGAGAAGGATCTGCCGCCGGCGGTCATTTTCCGGATGCGGGGGACTGTGGCGAGGGCGAGGCTGGTCGAGCGGAAGACACCAGTTCTTTTGAAGAAGGACAAGGAGCATTAACAATGGCCTCGATGAGGCCTTCCCTAGGGACGATCCCTTCTCCAGAGATGCGGTGCCCCAAATACTCAATAGATTCGACAGCAAAAACACATTTGAGTTTATTTGCCACTATGCCTTTACCCTCTAACGTCTCCAAAACCTGCGTAAGATTTTTATCATGTGATTCCTTGCACTTCCCTGCAACCAATAAGTCGTCCTGGAAAACGACCGTGTCAGTGACACCTTCCAACACTTTTTCCATAATGCGTTGAAAAACGGATGCCGCCGAAGCCAGTCCGAACGGCATCCTCCTGAATTGGAATGTTCCTATGGGTGACACAAAAGCAGTTAAGTGTTTGGTTGTGGGGTCTAGTTCAACTTGATGATACGCTGATGCTAAATCGATCTTGGAGAACAATTTCGCACCAGCAAACTTGGACAAAATATAGTCAATACGAGGGAGAGGGTGTGAATCAACCCAGATCTCTCTGTTTAAGCTGCGTAAATCATTGCAAACCCTAAGGCTCCCATTTTATTTCCGCGCTACGACCAGGGGGGACAACCAAAGGGAGGATTCAATGGGTTCAATGACCCCTGATTCACACATTCTCCTAAGTTCTGCTGAAAGGTCATCCCTGACACTAAAAGGTACATTGCGTAATCTGTGCTTAATAGGCACTGCACCCTCTTTAACTTTGATTAAATGCTTAAAACCACTTATGCATCCTAAACTGTCTCCAAAGACTTTGTGAAACTTTCTGAACCAAGGAATAGATGTATCACCTAGAGCGTGTTCATCCACCACCGAAACTTGCTCCAAAGTACCGGGTCTGAGTGTCATCCCAAACAATCCCTGGTGGTACCACCCAAGAATGTTGAGCCCTTTCTTAGCTACATACTCCTTTCCTCGAATGTGTCTGTCCTTAAAAACGAGAAGCGTTTCAAAAAACCCAGATAACTCAATTTTTCTGCCCTCGTAAGAAACTGGACTCCTATCTGGTGGATTAAGGGGTTTGTCAACCCATGTCCTCTCAAAAAGCTCCTCCGTGATCATTGTCATACGTGCCCCTGAATCGACTAATAGGTGAAGAAGCTTACCATCCACCATAATCTCAACGACAGGGTCAATACAGTCTTCAGAATCATCCTTGACGACTACTACTAGGTCGGTTAGGGAGCTAACGACCTCACACACAGCATTAGATTTGTCTTCTTCGTCATACACCACACTCACACTTCCCTAAAACTACACACTTTAGCAAAATGGCCCTGTTTGCCACATTTGCGACAGGATGCGTTCCTGGCTGGACAAATCCTAGAATTGGGGAAATGAGTTGGATAACCACATTTATTACACACATTCTTTGAGAAACCACCCCTCTTCTCATTTCTGTTAGGAACATACCTAATACCTTTGGACTCAGTTTGTGGTTTATCACTTGAAACCTGCGCTTTGTCACTTTTGTCTCTACTATCTTTGACAGCGCCTACAACATTTTTATCTGTTTTCAACTCTCGCGACGCCTTTTGCGAAAGCTCAATGCTCTTAACTATGGAAATCGTTTCTTGTAACGAGGGATTCTTTAGAGTGAGTAGTTTCTCTTGCACCTTTTTATCATTAGAATGAACAACAATTTGATCACGAATAAGCTGTGACGTAAAATGTTCAAACTCACATTCTGACGCAAGTATGCGAAGAGCTGCCACGTAAGTTACAATGCTCTCATCCATGTCTTGCTCCCTTGTGAAAAATGTATGTCTGGCTACAACCAGGCTGCTCTCTACGTCAAACTGTTTCTGTAGCATTCTAACAGATGTTCAAATTCGTCTAATTCATCCTCACCCTGAACTACGTCCAGAGGAGGAAGATGCTCTAACACAGCTTGTCCTTCAAACCCTAAATTGTGCTCCAAGATGAAACGTTTCCTCTGTGCGCTAAATCTGCTACCTCCCATAGCGCCTAAATATTTTTCAAAGGCCCTGTACCAGACCTTCCACCTAACTGGTGGGTCACCTGGAAGCTGTAAGAAAGGGGGAGGAGCTTGTACATTTTGCATTTTTCAAATTGACCAGTGATACACACCCTGCAGTAACATACAAAATTTTCACTTTTTAAAAAAAATAAAATTATATGGTTAAAGTCCACACGCAGAGTGAGCGTCAAAAGACAGTATTGAAAGTCCACCTGTAAAGCAAACAGTACATGAACTCCACCTGCAAAACAAAAAAACAATTCGGATAACGACCTCTTATAGATTCAGGTCTAGCTGAAAACAAAAGTGAAAAGAAAAGCCCTCTAATATTGAAATGTCACACACTGCCAAATTATGGTTTCTCCAAAGTTGAAAGGAATAAAAAGTACACTTTAATAAATATGCTGGGTTGGGGAATTCCTTTTTTTTTTCTTATTTACGCTTGCTTCCCAGAGCGTGATGATTGTCATAAACTTTTGCTTCACTTTTTCCACTATCGACACGACCCAAGAAAATGCTTTCGACGACCCAAGAAAATGCTTTCCTTACTTGTGGGTGAACACTTTTCCGTTTCTTGAACAACCACTCCACTAGAAACGGTCCTTTAACTCACGCTCCCCTACACCGTTTGCTGGAATGCCACTGCTTGAATGCTGAAGACACAGTGCAGAGCGCATGCGTGACTCTGAAACGCAACGCTCTGATTTGCGCATAAAATCGTGGAACGCACGATGCGAACACGAACAATGCAATGCGCTACTTCAATCAGCACACTCTTGCGCATGCGTGACTTGAGGCGACCTGATATGACCAGGAAGTCAGTTGCCTAACACCACTGCCTAACAACCAAACCCTTCGCTGCTTCACTCTACACGTTCCACCACGTCATCACAAGGTGGCGGCCGTGAGAGTGAGAGGATCTCTGTGCTCCGAAACGGCGACAGAAGAGACGGAGCGGCAGAAACAAAGTACAGGCACAACCGCAAACCAAACACGCCGCCGGAGACCACCGAGACTAGAGAGTCACAAATGGCGTCCGTAACTCACTGTTCTGTAGATAGGAACTTCCCGCAGGAGAACAGCTGGGAGTGAAGATTGCGGTGCACCCACGCTCTGCTAATTACCCAGAAACAACACCGAGATCCACGATCCCATCGGTGTGAAGGTTAAGGGTAATACTGGATGTCCTGAAGGGTCGGTAGGCTCTTCACAGGAAAAACAGCATCAGGTGCAGCAACTGTAACGCCGGACTGGCAAGGCACTGGAACCCCGGCTTGGCAAGGCAGGCAAACACAGCGGGAGACTTCACGCGTGGATGGAGGCACTTAACGGTCAACCAACTCGTCGCCAATTTGAAGTAATCAGGCAAACACAGGTGAGAGTAGAGACTTCATGTTTATTGACGGTTAGCCTCCACAGCTCCCAGGATACTGACAGGTCATACACATTCAAACAGGAACATTCTGTTGTCATAGCAATGACATCATAGATGCTACTGGGGAGGTGAAGGAGATTACTACAGAACCTTTCACCAGCATTCATTTACCCACCCACACATTCTTTCACCCATTCACCCATCCTGCTTTAACCCACCTAAGGATTCCTTTCACCCACCCAGGCTGGCATCCTTTCACACATATCCTCTCACCCACCCAGTCAGGCATCCTTTCACCCGTATACACTTGCATCCATCCTTCACACACCCATGTATCCTCTCACCAACCGATATGCATCCTTTCACCCACGCATCCTTTCACTCATATTACATTTCCCCCATCCTTTCTCCTTCCATCCTTTTTTCCTTTTTCCATCAACCCATCATTGTTAAAGTTCATTATGAACCTTGGTCTGCTGAGTTGCAGATAGTAGAGGCCATTAACTACTCAACTCCCACTGTGTCTGCTCAAGCAGTGTGTTCACGAGTCAACACCCTTGCAGTGATATATTACTAATTGTCAATAAGCAAGCAATGTGACTTACCACCGCCTGTCCCTACCGCCGCTGGGACCCCCCCTTTCGACCGCCGCTACCGCCGCATCTGCTCCGCTGGTGCTCTCGCTGCCGGCCCCGGCACCGGTGGTATGTGCAGCTAGAAAAAACATTACACATTTTTGATGCCAGATACACCTCCCCCTATTATTATTTTTTAGCAAAATACAACCACAATACATCACTACAATTTGGTTACAGTATCTTCTATCAAAATATCATGTTGTGCATTTTGTTGGTTGGCAAAGTTTAAAAAGTCAAGCAGTCAAGCAAACTTAAAACTTTTTGTAATGGAGAGAGAGAGCAATGATGAATCTGAGTTATTGAAGTGCAATGAAGGGGTGCAATAATTAGTCAGTGAAGGACATATGGTCTTGGTTGGCAAATGCAATGGGGCCCCCATTTCCCCCACGCCATGGGGATACATTCAGGGGGTACAACATGTGCCCCCTGTCTGTATTCCTTCCCCCCAGTTCCAGAACGGCATGGACATCACCGTCCATGCCGTGCTGGAACTTTTTGAAAGTTCCCATTGGGGTGCTTGTTTTCAAGGCACTGCCATGGGAACAGCCAAAGGACTGCCGGCCGTATTATCAGTTGCACATTTTCAACTTGTAATACGGTCATCGGTCCTTGCGCGGCTTTGGCGCAGGGGAGGCGGCATTGCGCCAGATCCGCTGCGCCAAACTCGTAATCAGGCCCAGTATTTTTACCTTCGATTTTACTTTCAGCAATATTTCTGAAAACCAGATATTCATGAGTCAATATTTTTGTATTACAATATTTTTTTACAATATTTTGTTCAAACACCTTAGGATGAAGTACTAAAAAGCGATGCTTTAGTGAAGACAGCCTACAATAAGGTATGAAAAGGATAGTGCCTCATTGAAGATAGCCTGGAATGAGGTATTGAAAGAATGATGCATAATTGAATATAACAAAGCTTCATTGACTAGCTGGGAAAGGGATGAAAAAGAATTTAATAACGTGAAAGTGACTTGCCTTATCCCTGTGAGTGATCTTTAGCAGGGCGAATAATTCCATAGCAACACTAACTGGTATCTCATTGTCATAGCACTACTTTACAGCTCCCCATCTTAAAGGGATTCCATCAGGCACCAAAGCAACAAGAATAGTCTCCTGTTTAGGACATCTTTGGTATTCGTTTGCCCTCTCTGCTGGGAGGCAGTGCTGAGCAGTCTCAGCAAAGGGTGCACATGTGGCTATTGCGCATAGGAGCTAAACATCACTATCATAAATATCTGTTTTCACTTATATAGATAACACAATTATCAGAAAGAAAAATATTGTCAAAATTAAATAAAGATATAATAGCACAAAAATATCAGAACATCAAATATCGACTACATCAATATTCTTACAAATCAATGCTTTTAAAGCAAAAACATACATATATCAACCAATGACATAAAAAAATTAGGAATAGCCATAAAAAATGTAATGAGTATACTAACAACATTATATCAATTATACATTATAAAAATAAACAAAGTACCCCAAGAAATGAAACCAAATCAAATTATAAAAGAAATACAGAAATATATTTATAACATTTAAACAAGAAGCTAATTTATTTTTATATACAAACATAAATAATACATCCACATATCCCAATATATATATAAACAACATTATAAAATAAACACTATGGGCCCCATAATAATGTCGTGCGGAAAGCCATCCGGCAGCTCTTCTGAGGCTTTCTGCCCGACATCAGAGGTTTTCGTCTAACTGCCGTATTACAATACTGGCAGTCATAGGGAAACCCACCCGGAAAAATATCGCTCCGATTGAGACAGGCTCATGGAGCCTGTCAGGGCGGTGGTCGGAAAAGTAATCCCCAAATGGCAGCAGAGCCAGCCTTGGCTCCACCGACGGGATTGCAATTTTGCTTTCCGGCTGCCCTTTCAGGGCGGTCCGCCCATCATGAAAAGGCAGGTGGAAAGTGTCTTTGGGGGGCCCTAGCAGGGCCCCCTTAACCCCTGGCCCTCCGCTATGCATCCCTTCATCATGTGGCAGGCACCGCATGGATCCCGCCACACAGTACAGGGATGTATAAACTCTGCATTTTTTCCATTGTGGCTTGTGCTGCGAGCAGCAGTACAAACCGCAATGGAAAAAATACAGGATCCAAATACGGTGGTCAGATCGTAATCTGATGAGCGGGACCTTCAACTTCTTGTCGGGCGGTCCGGCTTCTGCTACGATATTGGTCGGACGTGCGTTTGACAAGCATCGCAATCGGCCCCTAATTAGGGTTTACCATATAAGGCAATAACTGGGAAAAAAATCTAACTATAGAACACAAACCAATAAAATCACAATAATAACAAAATGAATAAATATAATGTAGCATCCAATTTAAGTAACAATAAAAAGGCACACAATATGTAACTAATCACTACTCCAACATCCACAAAAGCTTTAAGAAGATAAGACTGCTGAATTTTCCAAAGAAAATTGACAAAGAGAAGAGGAAATATATACACAACTGCCTTCAAAAGTAAGTAAAATATAAAATTATGATAACTTATAGACTGATTAAGTTCATTGTAATAATAAAATAAAACATTAACCAAACACTGTACTACTTTTATGTCTTCAAATATAGATACCACACAGGAATTACTGCAATGTCGAGAAAATATCAAACTGCACACAGATGACAAAACTTAGGGCCTGATTATGAGTCTCGCAGTCCATGGACTGCCAGACTCATGGTGGTGCAGCAGTGGCAGCCCAGCCACCGCCGCATCGGTGGTCCGACCGCCCCATTACAAGTTTGGTGGTTGGACAGCCATTGCACCACCTCAATCACCAGGGATCAAGATCCCTGGCTGTGGTGCGGGAGCCTTGATGCCGCCATATGCTTGGCAGGATGCCACGGTCCCACCAAGCATATTACGAGTATCCTATCCGCCACGGTTTTCATTGCGGTTTCTCCTCCATGGCAATGGGGTGCATGCAAGGGGGCTGTGCATGCACCCCAGTACCTGCATTTCATGGACTGCAGCAGTCCATGCCATGCAGGTACTGCCTTTGACGTTCCCATTGTGGTGCCTATTTGATAGGCACCACGGTGGGACCGCCAAAGAACCACCTGCCAGTGACTAAAAAAGTCATAATCTGCTGGGCGGTACACACATGGGGGCCGATTCCGATCTCGGCCGGTAGGGCACCGAATCGGATTCGGCTGAACCGGATCCGATTCGGAGGCCTTATTCCCGACCGATTCGTACGTGCGTCCGGCCGAACGAGTACGATGCGAGCGCGTGCAAATTCGCCGACCGACTCGTATGCCCGTCCCAACCGCACCGACCGACTTGCACGGATGCGCAGCGCACCTCGCAATGGAGACGTTCCCCAGCCGGGCAAGTACGATGCGCGCCGCGAGCAGTCCGACCGACTCGCGCCGTCCGGCCGACTCGCGCCGTCCGGCCCGAAGAAGCAGTCGGAGCCGTACTTTGGGGGTCCGTGTCGGACCCCCCTGTACGCGTAGCCGCGCGAGTCGCACACAGGGGGGGACCCATGGGTCCCCCCTACCTGTGCGTGTACGGCGCGAGTCGCTTCGCCGTGTACACGCTGTAGGGGGCGCCCTTGTCCGCCTCACACCCATTGAGTCAATGGGAGCCCGCGTACGCGTTGTACGACAGGCTCCCATTGACTTCAATGGGAGTCCGACCGACTCGAGTCCGATGGCATACGTGCGCATCGTACTTGTTCGGTCGGGCTGCTAGGGTCCGATTCGGTCGGAAATCTCTCCGGTTCTGGCTCGATCGGAGAGATTTCCGACCCGAATCGGAATCGGCCCCATGGATTTGGCAGTGGGGAGAGGGGCACCGGCATGGCGGTCCGCTCCTGCACCACCAAACTCGGAATCAGGCCCTTTTACACCTGAACAAAGACTAACAAAAGTAGGTTTTAAAACATTTAGGACCTTATTATGGCTTTGGCAGTCTCGGAGTGGGGCCGCCATGCTGCTGCCCCACTCCGAGACTGCCAAAGCCATTAAAGACCGCCTGCCAGAGTGCGACTTATTTTTACTCTGGTGGGCAGTTCTATGTCGGTCCCACTGCGGTGCCTTTGAAAAAGGCACCGCAATGGGAGCGTCAAAGGAAGTTCCTGCAGGGCATGGACCATAAAGTGCATGCCCTGCAGGAACTGGGGGTGCATGCACACAGCCCCCCTGCATGCATCTCATGGTACAGAGGCAACACAGGGCCCAGTAGGGCCCCCTTTATTTATCACGCCACACTTTTCATGGCAGATGCACTGCCATGAAAGTGTGGCAGTGAGGAAACTGCTAACATGCTTGGGCACCGCCAACATATAAGGGGCCTCAGACTGCTGCGCCACCGCCAGGGATCCTGGCAGCAGTGGTCCCATGGTGGTCCAACCGCCATAGTCCTAATGCTGCAGGCGGACTGCTTAACTCAAACTAAAGAAAAACTCACCCTAAAATGGTTAAAAACTAAACAAACTCCCTCAACCAACCAACAAATGTGTAAAATATAACTAATAATTTTTTTCCCAACAGAAAAGGACACACCTGAATCACATTACACAAAACACCGAAAGAAAAACAGAAAATACAAAGTGCAATTTCCAGCATAAACAGATATGGAAGTATAAACAAGCAAACAACTGAGATAATTTTGCATGTTAATGTTAAACATATTCATAATTTTTTTAACATGTAACACTTTAAATCATTACACTATTGTCAGACAAAATGACAGAAAGAGCAAGATACATCACCTCACAGAAAGGGAAACAATTGTTCTCCCACATTAGCTACACTTACAGTGACAGAAACAATGAACTGGAATTTACTAAATATGACTCTAATGCATGCTATGGGAGGGCAACAACAAAAGATGACATTGTTATTAATGTAAAGGAACTCACCATCTCCCAAATGTCACAGAAATCGAAGTATGTACTATAAGAAAAGAGGCAAGTACCAGTTATCAAGAGTCCACAACTTAAAATATTAAAAGATTTACCATCCAAAGTCCCCGAGTACATATGAGGTCAGCTACTACATTTTCCCACATTAAAAAGGTTAGTAGGAAGAACTAAGAAAACACCACTGACACCCCTCCTGCCCCTTGAAGATATTAAGATACCCATTTTCCTGAACACTTAACCATCACACACAGTGAGGAACCCTTTCTTTTACACGATAACCTAAACAGCGGAAAATGTATCATAGTATTTTCTACCACAGATAATTTACTAAAACTAAACCAGTGTCAAACATGGTTGATGGATGACACATTCAAAATGTGTCCCAAACCTTTCACCCAAATATACACCATACATGATGAGTACCAAAATACTAACATACCATTTGTATATGCCCTACTACCTAATAAACAAAGAAGTACCTATTCTAAACTCTTAACCCTAATTAAAAATAAAAAAACAAGTACACCGAACATAAAATAATTATAGATTTCAAACAAGCCACGATTCAAACTATCCTAAACTTTTACCCGCACACAGCCATACAAGGATGTTGACCCCTCCAACAATCTAGAGTGCACAACAAACAGCCAATTTGCCTATGAAATTAAAAAAAAATATAGCCTACGTCCCTGTCACAGAAGTAGCTAACCGCTATAACTTACTAATAGAAAGTTCTTTCTACCAACAAAATGAACACAAACGAAGTCCCCTAATGGACTATTTTGAAGACACCTGGGTTGGCAGACTGCATCGGTGAGGACACAGCCAACCCAAATTCCAAAATTCCAAATACCATTGTGGAATGTCTTTGACAGCACCTTGGCACAGGAAGTCAAAGCTAACAATGCTGTGGAAGGATGGCATAATGCCTTTCAATCCACTAGGCAGAACCCAACCTACACTATACACATTCATTGAAACCCTACAAAAAGAACAAAGCTACTAAAAACTACGATTTAGACTATCAGTAACCCAAATTGAAACTAAAATAACCAAACAAACCAATAGAATGTATGACATGCTACAATATTATGTAAGATTCTTTGGCAACAACAAAGGAATACATTACCTAGAA
This sequence comes from Calotriton arnoldi, assembly GCA_963921515.1. Taxonomy (NCBI): domain Eukaryota; kingdom Metazoa; phylum Chordata; class Amphibia; order Caudata; family Salamandridae; genus Calotriton; species Calotriton arnoldi. The sequence goes on from CAWUFW010004248.1 coordinate 912,464, forward strand.
TCAATAGCCAAAACTCTGGGGCCAATTCCGATCTGGGTCGGAAATCCCTCCGACCGAGCCGGATCCGGAGAGATTTCCGACCGAGCCGGACTCCCCCAGTCCGACCGAGCGAGTACGATGCGGCCGTATGCTGCCCGACTCGATTCGGTTGGACTCCCATTGAAGTCAATGGGAGCCGGTCGTACAAAGCGTACACGGGCTCCCATTGACTGAATGGGCACGTCGCGAACAGGGGGGCCCCCTACAGTGGGTACGCGTCGGTGCGACTCGCACCGTACATGCATGTGTAGGGGGGACCCTTGGGTACCCCCTGTGTTCGACTCGTGCGGCTACGCGTGCAGGGGGGTCTGACACGGACCCCCCAAATCCGGCTCCGGGTGCTTTTGGGAGCCGGACGCTCCGACTCGATCCGGCCGTCCGACGCGTGCATCGTACTCGCTCGGTCGGGAAACGTCTCCATTGCGTGGTGCGAGCCGTGTCCGTACGAGTCGGTCGGAGCGGTTCGGACCCGGGAACGAGTCGGTCGGTGATTTCGCGTGCGCTCGCATCGTACATACTCGCTGGGACGACTGTACGAATCGGTCGGAAACAAGGCCTCCGAATCGGATCCGGTAAAGCCGAATCCGATTCGGAGCCCTACCGGCCGGGATCGGAATCGGCCCCTCTGTTGGAAAAAAATAAGTTAACTATATAACATCCAAAACCGCAAAATATAAATCCAATGCCAAGACCAAAACAATAGTTTTTACCTTATTAATGAACAAATTATTTTTACACATCAGTTTAAAAAAACAGAAACAAATTAAACTGATGAGTATGTATGTTAATAAATTAAAAAACAGAAAAATAGCAAGTACCACAATATATAATACCAATAGAAATTGCATAAAACCAACGAAATAAAACAGATAACAGAGATTTTAATACACAATAATGGAATCTATTACATTTTCATAAATGAATATGTCATTTTCCACCCAACAATAAATGATTTAAAAATAACTGACACTTCAGTAGCTGCAAATCTTTCTTCATAGTGATGTCCTCAAAAATATAATCCACCAAACAACGAAAAAGTAAATGTAGATAAACCCCCACAAAAATGCAAAAATAGCACAGGTCCACTAGTAATTCATCGAAGCATTCCAAAAACAAAATGAACCATAAAAAACCTGACACTTTTATAAAAAGAAGAATAAACTTCCAGGAAAACTGAAAACCAAAATGAAATAAAAATAAAATACAAATATTGGTTTACTAGACACCAAAATGATTTCCTTAAAAAAAAAAAAAAAAAGGGAAAAGCCAAATGTCCATAAGATACCTTCTGATCCTGTAAAAAAAGAGAAAGTACCCACCCACAAAGAACAGTATATTCAAACATCAAAATTAAATATTGGTTAAGTTATACAATACACATAATATAACAAAATACAATATATAAGAATGATATCTCACTAACATACAGAATCTATATCTAATGAAAATGACAAATAAATAAAAACACGAAAACTACTATTAAGCTTAACAAAAAACACAAAACATCACTCTAACTACTAATAACTACTACTCCCTATGTCATCCCTACCTTCAAAATCCTAAAAAAACCTTAATAAAGGTTTTACCTGCTACTACAAACGGCAGCACCTTACCCCAATGTTTTTCCTGGAAAATGGTCCAAAATAGAGAAAATAAACTAGAAAAGTAAAGTTAGCAGGGGGAAAAAGGGCCACTAAATGAAATTTTTAAAAGTCTGTTTTCCTACAGAAAACAATGGGGACTAAATATAAAAATGTGTGTAAAATGTATAAAAGATGCTAAACTGTATTAAAAATTTAAAACATGTTCAAAATATTTTATAAAATATATGTACCACTTATGTAAACTTTAAAATAAATAATATCATCAAAACAATAATATTATTTAAAACATTGTAAAAATTATAAAAATATATTTCTAAAAATGTGTGTGAAACAACTCTGTCATTGTTAAAATAAAAAAGAAGTTAAGCAAGTGCTAGAAAACGTTGAACTGTACAACACTCTTTATATATTATTCACATTTTTTTGTTATTGAAAAATTACTATTGTATTATTCAAAAAACAACTTAAGTATTTGTACTATATGTAAACATATGTATGCCAGAGAAAACATGTTCATATACATAAAAATAAAAAAAGTTAATAAAAGAAAATTGTTATGTACCTTCATTGAAATAAACAATTGTAAACGATAACCATGTATATTAAAATAAAATGCTAACTTCAATGTACAACATTTTGAGGACACTAAGGGGGATTACATCTACTATTTCCACTCCAGTTGAAACCATTTTGGAAAAGCTGTTGGACATTAAAGGAGTTGCATTTCCTATTCCCACTCCAATCTAAACTATTTTGGGGAAGGTGGGTGTTGTACACTAAAAGGGTTACATTTACTATTCCCACTCCAATCTAAACCATTTTGGGGGAGGTGTGGGACACTAAAGGGGTTACATTTAGTACTTCCATGCCTATCAGTGTGTTTTGTTGAAGGTGTTTGTCAGTAAAACTTTTCAACTTATTATACTTATTTTAAATATATATATAAAATATTTTACAATTACAAATCTTATACAGTAAATATTTAACTTTCCATCAAATATATATCTTGGCTACCAAATGTATTGTTATTAATAAATTAAACATTTAAAGTTTAAAAGAAATATTATATGTACCCAACAAAACCAAAAAAATACTATTGTTTAACCACACAACTGATAATTATCATTTCAAATATATATTAATAATTACATATAAAAAATTTAATAATATTTTAAATTATTAAGCTTATACTTTATTAACCAATCAAATATATTTGCATATTAACAAATCAACATGAACAACACATATAAATTAATACATAAAACATTTTAATTAATTTATAAAAAAGCTGTAAGTCATTTTTTCTTTAATACAAAACCTAGCAAATGTTCATAAAACATTAATATAGTATTAAATATTTTACAAATGTATGCAAATTTACAATATTTTTCTAAACATAAAAAAATTAAATTACAGTCATTTTTAGATAAAAAAATATCATAATTACCAAGAACAATATCTATAAATACATTTTAGATGAGTTTTTCAAAAATATTTATCAAACTTAAATACATTTTATATTATGGGGGTCATTACGATGTCGGTCGAACTTTCGTCCCACCGCCATCGCAGCGGTAGTGGGACCACCGTCTACGAGGCGGCCTATCCACCTACATTACGATGCGACCACCACCGTGGCGGTTGCACCGGCCATACTTTACATTGCGGCGGGTGCTGCTGGCTGCAGCACCCGCAGCAATGAAAACAGGGCACTGTTTACATTTCCCTGCACTACGTGGCAGGCACCATGCGATGCCTGCCACATGGTGCCATGGAAATGTAGGGGGGCACCATAGGTGTCCCCCAATCCCCAAGAGAAAGTGCCTGGGCAGAAGGGGGGCCTGCTACGGGCCCCCAAGGTCCCTTTCCACCAACTTGTTCAGTGCGGGTTAACCGCCATGAACAGGCGGGCGGAAAGGGATATCATGATCCCAATGGCAGTGCTTGGCAGGCACCGCCGCAAAGCTGCCCAATGTTGCTGCACCGACAGGCGGTCGGAAAAGGACCACCTGTCTGAACCGTGGCGGTCGGTCTTTCCAACCGTCACACTTAACCAACGCTTCCCCCGCCATCATTTGGCGGGTGGAAAAGCGCTGTGGGATGGCGGAGCACCCGCCCCGACATGCTGTCGGTGGCCGGCCTTCCGCCATCGTAATCAGGCCCATACACAGAAATATACACATTTTTAAAATTAAATAAAATTGACTTCATATACATTTTAAAAATATATGTAAAAAAATTCTATCCAATTATTATGAATATATGTGTAAATAATAATTTAAATAAAATAATTAGCACATATATTTGAAAATCTACATATTTAAAAAATGTCCCTGCCCTTTTGCCCTAAAAACCCAACATCCCACTCAAATAAGTATAAAATATTTAAAAATCAATTTAAATTTTAAATAAGATATTATAACATTTGAACTAATTTACTATAAAAATTAAGCCCGGGAGGAGTTGGTGGAGTGCCACTACACGGAGTTCCACGGAGTTGGAAAAAAACTCTCCGCTCCCCTCCACTCTCCCTAATTTAATTATTAAAAAAAGGCACTTACCTGCTGTGGCGTCTCCGGGCTGCCTCCTCCTCACCGTGGTCTCTCTCTCGTCCTCGCCATCCTCATCCACGCAAACCCCTACCTTACATGTCTTGCGCGAGCGCATGCACGCGCGCAAGATGTACAATGTAGGGGTTTGCATGCACGCGTGCACGCAAGATATACAACATAGGGGTTTGCGTGGATGAGGACGGCGAGGACGAGGAGGAGAGAGAGACCATGGCAAGGAGGAGGCAGCCTGGAGACGCCACAGCAGGTAAGTGCCTTTTTTAAAATAATTAAATTTGGGAGGGTGGAGGGACCGGCTAACTCAGCCCTGCCAGGGAGTCGGAGTTTTGCCTGAACTCCACGTTCTCAATGGAGCAGGGAGCAGGCAAAACTTCGTAAACTCCGCTGGCGGAGTGGAGTTCTCTGCCCAGGGTTAATAAAAATTCACTAAACACATTAACACAAAAAATAACAGATAAACATAATAAAACAGACTAAAAGCACAAATAATTTAGGGGCCTATTACGATGGCGGCCGGAAAACCACCCCGACCGCCATGGTAGCGGAAAACAACTGCCCGCCGGCACCGCAGCAAAACCGGCGGCCAGATTTGGATGTCCCGCCAAAAAAAAACGACTGCGGCGGTAAGAGCCACCTAAAAAACACCCGTAGCGGGCGGAGAAGGCAAAACCCGTCCACGCGGTCGGATTCTCGGAGGAAAAAAAACAAACCGCCGCCAGGACAGCGGAGACACCGCACGGAATATTAGGATATCCCCGATGTGACCGCGGTACGTTCCGCTGTATCCGACCGTCGAAAACGCCAACAGTGATGAATGGGAGAGCCGCCGGAAGAACTGCAGCATAGCCACCGCTGCGGACACTCCGTGACAAATATGGCAGTGGACAGAAAAAACTCACAACAAGGCCACAAAGTGCACACAGCAAACTAGCCATGCACCCAAAAACACATAACACACCCCAATGACACAACCACATGGCAAGTACAAAAATACAAATCCCAGGACAAACCACACAACACACCTGACAGCAATACCCGATTTGGACACACCCACATAGCTGAGTATAAAACCAGTCCCTTCCCTGACCACAATCCTTTGCAATACTCCACACCTGAAGGGCCCAACACCAGAGCACAAAGGAGAGGCAAAACTGCACACCATCACTACTCACACCACACACAGCACCACCACCACTTCTACACCTGCACCTCTAACCCCTCTGCACATCACACACCATACACATCACCCCCACCCCCACCACTTACATACCTGCACCTCAAACCCCTTAGCACATCACACACCATGGCACCACAGAAAATGCCAAAATTCACAGAGAGTGAGTTCACAGTCATGGTAGATGAGATAGTCAGAGTTGAACCACAACTGTTTGGTAACCTGGTCCAACAGACACCATTAGCCAGAAGAAATCAAATGTGGGCAAGGATAGTCGATAAGGTCAATGCAGTAGGGACCATCCCGCGCTCCAAGAAGGAGATCATGAAGCGGTGGCATGACCTCAAGAGCAAGGTGAAAGAGAAGAACAACAAGAACCGTGAGCTGGCTCAGAGGACTGGCGGTGGCCCTCCCATTCCACCAAGAACATTCACTGCATGGGAGGATAAGGTGCTTGCCATACTGCATCCAGAGAGTCTCACAGGAATACCCGGGGAGTGGAGGCTGGTAAGTACAAACAAAAGTAGACCATTACACAGCAATGTACTGTCCAGCACAACTACAAAGCTACATCTCAGAGGCACAAGCATATCCATATGCACCACAATATCCAACACATGTCCCACAGATGTAACATCCACTACATCTGAATCACCCCAAAAGGTAGCCAACATTTACAGGGTTGTATGTGCCCAGGCAAATAGCACTACAACTCCCACCATGCCCCCTGTCCCACCCCTGAGCAGGATGGAGCACTCCACACCCAGAAGCATTTGGAAGCCATTGTCTCACCACAAACAAACTAACAGGTAGGTAGCCATCTTAACAGGGAGGGCGGTTTGGGGGTGGGAGGCCTGCACGACAACTCCCACCATGCCCCCTGTCCCACCCCTGAGCAGGATGGAGCACTCCACACCCAGAAGCATTTGGAAGCCATTGTCTCACCACAAACAAACTAACAGGTAGGTAGCCATCTTCCCTGGGAGGGCTGTTTGGGGGTGGGAGGCCTGCACAACAACTCCCACCATGCCCCCTGTCCCACCCCTGAGCAGGATGGAGCACTCCACACCCAGAAGCATTTGGAAGCCATTGTCTCCCCACAAACAAACTAACAGGTAGGTAGCCATCTTCCCTGGGAGGGCTGTTTGGGGGTGGGAGGCCTGCCAACAACTCCCACCATGCCCCCTGTCCCACCCATGAGCAGGATGGAGCACTCCACACCCAGAAGCATCTGGAAGCCATTGTCGCACTACAAAAAAACTAACAGGTAGGTAGCCATCTTAACAGGGAGGGCTGTTTGGGGGTGGGAGGCTTGCACGACAACTCCCACCATGCCCCCTGTCCCACCCCTGAGCAGGATGGAGCACTCCACACCCAGAAGCATTTGGAAGCCATTGTCTCACCACAAACAAACTAACAGGTAGGTAGCCATCTTAACAGGGAGGGCTGTTTGGGGGTGGGAGGCCTGCACGACAACTCCCACCATGCCCCCTGTCCCACCCCTGAGCAGGATGGAGCACTCCACACCCAGAAGCATTTGGAAGCCATTGTCTCACCACAAACAAACTAACAGGTAGGTAGCCATCTTAACAGGGAGGGCTGTTTGGGGGTGGGAGGCGTGCACAACAACTCCCACCATGCCCCCTGTCCCACCCCTGAGCAGGATGGAGCACTCCACACCCAGAAGCATTTGGAAGCCATTGTCTCACCACAAACAAACTAACAGGTAGGTAGCCATCTTCCCTGGAAGGGCTGTTTGGGGGTGGGAGGCCTGCACAACAACTCCCACCATGCCCCCTGTCCCACCCCTGAGCAGGATGGAGCACTCCACACCCAGAAGCATTTGGAAGCCATTGTCTCACTACAAACATACTAACAGGTAGGTACAGGGAGGGGGGGTTGGGGATGGGAAGACTGCAGTACTACTCCCACCATGCCCCCTTGTTCCCCAGCTCATCAAGATGGAGCACTCCCTCCCACCCAGATGCATGTGTCAGTCATTGCACTGTCCACTTCAAACTAACAGGTAGGTAGACATATTATGCCCTCTTGTCCCACCCCTGAGCAGGATGGAAGCCTCCAACACACACACATAGATGTGACACAGATCCAACACAAATGTGAAAACAGAACAGGTAAGTAGCCAGTACATGCACACAGCCATTCCTCCCAAAAAGCATGGTGCCATATGACACCAGCCCTCTCATCACACAAAAATACACACAGATCCTATTGCCACTCACAGTGTGCAGACAGCTAAGCAAATGTAACTGTCACAGCAACCAAAGTGTGACACACCAATTCACATGTAGAAGAAAGTCTGTGCACAATCATGCACAGCACTGAATGCCATGTGTAAGTGCCATGTGGCCAGAGCAGCAAGGACCATATGTAAACAAAGATTTGCACATGACATTACAAAGGTATGCATGAGATGACAATGGCCAGTTCATGCTCAGATGTAACGTCTGCCAGGGCAGAGTGATCAACAAAGAGGCGTCACAGAAATGCTTTGTTGCGCTAGTCCCTAGATGGCAACATGTCCCTGTAATCACAAAACATGCACGTGGCGCATGGTATGTTGTGACACCTCACACCATGGACAACTAATGCATGTACCTCAACATCATCTCAGGAGGCACAGTAGTGCGCATACAAACAATGTGATGACTAGTCAACTGTGTGGTGTACAAACAGTGAATAATACACAGCTAACACAAAGCTTGCGGGGTGCACTACAATGACCATTTCCCATCTGTCCCACAGGTGACCAAGAACTGACTGCAGGGGACAACACCAGCAACCTGCAGAGCCAGTCACCCCCCCGGAACATGGACTCTCGGATGTTGACCCCGGTATTCAGAGTGTGAGAAGTTGGCCTGGTATATGCTGTCCACTAATTATAGTGGGCACCTTGCACCAGTCCAAACAACCCCAAATTGGAATTAGGTTAAAGACAACCTTTATTGAAAGCTATCCTAGTGGTAGCTATGGAGAGCAGCCTTCAGGCTAAGTCTTGAAGGAATGTAAAGCAGCTTGTTTTGCCAGTCTATAATCTCTTGAGTGACCAAAAATGAAAGAGGACCACACCAGGTATATATTTAAAATATATGTATTTGGTCTTAAACACACCCCTCTAGTCTCTTTATGAGGCTAGAGTTCGAAGTACATAAGTTACAAGTCAGTAATCAACAGTAATAGCACAAATACACGTTTGAGCCCTAGGGGCGTACCAAACCATATACCAATAAAGTGGTATAAGAACTACGACTGAGCTAGACACAGGGCCTAGAGCCTGTAGAAGTGCTTGGCCCTCAAGGAACCACCCAAGGTAGTGACACAGGGGACCCACGGGGGACGCGTGCAGTGTGAGAACACAGCCGCGAGCCGCCGTTGACTTCTATGGGGAATGTCGCGGTTGGAGTTTTAAAGAAAAAGGACACTTAGAGGAGGACTTGGAGCAAACCCCTTTAGACCTAGGTTGTTCTAGAGTGTATACCCACGGGAGCACCGGAGTACTCGAGTTACCTCACCCAGGGAAGCCGGGTGCATAGGTGTCTTTCGGGGTCGGGTTTCGTCGTCGTTTTCAATGGCGATCTGCTGCAAAGTGCTGCTGGCGGCCAAGTCAAAAGTGTTCGGGTGGATCCAAAGGTGGATCAAAGATCTGAAGAACCTGAAAGCAGAGGGGACAGAGTCTGGGTCACTAGCCAGTGACCAGGAAGGCGATGAGGCGATGCCCACCGATGTCGAGTGCTTCAGGTAGGTTGATGGTCGTCTTGACTCTTCAGCCACGAGGTCCAGGAGGCGTCGACGACAATCAGGAGCTGGATTCAAGCTGTGCCACGACGTCTGTCGCTTGCTGAGGTATCGGCGACCAGATTGGACCCAACAAGCCTTGGCAACGGCAAGTCTCGTGGAGATGAAGAAAGGACGGTGGTGCAGAACAGCAAGGTCTGAGGGACTCACCCAGTGAGGGTAAGTCAGGGCACGTCTGGAGCAACCAGGGAAGCCCAAGCAGAAGAAGAGTTGCCTTCGGGAGGGCCCACTAGCCAACGGACTAGCGACCGCGAAGGAGCCTCAAGTGGACGCACTTAGAGCTGGCTTACAGGACACTCGTGGAGTGGAGGCCAGTGATCTTCGGTGCAGTCGGTGCTGGAGGCAAGGGCTACTCGGAGCCCAAAGCACAACTTCGTGGGAGACCAGAAAGAGGATGCACTTGCAAATGTTCTCGGTGTCCAGGGGTCACGGTTCCACGTTACCCACGATAGCCACGGGCCTCAGCTTCGCTGGTGACTCAGGGTAGCCTCGGGGAAGTCTGGAAATCCACCTCTGGTGTTGCAAAGACTTCGGCGTCAGGTGGGAGCTTCAGTGATGCAGACCGGGCAATTGCTTCTTAGGTGCCTGCCAAGCAGGGGAGTCACTCCTTGACCCCAAGGGAGATTCTTCAGTCCTCTAATCTTAAAGTAGAGCGTCAAAGGTCCAGGATTATGTATCAGAGTTTCGTCCAGGTAAATCTAAAGTCCTAAGGACTGGGGTCCCATACTTATACTAAGTTAGGGGGTTGGACATACTCTGGGGACCCACCTATGGGAGGGTCAGGGAAGAGGGGTGGTTACACCCATTCCCTTTGTCCAGTTTCGCGCCAGAGCAGGGGCTGGAAGCCCCTGAGCCGGTTTGAACTGGGGTATGCACAGGGACACCAAATGTGCCCCCAGTGCTGGACTTCAAAGCACTTTGAGAGTGCACCCACCCAGCCCCAATACACATCAGCCTGTCTGGGAGGTGGTTACACCTCCCTGCAACAGGAAACCTATTGTCCAGGCCTCCCCTGCCGGAGTTTCGGTCAGCAGCAGGAGGCCAGACTCGTGTCTGTGGCTGCAGCATCCATTTTGTGATGCCAGGGCTCTGGAAAGTTAATACCGGGTATGCCGGTTGGCACATGTCTCTCCCTCTAGAAGGGTGGAATGCTACCCCCGCCGCCAGAACTGGTGGGGGTAGTATTCCAAGATGTTTGACACCAAACACGACATGTTTCCGTGCAGCCATCCCAAAGTTAGCATTTAACGCAAGGTTATAATGCACTTAAGAGTATATGGTCAGGCTGCACTGCAAACAGCATCAGAGGAGGTACTCCGAATGGTGCAGAGGGGCTCTGCTCATGCAGGGGCACCCTCTCACATGAAAACCAAGCACTCTGCCTTCAGGATTGTCAAGGCCTGCCATAGGAGAGACTTATAGGTTTATATGTGTGTGCAATGGTAGTGATATAGGTAGCCTATACCACTGTAAGGGGTGCATGCACCACCTTACTCAGGCTGCAGTAGCAGACCTGTGTTGTCATTTTGGAGGGCCTTCCAGGGGTGGCACAATACATGCTTCAGCCCCTGGTAGGCCCCTGGGGTACCTATGCCCTGGGTACCTAGTATACCATATACTAGGGACTTATAAGGGCACCCCAGAATCCAATCAGAGAAGTACCTAAGGTACTTGGAATCCATTTAGAGAGGAAGCAGCTAGGCTGGGGACCTGAATAGCAGGGCCCCAGCCAGACTAAAGTCAGAATACAGTGAAGCATCAGCAAAAAGTGGGGGTAACCATAAGAGGCAGATCCTACTCTCCTACATAACCCCCCCCCCCAAACGTAGGGACATTAAACTAACCTTGACCAGTTGAGTCTTCATGTTCTAAGTGGAAATATCTGGAGAGTCCATCTGCATTGGCATGGTTACTCCCAGGTCTATGTTCCACTGTTTAGTCCATCCCCTGTAGGGAAATGGACCACCTCAAAAGTTTGGGGTTTTCACCCTTCATCTGTTTTAGCCATAAGAGGGGCTTGTGGTCTGTTTGAACAAGGAAGTGAGTGCCAAACAAGTATGGCCTCAGCTTCTTCAGAGCCCAAACCACAGCAAAGGCCTCCCTCTCTATGGCTGACCAACGTTTCTCTCTAGGGGTCAGCCTTCTGCTAATGAAAGCTACTGGCTGATCCTGACCTTCATCATTCAATCGTGACAGTACAGCCCCTACCCCCAATTCAGATGCATCTGTTTGGACAATGAACTTCTTGGAGTAATCAGGACTCTGTAGAATGGGAGCAGTGCACATGGCCTGCTTTAGGTCATCAAATGCCTTTTGACAGCTAACTGTCCACTGAACCTTTTTGGGCATTTTCTTGGAAGTTAAGTCATTTAGGGGTGTCACTATTGATCCATACCCCTTGACAAATCTCCTATAGTACCCAGTCAGGCCTAAAAAGGCTCTCACCTGAGTCTGGGTAGTTGGAGCAGTCCAGTCCATGATGGTCTGGATCTTGCTCTGCAAGGGTTGAACCTGGCCTCCACCCACAAGGTGGCCCAGGTACACAACCTGACTCTGCCCTATCTGGCACTTTGTGGCCTTGATAGTGAGGCCTGCTTTCTGCAGGGCTTGCAAAACATTTCTGAGGTGGACCAGGTGATCCTCCCAGGTGGAGCTAAAGACAGCAATATCATCTAGATATGCTGCACTATAGGCTTCCAAACCTGTAAGGACTGTATTCACCAACCTTTGAAAAGTGGCAGGTGCATTCTTCAAACCAAAGGGCATCACCACAAATTGATAATGCCCACTAGGGGTTGAGAATGCTGTTTTTGGCTTTGCATCATCAGCTTGTCTGATCTGCCAGTAGCCAGCTGTTAGGTCAAATATGCTTAGATACTTGGCTGAGGCCAAAGTGTCTATTAGCTCATCTGCCCTGGGTATTGGATGGGCATCAGTCCTAGTGACTGCATTGAGACCCCTGTAGTCCACACAAAACCTCATCTCTCTTTTCCCACCACTGGTGTGAGGTTTTGGCACAAGGACCACTGGACTAGCCCAAGGGCTATCTGAGGGCTCAATAACTCCCAAATCCAACATCTTCTGGACTTCTGTCCTGATACAGTCCCTGACATGGTCAGGTTGCCTATAAATCTTATTTTTAATAGGCAGACTGTCCCCAGTGTCCCCTTCATGAGTTCACCAGGTGGTCTGACTTGGAGTCAGAGAGAATATTTGCCTGAACTGATTGAGCGCCTGTCTGCAATCAGTTTGCTGCTGGGAAGTGTAGCTGCCTGCCAAGGCTACACCATACACTGACCCATCATCAGGGTTCTGTGAGAGCAGGTCAGGGAGTGGGTCACTCTCTTCCTCCTGTCCCTCATCAGTAGCCATGAGCAAGCCCATGTCTGCCCTGTCCACATATTGTTTTAATCTGTTGACATGGAGAACCCTGTGGGGACTCCTGGGTGTTCCTAGGTCTACTAAATAGGTAACCTCACCCTTCTGTTCAACAATGGTATGGGGTCCACTCCACTTGTCTTGGAGAGCTGCTGGGGCCACTGGCTCCAACACCCACACCTTCTGTCCTGGCTGGTAAACAGTCAGTACAGCCTTTTGGTCATGCCAGGCTTTTTGGAGTTCCTGGCTAGCCTCAAGGTTTTTAGTTGCCTTTTTCATGTACTCAGCCATCCTGGAGCGGAGACCAAGTACATAGTCCACTATGTCCTGCTTTGGGGGCTTGAGAGGTAACTCCCATCCTTCTTTCACCAGGCACAATGGACCCCTGACAGGGTGACCAAACAAAAGTTCAAAAGGGCTGTAGCCAACCCCTTTTGAGGCACCTCCCTGTATGCAAATAAAAGGCAGGGCAAGAGTATGTCCCATCTTCGCCTAAGCTTCTCTGGGAGCCCTTTAATCATGCCCTTCAAGGTTTTGTTGAATCTCTCAACTAAACCATTGCATTGTGGGTGATAGGGTGTGGTGAACTTGTAAGTCACTCCACACTCCTTCCACATTGCTTTCAAGTATCCAGACATAATGTTTGCACCCCTGTCTGATACAACCTCCTTAGGGAAGCCCACTCTTGAGAAAATTCCCAGGAGGGCTCTTGCCACTACAGGTGCTGTAGTGGTCCTAAGGGGAATAGCCTCTGGGTACCTGGTGGCATGATCCACCACCACCAGGATAAACCTGTGCCCAGATGCTGTTTGGGGATCCATGGGACCAACAATGTCAATCCCCACCGTTTCAAAGGGAACCCCCACCACAGGTAGTGGTATTAGGGGGGCCTTTGTAGTGCCACCTGCTTTGCCACTGGCCTGGCAGGTTACACAGGAGCGACAAAACTCCTTGGTATCTTCAGACATGTGGGGCCAGTGAAAGTGAGGGACAATTCTGTCCCAAGTCTTGTTCTGGCCCAGGTGACCTGCTAAGGGAATGTCATGGGCTAGGGTCAATAGGAAGCCCCTGAACTTCAGAGGTATAACCAACCTCCTGGTGGCACCAGGCTTGGGGTCTCTACACTCTGAGTACAAGAGTCCATCAGCCCAATACACTGTATGGGGACCACCAGCTTTCCCAGCAGCCTCAGCAGCAGCTTGCTGTCTGAGGGGTTCAAGAGAGGGGCAGCTCTGCTGCTCCTGGCTCAGATCTGCCCTGGAAGGGCCCCCTGTCCCCAAGAACTCTACCTGATCAGGCTCAAGCTCCTCTGGGACAGTTCCTTCCTCAGGACTGAGATCATCTCCCTGAAGAGACTGATCTTCCTTCTGAGCCAAGGGGAAGGCACTGCCTTTACCCTACTACTCCTCCTCTTGGATGGCACTTGGTCCATTGTTCCAGGATCCAAGGCCTGTTCAGTGTTAGACCTTTTGCTCTGTGACCTGGTCACAGCAAACACATCTGCAGGGATGCCCAGCATTTCTGCATGGGTCCTGAGCTCCACTTCTGCCCAAGCTGAAGTTTCAAGATCATTGCCAAGCAAGCATTCAACTGGTAGGTCTGCACTTACTACAACCTTCTTAAGGCCAGTTATCCCTCCCCAGGAGAAGTTAACAACTGCCAGAGTATAGTCTGTTCTGACATTGCTAGCATTGGTCACTTGGTACATCTCACCAAGTATAATCTGCCCAGGATCCACAAGATCTTGTGTCACCATGGTGACACTTGCTCCTGTGTCCCTAAATGCCAAAGCCTCTTTTCCATTTATTAAGGGCTGTTGTCTGTACTTGCCCAGATTACTGGGACTCACAGAGGAGGTCACATCCATGCCTCCATCACAGACTAGGACAGCCTGAGTGAGTTCTCTGACTAGGTCAGAGCTCATCTCCTTACCCAGGGTCAACCCTACTAAACCCTTGGCTTGTGTAGTCCCACCACCAATTGTAACTGCACTAGGGGGAACAGGTGCCTTAGGGGCATTGGTGGGGGCTGGAACAGAGTCTTTGGATTTGGTGCAATCACTTGTCCAGTGTGTCTTTTGCTTACAGACTTTACACCATGGTTTCTTTTGGCCTTTCCCTTTGTTAGACTGTGAATCCCCACCTGAAGAAGATTTTTGGGGGCCTTGTGAAGACTTCTGGTCTTTACCCTTCTTCCCACCCTTATCAGAGTTTTTAGAATCTTGCTTCTTAGGGTCACCACCTTGGTTCTGTACCTTCTGCCTCACCCTGGTTCTGACCCATTTGTCTGCCTTCTTTCCCAATTCTTGGGGAGAGGTCAGATCAGAGTCCACCAGGTACTGATGCAACAGCTGATTTTGACAGTTATTAAGAATCTGCTCCCTCATGATAAGATTGTACAATGCTGTGAAGTCACATACCTTACTGCCCAATAACCAACCTTCCAGAGCCTTAGCAGAACAATCAACAAAGTCCACCCAGTCTTGAGTCTGTGCTTTTTGGGTATCTCTGAACTTTAACCTGTATTGTTCAGTTGTTAGGCCAAACCCATCAATTAGAGCACTCTTCAAGACTTTGTAATTGTCAGCATCCTCCTCTCTAACAGTGAGGAGCTTATCTCTACCTTTGTCTGCAAAGGAGAGCCACAAGATTGCTGCCCACTGCTGCTGGGGGACCCTCTGTACTTTACAGGCCCTCTCCAGTGCAGAAATCCATTTGTGGATGTCATCCCCACTCTGGTAGGGAGGGACAATCTTGCTCAGGTTTCTATGGTCATAAGACCTTTCCCTGTCTCTGGGGAAATTGCTGCCACCATGGGACTCTAGTCCCAACTTTTTTCTCTGTCTATAGAGATCTAGGGACTCCCTGTCTATAGCCAACTGCTGTTTTCTGAGCTCAAGCTGGGCTTGTTCATACTGAAGCAGTCTCTTTCTCCTCTCATGAGAGGATTCCCTCCTATGAGAAGAGACAGAGGTCCCTATTGAGGTGTCAGAGTGGTTAGACTCCTCAGAAGGAGATCTAGACCTTCTGGGCACACTCACAACTCTTCCTGCTGGGACAAAGGTGAGGTCATTCTGATCCTCCTCTTCTTCCACAGGAATAGCTGGGTTTTCCAGGTCAAGGTCATTTTCGCCCTCCTGGCCAGTTTCAGAGGGGGGGGCCTGGGTGATGTCACCCCTGGTCCCTTCCTCATCTTCTGCCCCACCCTCTCTGTCTACCCCTTCAGGCCCTATGGGTCTTTTGAGATCATCTGACAGAAGCACCTCTCTGAGGTGTTGGGTGCTGGCACTTTGGCCTGTCTTCAACTTCCTAGCATTGCACAATGCTCTCAATTCCAAGAATGGGAGATCATCATACTTGGAGGGAAGAAGCCCACTGGCTTCTGGCAGGGACCCAATGGTTCCTGGCCTTGAAGACATTACTAGTGAGGTGTGGTGTATGCACTACCTACTCTAGTGTGGCCTACTAAACTCTCTTGAGTTGTAGAAAGGGTGTGCTATCCCTTAACACACAACTCTAAGTTCAGTAGAACTTACTGTATACTAAGCTTGTATTTATATGTACCTAAGGTACCCTTAGTGGTTTTCAGTTGATCAATTCAATTGAGATTATCTGGTAAAACAATAGCAAGCTGGAATCCCACACGCTGCACACCAATGTGAGAAGTTGGCCTGGTATATGCTGTCCACTAATTATAGTGGGCACCTTGCACCAGTCCAAACAACCCCAAATTGGAATTAGGTTAAAGACAACCTTTATTGAAAGCTATCCTAGTGGTAGCTATTTAGAGCAGCCTTCAGGCTAAGTCTTGAAGGAATGTAAAGCAGCTTGTTTTACCAGTCTATAATCTCTTGAGTGACCAAAAATGAAAGAGGACCACACCAGGTATATATTTAAAATATATGTATTTAGTCTTAAACACACCCCTCTAGTCTCTTTATGAGGCTAGAGTTCGAAGTACATAAGTTACAACATAAGTAATCAACAGTAATAGCACAAATACACGTTTGAGCCCTAGGGGCGTACCAAACCATATACCAATAAAGTGGTATAAGAACCACGACTGAGCTAGACACAGGGCCTAGAGCCTGTAGAAGTGCTTGGCCCTCAAGGAACCACCCAAGGTAGTGACACAGGGGACCCACGGGGGACGCGTGCAGTGTGAGAACACAGCCGCGAGCCGCCGTTGACTTCTATGGGGAATGTCGCGGTTGGAGTTTTAAAGAAAAAGGACACTTAGAGGAGGACTTGGAGCAAACCCCTTTAGACCTAGGTTGTTCTAGAGTCTATACCCACGGGAGCACTGGAGTACTCGAGTTACCTCACCCAGGGAAGCCGGGGGCATAGGTGTCTTTCAGGGTCGGGTTTCGTCGTCGTTTTCAATGGCGATCTGCTGCAAAGTGCTGCTGGCGGCCAAGTCGAAAGTGTTCGGGTGGATCCAAAGGTGGATCGAAGATCTGAAGAACCTGAAAGCAGAGGGGACAGAGTCTGGGTCACTAGCCAGTGACCAGGAAGGCGATGAGGCGATGCCCACCGATGTCGAGTGCTTCAGGTAGGTTGATGGTCGTCTTGACTCTTCAGCCACGAGGTCCAGGAGGCGTCGACGATGACCAGGAGCTGGATTCTAGCTGTCCCACAATGTCTGTCGCTTGCTGAGGTGTCGTCGACCGGATTGGACCCAACAAGCCTTGGCAACGGCAAGTCTCGTGGAGATGAGGAAAGGACGGTGGTGCAGACCAGCAAGGTCTGAGGGACTCACTCAGCGAGGGTAAGTCAGGGCACGTCTGGAGCAACATGGGAAGCCCAAGCAGAAGAAGAGTTGCCTTCGGGAGGGCCCACTAGCCAGCAGACTAGCGACCGCAAAGAAGCCTCGAGTGGACACACTTAGAGCTGGCTTACGGGACACTCGTGGAGTGGAGGCCAGTGATCTTCGGTGCAGTTGGTGCTGGAGGTGAGGGCTACTCGGAGCCGAAAGCACAACTTCGTGGGAGACCAGGAAGAGGATGCACTTGCACATGTTCTCAGTGTCCAGGGGTCACGGTTCCACGTCACCCACGATAGCCACGGGCCTCAGCTTCACTGGGGACTCAGGGTAGCCTCGGGGAAGTCTGGAAATCCCCCTCTGGTGTTGCAAAGACTTCGGAATCCGGCGGGAGCTTCAGTGATGCAGACCGGGCAATTGCTTCTTAGGTGCCTGCCAAGCAGGGGAGTCACTCCTTGACCCCAAGGGAGATTCTTCAGTCCTCTAATCTTAAAGTAGAGCGTCGAAGGTCCAGGATTCTGTATCAGAGTTTCGTCCAGGTAAATCTAAAGTCCTAAGGACTGGGGTCCCATACTTATACTAAGTTAGGGGGTTGGACATACTCTGGGGACCCACCTATGGGAGGGTCAGGGAAGAGGGGTGGTTACACCCATTCCCTTTGTCCAGTTTCGCGCCAGAGCAGGGGCTGGAAGCCCCTGAGCCGGTTTGAACTGGGGTATGCACAGGGACACCAAATGTGCCCCCAGTGCTGGACTTCAAAGCACTTTGAGAGTGCACCCACCCAGCCCCAATACACATCAGCCTGTCTGGGAGGTGGTTACACCTCCCTGCAACAGGAAACCTATTGTCCAGGCCTCCCCTGCCGGAGTTTCGGTCGGCAGCAGGAGGCCAGACTCGTGTCTGTGGCTGCAGCATCCATTTTGTGATGCCAGGGCTCTGGAAAGTTAATACCGGGTATGCCGGTTGGCACATGTCTCTCCTCTAGAAGGGTGGAATGCTACCCCCGCCACCAGAACTGGCGGGGGGTAGTATTCCAAGATGTTTGACACCAAACACGACATGTTTCCGTGCAGCCATCCCAAAGTTAGCATTTAACGCGAGGTTATAATGCACTTAAGAGTATATGGTCAGGCTGCACTGCAAACAGCATCAGAGGAGGTACTCCGAATGCTGCAGAGGGGCTCTGCTCATGCAGGGGCACCCTCTCACATGAAAACCAAGCACTCTGCCTTCAGGATTGTCAAGGCCTGCCATAGGAGTGACTTATAGGTTTATATGTGTGTGCAATGGTAGTGATATAGGTAGCCTATACCACTGTAAGGGGTGCATGCACCACCTTACTCAGGCTGCAGTAGCAGACCTGTGGTGTCATTTTGGAGGGCCTTCCAGGGGTGGCACAATACATGCTTCAGCCCCTGGTAGGCCCCTGGGGTACCTATGCCCTGGGTACCTAGTATACCATATACTAGGGACTTATAAGGGCACCCCAGAATCCAATCAGAGAAGTACCTAAGGTACTTGGAATCCATTTAGAGAGGAAGCAGCTAGGCTGGGGACCTGAATAGCATGGCCCCAGCCAGACTAAAGTCAGAATACAGTGAAGCATCAGCAAAAAGTGGGGGTAACCATAAGAGGCAGATCTTACTCTCCTACACAACCCCCCCCCAAACGTAGGGACATTAAACTAACCTTGACCAGTTGAGTCTTCATGTTCTAAGTGGAAATATCTGGAGAGTCCATCTGCATTGGCATGGTTACTCCCAGGTCTATGTTCCACTGTATAGTCCATCCCCTGTAGGGAAATGGACCACCTCAAAAGTTTGGGGTTTTCACCCTTCATCTGTTTTAGCCATAAGAGGGGCTTGTGGTCTGTTTGAACAAGGAAGTGAGTGCCAAACAAGTATGGCCTCAGCTTCTTCAGAGCCCAAACCACAGCAAAGGCCTCCCTCTCTATGGCTGACCAACGTTTCTCTCTAGGGGTCAGCCTTCTACTAATGAAAACTACTGGCTGATCCTGACCTTCATCATTCAATTGTGACAGTACAGCCCCTACCACCAATTCAGAAGCATCTGTTTGGACAATGAACTTCTTGGAGTAATCAGGACTCTGTAGAATGGGAGCAGTGCACATGGCCTGCTTTAGGTCATCAAATGCCTTTTGACAGCTAACTGTCCACTGAACCTTATTGGGAATTTTCTTGGAAGTTAAGTCATTCAGGGGTGTCACTATTGATCCATACCCCTTGACAAATCTCCTATAGTACCCAGTCAGGCCTAAAAAGGCTCTCACCTGAGTCTGGGTAGTTGGAGCAGTCCAGTCCATGATGGTCTGGATCTTGCTCTGCAAGGGTTGAACCTGGCCTCCACCCACAAGGTGGCCCAGGTACACAACCTGACTCTGCCCTATCTGGCACTTTGTGGCCTTGATAGTGAGGCCTGCTTTCTGCAGGGCCTGCAAAACATTTCTGAGTTGGACCAGGTGATCCTCCCAGGTGGAGCTAAAGACAGCAATATCATCTAGATATGCTGCACTATAGGCTTCCAAACCTGTAAGGACTGTATTCACCAACCTCTGAAAAGTGGCAGGTGCATTCTTCAAACCAAAGGGCATCACCACAAATTGATAATGCCCACTAGGGGTTGAGAATGCTGTTTTTGGCTTTGCATCATCAGCTTGTCTGATCTGCCAGTAGCCAGCTGTTAGGTCAAATGTGCTTAGATACTTGGCTGAGGCCAAAGTGTCTATTAGCTCATCTGCCCTGGGTATTGGATGGGCATCAGTCCTAGTGACTGCATTGAGACCCCTGTAGTCCACACAAAACCTCATCTCTCTTTTCCCACCACTGGACTAGCCCAAGGGCTATCTGAGGGCTCAATAACTCCCAAATCCAACATCTTCTGGACTTCTGTCCTGATACAGTCCCTGACATGGTCAGGTTGCCTATAAATCTTATTGTTAATAGGCAGACTGTCCCCAGTGTCCACTTCTTGAGTGCACCAGGTGGTCTGACTTGGAGTCAGAGAGAATATTTGCCTGAACTGACTGAGCACCTGTCTGCAATCAGTTTGCTGTTGGGCAGTGAGGCTGCCTGCCAAGGCTACACAATCCACTGACCCATCATCAGGGTTCTGTGAGAGCAGGTCAGAGAGTGGGTCACTCTCTTCCTTCTGTCCCTCATCAGTAGCCATGAGCAAGCCCATGTCTGCCCTGTCCACATATGGTTTTAATCTGTTGACATAGAGAACCCTGTGGGGACTCCTGGGTGTTCCTAGGTCTACTAAATAGGTAACCTCACCCTTCTGTTCAACAATGGTATGGGGTCCACTCCACTTGTCTTGGAGAGCTGCTGGGGCCACTGGCTCCAACACCCACACCTTCTGTCCTGGCTGGTAAACAGTCAGTACAGCCTTTTGGTCATGCCAGGCTTTTTGGAGTTCCTGGCTAGCCTCAAGGTTTTTAGTTGCCTTTTTCATGTACTCAGCCATCCTGGAGCGGAGACCAAGTACATAGTCCACTATGTCCTGCTTTGGGGGCTTGAGAGGTAACTCCCATCCTTCCTTTACCAGGCACAATGGACCCCTGACAGGGTGACCAAACAAAAGTTCAAAAGGGCTGTAGCCAACCCCCTTTTGAGGCACCACCCTGTATGCAAATAAAAGGCAGGGCAAGAGTATGTCCCATCTTCGCCTAAGCTTCTCTGGGAGCCCTTTAATCATGCCCTTCAAGGTTTTGTTGAATCTCTCAACTAAACCATTGCATTGTGGGTGATAGGGTGTGGTGAACTTGTAAGTCACTCCACACTCCTTCCACATTGCTTTCAAGTATCCAGACATAAAGTTTGCATCACTGTCTGATACAACCTCCTTAGGGAAGCCCACTCTTGAGAAAATTCCCAGGAGGGCTCTTGCCACTACAGGTGCTGTAGTGGTCCTAAGGGGAATAGCCTCTGGGTACCTGGTGGCATGATCCACCACCACCAGGATAAACCTGTGCCCAGATGCTGTTTGGGGATCCATGGGACCAACAATGTCAATCCCCACCCTTTCAAAGGGAACCCCTACCACAGGTAGTGGTATTAGGGGGGCCTTTGTAGTGCCACCTGCTTTGCCACTGGCCTGGCAGGTTACACAGGAGCAACAAAACTCCTTGGTGTCTTCAGACATGTGGGGCCAGTGAAAGTGAGGGACAATTCTGTCCCAAGTCTTGTTCTGGCCCAGGTGACCTGCTAAGGGAATGTCATGGGCTAGGGTCAATAGGAAGCCCCTGAACTTCAGAGGTATAACCAACCTCCTGGTGGCACCAGGCTTGGGGTCTCTACACTCTGAGTACAAGAGTCCATCATCCCAATACACTGTATGGGGACCACTAGCTTTCCCAGCAGCCTCAGCAGCAGCTTGCTGTCTGAGGGGTTCAAGAGAGGGGCAGCTCTGCTGCTCCTGGCTCAGATCTGCCCTGGAAGGGCCCCCTGTCCCCAAGAACTCTACCTGATCAGGCTCAAGCTCCTCTGGGACAGTTCCTTCCTCAGGACTGAGATCATCTCCCTGAAGAGACTGATCTTCCTTCTGAGCCAAGGGGGAAGGCACTGCCTTTACCCTACAACTCCTCCTCTTGGATGGCACTTGGTCCATTGTTCCAGGATCCAAGGCCTGTTCAGTGTTAGACCTTTTGCTCTGTGACCTGGTCACAGCAAACACATCTGCAGGGATGCCCAGCATTTCTGCATGGGTCCTGAGCTCCACGTCTGCCCAAGCTGAAGTTTCAAGATCATTGCCAAGCAAGCATTCAACTGGTAGGTCTGCACTTACCACAACCTTCTTAAGGCCAGTTACCCCTCCCCAGGAGAAGTTAACAACTGCCAGAGTATGGTCTGTTCTGACATTGCTAGCATTGGTCACTTGGTACATCTCACCAAGTATAATCTGCCCAGGATCCACAAGATCTTGTGTCACCATGGTGACACTTGCTCCTGTGTCCTTAAATGCCAAAGCCTCTTTTCCATTTATTAAGGGCTGTTGTCTGTACTTGCCCAGATTACTGGGACTCACAGAGGAGGTCACATCCATGCCTCCATCACAGACTAGGACAGCCTGAGTGAGTTCTCTGAGTAGGTCAGAGCTCATCTCCTTACCCAGGGTCAACCCTACTAAACCCTTGGCTTGTGTAGTCCCACCACCAATTGTAACTGCACTAGGGGGAACAGGTGCCTTAGGGGCATTGGTGGGGGCTGGAACAGAGTCTTTGGATTTGGTGCAATCACTGGTCCAGTGTGTCTTTTGCTTACAGACTTTGCACCATGGTTTCTTTTCGCCTTTCCCTTTGTTAGACTGTGAATCCCCACCTGAAGAAGATTTTTAGGGGCCTTAAGAAGACTTCTGGTCTTTACCCTTCTCCCCACCCTTATCAGAGTTTTTAGAATCTTGCTTCTTAGGGTCTCCACCTTAGTTCTGTACCTTCTGCCTCACCCTGGTTCTGACCCATTTGTCTGCCTTCTTTCCCAATTCTTGGGGAGAGGTCAGAACAGAGTCCACCAGGTACTGATGCAACAGCTGATTTTGACAGTTATTAAGAATCTGCTCCCTCATGATAAGATTGTACAATCCTGTGAAGTCACATACCTTACTGCCCAATAACCAACCTTCCAGAGCCTTAGCAGAACAATCAACAAAGTCCACCCAGTCTTAAGTCTGTGCTTTTTGGGTATCTCTGAACTTTAACCTGTATTGTTCAGTTGTTAGGCCAAACCCATCAATTAGAGCACTCTTCAAGACTTTGTAATTGTCAGCATCCTCCTCTCTAACAGTGAGGAGCTTATCTCTACCTTTGTCTGCAAAGGAGAGCCACAAGAATGCTGCCCACTGCTCCTGGGGGACCCTCTGTACTTTACAGGCCCTCTCCAGTGCAGAAATCCATTTGTGGATGTCATCCCCACTCTGGTAGGGAGGGACAATCTTGCTCAGGTTTCTATGGTCATAAGACCTTTCCCTATCTCTGGGGAAATTGCTGCCACCATGGGACTCTAGTTCCAACTTTTTTCTCTGTCTATAGAAATCTAGGGACTCCCTGTCTATAGCCAACTGCTGTTTTCTGAGCTCAAGCTGGGCTTGTTCATACTGAATCAGTCTCTTTCTCCTCTCATGAGAGGATTCCCTCCTATGAGAAGAGACAGAGGTCCCTATTGAGGTGTCAGAGTGGATAGACTCCTCAGAAGGAGATCTAGACCTTCTGGGCACACTCACAACTCTTCCTGCTGGGACAAAGGTGAGGTCATTCTGATCCTCCTCTTCTTCCACAGGAATAGCTGGGTTTTCCAGGTCAAGGTCATTTTCACCTTCCTGGCCAGTTTCAGAGGGGGGGGGCCTGGGTGATGTCACCCCTGGTCCCTTCCTCATCTTCTGCCCCACCCTCTCTGTCTACCCCTTCGGCCCTATGGGTCTTTTGAGATCATCTGATAGAAGCACCTCTCTGAGGTGTTGGTTGCTGGCACTTTGGCCTGTCTTCAACTTCCTTGCATTGCACAATGCTCTCAATTCCAAGAATGGGAGATCATCATACTTGGAGGGAAGAAGCCCACTGGCTTCTGGCAGGGACCCACTGGTTCCTGGCCTTGAAGACATTACTAGTGAGGTGTGGTGTATGCACTACCTACTCTAGTGTGGCCTACTAAACTCTCTTGAGTTGTAGAAAGGGTGTGCTATCCCTTAACACACAACTCTAAGTTCAGTAGAACTTACTGTATACTAAGCTTGTATTTATATGTACCTAAGGTACCCTTAGTGGTTTTCAGTTCATCAATTCAATTGAGATTATCTGGTAAAACAATAGCAAGCTGGAATCCCACACGCTGCACACCAATGTGAGAAGTTGGCCTGGTATATGCTGTCCACTAATTATAGTGGGCACCTTGCACCAGTCCAAACAACCCCAAATTGGAATTAGGTTAAAGACAACCTTTATTGAAAGCTATCCTAGTGGTAGCTATGGAGAGCAGCCTTCAGGCTAAGTCTTGAAGGAATGTAAAGCAGCTTTTTTTACCAGTCTATAATCTCTTGAGTGACCAAAAATGAAAGAGGACCACACCAGGTATATATTTAAAAAATATGTATTTAGTCTTAAACACACCCCTCTAGTCTCTTTATGAGGCTAGAGTTCGAAGTACATAAATTACAAGTCAGTAATCAACAGTAATAGCACAAATACACGTTTGAGCCCTAGGGGCGTACCAAACCATATACCAATAAAGTGGTATAAGAACCACGACTGAGCTAGACACAGGGCCTAGAGCCTGTAGAAGTGCTTGGCCCTCAAGGAACCACCCAAGGTAGTGACACAGGGGACCCACGGGGGACGCGTGCAGTGTGAGAACACAGCCGCGAGCCGCCGTTGACTTCTATGGGGAATGTCGCGGTTGGAGTTTTAAAGAAAAAGGACACTTAGAGGAGGACTTGGAGCAAACCCCTTTACACCTAGGTTGTTCTAGAGTCTATACCCACGGGAGCACCGGAGTACTCGAGTTACCTCACCCAGGGAAGCCGGGTGCATAGGTGTCTTTCGGGGTCGGGTTTCGTCGTCGTTTTCAATGGCGATCTGCTGCAAAGTGCTGCTGGCGGCCAAGTCGAAAGTGTTCGGGTGGATCCAAAGGTGGATCGAAGATCTGAAGAACCTGAAAGCAAAGGGGACAGAGTCTGGGTCACTAGCCAGAGACCAGGAAGGCGATGAGCCGATGCCCACCGATGTCGAGTGCTTCAGGTAGGTTGACGGTCGTCTTGACTCTTCAGCCACGAGGTCCAGGAGGCGTCGATGATGACCAGAAGCTGGATTCGAGCTGTCCGACAACGTCTGTCGCTTGCTGACATGTCGGCGACCGGATTGGACCCAATAAGCCTTGGAAACGGCAAGTCTCGTGGAGATGAAGAAAGGACGGTGGTGCAGACCAGCAAGGTCTGAGGGACTCACCCAGTGAGGGTAAGTCAGGGCACGTCTGGAGCAACCAGGGAAGCCCAAGCAGAAGAAGAGTTGCCTTCGGGAGGGCCCACTAGCCAACGGACTAGCGACCGCAAAGGAGCCTCGAGTGGACGCACTTAGAGCTGGCTTACGGGACACTCGTGGAGTGGAGGCCAGTGATCTTCAGTGCAGTCGGTGCTGGAGGCAAGGGCTACTCGGAGCCCAAAGCACAACTTTGTGGGAGACCAGGAAGAGGATGCACTTGCAAATGTTCTCGGTGTCCAGGGGTCACGGTTCCACGTTACCCACGATAGCCACGGGCCTCAGCTTCGCTGGGGACTCAGGGTAGCCTCGGGGAAGTCTGGAAATCCACCTCTGGTGTTGCAAAGACTTCGGTGTCCGGCGGGAGCTTCAGTGATGCAGACTGGGCAATTGCTTCTTAGGTGCCTGCCAAGCAGGGGAGTCACTCCTTGACCCCAAGGGAGATTCTTCAGTCCTCTAATCTTAAAGTAGAGCGTCAAAGGTCCAGGATTCTGTATCAGAGTTTCGTCCAGGTAAATCTAAAGTCCTAAGGACTGGGGTCCCATACTTATACTAAGTTAGGGGGTTGGACATACTCTGGGGACCCACCTATGGGAGGGTCAGGGAAGAGGGGTGGTTACACCCATTCCCTTTGTCCAGTTTTGCGCCAGAGCAGGGGCTGGAAGCCCCTGAGCCGGTTTGAACTGGGGTATGCACAGGGACACCAAATGTGCCCCCAGTGCTGGACTTCAAAGCACTTTGAGAGTGCACCCACCCAGCCCCAATACACATCAGCCTGTCTGGGAGGTGGTTACACCTCCCTGCAACAGGAAACCTATTGTCCAGGCCTCCCTTGCTGGAGTTTCGGTCGGCAGCAGGAGGCCAGACTCGTGTCTGTGGCTGCAGCATCCATTTTGTGATGCCAGGGCTCTGGAAAGTTAATACCGGGTATGCCGGTTGGCACATGTCTCTCCCTCTAGAAGGGTGGAATGCTACCCCCGCCGCCAGAACTGGCGGGGGGGGGTAGTATTCCAAGATGTTTGACACCAAACACGACATGTTTCCGTGCAGCCATCCCAAAGTTAGCATTTAACGCGAGGTTATAATGCACTTAAGAGTATATGGTCAGGCTGCACTGCAAACAGCATCAGAGGAGGTACTCCGAATGGTGCAGAGGGGCTCTGCTCATGCAGGGGCACCCTCTCACATGAAAACCACGCACTCTGCCTTCAGGATTGTCAAGGCCTGCCATAGGAGAGACTTATAGGTTTATATGTGTGTGCAATGGTAGTGATATAGGTAGCCTATACCACTGTAAGGGTGCATGCACCACCTTACTCAGGCTGCAGTAGCAGACCTGTGGTGTCATTTTGGAGGGCCTTCCAGTGGTGGCACAATACATGCTTCAGCCCCTGGTAGGCCCCTGGGGTACCTATGCCCTGGGTACCTAGTATACCATATACTAGGGACTTATAAGGGCACCCCAGAATCCAATCAGAGAAGTACCTAAGGTACTTGGAATCCATTTAGAGAGGAAGCAGCTAGGCTGGGGACCTGAATAGCAGGGCCCCAGCCAGACTAAAGTCAGAATACAGTGAAGCATCAGCAAATAGTGGGGGTAACCATAAGAGGCAGATCCTACTCTCCTACACAGAGGACAAGGACCTCGGACCCGGCCCATCTGGTGTGCCAGGGCGCAACCGGTCCCAGGACCCCATCGTCCCCCCCACCACATCTGCAGCAACACCAACAGCTACGCAGACCACTGCTGTTACGGCCTGTGCGTCCTACACCACCACCACCACCAGTGCTGCCTGCAACACCCTCCCTGTCCCAGAAGATGACCACCCCACACCACCAACTGAGGAGGGCAGGGAGAGGATGCGGGTGCCTACAGTGGTGAGGCAACAGGTCTGTGGCAGCAGGGCAGGTGGGAGTGGCAGGGTCACTCACAGACAACCAGAGCCTGGTACCGAAGCCCTGGACAGCATAAACAGAGTCCTTGGGGCATATGAACGGGCCCAGGGGTGAACGGCTCGGTCAGAAGAAGATTCCTGCGAGCTCCTCCGGCTGAAGAGGTCCATGGACACCCGCATGGGACAAATTGTGGACCTCCTGGGCCAGATAGTGGCGGCAATGAGGGGCAGGCCTGCGCTACAAACAACACCTCCACCTCCCCCTGCTGGGCCGCAGGATGACAGTTCAACATCCGCCCCTGTGGCCACAGAGAGGGGTGAGTCCTCAGACCCCACAGGCCCTACAGCAGAGGCCCCCCTGCCAAGTGACGAAGGGACCGTCCCAAGAAATCCCTGGGAG
The DNA here is from genome assembly GCA_963921515.1 of Calotriton arnoldi. Lineage (NCBI taxonomy): Eukaryota > Metazoa > Chordata > Amphibia > Caudata > Salamandridae > Calotriton > Calotriton arnoldi. Next base: position 940,085 of record CAWUFW010004248.1, read on the forward strand.
TATCCCGTGGCAAAGCACCTGCCAAACGTCAGTCACGGAGCCAGCCATGATGGCAACACTCTGCACTACTGCATTGACTTTTTGGACTGTCCTTCCCCACACTGCCTTGTGAATGGCATCTGTCTGTTGGACTGGGTTACCACATCAATGTGGTGACAACTCGATTCTCTCATTTACCATAACTGTCAACTCACTGCTTCACTAATCACCTCAATGTAAATGTTCACCCCCCTCATATCTCACCATTGTAAATAAATACACCTCACACACATGTTGTTGTTTCTGCTCCGTCTTTATTCCAGGATGTGCAGTCTTCACCATGATCAAAATGTACCACGAGTATGGAATGTATGTAGGCAAGGAGAGGCTGAAGTGACCTAGTAAAACACAACAGAACAAGATTCACTAATCTGGGTGTGGCATCACAGACATCACACAACACATACCATAAAGCTAATACAAAATGCACACATCACAATGAGCAACAAGTACCAACATACACATCCTGTAGATGTTCAAAATGACCCTGTCCCATAAACATTGTCAGCCACCACTGAGTCAACAACCGGCTGCAGTCACAAAGCTCACATACACCTTCACAACAACAGCAACATCATCAGACAATGGGTCCGTTGTACATTGTCACTCACCTTCAAGTGAAGTAGCGGTCGATGAGCTGTTGACGCAGGTCAACACCATCCTCCTCTCCACTGTCCTCATCACTGGACACGGGTTGGTTTGCAGGTGGGGGCCTTGGCTGCTCATCATCCTCCAGGATCAGGGGGATATCCTTGCGAATGGCTAGGTTGTGGAGCATGCAGCATGCCACTGCAATCTGACACACCTTCCTGGGTGAGTACATGAGTGCACCTCCCGTCTTGTCAAGGCAGCGAAATCGTGACTTCAGGAGACCAAAAGTCCGCTCCACCACACGACGTGTCCTCCCATGGGCATCATTGTAGCGTACATCAGCTGGTGTCCTGGGATTCCGCAGTGGGCTCAGCAACCACGGACGGTTGGGATATGCAGAGTCACCTAGGTGTGAGAAACACAGATAAACCTTGTAATTATACTGTGGCAGAGGACAGCATATCACACACACAGCACGCTACTGGACTCTTCGTACTCACCCACAATCCATGCACGCTCAGGAAGCAGATTAGCCATGAGCTGTGGTACGATGCTGTTCCTCATGATGTATGAGTCATGGGCTGAGCCTGCAAATCTGGCACACCCGTGCGTGATGATCATGTCCGCCTGGCACACCACTTGCACATTTATGGAGTAGAAATGTTTTCGATTCCTATAAATGTGCTCCCGTGCCTGTGGTGGAACAAGCCCAACATGGGTGCAATCAATGGCCCCAACAACATGGGGGATGTGTCCAAGGGCATAAAAGTCTCCCTTCACAGCCGCCAATTCAGGCACCCTGGGGAAATGGATATACCTGTCCTTGTATTCATGGTGGACAGGACATCACGCAGCACCATGCTGAACATGGGTTGCGACATCCCACCTGCGCTGGACACTGTGTGCTGGAATGATCCAGAGGCAAAAAAATGCAGTGCCGCCATCACCTTAGACGTTGGGGTGAAAGCTGTTGGATATGTTCTGCGAGGCTGCAGGTGGGGCTCCAACATAGCACATAGGTTTTTTAGGGTGGCTCTATCCAGACGGAATTTCCGGATGACCTCCTCATCCTCCACGTCTGCCAGCACTGTGTAGGGACGATGCAGATTTGGTCTCCTCCTAGTTGAGATGAAAGTGGACACATGTCAATTCAATACACCATGAGATGTGTACAACATCTTACGTTTTGACTGACAGAACGCCAACAATGACTGTCATCACAATTGAGTTACAGAGCAACTTACATGTAGGGACACCTTCATCTACACTACTCGCACACTTATCCCCTTTCACACAGCAAGTACATCCAAAACAACATCTGACTATGCGAATGCACGTAGGGATATGACCACATCTAGCATGAGCAGGCCTGAGAGTATTTCATACAGCATATGTGTAAAACTGCAACACCACTGTCTCATACCTAGCTGCTGTACCTGACACACCTTCAGGCGTAAGTTGAACATGGCACACATCAACAACACAATGACCACAGGCTGAGCGTAAACAACAAGTGTGTGCATGATCCAAGAAAACAAGACAGTCAAATCTGCACATTCTATATAAAGACATACATCACTGTGATTTTCACAGCACTTTCACACATTGACATGTGTACACATTTGAGAGTCCATAACAACACTGTTCTGTGTACATGCCCATCAATATCCCAAGTGACATGTGAGTGAGTACATGCCAATGTACTACATGACATACACAAACATGGCATGTGTAGTCAGCAGTGTGTTAAATGTTACACTGGCATTGTGTGCACAATGATGTGCCATTAATCATGTGGCCACTGTGCACTGTTGATGACTGCCCATTGGCCATTGACACAGCATGATGTGTCCATAGGTGCTGACCAAGTGCTCCGCCACCCAAATCACGATCACTCACGTCAATGTATGGCACCCAAATTGCGGAAGCTACCGCCTGCCACCAGCGGTGTGTCACCACCAATCCCTAGAACACAATCGCGGTAGTGAGAGATATATATGTATTGCCAAATGGCAGTTGGCATGCTCCACCACCCAAATCACGGTCACAGGCACCAATGTATGGCACCCAAATCGCGGAAGCTACCACCTGCCACCAGCGGTGTGTCACCACCAATCCCTAGAACACAATCGCAGTAGTGAGAGATATATATGTATTGCCAAATGGCGGTTGGCATGCTTCGCCACCCAAATCACGGTCACAGGCACCAATGTATGGCACCCAAATCACGGAAGTTACCGCCTGCCACCAGCAGTGTGTCACCGCCAATGACCGGATAGGGACCTAGCTGGGGTGAAGATTTTCCACTCAAATGTGAGCTCGAAAAACTTGAGAAAGGAAAGCTTTCCTTTCTTGAGTCCCCTCACTCACCAGGGTTTCCCCATGGTGACATGCTTCATCATAGGGGCCATCTCAACCCGCTGCGGGCTGAGGCGTGCTACGACTTGCGATGAGACGTAGGAGCACTAATCGTGAGGAGCTATGTGTAGTGCAGTGATGTGGTGGAGTGGAGTTAATTAAAAGTACCTAACTAGTGGGCAGAAAAACTTTATTCAGGCTCCTAGTCGGTCTATTAAAAATTGGGGTTAGTCTCTAGTGAACCTAACCGAATGCATTAGGGGTCCCTAGTAGATGTCAACATGTTTCGAGCTTCCCCACAGCTCTTCTTCAGGACAACACAGGGTCCCGCCCTGTGTGTACCACTCCAAAGTGACCTGCAGTGATGTACGTGAAAAAACAACGAAATGCTGCAAAAATAAAGCAATTGTTAATAGTACATACGGTACAAAATTGTCACGTAGTATGGGTACATAATAGTCCCGTAGTATTGTATTTTAAGCAACAATGTGCCTCATGGTCTCAACCGGGGTGAGAGGGTTCCAACTGGAACTTTGTGTGATAACCTCTCGGTCAGTAGACCTAGCAAGATTCTCCCTCGAGACCGCATATTGTTGCTTAAAATACAATACTACGGGACTATTATGTACCCATACTACGTGACAATTTTGTACCGTATGTACTATTAACAATTGCTTTATTTTTGCAGCATTTCGTTGTTTTTTCACGTACATCACTGCAGGTCACTTTGGAGTGGTACACACAGGGCGGGACCCTGTGTTGTCCTGAAGAAGAGCTGTGGGGAAGCTCAAACATGTTGACATCTACTAGGGACCCCTAATGCATTCGGTTAGGTTCACTAGAGACTAACCCCAATTTTAATAGACCGACTAGGAGCCTGAATAAAGTTTTTCTGCCCACTAGTTAGGTACTTTTAATTAACTCCACTCCACCACATCACTGCACTACACATAGCTCCTCACGATTAGTGCTCCTACGTCTCATCGCAAGTCGTAGCACGCCTCAGCCCGCAGCGGGTTGAGATGGCCCCTATGATGAAGCATGTCACCATGGGGAAACCCTGGTGAGTGAGGGGACTCAAGAAAGGAAAGCTTTCCTTTCTCAAGTTTTTCGAGCTCACATTTGAGTGGAAAATCTTCACCCCAGCTAGGTCCCTATCCGGTCATACCGGTTTTGTAGGTCTACTATTGCATTAGGAGGGTGGACCTAGCTTCGTCCCTCTTTCTCCCCCCTTTTTTTCTGTTTTGTCACCGCCAATGCCCATGCCCTTGCAGCCAATGGGAACCACAATCGCGGTAGCCTAATGCAATTTTGAAAATCGCGGAAGGCGTGCTACGCCACCGCGGGGCCAGTCATTGGATGCAATTGATAGATGCACCACCGCGGTAGCGCCCGCCTGGCCCCTGCGGTGTGCCACCGCCAATGCCCATGCCCTTGCAGCCAATGGGAACCGCAATCGCGGTAGCCTAATGCAATTTTGAAAATCGCGGAAGGCGTGCTCCGCCACCGCGGGGCCAGTCATTGGATGCAATTGAAAGATGCACCACTGCGGTAGCGCCCGCCTGGCCCCTGCGGTGTCTCACCGCCAATGCCCATGCCCTTGCAGCCAATGGGAACCGCAATCGCGGTAGCCTAATGCAATTTTGAAAATCGCGGAAGGCGTGCTCCGCCACCGCGGGGCTGGTCATTGGATGCATTTGAAAAAGGCTGACCTGGCACACCAATTGCAGCAGCTTGGAACCACTGAAACTGCCCCAGGGGGCTATATATGTGGGAGAGAGCCTCACATTTCCACAGCTTCCAGGGACTGCTGCCTGAGACCCCTCACCTGCTGCTGCTGCTGCTGTCTCCAGGGACTGCTGCCTGCCACCCCTCCACACCAACTGCTGCTGCTGCTGTCTCCAGGGACTGCTGCCTGCCACCCCTCAACACCAACTGCTGCTGCTGCTGTCTCCAGGGACTGCTGCCAGCCACCCCTCAACACCAACTGCTGCTGCTGCTGTCTCCAGGGACTGCTGCCTGCCACCCCTCAACACCAACTGCTGCTGCTGCTGTCACCTGGCCACAGTGATGGCGAGGACTGAGAAGATCCGGGCCAGTCCCTTCACCAGCGAGGAGCTGGAGGTCCTGGTGGACGAGGTGCTCACACAGTATCCAAGGCTATATGGTGCCCCAAATGTCGTGGTAAGTCTTCAACAGTGTGAGTGAGAGTGCAGGGGGGCACACATGAAATTGAGCTGCTGCAGTATGTGCCTGCGAGTGTGGGGTTATGTCATGCACTGCCTAGCACGCTTTCTCCAGGGGGAAGGGGTGTGTAGCCTATTTCCCACGTTTCCCTGCCTGCACATCAAGATTTGAGGGGCATGTATTGTCTTGTCAGCCATACAGTGACGCAGCAAGTTGGTAATGCAGGAGTCAGGACAGTGATTGCTTGTGTGAGTCCCTGTTGTCCTTCTCAGTGTGAGCCCACCTGGCCTGCACAGTCACCGCCCAAACTGACAAGGACACATCACTGAATGTACAGAGTGTTACATGTGTATTTTTTTCTTTACTCTCCTTCAATGAGCCATCTCAGCCCTGTAGCTTGCACACGACAGGCCTTGTGAGAAGGGTGTGGGTTTGTGAGATCATGTCCCTCAATGTGACCTCCATGACACAGTGAGCCATTCACAGGGCAAGGACATTGAGGGCTGCGCAGTGTTGGACACAGTGAGTCTAACCCCGAACATATGTTGATATGTAATGTATGTCTTGCTCTACCTAACAATGGACAGTAGATGTGGGCAGGCTAGACATGGCTTCATGTGCTGGCATCCTGCATGTGTATGAGATGGGCAGGTACTGTGTCCACCCTCACACCTGCATGCATTTACGTGTTGTTCTCCCATGCTGATGTACCATGTGAGATGCATTCTTGTCTCTGTGAGACATATCTGTGGATTTGGTATGAGTCAGTATCATGCCACTGTACTGAGAGATATTGGTACATAACACTGTGTCACTGATGTTTTCTCCCTCTTGTCTCCCATGCCTGCAGCTCAAAGTACACCAGCGTATGGCCATGTGGAGGGCCATTGCATGCAAGGTGCGGGCTCTGGGTGTCTCATACCGACGGCGCACCCACTGCCACAAGAGATGGGATGACATCTGCCGGCTGAGCAAAAACGTGGCAGAGATGACACTGGGTCTGTTCCCACCCGGACTGGCAGGTTGGCGCGGCGCAGCATGACACCACTGATGGCCCGCATCTTGGCCGTGACACAGCCTGAGCTGGATGCACATTTGAAGGAGCATCAGCAGCAAGCTAGGGGTGAGTATTCTGGGAAGGGTGACTTTGGCTGTGATTGGCTGCATGTGTTCACAGCCTGGGACAGCGCTGGGCTATGTGATGTTGGTAGAGTGATGCAGTGGCTTGTGAGTGGCCTCTGTGCTGGGTGCAGCTGTAATGCATTTGCCCTACCTGTACTTCCTAGTGTGATTTGAGTACTGAGCATTGACATTGCATTCTGAGTCGTGGGCTTCAGGTATTGTCTGCATTGGGGTAGCCTGGGAAATCACATGGAAGGGAACGGCAGTGTGCCTAATCTGAGTGTGCTCTCATCAATGCGTGCATTGCCTAACGTCAGATTAGTGAGGCTTAGACATCTGACGCCAATGTGCTACAGTACTTGTGCCCCACAGTACAACATGGTGGATGGCATGAGCTCATGGCCATTGTGGACTGTTATGTTGGAGTCTGTATCTGTGTTGTCCCCTTCTGCTCCATCCAGATATGACAGTGACAACATGTTGTGGGGTTCATCCTTGCCCACATCAGGGCCCTATGTGTGCTCAGAGCTATTTGTGTGTCTGGTTGAACGGAGCCACCGGCAGGATATTGTGCTGTGCGGTCATCACATGGCTCACTTATGCCTGGTTTTCTTGTTTACACGCACTGTTCGAGTTCAAAATTGAGGGTGCACAATGTCGTTGCACAGGGTGGTGTGCAACATGTAGATTTCTTCATCTTCAGTGATGCTTTGCTTGCATATGTTTGTTCTGTTGATGCCAATGAACTGACCCTACATCTCTCTCTCTCATGCAGCATCTCCCGTGGGCACGGAAGGACAGGGGACGGACACCAGTGGTGAGGCATCAAGCACAACAGCTGCACACGAGCACAGTGACACAGATGTGACCAGCGCCTCGGAGGGGGACAGGAGTCTGCTGGAGGAATCACAGCCAGAGACGCAAAGCTCAACGTCATCTGACGCCAGCGGTGACGCATCCATGTTGGCGGGCACAGGGAACGGGGACTCTGCCTCCTCTTCCACCACACAGCGTACAGTGCCCACCCTCCCAGCTACTTCCACTGTTGCTGCCCGTGTTCGCACCAGTAAGCAGGGAAGAGTGTCCTTCACCCCAGGCACCGCTGCCCCTGCCCCTGTCCCTCCTGCTGCTATCAGTGCTGAGTCTGTGGACCTTTTGTGCCAGCTGTGTGTGGGCCAGACAGACAGCTCTCCTCAATGCCTTCATAGACCACGACAAAAAGTTGCCACATGTGGTTGCTTTCATGGAGGGCATACATTCAGATGTGGGTGGGCTATACCGGACTGTACAGTCTTTGTCCTCCGCAGTGACGGCAGCCCTTCATCTGGCACAATCTCGGAGTCCAGCTCCAGTCCCTTTGTCCACCCCTCTGCCAGTGGCCACATCGGACGATAGTGACCACGCACAACAGACCTCAAGGTCAAGATACAGCACATGCAGCACACAGCAGCAACAGCCCAAGCGGTCCAGGGCGCAGACACCATCCCCACAGAAAACTAAAGCCACCCCAGAGCACAAAGACATAAGCCCGTCAGGCGACACCAAGGGCCACAAAGCCAAGAAGCAGACCTCAGGGTCACATGCCTCAGAGGCATCCCCAGCCAAGGACTCTCCTGTCCCAAAAGCATCTCGCAAGCACAAGCAGACAGTTTCCGTGCCCGCTGAGAAGGTGGTGCCTGCTAAAAGTACACATAAGAAGGGCTCCAAGGCAGATTCACCCACAACCTCAACTCCCATCCAAAGCCCTGTGAAGCAGGGAAATGCGGGCACTGTAGGGGGAAATCCTGGTAAACAGGGGATGGAGGGGCAAAGGCAAGGCCAGGCCAAGCGAACAGCTGGATCCAGCATGTCCCCAGAGGGAGGGCCACCGTCTGCACCTGATGCAGCTTTGGTCGTGAGTGTGCCTGTTGTGGCCGCCCCACCTCCCACTCCTACCAAGACCACACTTCCATATCGAATCCCCAAGAAGTGGAAAGGTACCCCTCCATATTCTCCCTCCCACACTGTGTCTCATGGCAGCATATCTCCGCCTCCACAGGCCACAACACCACCCGGTCCAAGCAGCCCTCCGGCTTCCAAAGCCACTGATGCCTCAAGCTCAGCTGGTCCGCTCTCTCCCAGGTCCAGTCCTCCACTGGCCCCGACACTCAGCCAGCTCCCACTCAGACTGACAGACAAGTCTGAGGCTAAATCCCCCTCACACACCTGTCTCTCCCACAGCGGTGCCTGTACTGCCCATTGTTATCCCCCTAGCTGTGTTGCTGACCATGACTTTGTACAGTCTCACACATTCCCTGTGCAGCTTCTCATGTACCTACTCTGCTGTTTGGACTGGCCACTGGCCTTGCTGTACATTGCTGTGTTTGCCCATTCCCTGTGCAGCTTCTCATGTACCTACTCTGCTGTTTGGACTGGCCAATGGCCTTGGAATGTATGACGATACAACGCATGCATTCACATCGCATGCCATTAGTTCGCGGTTTTTACAACGCAAGTCGTTACAACGACTTGCGTTGGAGGGCGCTGGACTTAGGAGTAGTTTAATTTACTATTCCAACTCCAGCCTACGTACAGTAGGAAAGGTGTTGGATAGTAAATTAAACTATTCCTTGTCCTATAGCGCCCTCCAGCGCAAGTCGTTGTAACGACTTGCGTTGTAAAAACCGCGATCTAATGGCATGCGATGTAATGCATGCGATGGAAAGGTTGTTTCCCCTGGCCTTGCTGTACATTGCTGTGTTTGCCCATTCCCTGTGCAGCTTCTCATGTACCTACTCTGCTGTTTGGACTGGCCACTGGCCTTGCTGTACATTGCTGTGGTTGCCCATTCCCTGTGCAGCTTCTCATGTACCTACTCTGCTGTTTGGACTGGCCACTGGCCTTGCTGTACATTGCTGTGTTTGCCCATTCCCTGTGCAGCTTCTCATGTACCTACTCTGCTGTTTTGACTGGCCACTGGCCTTGCTGTACATTGCTGTGTTTGCCCATTCCCTGTGCAGCTTCTCATGTACCTACTCTGCTGTTTGGACTGGCCACTGGCCTTGCTGTACATTGGTGTGTTTGCCCATTCCCTGTGCAGCTTCTCATGTACCTACTCTGCTGTTTGGACTGGCCACTGGCCTTGCTCTTGTCTACTTTTTATGCCTATCTGTGACATTTGTAATAAAGACAGTTGCTCCTGTTGTCTGCTTTGTCAGTCTCCTTGCTAAATAAAGGGTTTTCTTTGTGGGTATGGTTTGATGTGACACATGCTATGTATGCCACTTTAACGTTGCCAGTTGCTAGTTACACTATTTCAGAGTTTGGCTGTGGTGAGAGGCACTTCGGTTCTACTTGACTCTGAGGCTTGGGGGTGCACTGATGGTTGTTTGTGATGATCTACTGTTATCCTAATGATTCTATGTTCAGGTTTGCTAAATTGTACACATGTCATGTTAGGATGCACTACCAGCACAGAGTGGGATTCTATCCACAGGATTGCAGGCAGGCTGGCCAGGGTCATCATGTATGTGTGATCTTACTTTATGTGTGCCCAGCAGTGTAGGTGTATAGTCATCTTGTGATGGTCAGTCATCCTAGTCACATGGGTTACTTTCAATGTGTGCACTTGGGTGGTCAGGAAGTGTGCAGTGTGGAGGGGATGACTTTGTCGTGAGTGTTTATGTGTGTGTGTACCTGCAATGTCAACTACACACATGTGTCACCCAGGAGTAGGGTGCCTGTTTGTGTAATTGTTCAGCCCTGTGATTGTGTGCACATGTGTGTGTTGTATGTTGTGCACTGTGCAGTCTGTTGGTGTGTCCTTGCAGTTCTGGCTGACTCCTACTTGTTGTTTTTGGCAATTGTGAGTATGCAGAGTATGTGACTGGCAAGTCAGTGTTGTGTTTTGTTGATCATCCATGTGTCTTGATGCTGTTTGTACTCACTGTGCATCCCTGCTCAGCCACATTGACATTGTGGGTGTGTTTTCTCATGCATTGCTCTCACATGGGGCTTTATTGCCTCCAGTATGGCATGTGGTGTGTGATGTCATACCATCCCCTATCTGTGCTTCAGATGCCTACCCATTGTGAGTTTGCACTCCATCTATTTGTGTATGGTACACTCCTGCCATGTCCACTACTGACGTACACACCACTTCACTTTCATGTCAGCTGTCCCCTTGGTTTGCCTGTGTGTGTGCCTCCCCATCACTTCATTTGTCACACTGTGCTTTGTGGTGCAGATCTTTGCACAGGACCAATGTGCCACTCAGGACATTTTCCCTATTGGTTATATGTGATTTTCTTGTACTGTTTAGCAGTCATGGTTGCTCATATGCAGTTCAACTGTTTGTGCTGCACAGTCCTCTGGTCAAGTTGTTTCCACTTTGGTGACCCAGACTTGTGCATCTGTGGGTGTTGTGTTAAGTGTATTTGTGTTTGCTGAGGTACTGCTTCACTTCCTGAGTGTGATATTGTCAGTGTGCTGTTTTGATTGTTGTTGTGGGTGTTCATGGTGTGTCACTCATGTCTGTGTGGGGCTGGTATGTTTGGTGTGCACACACTGCTTGGTGTGCATGCAGTGCTGTGGGTGTATATTGCCTTGTCCTTGCCTGGTGTGCATCCCCTGATGTCCTGCTGTGTTTGCAATGTGATTTATTGGCATGTGCTTCTGTTGTGTGTTTGATGTGGCTGTGTGCAGTGTTTGGGCTGTGTTGTCTCTTGCAGATGACAGATTCTCTGTGTGTGGTGTTCTATTTGCATGTCAGTGTGTGTGTTTTGTTGGTGTGGTGTGTTTCATTCAGATGTGTTGCCAGTGTGGTGTGCCTTACTTGTGTGTCTGTCACATGAACTTAGGTCTATTCTAGTTCCTGTGCTTGTGTTAGGTGCATCCTTGTTGTTTTCTCCTCTCATATCTGAGCTGTCTCTTGTCAGTCTTGTGCATGTGCAGCCATGTGGTACACTGTGACATCATGTTGACTTGATGGGTGGTGTGGTATGTCTGTCTGTGTGTCATTGTAGGCCCATTTCTCCCAGTTTGTGTCCATGATTGTTTTGTGATGGTGCACTTCTTGTCTGTGTTGTGGTATGTTGTCTGTGCATTGTTCCTGACTGATGGGGTTGTGCACTCCTGTTCTGTCTGTGCTCCCATTGCCTTTCCACAGTTTGGCTGCACAGTTCGTCTGGTCTTGTTGTGCTTCTGTGTGTGTTTTAGTTGAGTTATGTGTTTGGCTGTTGTTTTTGTGCAGACATTGGTTCTGGCATCCCTGTGTGTGTGTGATGTTTGTGGGTGCCCCCAGGGAGTGTGATTGTTTGTCTGTGTATTGACTGGACTTTATTGACACCCTTCTGTGTGTCTGGCACTGGTGTTGTATTCTGCAGGTGTGATGGGGGGGTATGTGTGAGGATTCCTACTTGTGTTTGACAGTCATGGAGTGTGTCAATGGGCCCTGTGTGTTGTGCTGCTGACATGCTCCTGTCAAGTAGTTGGATACATATGTGTGGCTGTTCACTGTTTGACTTCAGGGCCTTCCTTTCATCCCTGTGCCTATCCATGGGTTGCCTTGCTGTCTCCCTGAGTTGTTGCACTGAGGTGTGAGGTGACTGTGGTTTGACTTCACTCACTGTGCCAGCCTTGTGTGATTTGATGGGCTGAGGGTGTTCTTATATATTCCTTGTCTTGCATGTGATGTACACATGCTTGGTAGTTGGCTCCTTGGCCTTCCAATTGTGGGCACCTCACTTTAACTTTCCTATATGTTGTACTCAATTGCTGCTGGCATGTGGTCTGTGTATGTGGCTGTGTGTCAGTGTGGGGTATGTCTGTGTGACTTGGCAGGCTGTGTGTCCAGTGGAGTGATTGTTCATTATCTGGTGTGTGTGCATTTTCTGCTTGGACTCAGTTTTCTTGCCATGTGGGTGGTGTTGTTGTGGTGTGTGGGTTGCCTTGGCCATGTGCTTCTGTGCTGTGTGTTCCTCTGCAGCCACTCCTGCTGTGGCTGTCTCCCTAGTTGTTTGGTGTGTGGTGCAGGGTGTGGGTTCACCTGGCTTGTTGTTGTGCATGGGGGAGCACAGGAGGGGCACATGGCATGTCCATTCATGGGGAGGGCCTGGTGTGTGGGGGTGGTGGTGTGGCCCTGTGGTCTTTGTGCACTACCCATGCCTGGCGCTGGCCCTGCCTTCTGCATTGTGCGCATGTTTTCCCGCGTTTTCACCGCTGCGGTGACGTGACTGGGACATTACTTCATGATCGCGGTGGATGGGTGACCTGGATGCGGAGGGGTGATTTGGTGACAGGTAGGACATGTGTGGGTACACTTGTGGATGTGTTCCTGTCCCCACCAGGGTGTCTGGTGTGGACAGGAACCCTAGATCAGCCCATGCGTTGTGTGTTGTGGTTGTGTGCGGAGTTGTGTTGTTGCGTACCTGCGGCGTCGTCTGCGATGGGCCATGAGTTGCTGGTGATGTATCAGGTACAGCGTCGGGAAGACGTGCAAAGCTGGGTCCATTGCGCTTGGGACCGGGGATCAGGTTTAGCGCTCCGCTGTGATGCTTCCGCCGTCTCTGGTTGGGCGGTTTCTCCGCTGCGGTGCGACTGGCTGTTTGGGGCATCCTGATTTGTACGGCGGTCGGGACGTCATTCCGCACGGCGGTGAGTCTTCATTGGCTCCCACCGCCGCGGTGGCGGGCGCACTTTGATGGCGGTTAGCGTCGCACCGCGCCGGACGGGAAATGGGCTACATTTGGCCATCCTACTATGGCGGGCGTGAGGTCCGCTGCTGGCGTGCGGAAAAAAGCATTTTCTGCCACCGCCAGCACCGCGGTGGTGCCTCCGACCGCCATCGTAATAGGCCCCTTAGTACTTAAAAACCATATGTTTTGTCATTATATTTAAATTAGCAATGTTTTTAGTAAAAATATAAAAAACAACACTTAGGGCCTGAGTCAGATCTTGGCGGATGGGTTACTCTGTCACCACGGTGACAGATATCCTATTTGCCAAAATATAAGGGTAAACAGTCAGAATTTCGAGTAGGAAATGTCGACTTGCACTAATATTGAGTGCAAAATATCGTGATACAGAAATATCGACTGCCAGAATATCGTGGTCAAGAATATTGAGTTTAAGGTAAGAAATATCATTTTCCAAAATATTGAAGTCATTAATATCGTTTGCAAAAATATAGTTGTTGAAAAATATCGTTTTTCAGTTAGTGTTATGTATTTTAGTTTGTATTTTAAATGTATGTGCTATATTTTTTTGTCTAAGTATTGCATTTTTTTTTAATGTATGTGTTAAATTTTTAGAAGTTAATAATTTTATTTTAATTAAATTTTGCGTTTTAGTTCCGTAGCGGGTTATGGGTTTATAGGGGAATAGGGTGGGAAGTAATTTAATTATAATGAATTGAATAATAATGTTATTTTAATTAAATTTTGCGTTTTAGTTCCGTAGCGGGTTGTGGGTTTATAGGGGAATAGGGTGGGAAGTAATTTAATTATAATAAATTGAATATTTATTTTTATTTATTAGTATTTATTTAATTTTGATTTTATAGTGTTAATTATGGTAATTAATTTATTATTAATTAATAATTGGCTGTTGATTTTTATTGATTAATTAATTGGTAAATATGTTAATTGTGTCATTTTTTTAGCAGCGGGTTGTGGGTTTATAGGGGAATAGGGTGGGAAGTAATTTAATTATAATAAATTGAATATTAATTTTTATTTATTAGTATTTATTTAATTTTGATTTTAGAGTGTTAATTATGGTAATTAATTTATTATTAATAAATGAATAACTGTCTGTTAATTTTTATTGATTAATTAATTGGTAAATATGTTAATTGTGTCATTTTTTTAGGAGTGGGTTGTGGGTTTATAGGGGAATAGGGTGGGAAGTAATTTAATTATAATTAAATTATTAATATTTTTTCATAATTAATATTTATTTATTTATTATTTTATATTTTTAATTGTGGGAAATAATGTAATATTAATTATTCATTAATTTGTTATTAATTATTATTAATTAATTGGTAATTTTGTTAATTGTGTGATTTTTTTAGGAGTGGGTTGTGGGTTGATAGGGGAGTAGGGTGGGAAGTAATTTAATTTTAATAAATGTATTAATAATTTTTATATAATATTTATTAATGATTATTTTATTGTGTTAATTGTGTGAAATAATTTATTAATAATTATTTAAATTTTGATTGTTAATTGTTATTAATTAATTAATTGTTAATTAATTATGTTAATTGTATAATTTTTTAGGAAGTTGTTGGTGGCATTTATAGGGTAATATGGTGGGAATAGTCATTTATAACCCTACACTATCCAACACTTTCCCTACTGTTGCACTTGCTGGAGTGGGAATAGTAATTTTTACCCCTTCGCTATCCAACACTTTCCTACTGTTGCACTTGCTGGAGTGGGAATAGTAAATTATTCCCCTCCGCTATCTAACACTATCCTTACTGTTGCACTTGCTGGAGTGGGAATAGTAAATGATTCCCTTCCGCTATCCATTGCTTTCCCTACTGTTGCACTCGCTGGAGTGGGAATAGTAAATTTTACCCCTACGCTATCCAACACTTTCCCTACTGTTGCACTTGCTGGAGTGGGAATAGTAATTTTTACCCCTACACTATCCAACACTTTCCCTACTGTTGCACTCTTTGGAGTGGGAATAGTAAATTATTCCCCTCCGCTATCCAACACTTTCCCTACTGTTGCACTTGCTGGAGTGGGTATAGTAATTTTAACCCCTCAGCTATCCAACACTTTCCCAACTGTTGCTATCTCTGGAGTGGGAATAGTAAATTATTCCCCTCCGCTATCCAACACTTTCCTACTGTTGCACTTGATGGAGTGGGAATAGTAATTTATTCCCCTCCGCTATCCAACACTTTCCCTACTGTTGCACTTGCTGGAGTGGGAATAGTAAATGATTCCCTTCCGCTATCCATTGCTTTCCCTACTGTTGCACTCGCTGGAGTGGGAATAGTAAATTTTACCCCTACGCTATCCAACACTTTCCCTACTGTTGCACTTGCTGGAGTGGGAATAGTAATTTTTACCCCTACACTATCCAACACTTTCCCTACTGTTGCACTCTTTGGAGTGGGAATAGTAATTTTATCCCCTCCACTATCCGACACTTTCCCTACTGTTGCACTCATTGGAGTGGGAATAGTAAATTCTTCCCCTCCGCTATCCAACACTTTCCCTACTGTTGCACTTGCTGGAGTGGGAATAGTAATTTTTATCCCTACGCTATCCAACACTTTCGCTACTGTTGCACCTGCTGGAGTGGGAATAGTAATTTTTATCCCTACTCTATCCAACACTTTCCCTACTGTTGCACTCGCTGGAGTGGGAATAGTAAATTATTCCCCTCCGCTATCCAACCCTTTCCCTACTGTTGCACTCGCTGGAGTGGGAATAGTAATTTTTTCTCCTCTGCTATCCAACACTTTCCCTACTGTTGCAGTCAATGTAGTGTAAAGTTTAGGTTAAAAAAATATTACATATTTTAATATTTTAATTTATAATATAATTTTTTTATTTTTTATTTTTTATGTTACAGGTGTATGTATATATATATATTTATTTATACATTTTAATATATTTCTAACATTTTATAATTAATTAAAATTATTATTTATTAATTATTTTTATGTAAATGTATATATATTACATTTTAAATATGTATGTTTAATTTATTTTTACATTACATTTATTACTTATAATTGTTAAAATATACAAATAAATCTAAATATTTTTTTAAGTTAAATGTATTTTAATTTATTTTACAATATTTTTTATACATATAAAAAAACGAAATTTCTACTTCGATATTTTTAGCAACGATATTTTTTTCTCGATATTTTTGTACTTACCATTATGAAGATAGGAGGTCGATATTTTTTACAACAATATTTTTGTCACAATATTTCTGTAGGTCGATATTTCTGTTGTCGATATTCTGTCAGTGATCCCAAATTGGCCAAGATCTAAATCAGGCCTTAGACAGAATATCCAGCATTTCGCGATTCTCTAAATAATCACAAATTCAGATAAGGAGCGTGATAACCTCAATATTTACCATTTTGGCTGCAAAAAAAGGTCTCCCTGCAGACAGCTAAAAAATTGGGACTTCTTATGGTGGTACGCACACATGTCACTATGTGCTACTGTACAGCCATAATAGCTGCTTTCTTCTGCTGCATTACAGTTTGCCCGAGAAGCCCATAAACAGATTCAGGGGCCGATTCCGATTCGGGCCGGAAATCTCTCCGACCGAGTCGGACCCGGAGAGATTTCCGACCGAATCGGACCCGTGCAGCCCGACCGAACGAGTACGATGCGCACGTATGCCATCGGACTCGAGTCGGTCGGACTCCCATTGAAGTCAATGGGAGCCTGTCGCACAACGCGCACGCGGGCTCCCATTGACTCAATGGGTGCGATGCGGACAAGTGCGCCCCTACAGCGTGTACGCAGCGAAGCGATTCGCGCCGTACACGCACAGGTAGGGGGACCCATGGGTCCCCCTGTGTGCGACTTCGCGCGGCTACGCGTACAGGGGGTCCGACACAGACCCCCAAAGTACGGCTCCGACAGCTCTTTCGAGCCGGAGTGTGCGGCTCGGTCGGACTGCTCGCGGCGCGCATCGTACTTACCCGGCCGGGGAACGTCTCCATTGCGCGGTGCGAGTCGTGTCCGTGCGAGTCGGTCGGTGCGGTTCGACCCGGGATCGAGTCGGTCGGAGCGGTCGGGACGCCCGGACGAGTCGGTCGGCGAATACGCATCGTACTCGCTCGCCCGGACGCGCGTACGAATCGGTCGGGAAATATGGCTCCGAATCGGATCCGGTTAAGCCGAATCCGATTCGGAGCCCTACCGGCCGAGATCGGAATCGGCCCCTCAGTCTCCAAGATTCCTTTTCCGAACCTCTGCTTTCTCTGTACACTAATCAAAGCCAAATTGAAAATATAGTCCCTTTTGCTGTTTGGAAAGGTATTTCCGTTTTCCCAGGCCAAAAGAGAAAAAGTACCAGTCACCAGCTGAATATGCACACTGTAAGGATGCAGGTGAAGACAAAACAAATATCAGTTCCTGGCTATTAAAGTAACCCCTTAATTTCCATCGAAAGCATGGAACAGGTGCGCCACCATGTGGACAAATTCGATGAGGCATTTTTAATAGTAGGTTTAGAGATACCCTCTGAACAACAGGAGCCCAATCAACTTCACTACACTGCAATCACCAAACATAAATGGTGCACACAGTATTTGCTTGGCAGTTTGCTACTGGTCTAAGGGCCTTATTATGACTTTGGTGGCCCTACCGCGGGTCGCCATGCCAGTGCCCAGTGGGAGGACTGCTAAAGCTGTTCCAACACCGCCCACCGGATTACGGTTGTAATCCATGGTGGGTGGTGGCATATTAGCGCAGCACCGGTGGCAGTCTGTAAAGCTCATTGGAGAGCCTTACATGCAGACCGCTGCAGTGACAGCACCTTCTACAAGTTCCTGCATGGTGCGGCAGGCACAATGTGGTGCCTGCCTCACCATGCAGGAACTGGGGTTCATAAATACAGGGAGGCACAACATGTGCCCATCTGATTGCACTCCCACGCCCTGGAGTGGCAGGGGGCTCTGTTATCGCCCCCTCTGTTGCCTCTCCATCACCGTTTTCATGGCAGTAACACCACCATAAAAGGGGTGGCTGTGAGGCACCTCAAAATATGCTCTGAGGTGCCGGCTGTGGCACCGCCAGCATATTCTCCCCAGTGAAGGACAGCCGGCCCAGCGGGATCCTTGATCCCGGCAGTGCCAGCGGTCTCGTAGCAGTTCAACGACCGCAGCTGTAATACTGCAGGCGGTCCTGCAGTGCGGTGGACGTCGGACCGCCACTGCAACTACGGTGGTCCTATGGATGGCTGTACTCATAATAAGGCCCTTAAATTTTAAAAACTTGCATTCTTCTGCTACCTTGTGGCTGACTGCCTCAAAAAATCAAATATGTTTAAAATTACTCACTACCGCATGCCTGTCATCAGGCATTGATAACTGACTGGATTTTCCAGAATCCACTCAGGCTTTGATGCCATCATCCAATTCTTTGAGTCACTGATCAGCTAGTCAACTATCATTTTCCATTGCTTGGAAAGCGTTCTTCTTTACCATATACAAACACCTCTTGATATTAATAAAGCACTTGTCTGTGTAATGGCATTTAAGTCTGATTGTGTACAAGGGGTGATGGATGCATCTTTTGAACACCAAAGTTAGAAGTGGGCAATCATTTCTGCCTGCAATGCTATCTGGAAAAAACAAAACGCATTCCCAAGTCCACTTCTGTACACCCCATCAGAAGGCATGTGTACGTTGTGGGTGAAAGTACCATAATGAACAGTTTGGTGAAGATCACTAGAAATTCACTCTCAAACACTTTAAACATGCCTATTTCAAAGTGGAATACTCTGCTACAACAGTTTCCATTGAATTAAGGCTGAAAAGGAATGATTATGAGTATAATAAAATGCCACAATAATGCAGCAAATTATCCATTTTTGGGCCGCAAAATTTCCATTTTTGCTCAGCAAAATTTGCAAACCTATGCTGCAATATCCTTCGGGAGTCCACTTAGAATGATATTCTTACCTTCAATATTTTTCTAGAAGATATTTTTGACAACATGATATTCTTGACACGATATTTATGCAACACAATATTTTTTATTCGGTATTCTGTCCAAGCACCCTCTGGGACATCAGGCCTGCCTCAAGAAAACATATTAGATAGTGCAAAATGAAGTGTTTTGACTGCTGTGATTTCTTGCTTGCTTGTTCTTTGTGAACTGTGCTGTTTGCCTTTGAGGTTTTGCATACAGTTTAGATAGCATGAGTCAGCTATAAAGTTTTGTTGATTCAAGGGTCACATTAACATCCATTAGTGGTAGCCACGAGTATTAGGGGCCACAAACAAACAAAATAATTGGGTGTACAAAAAACATTTCCTTCACTCATAGGGTTGCATCTAAAGGACCAGCTGAAATTAAGTCAGAACAATCAAAGTGAATTTTAAAGTTTGAAACAGTGATAAATGTATTTACTCATTAATTCACTCCTTGTTAGTTGATAACCATATTTATCCCTTTTAATATATTTAGCATTTACTCTTTTTCCTATTACTTCCTGCTTATTATTGTATTGATTTTTAATCTAAATCACACAATATAGCTTTATAGCCCGACGAAGCGGGCTCTACCGGCCATTAAATGCCCGGGCTGAAGGCGAAGGCCTTTAACAAGGGAGCGGGCCTTAAATGGGCTGTAGAGTCTGCTACGGAGGGCTCTAAGGCTTTTAGAACATTCCATCCCTAGAGGGCAGAATGTTCTTATTTGTAAAAGAAAGGCCTCACGGAGCCCGAGGGGGTTTTAATCCCCTCGGGCTCCGTAAGGCCTTTGTTCACAGCAACAGCTGTGACGGACAACATTGGAATGTTGGAGCTAGGGGCCTCTACCGGCCATTAGAAGCCCAGACCATTCCATTGTTTTCAATTGAGCGCTCAACATTCCAATGGTCTAATAAAGATAAACTACTACTACTACTTCTACTACTAGTACTACTAGCACTCATTACCCCAGAGGAGGTTGCGTATGGGCTAGAGTGTAATTCATCCTGTATTGTTGTGAGAAGCTGGCCTGGTATATGATGTCCACTAATGTAGTGGGCACCTTGCACCAATCCAGACAACTCTTATGGTGATTTAAGAGGTCTCAGACAACCTTAAAAAGCTATCCAAGTGGTAGCTGTGGAGAGCAGCCTTCAGGCTATAAGGGGCCGATTCCGATTCGGGCCGGAAATCTCTCCGACCGAGCCGGACCCGGAGAGATTTCCGACCGAATCGGACCCTAGCAGCCCGACCGAACGAGTACGATGCGCACGAATGATATCGGACTCAAGTCGGTCGGACTCCCATTGAAGTCAATGGGAGCCGGTCGTACAACGCGTACGCGGGCTCCCAGTGACTCAATGGGTGCGAGGCGAACAAGGGCGCCCCCTACAGCATGTACGCGGCGAAGCGACTCGCACCGTACACGCACAGGTAGAGGGGACCCATGGGTCCCCCCTGTGTGCGACTCGTGCGGCTACGCATACAGGGAGGTCCGACGCGGACCCCCAAAGTGCGGCTCCGACAGCTTCTTCGAGCCGGACGGCGCGGGTCGGTCGGACTGCTTGCGGCGCGCATCGTACTTGCCCGGCCGGGGAACGTCTCCATTGCACAGTGCGAGGCGCATCCGTGCGAGTCGGTCGGAGCGGTCGGGACCCGCGAACGAGTCGGTCGGCGAATTCGCACGCGCTCGCATCGTACTCGTTCGCCCGGACGCCCGTACGAGTCGGTCGGGAAAAAGGGCTCTGAATCGGATCCGGTTCAGCCGAATCCGATTCGGTGCCCTACCGGCCGAGATCGGAATCGACCCCTTAGTCTTGAAGGAGTGTAAAGCAGCTTGTTTTACCAGAATGCAATCGTATCGTATAGTATAGATTAAATGAAAAAGAACCACACCAAGGGGATCATTATGATGGCGGGCGCCAGGGGGGGACCAAACCATATACTAAGAAAATACCATGACTCGAGTCAAGACAATGTTGAGAGGGCGTAGAATTGCTGGGAACCCAAAGAACCACCCAAGGTAAGTAGATAGGGACCCCACGGAGAGCGGGTGCAGTGTGTGAACACAACAGCGTGCTCCGTACAAGTGTATGTGCAAGTCATGGTTGGATCTTTAAAGATTAGGGACCCTTCCCAGTGGACCCTGAAGAAACCCTGTGGAAGACAGAAGGTTGGAGAGTCACCCCACCCATGGATACCATGGTACCCAAATTACCTATCCCAGGGAAGCCGATACATAAGTGCGAAGTGGCGTCGGAAACCGCCGTCGAACCCAATTGAGGACTTCAGGAAAGTGCCGCTGCCGCCAAGATCTAAATCAGGCCCTAAGTGTTGTTTTTTCATATTTTTACTAAAAACATTGCTAATTTAAATATCATTACAAAACATATAGGGGTCGATTCCGATCTCGGCCGGTAGGGCACCGAATCGGATTTGGCTTAACCGGATCCGATTCGGAGCCCTATTTCCCGACCGATTCGTACGTGCGTCCGGGCGAGCGAGTAGGATGCGTGCGCTCGCGAAATCGCCGACCGACTCGTTCGCAGAACCCGACCGCTCCGACCGACTCGCACGGAGACAACTCACACCGCGCAATGGAGACGTTCCTCGGCCGGGTAAGTACGATGCGCACCTCGACCAGTCCGACCGACTCGCGCAGTCCGGCTCCAAAGAGCTGTCGGAGCCGCACTTTGGGGGTCCGTGTCGGACCCCCCTGTACGCGTAGCCGCGCGAGTCACACACAGGGGGGACCCATGGGTCCCCCTACCTGTGCGTGAACGGCGCGAGTCGGTTCGACTCGTACCCGCTGTAGGGGAGCCCAAAAGAAACAAAGGTGACCCTCAAATGGACCCACAGGCCAGAGGCACTGGAGTTGCGAGAGGACCTCAAGCAGCTCAACAAAAGATGCAGGCCACGATGCACACGATGTGGTGTGGCTGAAGATTCTGGTCACTGGAGGTGCTCAAGGTTGGAGCTACTTGGAGCCCGAAGATCTTCTTGCAAAGATGTCAACAAGCCTTTGCAACTGCAAACGGGACGCAGTACTCAGGAGTTTGGTTATTGAAACCCCCACAAGGGCTACTGGCCTCAAACTTGGTGAGAGGGTAATGCAGGCCCCGGGAGCTGTGGAAAACCACCACCTGTGTTGCAGAGCCCACGGAGTCTGGAGGAGCTCAGGATCTGCAGACCGGTCGACTTAGTTGCAGTGCCTGCCAAGGGAGATTATTTGGTAGGCCTTGATGCTTCACAGGCCTTGGAAGGTTCCTGTATGATGCACAGGCACAGATGATGCAGCAGACTGGAAGGGAGATGAAGTCAGGCCCAAACAAAGTCCAGAGGGCCCAGATGGTAGAAGTGCAGTGGTTTCAATTCTGAATCTTATCCCAGAGAATCTAGGGACCTACACCCAGGTAAGCCCTTAAGTACCCTAGGGAAAGGGTTGGGAAGATTCAGGGGACCCTTCCAGGGGAGGGTCTGGACAGGGGGAGGTTACTCCCATGTACTTTGTCCAGTTTCCTGCCAGAACGGGAGCCAACGGCTCCCAGGACTGGTTTGAACTGGACTATGCACAGGTACACCAAATGTGCCCCTCATGCAGACTTTCAGGCGCTGGCAAGCGCACCCACCCAGCCCTAATACATCTTGTCTGGGAGGTGGTCACACCTCCCTGTGACAGGATGCCTATTGTTCTACCTTCCCCTGCTCGAGCTTGGCTCAGCATCAGGAGGGCAGAAATGTGTCTCTGGTCGGCAGCAACCATTTTGTGCTGTCCGGGACTAGAAGGCTGGTACCGGAAACATTGAGAGCCTAACGGAGGGTTCTTCCAGTGCTTGGAATCATACCTCCCACACGGTTTACGGTGTGGGAGGTATGATTCCAACATGTTTGATACCAAACATGATAGGATTCGTTGCAGTCGTTTTCGAGATGGTCATCGCGCGATTACGTGGTGCCCCTCTATATAGTATATGGCTGCTTCATTGACAACCCAGGAGAATGGACTCTGTAGGCTGCAGGGGTGTCCTGCTCATGTAGGGGCATCCTCTCACTTAGAACAAAGCACCCTGCCCTTAGGATTGTAAAGGCCTACTGTAGGGGTGACTTATAGGTTTTAAGTGCAGTGACCCTTAGATATAGTAAACCTATATCTTTAGTAAGTGGTGCATGGACCAACTTACACAGTCTGCAATGGCAGGCCTGTAGTTCCATTTTGAATGGTCTCTCAGGGGTGGCATAAAACATGCTTCAGCCCATGGGAGACCTCTGGAGTACATATGCCCTGGGTACATGAGTACCATATACTAGGGACTGACAAGGGTACCCCAGTATCCAATCTGGGATGTACCTAAGTACATAACACAACAGTTTAAGGAGAAAGCATATAGACTGGGGTCCTGATTAGCAGGATCCCAGTCACACTAGTCAAAAACAGCATCACATCAAGCAAAAAGTGGGGGTAACCATAGGAAGCAGATCCTACTTTCCTACAATTATCATCAGGGGTGAAAGGGCATAGAATACCACTCCTGCCATAACCGATATTTTGGTAAATTGATGTCCATATCGTCAGCATGACCGGCATGATTGTTTTAATCATGTTCCATCATTATAGAGCCTATCTGGAAGCCTTTCTGTGGTTTTGAAGATTTCCTGCCCCATTGAGCCTCAGCGCTCCGTTTCCCATAACGCGTGACCCTTCCTTTATTGTATTTACCCATCTTGTTGAGGATTGAACATCCTTCTGCTTCAGCTTCCTGTGGCCAGGAAAGACTCTTACAACACAGTATGCTGAGATGATGGTATCACTGGTCTTTTTTTCCTTCTCCATATGAGACTGGCATCTTTAGGACAGGTACCTCCATCTTGTTTTGTAAATGGGTGGGCTTGGGTGCCGTTACCTCTCTATGATGAATTACACCCCCGCACCCCATCCCCCGAGGGGCATAAGTAGACTGAACACGTGTTTTCCGCTGTGAGAAGGCTCAGTGCAGATATTGTCCTACAGTTAAAATTTGCCTTAAGAGTCCTTTTCCTCACAACATTCTGGGGGATGTGCACTGGTTTTTATTCTCTGGCTTACTGGAGGGAATTCTCCCCCAGGGAGGAAGGAACATGAGATTCTTAGCATGACAGACTGCCAATTCATTTATGCCGCGGAGATGAGTTGATTGTAGAGTGACATCTTAGTGGATTGTTATTTAAAACAAGTGTTAATGGATTTGGCTTGAGAGAAACAGTGAAGAAACAGGAGATGTGAGCCTGATTGCTATGTGGGATGCACAGTGTGTTCATTCTGCCTTCCTCTGGAGCAGAGTCAGAGAAAACAAGCAAGTGAGTCTATGATGAGGAACACATCACCACAAAACAAAATGAAACAAACACCAGTGTCCTTCAGCACTTACATATATCGATGTAACGCTCTACAGGGATCGAAAACTAAATCTAGTTGGCCAGTATATTCCATAACTAAAGAATACATCAGTCTTTGCCAACCTTTTCAGCCACTCTCTACTGCGACTCAGATTGAAGGAGTCTGAAAAGTAGCCAAGGAAAGTATCAACAGACCACCTTCACTCCAATCGAGAGACCCCCATATCTGTAAAGGGCGTCCAGACTACAAGCGTGCGTTGGGATTATCCAGCTGGTGGTGGTAATCATGACACAAATGCTCTTACAATACCATAACACTTCTACAAACCCACTCAGTCTCTCAGCTACCTGGAAGGGGGTGGTTTAGATAGTACAATGACCTTTTGTGCCTTCAGTGGGATTCTTTTTATGTCAAAGGGAAAATACAGGCAGTAGAATTTCTGACTTGGGGGTCTCCTGCATACACTGATACATCTGACAATGGGAAGTAAGGTCACCGGACGCATTTGTGTGACAGGAAAGATCACAGATTGGCTGCTGTCTGAGCTTTGATCAAAGAGGGACCAGAAAGACACTTCTGCTGTCTTGAGGGTACATCTTGTGAGACTAGGAAAGTGCACTTTGGGACATCTCTACCCACAACCTCTTGGGCAGAAGCTGACCAGAGATCAGCCTCAAGACTGCCTTTCTAGATCACTGCCTGTTTCAATGTGGATTTGCTAATACTTTTCGACGGGTCATTGACGGTACTAACAAGTCATTAGATGAAGAGTGTAAATTGCCCTTTTTTTCAGCTCTTCAGCTTTCAGGTTTTTCAGGTTTTGTCTGAAAATGAATATATTTTTGGACCTCGAAGCTCATTTTGCATTTGACAGAAAATAACTTGTATGTTATTTAATATACCTAGACGCCTCTAAACCATACTCACTTCTGAAGACCTACAGTGACTCCCCTTTGGGGTGAATGGTCATGAAAGCAAGGCTCTGTTGGGATCGTCAGCTAACAGTCCCACGGGTCAGACTACTGGCATCAGAAGTGGATCGCAGAGACACATAGGACACAGCAGCTGTCCAAGGGTCGAAGATTGGGACACCCTCGGCATGCTGGCCACAGAGTGCAGTGAACTGTCGTCTGGGAGTACATGCAGTGCTTACATTGTAAAAAAAATATATATGTTCCGGGGTCCAAAGAAGCTATTGAATGTTGTTGTGCTAAATACTGAGGCTGCGTAGTCTTGAATCCACCTCATGCCTCTTTCATCCATCACCAGACACTCCCTGTCCCTTTATCGCCCTCTTCCAGTTTATTTTTTATCTCTGTTTACTTTCTCTGCCACTGTTTTCCATCTTTTTCTTCCTGCTTTACCCGTTTTGTATTTATCTCTCTCTTGCTCAAAGTGAAATTCTGATGAGGAAAAACAAGTGCCTGCCCCAAACATGAATGCCAGTGGGCCCCACCTGCAACCACCGCCTCAAATTAAACACTGAGGCGCAGATTTACAAGCCCCTTGCGACAACTTTACGCCACCATTGCGTCACTTCTGTGACGCAGCTGCGTCGTAAACAATGCGCCAGGTTGCGACATATTTACAACATGACGTATCTAGGAAGATGCGTCATGTTGTAAAGCCCTGCGCTACATTATACCTGCGTCAGGTATAATGTATGCAGGGTGGGCGTTCCCACGCAGGAAAGCCTCGTAAAAGTGACGCAGTGAAATCTACAAGATTTCACTGAGTCACTTTTACGACGCCGCTGCGTCAAAACCTTACGCCTGCTTGAAGCAGGCATAAGGAGTGACACAGAATGTTAGGAATAGGCATTCCTAACCATTGCTGGAGTTGCGTCGTACTTGCGACACGACTCCAGCAATGCGCTGCCCTTACGCCAAACAGATGCGTCACGCATCTGTCTATCCTTGCGCCACGGTGCGCCGCATTGTGGCGCATCCATGGTGGCGCAAGGGTCTTTTTACGTGTCGCAAATGAACTGGCGCATCCCTGCTAATATGCAGGGATGCGCCAGTTCTTGTAAATCTGCCCCTGAATACGTGACTCCAATGGCTGGAGTCTGATCGTCTTGCTATCTCCTTGTTTTTAGCCCTTCCTCTTCTCACCAATCCTGTTCTCCTCTCAGTCGAGTGGAGCACCTGTGAGTCCTTCTCTCTTATTCTCTTTGACAAAAACACCGCCTCGAAAAGTCTCATTATTCCAGTTCAATTTAACATGAAATCAAATGGGTTCCTTTTTGTTCCCATGGACTGCTGCTGTTCTCGACAACTTTCTGTTTACTGTAAAGAGTCCCGAATCTCTGTTTAGTGCATCGCCAAACGCAGACTCTTCGAAATAGGGAGTAAATATAAAAGCAAAACATTAAACTAACAATAAAAGGACGAATTAGAAACAGAAAATGGAACACCGACAAGTCGGACGAAGCTGCGATCCCACCTGGCCCTGATTGCGGAAGAAGTCTGCAGTGCTTTGAGTTTTCGGAATGAAAAGCCGAGGCCGCTCCGCCGTAGCCGTGGCGCTCGGCGGGACCAGGGCTCCGCTTTGTGGCGAGCGCCACCGTGGCTTTCTGAAAGCACTGGAAGAAAGAGCGGCGCAAACTTTAGCCGGCAGGAGGTCGCGGTGCCAAGAGCCAGCTCACTCGGCGCTCTGGCACCGAGACCAACCCTCCGCGCGAAGCTTTCTTCCAGCGGGAGCCGCGGATCCGGCGCACCGAGGGAGCCGTTTTACACCGAGGCCTACAAAGCGGGCTCTTTGTGAGCCGCTCAGCTGCATAACGAGGCCGACAATTCCCATCAGAAACATCTCTTGACAGGAAGTATCAAGGGAGCCAATTATGCCTGAGTAATTGACGATTTCGGGGTTATTGTGGCAACCCTGATTGTGACAGAATAAATGAAGAAACATGGTAATTGTTTTATTTTTGAAGGGAATTAAATATTTGTTTGTCAGGGGGAGGAGGGTTGCATTGCTTGCGTGCATTAGCAGGCAAAAAGGATGCGCATGTTTTGCAGCCTGTTCATCACACACCCGACGCCTGCTCATTAGAATGCAAATGAGAGGCGAGGCGAAACGAGAAGGGGGGGAGGTTTGAAAAGAGGCCGGGAGAGGGGCTGCTGCGAGCAGATCGGGAGAGGAAAAGCGGCACTGGAAAGTTTTCAAACCACGGCAACTACAATTATAACTCCTCCAGGCTCCTGGATTTAATTTCGGAACACATTCTTTGTCAGGGATGGCCAGAGATACACCATCTAATTACAGAAGCTGTGAACGCGGAACTGACTAGCATATGTTGTTTTGAATCCTAACGAGCTAAAATCTTCCCTCCATCGCCCAACATTTGAGGTTTCAGAATGTAAATCCTCGGACAGCTTCGAAAATAGCCGCGCTTTACTGTAAATCAGTGGCCCCTGTCAGGAGGAATCTGCAGCCTCTGGTTTGCCACCGACGCCCCCCCCCCCCCGAGTCTGACAGCGCAAGTGCTTTATACACCAGGCCTGTCTCGACGAGGAAGCTGCCGGGTGACTGTAAGCACGGTGTCATTCTGCTCCGTGATGGACTAACATGGTCACAGCTCCCGTAGGTAGGTAGTCAATGTTCTGCTAACGACAGACGAGCGAGAGCAGAGTGGTCTTATGGTTAAATCGTCTTAAGGCACGTCAAGAGATATTAAATGATATTTTAACAATAAGTTACAAGAAACAGGTTCCTGTGCATCCTTCATACATTAACATTAAAGAACAAGGTCTAGCCAACAACGTTTGTAAATAGTTTCTTACTATAAAGAAGGTTTTCAG
This sequence comes from Calotriton arnoldi, assembly GCA_963921515.1. Taxonomy (NCBI): domain Eukaryota; kingdom Metazoa; phylum Chordata; class Amphibia; order Caudata; family Salamandridae; genus Calotriton; species Calotriton arnoldi. The sequence goes on from CAWUFW010004248.1 coordinate 968,229, forward strand.
CTTCTTAAGATGCGCCTGTCTTCATATGTAGAGATAGTTGCGCAGCGGAGATCAACTCCTGAATACTAGAATTGATGTGGATTCAAGGGGGCAGATTTACAAGCCCCTTGCGCCACTTTTGCGCTGCCGTTGCGTCACTTTTGTGACGCAGCGGCGACGTAAACCATGCGCCACGTTGCGCCTTATTTACAACGTGACGCATCTAGGGAGATGCGTCACGTTGTAAAGCCCTGCGCCACATGAAACCTGCGTCAGGTCTCGTGGGCGTTCCGTCGCAGGGTGGGCGTTCCGTCGCAGGAAAGCCTCGTAAAAGTGACGCAGGGAAATCTACAAGATTTCACTGAGTCACTTTTCCGACACCGCTGCGACAAATCCTTACGCCTGCTTCAAGCAGGCGTAAGGAGTGGCGCACCACGTTAGGGATGGGCGGCCCACGAGCATTGCTGGAGTTGCGTCGCACTTGCGACACGACTCCAGCAATGCGCCACCCTTCCGACGGGAGATGCAACACGCATCTGTTTATCTTTGCGCCACGGTGTGCCGCATAGTAAATGCTGCGCATCTGTGGTGGCGCAAGGGTAAACTTGCGTGACGCATCTTTCCTGGCGCATCTCTGCTGATTTGCAGAGATGCGCCAGTACCTGTAAATCTGCCCCAAGGAGTGCAAGTCCGTGAACTCATGGGATGTCTCTGGGGAACAGTACCTGAATGCAGCAAATACTGACGGTCGCTTATCTGACTGATCTTGTCTTGACTGCAACCACACATCTTCTTCAAACATTCATTCACGGACAAGACCCTTCATCTTACATCACAGCTCCAAACAATGTCACAAAAACCCAACTGACAGAAGACATCAGTGGGTGGATATCTCTATCACAATTGTGCAACAAGCGTCTTGGAGTTCTTGTAAGCCTAGGGACTTGACCCATGAGGGATGGGTCTTAACCCATCACCAGGTCGCACACTGTACAGAGCCTTCCCACACAATGTGCAAGTAAACAACGTCAGAAGACAACTCTAGATATGGGTAGACCCTCATTGATCAATACCATTTATCCCTACAACCCTAAAACTATCCCCAACTCTACTAATTTTGGTCACACTTCAGAGCAAAATACATAAACCTGACTTCTAGAATGCCTTCACTCTCTACACACAAAAGCAGCAGTCACCATTGACGGAGACAACCAGCGTGGAGTGGTTCTTCTTTCCAATATAGGCAAGAAATCTGAAATACTTGTAGCCTCTGCTGACCTCTCAGGCTGGCATGCTGCCTTCTGGGGTCTAAATTACCCTGTTCATTTTAACAAGTTGAGAGTGGATAGAATTGTTGATAACCATTTCACAGAGGATCCAATTAGAAGAATGGTGGATTTAGAGTGGCATTTAGCAAGAGTCAGCCCTATTGCCCTTTGTGTTAAACACAAACATACGGCCACTAGCCAAAGTTATTAGGTAACACCATTTATAAGTTCAAAACGTTATGACTGACACTCCAATAGAGGGTGTTGAAACATCATAAGCTATCTAAAGCTTATCTGTCATTGGATATAGTGAACATTCTGTACTTGAATGTTGCAAAAGGAACAGTTTTACTAACATTTTGCTCTGGGTTTGCGTACCAGAACAAAATGTTTTTTTCTTAATTTACTTTCCAGTGCAAAATTTGTTTTGGGCTGGAAAGTAGTCTGAAAATTATGCAAACCAGCGTGAAGCAGTGCTTTGCGAAACTTAACGTCAAGGGAGCATTCCATTGGTGGTGCATGGGCATTCTCATGCCACCACCCATGGTTTGATGCAAAACCCTATCTACTAATGTTGGAATGGCCCTTTTTGCAGGGTTATCCCAAAACATTTAGCTTCTTCCTCCTATTTTTCCTGACCTGTTTTGTTGGCTTTAGGACTCTGGGCACTTTACCACTGCTAATCAGTGCTAAAGTGCACATGCTCTCTGTGTTAATTGTCATCATGATTGGTTATCCATGATCAGGGCCGGACTGGCCGTGGCGGGCACCGGGCATTTGCCCGGTGGGCCGGAGGGGCGGGGGCCGGTTTTGTGGCCACAGGGGGCCGCTTTTCTTACAGGGTGCTGGTTTTGCAGCAGTGCTGCAAAATCGGCCCTCTGTAAGAAAAGCGGGAGCAGTGCTTAGCGGCTAACACCCCCCTCCCCTCCCGTTCCCAGGGCCGGTGGAGAAGCAACCTGCCAGGGCTGGTTGCTGTTCCCAGTCCGGCCCTGTCCATGATTGGCATATCTGATTTACTGGTATGTCCCTAGTCCAGTGCACTGTGTGTGCCCAGGTCTTGTAAATCAAATGCTACCAGTGGGCCTGCAACACTGACTGTGCCACCCACATGAGTAGCCCTGTAAATGTGTCACAGACCTACCACTGTAGTGTCTGCACGCGCAGTTGTAAACTGCCATGCCAACTTGGCAAGTGAACCCACTTGCCAGGTCCCAACCTTCCATTTCTTACATGTAAGGCACCCCTGAGGTAGGCCCAAGGTGTCCCCATGTGCAGAGTGCAGTGTATGTGAAAGGTAGGACATGTACTGGTGTATGTGAGATGTCCTGATAGTGAAATACTGTGCATTTTGTTTTTCACTATTGAAAGGCTATCTGTCCCATAGGCTAATATGGGAGTTACTTTGTAACATCTTACAAGTATAACTTTCCATTGGGACAAGATGGAGAAATAGAGTTTAGGCTCTCTGAACTCAGAATTTAATAACACATCTTTTAGTAAAGATGGTTTTTAAATTATTTGTTTGAAAATTTTACTTTTAGAACCATTAACGATAATGGGGTAACCCTGTGCCCCTCAGAACCTGGGTATAAGCAATATGTTCTACAATGAGTTCTGTTGGGTGATGCAATTACTTAGAAAACAAATAAATTCAACAATTGGAAGCACAACAGTGTCATTTCCAAATAGCCATTAATATGCAATTAATAATCTGAACATGGATATGGATCAAAACACACCGCAAACAATGTTCTGTTAAATTTTGTATATATATTATTTATAATGGTAAATTTTGTATATGACTGTCACATACAAAAATAGCAAAACAAACAACATAAAAAAAGCGCCTTTAGAGAGTCGTGTGACATAAGGTGCATACGTGCTATTAACACAGATCATCAAAGAGTACAAATTACATCCACAAATAAAGAATACATGTAAGTTTAGGTCCGTCCTTTTTAATACATAAGGTTCTACAAGCACACTTTAGAATCTCTTCTTCTTAGTTTTAAGGTTAAGGAGACAATGGACATGGACACGCCCTATCTGAATCGTGTAAGCGAGGTTAGGAAAGAATTGACCTGGCATCACACCGTCTGTAATTTTAGTCCGGAGGATTTTAGCTGTTAATTGTATTTTTTAAAACTCTGTGTTGCACTAATTTGCTCATTTGCACTGGGGGAAGAGCTGTGTTAAAGCTCGGGAGGGGAGAGACAGTTGCTTTCAGTTAGCGCTCTAGTCTCCTACGATAACGCGGTCACTCGGCTCTATAAATTGGCCGATGACGCGACCGCGCAGTGACGCCCTATCTGAATCGTGTAAGCGAGGTTAGGAAAGAATTGACCTGGCATCACACCGTCTGTAATTTTAGTCCGGAGGATTTTAGCTGTTAATTGTATTTTTTAAAACTCTGTGTTGCACTAATTTGCTCATTTGCACTGGGGGAAGAGCTGTGTTAAAGCTCGGGAGGGGAGAGACAGTTGCTTTCAGTTAGCGCTCTAGTCTCCTACGATAACGCGGTCACTCAGCTCTATAAATTGGCCGATGACGCGACCGCGCAGTGACGCCCTATCTGAATCGTGTAAGCGAGGTTAGGAAAGAATTGACCTGGCATCACACCGTCTGTAATTTTAGTCCGGAGGATTTTAGCTGTTAATTGTATTTTTAAAACTCTGTGTTGCACTAATTTGCTCATTTGCACTGGGGGAAGAGCTGTGTTAAAGCTCGGGAGGGAGAGACAGTTGCTTTCAGTTAGCGCTCTAGTCTCCTACGATAACGCGGTCACTCGGCTCTATAAATTGGCCGATGACGCGACCGCGCAGTGACGCCCTATCTGAATCGTGTAAGCGAGGTTAGGAAAGAATTGACCTGGCATCACACCGTCTGTAATTTTAGTCCGGAGGATTTTAGCTGTTAATTGTATTTTTAAAACTCTGTGTTGCACTAATTTGCTCATTTGCACTGGGGGAAGAGCTGTGTTAAAGCTCGGGAGGGGAGAGACAGTTGCTTTCAGTTAGCGCTCTAGTCTCCTACGATAACGCGGTCACTCGGCTCTATAAATTGGCCGATGACGCGACCGCGCAGTGACGCCCTATCTGAATCGTGTAAGCGAGGTTAGGAAAGAATTGACCTGGCATCACACCGTCTGTAATTTTAGTCCGGAGGATTTTAGCTGTTAATTGTATTTTTTAAAACTCTGTGTTGCACTAATTTGCTCATTTGCACTGGGGGAAGAGCTGTGTTAAAGCGCGGGAGGGGAGAGACAGTTGCTTTCAGTTAGCGCTCTAGTCTCCTACGATAATGCGGTCACTCGGCTCTATAAATTGGCCGATGACGTGACCGCGCAGTGACGCCCTATCTGAATCGTGTAAGCGAGGTTAGGAAAGAATTGACCTGGCATCACACCGTCTGTAATTTTAGTCCGGAGGATTTTAGCTGTTAATTGTATTTTTTAAAACTCTGTGTTGCACTAATTTGCTCATTTGCACTGGGGGAAGAGCTGTGTTAAAGCTCGGGAGGGGAGAGACAGTTGCTTTCAGTTAGCGCTCTAGTCTCCTACGATAACACGGTCACTCGGCTCTATATATTGGCCGATGACGCGACCGCGCGCAGTGGACGCGCCTAAGGCAAGCCCGTCTGCGCCCGTCCGCGTCCAGCCGATACCAGGGGCAGGAACCCCTGCCGGTTACGGGAGGGGCAGAGCAGTTTATGACTCAGCACAACTCCATGATATCAGAAGAGAGATGGACAGTAAGTGTGTCCACACTATGCGATTAGATAACATCAGCGCGCAATGCATACATTGCAAATTTAATCTACAATCTACCTTTCAAACTTTAGTAGATATTCCTTTTAAAAAACAAATTAAGATGCTTCTACTCAACTGTCGCTCACTCCCTAAACATTATGCTGAAATTTATCTACTCTTAGAAGAGAGGAATCCAGATGTTTTATTTTTAACAGAGACATGGTTAAATAAAGAAACAGACTTTACCATTGTCCAATCCCTCCCCCCTACCTATGTAATCAAAAAGGCTTGATCGCAACATAGGCCGTGGAGGTGGCCTAGCCATAATTTATAAAGACAAGTTCCAATGTAGAACAACCATTAATCCCATTTCTGACTGTGAAAGCATGTCTTTTGTAATTGACTTAACCTCCACGTACACCTTTGCAGGGATTCTTGTCTATCGTCCCCAAGGCCCTCTTGGCCTTTTTAACAAAGACCTATCTGATCTGGCAGCTAATTTCGCTAGCTCCTCCCCTAACTTTGCAATTTTAGGGGACTTCAATTTGCATTTTGACGATGTCCAATTGGCGACGTCAGTAGAACTTGCCAAGGATTTGGCAATGTTCCAACTTACTTTAAAAGTTGATGGCCCTACTCATATTAAAGGCACTTGCTTGACCCCATATTTTCAAATATAAACAACTTATCTGTAGATAAGGCTGTTCCCATTCCATGGTCAGACCACTTCTTACTTCCTTTCGCATGGACGCTACCGGATGCCAATACACCGACTGCTAGAGCTATGAAATCTCCCCGTAAGTGGTCGACACTTCCCCTAGATGCCCTGATAGACAAGTTAAATGCAACGTCTCCCCCATTGCACTCAAACCCCACTCTTGCCAACGATAATTTCAACAACTGGATGGAATCAGCACTTGATTGTGTTCTCCCAAGAAAACAGTTTTCAGAAAGGGTGGGAGTAAAAAAAAAACCCCTGGTATTCTCAACAACTACGTCAATTAAAGCAGACATGCAAAAGACATGAAAGAAGCTGGAGGAAAGATTTCTCTGCCTCGAGCAAAACTAAATATCGAGAAGCTATTAAAATCTACAAAAATGAAATAAAAAATGCCCAGGCTCTTTTCTACCAAGACAAAATTTCAGCAGTAAACTCTTCTCGTGAGATATTTAAAATAGTTAAATCTCTTCTTACACCCCCGACACCCTCTAAAGTCTTAAATAATGCTCAACTGTGGTGCAATGAAATTGCTGAATATTTTTCAGACAAAATACTAACTATATATAAATCATTTCCTCAAAACATAGATTCACCGGTCCCTTTATCAACTGCTACACTTACCCCTCAAATGTCGATTTTGTTGGAGTAATTTCCGCCCCTTGATCTTACCACTCTTCAAGGACTTTTGAGAGAGCTAAAATCTGGCTCTCCCTTAGACCCTGCCCCTCCTACCATTCTCCATCGAATCTCAGAGGTTGTGTCACCAGTTATATTGGAGGTGATAAACTCCTCACTTAAGACAGGCATTGTGCCATCTCAATGGAAACATGCAAGGGTCAAGGCACTTCTGAAGAAACCTAGCCTTGACCCAGAAAACTGGGGAAACTACCGACCGATTTCCTTACTACCGGGAATAAGTAAGCTAGCTGAGAAATACATCAATTCTATTTTATCGGCCTTCCTGGAAAACAACAAGTGTCTCCATCCTACACAGACAGGATTCAGACCCCAACAGAGCACAGATACTGCTCTTTTGGCTGTAGTAGAGGAAACAAGGAAGACTCTTGATAATGGAGGCTGCGCTGTCATTATATTATTGGATCTCAGCGAAGCCTTCGATACTGTTAATCATCATTTAATGATACAAAGACTTGGAGAGGCCGGAGTGACTGGATCAGCCCTAAAATGGCTACAGTCTTTCCTTCAAGACAGGGTTTTTACAGTTTTTGACAACGAATATTCCTCAAAACAAATTCCTTTTAAACGGGGGGTTCCTCAGGGATCTTCCCTCAGACCCACCATGTTCAATGTGTATATGAGGTCGTTAGCTGAAACAGTATGTCCATTTGGGGTTCATATCATTACATATGCGGATGACACGCAGTTAGTCATCTCTATGAAACAAAACAATCAACATGAACCCGATTTAATCACCTGTCTGGAGAAAGTCTTTGATTGGATGAATAATTCATTCCTGAAACTTAACGGATCAAAGACTGAACTCATGCTGTTAGGGAAGTCTGCTCCACGAAACATAGACCACCTCTGGCCTAGTGTTTTAGGTTCCCCCCCTGTCCCTAGAAAACAAATCAAAAGTCTTGGGGTCTGGCTTGATTGTAACCTTGATTTTAAGGCACAAGCATGTACAGTGGCACCTAGCTGTTACAGCCTTTTAAGAATGATTAGAAGGATACTTCCACTGTTACCTTTTACAGCTAGACGGGTGGTAGTCCAATCTCTTATTCTATCAAGATTGGATTATGCTAATGTCCTGTATCTAGGAGCCCCTCAGGTTACCATCAAAATTCTTCAAACAGTACAAAACTGTGCAGCTCGTATGCTGATGAATATTCCCAAACGCTCCTCTGCTAAACCAGCACTCGCTACTTTGCATTGGCTCCCTGTTCAGGAAATAATTCAATTTAAGTTCCTATGTATCACCCACAAGTTACTTTCTGGCAAGGGCTCCTCCTTGATTCGTTCCTGGATCCAACTCTATGCACCGAATAGGGCCCTTAGATCCAAGAACAAAGGCTTAATCTCAGTTCCCAAGATTAAAAGATCACGTAGTGGAGGCCGACTGTTTACATACAATGCATCCAAACTTTGGAACGGTCTTCCCCTCCACATACGCTCCGAACCTGATTTTCTCAAGTTCAGAAAACTGTTGAAAACCTTCCTCTTTCCGTGACTTCCTCATTACTATAGTTCTATATGGTGTCATAGCGCTGCGATGCCTCCGGGTAACCATGCGCTCTATAAGTGTTCCTTCATTCATTCATTCAAGAAGCATCAACGTTTCGACTCAAGGTGTATGCGTAAATTAATATATGTCATGGCCGGTCTTCCTCAGGACTGGATTATAACATGTAGACAGCCTATATGGATGAGAATAATCTAGAGTAAGTCAGGTGTCTCAATAGAGGAATATTCTTTGTATAAAGGTGGGGTGCAGGACAACTTACCAAATTGGAAAAGAAACAAAAGCACTCCTCCAAACCTGCATGGAGTATGATAGAGAGGATTCCTGAGTCATCTTTCAGATATAGGGCAATGCATCTTTAATTTAAAATTAAATAGACACTCATAAGTACTCGTAATAAGTAAATTATCCATTTGTTAAGGCAGCCAAAATAGTAGTAAACTCACCGAGCCATAAAAGGATATATCCTTACTAGTTGTGAGTTAAAAAGTAGATAAATCCACCCTGGTTACGAATTGGGTAATTCCTTGTCATCCAATTTGGATCTATGAGCAATCTATAAATAAAACAATGGGAGGAAGAATAAAATGGGAAACTCATCCATGGATCTAAGAATCGAGTGTGCTTAAATCATGGCTTACCTTTACTCAAGACTGGCATTGAATGCCAAAGTTCCCTGACGCGGCGGGAATGTAGAAAGCAGGCATTTTCTTGTTTAACCATTCGGTGTGCCTCTGCTGTTTTGTGTATTGACTGTCTGGTTTTGGAGAGACAGGAGCTGGGGATGTGCATTCACTGTAGACAGCCACAAGGGGGGTTGAGGTGTGTCCTGCCTTACCTGCGTGACTCATAGCCAGGCTGAATAGGCCTTGTCTGCATTTAGAGTGGTGGGAGGAGTTTCACTTGCACCTGAAAATGCAGTGTCTCCTTTGCACAATGCTGTCTCCACCTCCTGGAGTGAAGCTGGGCCAGAGAGGGCAGAACTGGTTTGGACTGGGCTCAGAGATCCCTACCACAAAGAGAACAAAGACAAAATGGGGTATAAGTAATGGACCTTAAACCCCAGAGAATTAGATCACTTCTGGACTCAATAGGAATCTTTGCCAAGGAGAAGAGCTGGAGATCTGTGAGGAGGAGTACTGCCCCTTTGCTGTGTGCTTTGCTGGGTTGGCCTGCAGTTGCTGCTTCTGCCAAGGAAAGGACAAAGACTGGAACTTTGCTGTGAACCTGCTTGAAGAAGAATCTCCAAGGGCTTGTGTGTGCTGGCCTCCTGTTCTGAAGTCTCAGGGACACAAAGACTTCACCTGCAACCCACTGACCAGCACCTGGAAACCTGTGCGGACTCTTGCATTCAAAAGGGCACCAATTCTAGTTCCTGGGCCCTGAGAATTGTGTGGTTGGTGCAGCAAAGCAAGAAAAACAACTCCGATGCCATCAGCGATGCCGCCAGTGACGCCGCGACCTGCACCGAGGCCGGGGGCACAGCTCGTGAAGTGTGCGATGCACCGCCCCGCCCAGCCTGCACCGCAGCTCCGACACCTTCGATGCCTGCCGACGCCTGCAGTTTTCGCCTTCCAGATGGCAGCACTCACACCGACGCCATCACAGCCAGCGCCAGCATCCTGTTATCGCGGAGCCTATAACCGATGAAGGTGACTTCATGAACTCTTCGAATTCACATCGCCTCACTGGAACCAACACCTCATCGCAGACGCCGCGGACTTCCCCTTTCCTGCACTCGACGCTTCGCCTCCTCGCGGACACAATGCTTCGCCTTCCCCGTGGCAACCAAGGAACTGTACTCGACCTTGGCACTGATGCCTCATCATACCATGTTATGCATAGATTACATTTTGATCTCAAAACCTCTACTTCCCACACTCCAAACTTCTGAGATTGGCTCCATTTTCATTTCTGATCATGCCCCTGTTTCAGTCTCTTTTGATTTATCCCTTGTTACCCCCAAACATGCTAGATGGAGATTCAATAATTCTTTACAATCTGATCAGACTTATATTTCAGACGCTACCCTCTTTATAAAATAATTTTTTCAATTCAACAAATCAAGTGATACCTCTGTTCACAATAACTGGGATGCCTTTTAAGCCTCATTTAGAGCCTTCACCATTGCCTACACTGCCAGGAAAAAAAAAGAAATTCAATTCACAATACCTCTCTACTCTAACACATATCAAAACTCTTGAACATGCTTATTATACCTCTAAATCCCCTGATCACCTTCGGGACCTCATCAAGGCTAAATCTGACTTAAATAAATTAGCTACATCTGATGCGTGTAATATTTTTCTCAAAATAAAATCTAAATACCATGGGGGTCAGAACAAAGCGGGTAGAATGCTGGCCAACTACCTTCAAGTCAAATCGGAAAACCATTGGACCTATTCTTAATGACTGCACTAACACTTTACTACACTCTGACTCATTCCAAACTTACTATTAATCACTATACACGGAAGACACCCATCCCCCCGAAAACAATACTCAGTTGTTCTATGATGGTCTCCCTCCCCCTCGTTCTATACCTGATGTTATGGCCCTCTTGGAAAAAGATATAACACTGTAGGAGATTTTCGATGCAATTAAATCTCTTAAGAGAGCTAAAGCCCCTGGCCCTGATGGTTTTTCTATTGAACTTATCTCTTCCTTTTTATCTATTTTTGCTCCATACTTACATGAGCTATTCACAGCTTTTCTGTGACATGCCAACCCTGAAGGTTCCTTTCTTGATGCTCTCATTGTAATTATCCCCAAACCTGATAAAGATCATTCCCTATGTCAAAATTATCGTCCTATCTCATGAATCAATTATGATTGCAAAATATTTGCTAAAATCCTCGCCTCTAGATTAGAAAATGTTAAACGCTTGCTGGTGAAAGCTGATCAATCTGGTTTTGTTAAGGGTAGGCTTACCTCCGACAATGCTAGAATGTTCTCTAATATCCTTACTATGGCTTAACGATGTCCTGATCCTTTAGCTGCGTTATCCCTTGATGCTGAAAAAGCTTTTGACCGTATAAATTGGCAGTTTATGTTTAAAACTCTTCACTGGTTTGGTTTCGGCCCCAAATTTATCTCGCTCATCAAACCACTGTATTCAGTACCCCTTGCATGTGTTTCTGTTAACGGTTTTTTATCCCCTTATTTTAATTTACATAGGGGTACTAGGCAAGGATGTCCGCTCTCTCCCCTTTCATTCCTTTTATGCCTCTAACCTTTTCTTGAGCGCATTCGTTGTAATCCACTGATAACTGGTTTCCAACATAACTCTCATGAAATTAAGTTATCTGCTTATGCTGACGATATTTTGATTTACCTTTCAAAACCCTTAACCTCCTTGCCTTCTTTCCTACAGGAAATTGACTTATAATCTAAAGGATCTGGCTATAAATTGTACTTTTCTAAAACTGAGATTTTACCCTTAAATTCCTTATGCCACCAATTCATGTTTACTGATACCAACTTTAAATTGTGTCCTTCAAAAATTAAATACTTAAGAGTCTGGTTTTCCTCTACCATCTCTCAAACTCTCTCCCACAATTTTAATAATCTAAAAATCAAGATTCAAAACTTATTTTCTTCCTGGTCCCCCCTCTATTTATCCTGGTGGGGTAGGCTGGATACCATCAAAATGATGATTGTACCACTCATTTTATTCTTACTCTCTATGCTTCCCTTTAATATCCCCAGTCACTATTTTAATCAAATCAATTGTATTAAATTTCTCTGGAAAAACAAACCTGCTCGTATTGCTCTATCTAAATTAATCAAACCAAAAAACGAAGGGGGTGTACGATTTCGTAATTTTAAATTATATCACACTGCTTTTTAATTAGACAAATTTACGCATTGAACAGACAATACCATGATGAATGGATACCTAGTTGGATTAATTTTGAACGTTCTTTATTACACAAATTCTCTTTCTATAATACTTGTTTTATGTCCAATTGCACTTTTACTTCCAAACACCATATTTTAAAATACTCCCAACACCTGATACACTCACTTTTCACAGATGGCTCTAATTTTCACCAAGCTTTTCTTGCCTCCTCTATTTGGTATAATAAATTTATTAAGTTTCGCCATAAATCTTTCTACTTCAAACATTGGAGGGAGAAGAATATTTTATATATCCACCAACTTATCTCGCATAATTCACTTCAATCATTTCTAATAACCAAAAATGTTCCTCCCAATGTTACTCCATTTATTCCCTTAACTCCTTTATATAATATTTCTCCTGATTCTAATCCGAAAGCTTCCCTTATATATAAACGTTTATCTACCCCTAATACTGAAAGACCAAAATCATCAATCGAATTAGCCTGGGAACTGGATCTCTCGATGTCCCTTTCTATTAAAAAATGGGACAAACTATGGCACAAAGTTTTTACTACCTCTAGAGCTGCTAATATTACTCAATCATTATTTTTCTTATATAGTAGAGCAGTTCGGACACCCATATTCATACACAAAATCAACCCGTCTTCATCTCCTCTTTGTTGGTCTTGTCTTTCCTCTACTGGCACATTACTTCATTTGTTATATTATTGCCCTAATACTCTCAAGTTCTGGAAATCCATATGGACTAAGTGTTCTAAGATATTTCTTTTTTGTATTCCATTATCAATTCAAAATGTTTTTCTGGGATCCATGTCTGCTGATTTTCATGACACCACGTTGAAGTTAAAATTATTTGACCTCTTTATTGCTCTTGCATTTAAAGTTATTCTTACTTGCTGGAAAGATATTTCTAAAATATGTTTGCTAACATGGTGGAATTAATGAACATAGAATTTCTACTGTCTCATCTTCATCACTGTCTCAAAAAATCTAATCTGACTTATTGTGGTTACCTTTTACTACTTTCCTATCTACACACTCATCTCTACACTAATAATTAGTTGACTATCCCCTTTCCTTTTCTCTCATCCCCTCTATTTCTTTCTCTCCTCTTCTCTTTTTCTTCTCTTTCACTTCTTTCTTTCTTTCTTGTATTCTTAAAATGATATAAATATTTATTAACTAATAGGTACCTTTTCTCTTTTAATCCTTTACATAAGGTTGTACATTATCTGTTGTATTATTCAACATGTTAGTTATATTCCTTGTGTATTATGCACTCTTGGTACTTTTTATTTTACTCAATAAAAATGATTTAAATCTAAACGGAGAAATATTTTCATTTCTCCTTTCTGTTCTGACTTTGCATGTGTGTTGCATGGTACAGCACACATATAAGTAGTAAAAGTTGTAAAAATTGTCTAGCATAGTATTTTGTACTAAATCTAAATCCGTATTTGTAAAGCGCGAACTACTCACCCTTTCGGGTCTCAAGGCGCTGGGGGCCGTCGTGGAAATTAAGTGAGCTATTGCCCAGAGTCACATGGTGCTGAGCTGAGCTGCCGCCGGAGCCGGGGATCGAACCGTGAACCCTGTGCTCCGAAGTCAGCTGCCCTGGCCGCTGCACCACACCTCTCCACAAGGTTAAAACCTAGGCTAGACTCACGCACACACCCTTGCACTATGGCACAAGGTTGTGTGCATGGCACTCGGCAGTACATGTTTGCACCGGCGCTAGGGAGAGGGGAGGAGAGTGATATATCTCTGTAGATATGACTCTCTCCAGCTCTTTCCATGTGACACAGCGCTGCATTTTTTGGCTGCTGTGCTGTGTTGGATGACTCTTTGATAAATCTGGTCCTTCATGCGCTGGGAGGTGCAGTGGATGGAGCTATCCCACTGACTAATGTTAGGTTAAGCCAGAGCCTTAATTGATAATGCCCAAAGCCTAGCGTGATAGCTGATTTGAACCTAACCATCATCTATTGGGTAAATGCTATGACTAAAGGGGTGAGCGTTCATAATACAACTGCTTTGCGAAGACATATCATCATTCTGATTACACTGAACTTCTTTCCAGCTCTTTTGCTTCGTGCATGTTCTGCTTTTATGTCCATTCTGTCCATTCTCTTTCCTTTCACCTCTACCTTTCTAAATCCACTTCCACGCACAACTTTAGAGTGATATGTGATCCTTCCCGTTGTTTGATCTTTTTTTTGCTAAGTTTTCAAGTGACTGACAACCTTATTCTCATTCTTGGTCTGTCCTGCTTCATCTGTTACTCTTTTCTTCTCTTGTGTCGTCTCATTTAAAGTCTTGCTTCTCTATACTAGAATTTCAACTTATATTTCCACCTTCTTGCCCAACTTACTTACCCTGCCCAGGTGTCCCCATCTTATCAAGTTACTGTTTTCTCTTTTGTTGTAAGGTAACATTCAGCTCCATCAGATTCAAAGTGTATTTATGTTCTGATTTAGAGCTTTAACTTTTTTGAGACGTAGTCGTAAAATTCAATTTCTAAGATATTTGAAGTGAGGGAACTTATTTTTAAAGGCTAAGGGGCAGATTTACAAGCCCCTTGGGACACTTTTGCGCCGCCGTTGCGTCACTTTTTGTGACGCAACGGTGGAGTAAACAATGTGCCACATTGTGTCCCACTTACGACGTGACGCATCTAGGGAGATGCATCACGTTGTAAAGTCCTGCGCCCCATCATACCTGTGTGAGGTATAATGTATGCAGGCTGGGCATTCCCACGCAGGAAAGCCTCATAGAAGTGACGCAGTGAAATCTACAAGATTTCACTGCTCCACTTCTAGGATGCCAGTGTGTCAAAACCCTACACCTACTTGGAGCAGGTGTAAGGAGTGATGCAGTGTATTGGGAATACGCCTCCCATGCATTGCTGGAGTTGTGCTGTGCTTGCGACACGACTCCAGCAATGCGTAGCTTTTGTGCCAACAGATGCGTCAGAATTTCTGACGCATCTGTCAATCTTTGCGCCGTGGTGCGCCGTATTGTAAATACGGCGCATCCATGGTGGCGCAAGGGTTTCGCATGGAGGCGCAGGGAAACTGACGCATCTCTACAGATGCGTCAGTTTCTTGTAAATCTGCCGCAAAATACTTCTGTGGCTACAGCTATGGGGCTGACTTCCACAATGAAAACAGTGGAAATGACTAGTTAAGTGAGATGCCAGGTGGAATACAGCTGCTTTAGGTTTCTTTTATTCCGAGAGGAAAATTGTAGGAAAAACATCCAATGGGAGATGTAGGCGTTTCAGTTTGGGCATTCAGAGTGGGAAGAGAGTCATCAAAGAAAACAAACTGGACATCTGCCTTCATGAATGTGGCTGCCCGCCGCCCCCGCAGGGGGCCCTCCTAAAAGGGCGGCCCTTTAGTGCCATTGCGGCACGAGCCTACCCCCCCTTTCTAGTGTTCGAGGGGCTCCTGCCTGGAGTCCGCCTCTGTCGCAACAAGGGCGTCACATCCGGTGCGCCCGAGGTGAGGGAGGGTATTTATACCCCCACCGACCCTCTTGGCGTCCTCTTTGTCGCCAGCCACGCCGTCTCGACTGGTTGTCTCGCGTCGTGATTTATCGTTGTGAACCATGCCGTGTATCGTCGCGTTCGTGATCCCCTGCAGGGCAGTTGGCGGTGAGTCCTTGCCCCCCCTTTTAAGGGTGGCAATGGGCATGAGTGGGCTGTAGTCCTGCCATCGTTTATTCCGCTCGGGGCATGCTGGCGGGCCCCTGGTCTGGCACTGGTTCTTTTGTGGGCATTGATAACCCCGGGTCGTGCTGCGGGGGGGACTCGGTGTTGTGAGACTGATTGCGGCCATACCGGGGTCGGAGCTAAAAGGCGACCTGGGCGGTAAGAAAGGATGCGGCGCCGCCATAGGTGGGCGCTGCGCCCGTATGTGGGGGCGGCGGTAATGGTGGTAATGGCAGAAGGGTGCTGCAAGGGATTAGGTGCGCTGGTATGCAGCAAAGAGGCGCCGGGAGTGTCTGCGGCTGTCGCGAATTAAGTGCAGTTCGCGTTCCCTTGGAATTGTAGAGGCCACTTCAACGGTCTCTGGTGGTTTTTCTGCCGTTTGCCGGTCGTCAGGTCACATCGTTTGTCGAGGCGCGTTTACTCCGGGTACTCTTGTTGGAGAGGAAGAGTGGTGATTGAACACTGCTTTTACTGTTAATCCATTAAGGCACCTTAATCCTTAATCCAGTGTTAATCCTGCTTGTAAGGAGAATTTCGGGACAATTTCTGTCTTCTTCCGTTGTGGCCTAATAAAATTGATGGGGATATGTGCAATATGGGGAGGGAGCCCCTACCCCCAGGCGGCGTTCTAATTCTGGTCCCACTGTGCGGCGCATTGGTAGAGTCGGGTGGCCTGGGCTGAATATGCCTACACAGCATTTGTTATTTCAGCTTGCTAGGGGATGAAAGGGCTTCGCTCGCTCCCCTGGCTGCGAGTTTCCGGGCCGAGGGCATTAAGGGACCTTGGGTTGGGGCAGCGCCGGGAAGTTGGGAGCTCCGGGAGACACTGGGGGCACGAAGCAGATCGGACTGGGCGCTACTGCACGCTAGTGCCAGGTGTCTTGTCTTGGGGTGTCTAACTCCCAGCACTCCGGTCTGGGAGTTACTGGAAATATAAGATGTCAGGGGCGTGTCCTCCTTGAGATTATTCAATGAACATGTGACATGGCCATTTTGACCGGAATCCAGATCGGACCCATTTAGCCGATAAATAGAAGCACCGGGTGCACTGTTCCCTGAAACAGAAACTTGGTACGAAGACTGGATAAAAACTGGAGGATTGTCATTTATATTGGATAATTGTAAGCAGATAGACCTGCTTGTAGATAGAGGGGATCCTTCGTCTGAGGCTGTGACTGTGATATTGGGGTACAGCTTCCCTGTCCAAGGAAGTTGCAGTCACAAGATTGTAATATTTTGAGATGATGATATTAATTTAAAAGGCAGATGCTGTGCAATATGACACCTGTCCTCGCCATTACCTCCAGTGAGCATCGCGGGGCTCCTTCCCCATTTCAGTCAGGCCTCTATGTATCAGTTAGGGGGGGCACGGAGCCGGTGGTTGCGCTGGGGGAGGGCAGCGAGCGCCGCGTGGCTCCCCCTCCCCTCCTTCAGGGTTGGCGTTCCTATAGTCCAGATGTTAAGTAGCGCCAGCGGTGTAAGAATTCGGCCGCAGGAACCAACTCCTCTATTGTGTCTCTGGCACCCAACACTTCTTCCTGTGTCTCGCTGAGTAGTGCGTTTCGTCCTCGAAGAGCTGTGGCGCTGGGGGCCAGGGTCACGGGTCAGGGCTCTGGCGGAAGTGTCTCGCGTACAGCAATATGCTTTGAGTGCGATGCAAAGACACTGCAGGAGTTAAGGTAGCAGAGTGTCCGGCAGAAGTTGTGCATTGGGCAGGAAAAGCACCTCCGGGGAAGACCTGGCTTTGTGGGAGTTGAGAAGCCAACCTTATTGCTGTGAGTGTCCTTCAGCCCGTTTTGCCATTTGTCTAAGAGATGACAAGAGTCGAAGACATTTTATGACAGGACAGCTCGAGTTTGATGATTGTCTATTGTTGTTGCTGATCGATGTTTGGGTTGTTGGGCTGCCCTGGGATCTTATGCTTATCCCCTGGGGCGAGCTGCGTGCTGGGTCACATGTCGCCACCAGATAGACAAAGGCCCTCATTTGCCTCGCCGGTATTTGCGCAGCACTTGATTTGAGCCGATGGTTTTCTAGCGCTTGGCACAGTCGCAGGCACTTATGAATGTGGCCACATGGTGGCGCGGTTTGTGCGATTTGTTTGTGTGATTTGAAGATGGAGCACAAGGTTGTTGTTAATTCAGTGTACATTGAAAATAACTAGTGCCTACTCCAAGAAGTCTATTGTCCGGCTGGGGACATATCACATCGGTTTGCTTGGTACCCATGCCCTCCTTTGGTCCCATGCGCGCTTGCTTATGATATTCCTTATGCCGCGCTGTCTTTGACTCTCATTTGCGGTGATCCCTCGCCCACATATGCATTTCTTTAAGCCACTATGTTTAATGCGACAACTACCAGCAAGCACGCTAGTTATATTTTAGGATGCTTGAACCTGGCATTATAAAAATAGGTATTCCGTATGGAAAATGCGGTGTAGGCTCTTGGGCCAAATGTGGCATAGTGTACAGGGAGACGGCTCAGCAGGGAGTAAACTGCCAATTTACCATCACTGTATATTAATTAGTTGGTTCTAAATAAAGTCGCATTGTAAGTTTCTGAATGATGGGAAGGGTACACTTCCGCTGGTTTTATTGTGTTCCAGGGAAGGCACGGACCTATCAGATTCTTTACCCTCTATGGTGCCGTAGGTATTTAGGCCACCATATGGCACTGCTTTCGGTGATTCTTTCCCCATTTGAGTTTGTGGGTGGCACGATTTTGGCCGGCTATCCGTGCCCCGGGCGACCAGGGGGAACAAGGCGAGCGTCACGGCCCGGGAACTGCGCCACGGGCCAGGTTTAACGCTTTGAGGCAGTGATTTCGAAATTTAGAAGGCTAATGGGACGTTCAAAGGCATTGCCCTGAGAGTACTATGAACGCCTCAGTAATGCCCGAGGTGGGCCCTGCCTTATAGGGTTCTGGCCCCCCCCACTCTCCCAAGTGCCTATTGCCTGTGGTTCCTGGGATGGAGCCCGTTGTGCAGCATCTACTGAGCAGGGCAGTGGTGTAGGAGCAGCAGGAATGGGTATCACTGCCCTGCACCAGCGAGGGGAGCAGCCTGTCCCCCCTACCTGGCACAGTGTTGCCCGCTCTCCCGCGGTGGCAGGAACTTAGCAAATAAGGCTTAACAGAGGCGTGAATATGTAATTCTCAATGTGCTTAGACTAATGCTATGAATGGCGGATCGGTCAGGCTTTTCAGGGAGCGGAATTCCTAGTAAATGCGCGGTGTGCCGGTGGCCGGTCTGAATGCCATAGTCATTGCCTGAGCAAGCTGGGTAGCCCTGCAGATTAGTTTTAACTCTTAAACAATCCTTGAAGCTTGCTCAGGGCTCCCTCAGCTCTGTTGGTGTCTTTTATATTGGCCAGGTCCTTCTGGAACTCTTCACCGCTGTGTCCGGGACCAGGTGGAAGGTGTACACATCACTTTCAGGACCTATGCTAAGCAAAGATTTAAGCTTAAGTGTTGAGGGTGATATATTTCTGAAGGGCTCCATAGGGTAGGATGACCCAGCGGCAAGGAGCAGCTGGGGTAGTTTACGTGTGCATCATCGACCATGATGCCAAGTATGCATCGCGGGGCTCTGCTCACACTAAAGTGGGCCAAGATCACACAATGCATAGGTTGAGTGCGGTGTCAGTCATGTATGGCGCTTTATGAGAACATGCCAGAGGTAGCGACTATGACATCACAGACTTGATTTCATTTTTGCGTTGCAGGGCGTCTGCCTTGGCAGTAACCGGACAGGGTGCCCTGGGTGGGGCAAAACAATATATCAGTTTGGGGTTGATTATTGGTGCGTTAAACCAATTTGTACGGCCAGGGTGCCATAAAGTGGGAAGGCCACTTGGGGGCAGTGTTTCTCACGTTGGCTGCACATGTATGAATAATGTCTTCATTCACTAATACCAATAATGGGCATCACTCCATCCTTCTCAGCAAGGTAGACCAAAGCGGTTTGATATGTCCCTTGACTTTGATGAGCGATTCAGTCAATGCTTTTCTTTCAAAGAACTATTCTCGCCAATTTTTAATTCAGTGGTTTGGATGGCGCCTATGTCTCGAATCCATCAATATTTCTTTGACGATCTGGTGACTCGCATTTAAGGGGATGTTCATGGGTCTTTGCGTGGTTAATTAATGTTTCCAGGACACAAAGACACCCGTTGCTTAAGGCCTCATGCTCCCATTTCTTCACCCTTGGTTTGGTCGTCCATAAGGGGGGCAGTCACTTACGTATAAACCGTCGGTTGGCTACGTTAGAAAGACTTTTATCACTCCTGAGCTGTAGGACGGTGGCCCGATTGACCTAGTGAGTTATGTAATCCCTGTGATGTCATGAGGAGGTTTGGTAGCACAGGGTAATAGGAGCAGATGGTACTAAGTCTCCCTTGTATGGACGATACGAAGGGTAATTAAAATAAACTGGTATGGAGTCTCTTCTGTAGTGTGCCACTGTGGGAGTGCGGTTGGAACATTAAATTTACACTGCCTCGGGGATAAGCCAAAGTCTCTGCCTAGCCACCTAGGGGGTGGGCAGGTGTCAGCCTAAGTGTGTTCTCCCTTCTCCCGACTAGAGAGGTGGGTTCGCCCAGGCTTAGGTGCATACCCTAGCCAACCAGAAACTCCATTTACAACATTGGTAGAGAATGCCTATGAGTGGTTTGCAGTCCATTCACAACCGCACCAGAGGGGGAATGTTTTAGGCCACAAGGTTTGTGGAGGGCTCTTGTGTGGGAGCCTGGTGAAGAGCTAAGGTCAGGCTAGGATGTCTCGTGCTGACCTAGTGAGTTATGTAATCCCTGTGATGTTATGATGAGGTTTGGTGGCACAGGGTAATAGGGGCAGATGGTACTAAGTCTCTCTTGTATGGACGATACAAAGGGTAATTAAAAATTGTGTGGGAGCCTGGTGAAGAGCTAAGGTCAGGCTAGGATGTCTCGTGCTTTCACCGCACTGTTGAGTCCCAGTCACAAGCGGATTTTATCAGGGTCAGCTGGCGGTGGGGCAGGAAGCGCCAAGGCATCAGTAGCACTGAGCGGCTTACAGCCAGAGGCGGTATCCGATGCAAGGGGCATCTGTTAGATTAGAGCCCTACTCAGAGGTACCACCTAAGTGCTTGGAGGTTTGTTGGCACCGCCTTTCAATGGAAGCCATTGTCTAGCGGGCTGCTCTGAGCAGAGCAGTTGCAGGCGTAAGTAACAGTATCAGCTGCCAGTCAAACGTGCATCTTTCACTAATTCACTCCGGGGGGTTGCCTGTTAAATTGTGTGCTATGACCCAATTTTGCCCCCAGGCATCAGTTCTTAGAAGCATTCAGCATTCCCCCAAGTTAAGAAAGGGCAAAGGTTGGTACATAATTATCAGCGAGTGAGGTAATAGATCGGTATTCAGTGCCATTTCGGCTACGGGAGCACGCGCGCTTGACAAATGTCAATTATGTTATGCTCCAATAAGCGCAATACACAGAAAACTGTAAGAGTATTAGTAAGGTGGGTTTGGAGATCTCTTGACTTCTACCTGTTTGGCACACCTTGTCATAAGTTGCCTGGGCAAAGGTACGGCACTCCTGCCCGGCAGCATGGAAAACTGTTCCACTCATCAGCCTGTACCTGGCACTGGGGGTCATCCAAGTAAGGGCAAACGAGGGCTTAGTCACCCCCGAAAGGATAGGCACAAACTTGCAGAACTGTGGGTTTCTCATTGGGCACACTTCCTGTGCCTTGTGTATTCAGCCGGCTGTTTTATCTCTTCATAGAGAAGAGGGGTGTGGGGTACCTGGTTGCTCTCAGCATGGCACATTAAGGTGGGCGCAAACCGGGATGTTACTCATTAATGTCGCGACTGCACACGGTGCTAGCAGTTAATCAAAAGGGAAGTCCCCCCAGAAGGAGCTGAACAAGCGGGATTTCTGTAAAACAGGAGGGATTCATGGCAAGTACAGGAGGACACACTTGCTATTATCACTTATTCCTGGTTCATCAGATAGTTCACCTGTCAGGTGTTTTCAGGGACACACTAGGGCATTAAGTGAGCTGCATGGGGTAGCAAGGTAACGTGCTGTGAGGCAATGTGGTCTCAGCAGACCCACAATAGGGGGCTGCGGCAATACTTGAAACTGGGAACCTTAGATTCTGACAGTATCATTGGTAACATACACATGACCCCCCCTGGTCTTGTGGGGTTTGTATGTCCCATCCTGCAATTTAAGGTGACTAGAAGGGAAGCTGAATGCGGACTTGAATTTGTGGAGGGCAATCATTCCAGGGATACCAAGGTGAACTAGGTCTATAGCTGGATTGAGCTCCAAGGGTCACGGGATCGAGCTTTAGTTAAAGCAAGCCAAAGGGTCCGGTGCTAATGTCTGGGCAACTGCAACAGAGTAGGGGTTCCCTGCCCTAAGGGCAGGTTTCGCGTTGATTCAGTTAGCACTATATTCTCTGCCCTGGTAGCCCTAGTAGATAGGCTGGGTGTAAGCGGTCATCTAACAAGGGTGATGCTGCCCACAAATTTGGGAAAAGGGTGTTAAAGCACAAAAAATACTGGAGGATTGCAACTACATGTTGTAGGAGGTGGGAGCCTACATTAGCCTCAAGGGTAATATAGCCATGGTAAGAGTAGAGTTCCCTCCTGGGAGGCCGTCACATTCCTAAAGGTAGTGTGAGGCAGTTGCTGTAGGATAAATTGCTCCAAGCGGTTTTCCCAGACGCAGTTTGTCTGGATGGGGTCCCCCGGAATGAGATGGAGCAGCTCTGAACAAATTGGAGCAGAGATTGGTTGGGGGGGGAGGTCTCCCTAACATCTTGGTGATCCATTTAGGAGGCAATGACCTCACTGCCGTGGGTAAGGGGGCATTCTTGCAAGCAATGAATGCTGACTTAGGTGAGATCAGCATAGACATGGTTCAATGTGAGCTCTGGTGGCCTGAGATTATTCACAGCAGAGTGTGGCACTGGCTAAGTCAGAGGAGGCCATTGAACAGCCCTGTAAGAGTGAACTGTTCAGGGCGTAAGTTCGCAGACCAGAGGGGTCTGGGTTTCATCAGACACGGGCTGATTGAGGCTAGGTTAAGGGCTACTTTGATAAACATGGTGTTTATTGTCACCATTGGGTATGGCTTTGTTCTGTTGGCCTTGCAGGGGGCCCTGGAAATGAGAGGTGGCAAGTGAGAAGACAGCTGTCTTGGTGGCACGGGCCATCCAGGCATACGCCTAAGGTTAAGTTGACAAACATGGGGTGCATTTGTCACAGCATGGACACGTTCCACTGGACATACAGGAGGCCCTAGAAAGCAGGTTGCAGGTGAGAAATGAGCTGTTTTGGTGGGGGGCCCTGGCTGCGACGGTGGCCGCCTCCAGAGCTGTGGCGGAGTTACAGGGCGATCTGGAAGCAGACGGGTACAGTAAGGGTACCTCTGCGGCAGACGGGTACAGTAAGGGTACCTCTACGTGGCACAATAGGGGTTCCAGAGCCAAAGACCAGGAGCCTCAGGGCAGGTTCCTGGAAAACCGCGACGGCGCCCCGTTAGTCCTTCGGGAGGTTGGGGGCCTGATCAACCGGGGGTTTGCCCTGCTTCGCTCCGCCCTGAAAGGGGCGTGAGCAATAAGGGACGAATGTGTCACGTGATCCGGAGGAGGATCGCCCAAAGGTGTAGCACTGATTGTGTTTCCCACAGTCCTGGCTCATCAGGCGGGCAGGGCAGCATAGGTTGGTACAGCTGCCTGCCCTTGGATCGCCCGTAAGATAACCC
This sequence comes from Calotriton arnoldi, assembly GCA_963921515.1. Taxonomy (NCBI): domain Eukaryota; kingdom Metazoa; phylum Chordata; class Amphibia; order Caudata; family Salamandridae; genus Calotriton; species Calotriton arnoldi. The sequence goes on from CAWUFW010004248.1 coordinate 991,477, forward strand.
ACCAGATTGCATACTCTTGTATGGAATAAACCTGCAATATTTTCCCATACATAATTTGTCTTGTGTATTTATTTACGCACTCATGCTTGGATTGTGGGTGGGGGATGTTGCCGGTATTGGCACTATGTGTCTGCCCGCCGCCCCCGCAGGGGGCCCTCCTAAAAGGGCGGCCCTTTAGTGCCATTGCGGCACGAGCCTGCCCCCCTTTCTAGTGTTCGAGGGGCTCCTGCCTGGAGTCCGCCTCTGTCGCGACAAGGGCGTCACATCCGGTGCGCCCGAGGTGAAGGAGGGTATTTATACCCCCATCGACCCTCTTGGCGTCCTCTTTGTCGCCAGCCATGCCGTCTCCCACCCATCCTCTTACCCGGCGGTCTGGCTGGTGGACAGGGAACTGTGAATGTTTTGACGTTTTCTTTTGTGTTGCAGGCGGAGTTACAGGGCGATCTGGAAGCAGACGGGTACAGTAAGGGTACCTCTGCGGCAGACGGGTACAGTAAGGGTACCTCTGCGCGGCACAATAGGGGTGCCAGAGCCAAAGACCAGGAGCCTCTGGGCAGGTTCCTGGAAAACCGCGACGGCGCCCCGTTAGTACTTCGGGCGGTTGGGGCCTGACCAACCGGGGGTTTGCCCTGCTTTGCTCCGCCCTGAAAGGGGCGTGAGTAATAAGGGACCAATGTGTCACGTGATCCAGAGGAGGATCGCCCAAAGGTGTAGCACTGATTGTGTTTCCCACAGTGCTGGCTCATCAGGCGAGCGGGGCAGCATAGGTTGGTTACAGCTGCCTGCCCTTGGATCGCCCGTAAAATAACCCACCAGATTGCATACTCTTGTATGGAATAAACCTGCAGCAATATTTTCCCATACATAATTTGTCTTGTGTATTTATTTACGCAAGCATGCTTGGATTGTGGGTGGGGGATGTTGCCGGTATTGGCACTATGCACCCTGAGCTTCAATACTGAAACACAGAGCAGTCCTGGCTCGAAGATGGTTGGAAACACCGGAATAACTCCCACTAGTTCTTTCAATGGCAGAACGTTCCTTCCACTTTAGTCATTCTTATGAAATTGCATGTCCTGTCTATTTTGTTGCTGTCAAATCTTTCTAAGCAGAAGTATTTATTCATATTTTTAGTAATTTTCAGTCGCGTTGTACAATCTAGACATACATAAATCCAGCATCATGAAGTGAAATGAAAGCACATTTACATACCGTGCAGCTGTGCTTCTTTATGTGGCGCTGCACTATTTGTGTCCCACGCCACAGCCTGAGTTTGCATAAGGGGCAAGCTTTAGGGAGACGCTTGTCTCACTAGTACTCCTGTGACCCCAAGAGAAGCGTATGTCTGGGTCACCTGATGTATTCACCGATCACACGCCGTGCTGAACCTAGATCTCATACCCCTGGGTGTCCCTCAGTGACCAGTGCTTGTTGTTTTACGATTGCATGAATTGATAACATTACTGAATTTAGCTGTAGCAATTCCTCCCATGATTTATTTGACGCATTTGTAAGAGAGTTTATTCTTTCTCTGAATAGCGCACCAAGGCCTTTTCTACATTACACATTTTCTAGTGCTGATATTGAAAACAAATAATTCATCTTATAGCAGATGTTAAACACGACACAACACCTGGAAAAACTCACACAGACAGTCTGCATCTCTTTAGCAGTGATCTCATGCTGACACGGGTTACAACTGTAGCAATTGGGTTGTCGCAGTGAACAAGGCAGTCTGCTGTTGAAAGCAACAATTCACATCCCGGGAGCCCCAGCCTGCAATTCTACTGGGGTTTCAAGAAACCAAATCACAGGTTCCATAAGAGATTCATTCACTTTAATTGTATGCAAATTGAATCTAAAAAACAATGTTGGTTATTGTGAAGGCCTGAACTTTTCCGGTGCCAAAACACTGGAGCTGTGATCCCTTTCCTATATAGATTGTAGCGTTGTAGGTCAGAATACTGTTGTATATGGCTCGGACAGTGGCGGCTGGTGACTTTTGATAGTGGTGAGGCATTAATGGCACGGAAGCTGTCATTTTACTCTTGAGTCTCATACGTGACTTTTGGCAACAAACGCTCATCACTAGGGATGTGAGGTACAATGCTAAGGGCAGGATCCGACTAGGTCCCCAGGTTCCAAAGTCAGCAGGTTAGGCCAACTCACCTTTGAGTGCATTGCAAGACAGGTGCCTGTAATAAACAACACTTCTTTTACAAGCCCTCAAACGCAGGCACTGCTTTCTCTGAAAGACAAGAGCTGATGTGAACATACACCTGTGCTTACTATATCTCCCACATGCCATCCATCTGCTGCCACCCAACCCTGCCACCAGAATTTACAATCTATGACTCATATGGAAGTTTGGTAGGTCATCGTTTGTGCACATTGTTTTGCCCAGAGCTAGTGGTGACTCTCTCCTGCTTCTCTCCCATGTCCCTTTTTCATGTCAGATTCCCTCCACGATTCAGAATCAACTCTTCCCACAGGACATTCTCAGGGGCTCATCACACACTTTTGTTCACTAGGAAGGCTTCAATGCAGGAACTGTTGAGTCAGTATCAGCACTATTAATGTCATTAATCTACTGAATTGTCTCTAAGCAGCAATGTAGCGATGACACGTGGTGTCAGCCATCTCTGAGTGCCTTCGTATCACTCTTAACCCATAGCTAGCCTTCCTGTAAGCTGTTACAGATTCTGTCAATCATCAAGTGGGCAGCATTTGAGTCTCTATTTCTCACACAAGCAGGCAGGCTCATTCGTGGGTGGGCACTGGGCAGCTGAGGTGCCAAGGCACCTGTGCCTGGCTCATGTAAAGGAAGAAAAAGGATTTGATCTGTTACAAAGAATAACAAACGAAACAAAAATGGAAACAACTTCAACACGGTGCTTCAATTGACTTTAATTGTGATGCTGAGGCGAAGTCAGAAATTTCAATACAGTCAGAAGAGGGAGAGAGTCTACAGAGAGGCAGCTGAATTACATCAATGAAACACTGAACCTGGGAAGAACTTGTGCATATTTTGGATAGATGATGCTTAAAACTGAGAATAATGGTGTCCCAATCGGATGTCCCATTTGTGCGCATTACCTTAACTGGTGTTAGAGGTTGCTTACCTAATGGTATGGAGAGACATATGTCGAAAGCCAGGTGTGTATATTAACCATCTCCAAACCAGTCAAACGTGCACTAGAACAAAAAAGGTGGACCACGTTACCTTTTCAGGCCCCGTTCCTGAGAGTTTTCAGTTAGTTCAAAGTGAAAGCCAGGGTTTGCCCACTTGCTTCGTCCCGTTTTAATCCATGCTCCAGCCTGCCGCAATTATGAGAGCAGTGTTCCTGCGGGGGTTGTATCTGTCTGCTCCGCAGTATAAAACTGCATTGCCAAGGCCTTTTCACTGCCCCTACATAGCCCGTCATCTAACCCAATCCTGATGCTGCTTTCATGCTGTATGTATAACTGAACAGTATGACAGCAGCACCCAGATTGGTTAGAGCAGACAGACACACCTCTCACATGGAGACTTGGAGACTGCGTCTAGGTACCTCCTGGCTCACTGACACAGCACTAGTTAGGAGAGCTGAAGTACGCATGTCGGGTTGGCCTTGGCTAAAGAAACGGCCCGACTTACATGCGCACTTCGTCACAGTGATGGGCAGGTTGGCTGCCAATCATCATGCCTGGAGCAGCCCACATCTGATAGAGACATCTAGCCGCAGATTCCTTACCTTTGAATTTCCTAGGCGTCAGACTGGATCTGGAAGATTTTTCCGTGAGCAGTACCCCTGCGCGCCGGCAGGTGGCATCAATTGGCTCTGTGCAGCGTCATCCGCGCCGGAAGTTACGCTCGCTTCACCCATGTAGGCGCCACCTCAGTGTGCTGATGTCGGTTCTTTTCTTTCCGCGTCTTTTAGTGCTGGTCCAGAGAAAAAACGACCCCTCTGTCGGTTTTTGACAAATTTTTTTTGATGCTGTGTTGAGTTCTTTTTTGAAGAATTCTACCTCCTGGTTGTGTCAAGGATGTCTTCCAGGAAGACAGGGTTTAAACAGTGTGGCGCCTGTCATCGTGCCATGTAAGTTACAGACCCACACCTCGTGTGTGTGGTGTCTCAAGCGTGACCATGACTCCAAGTCGTGCTCGGACTGCCAGATCATGGCACAAAAGGCTTTGGGGGAGTGATCTCTGAAGCTGCTAGCGGCCAGGCAGGCGACGTCATGCAACTCCTTGGAGATCTCGGTCCCGACCGAGATGGAGGTCGCGGGACTGGTCCTGGAGCCCCAAGTCCTCTTCTTCCCATTCCAAGTCATCAGGACATTCGGGGAAGAGGCATAAGAATTCAAAGCGTTCTTCGACTTCTCCTCATTCGTCAGCTGACAAATGAAGGAGCATCGCCATTCGAGGCGCGGTTCTTCGGAATAGTGGTCAGGGCCGACTCCGAGTCTCCCAGCTTTTCTGGGACCTGGAGACACCCCTGCTCAGGTAAAATAATTTTATGAGGTCATGTGCCGCGTACTTGAGCGGGCTGACCCCACCGGCATGCCTTCAATCAATCAGGGAATTGTAAGCGCGCTACTCACCCGTGAGGGTCTCAAGGCGCTGAGGGGGGGGGGGGTCCGCAGATCTGTTTAGCCAAAGAGCCAGGTCTTGAGGGTCTTCCTGAAGGAGTTCAGGGAGGGGCGCGTCTGATGTCTGCCGGTAGCTCGTTCCAGGTCTTGGCTGCAATGTGAGAGAAGGATCTTCCGCCTGCTCTGGCTCTGTGGGTGCGCGGGGTTTCGGCCAGTGCGAGGTTGGAAGATCGGAGGTTTCTTTTGGGTACGTGGAAGTTGATTCTGTCGTTGAGGTATTTGGGTCCGTTGTTGTGTAGGCGTGAGTGAGGATTTTGAAAGTGACTATTTTCTCCACGGGCAGCCAGTGGAGACTTCGTAGGTGTTGGCTGATGTGTTCGTGTCCAGGGATGCAGAGGACGAGTCTGGCGGCGGTGTTCTGTATTGTCTGGAGTTTGCGGAGTAGGGACTTGTTGATGCCGGCGTAGAGTGCGTTTCTATAGTCCAGTCTGCTGGTGATGAGTGCGTGGGTGACTGTCTTCCTTGACTCAGGGGGGATCCACTTGAAGGTCTTGCGGAGGGTGTTGAAGCAGCTGGAGGGGACGGAGTTGACCTGTCGGTTCATGGTGAGTGATGAGTCGAGTACGATGCCAAGGTTCTTGGCGTAGTCTGAGGGGGTAGGTGGGCTTCCGAGGGCGGTCGGCCACCAGGTGCTTTCCCATGCAGAAGGGGTGGTACCGAGGACGAGGACTTCTGTCTTCTCGGCGTTGAGCTTCAGGCAGCTGTTGGTCATCCAGACTACGACGTCTTGCATTCCTATCTGGAAGTTGAGTTTGGCAGTGGTGGCGTCTTTGGTGAGGGAGAGGATGAGCTGGGTGTCGTCGGCGTAGGATACGATGTTGAGGCCGTGTTGTCGGACGATGGCTGCGAGGGGGGCCATGTAGATGTTGAAGAGGGTGGGGCTCAGTGATGAACCCTGTGGGACTCCGCAGGTGATTTTCGTGGGGTCGGAGAGGAAGGGTGGGAGTCTGATCCTTTGGCTTCTTCCGGTGAGGAATGATCGGATCCAGTCTAGGGCTGTTCCTTGTATGCCTGCGTCGTGTAGTCTGGTGACTAGTGTGCGGTGGGAGACGGTGTCGAAGGCCGCTGATAGGTCGAGTAGGATGAGGGCTGCGGAGTGGCCTTGGTCCAGGAGGGTGCGGATGTCGTCTGTGGCGGCGAGTAGGGAGGTGGAGGTGGTGAGGCGGAGGGTGCTCTTGTGGGCGATGGCGAGGCCCCCTCCTGGGTGGTTGGGGCTGTCTTTCCTCTGGATCTTGTATCCGTTGGGGATGTCGGTGCTGATGTTGGGGGCGGAGGATGCGTTGGTCCAGGCCTCTGTGAAGAAGGCGATGTCAGGCGAGAGGGAGTCGAGTAGGTTCCAGATTTCCATGGCGTGTTTGTGTACGGAGTGTACGTTGAGGAGGATGCATTTTTGGGTGTCGCCGGTGCTGGCGTCGGCGGTGTTGGAGGCCGGGGTGGCGGTGAGGGGCTGGTGGCAGTGGAGGCAGGAGAACTGGCCGTGGGTCGTGTTCGGCGAGGCCTGTTGGCATTCTCTAAGTCTTCCAGGGTTGAGTATGAGGAGGGTGGTGGTGTCGTAGCGATGGGTAGTGGGAGGTCCAGGGTTCCTGGCGCTGGCCGCGGTCGGGTCGCGGACGGGCGCAGACTGGCTTGCCTTTGGCGTGCCTTCGGCGAAGCTGGTGCCGCACCCGCTGCGCGACCGCACAGCGGCCGCCATTAAGTAGGGGAGGTGGGAGGGAGGAGAGTCTGGGAGGCGGGAGCGGGGGAATTCCAGGGGGGAATTCCAGGGGGGAGGGGCCGCAGGGGCAGCAGTGGCAAAAGGCAAAAGGAACAGGCAGGCATGAGAAAATAAAAACAGTGGTGGAATTAGAGCCAGACACAGATGGGCACAACAGTGGCACAACAGGGAAAAATTAAGAAGAAAAAAACGTCTGAGAAAGGTTACGGTGGTTGCAGGCAGTCTGGTCCCATTTGGAGCGGGCAGCAGGCGCAGGAGCGGGCAGCAGCCTCAAACCTCCCAAGGAGGAGGTCGGGGTCTGGAGGCAAGAGACGGCACAGCGGAGCTGCGGGGAGAGAGTGGACCTAGACCGAGGGTCGGAGGTCTTACTCGCGCTCCCCTGCAGCGGCCGCCATTAAGTAGGGGAGGTGGGAGGGAGGAGAGGCTGGGAGCAGGGGAATTCCGGGGGGGAATTCCTGGGGGGAATTCCGGGGGGGAGGGGCCACAGGGGCAGCAGCGGCAAAAGGCGAAAGGAACAGGCAGGCACGAGAAAATAAAAACAGTGGTGGAATTAGAGCAAGACACAGATGGGTACAATAGCAGTGGCACAACAGGGAAAAATTAAGAAAAAAAAACGTCTGAGAAAGGTTACAGTGGTTGCACGCAGTCTGGTCCCAGTTGGAGCGGGCAGCAGGCGCAGGAGCGGGCAGCAGCCTCGAACCTCCCAAGGAGGAGGTCGGGGTCTGGAGGCAAGAGACAGCACAGCGGAGCTGCGGGGAGAGAGTGGACCTAGACCGAGGGTCGGAGGTCCTTCTGGCCCGCAGGATTAAAGGGGCTGCCTTTGGTTCTGTGCCGGTGGCTTTGACCGCGGCTCCAATGGACTACTGTGGATCCGGACCGGCGTGGGTCGTGCTACAGCGACCTCTCCTGACACCGGCCCCGTCGGCACCCATCGATGGCTCCAGCCCCATCATCCACAAATCTGACATGGAGTGGAATGGAGTTGACCAACGCCGATTTGGGTCCGACTGGACCCACGTGTCTTAGGTTGGCGCCTGAGCCCTATTCTGAAGGGCTAGGCCTCGGGGAAGAATGGAAGGGGTCACTGGACCCTTTAGAATATCAGTTAGAAGGCCAGGAAGGAATAGACTGGTGAGAGGAACTGGGTGATGCCAGTGGTCTGGACACATCCCCAGATACTGGTATGCTTTCTCCCCAAGACTAACATTTGGACAGAAGTGTTACAACCAGTAGCTTTCGCTTCTGAACCCCTGCTCCCTTTTAATGAAGCACTAACAGATGTCTTACTGGGAACCTGGTCCAAACCCAGCACAGGGGCGCCTGTGAATAGGAAAATTGCCCACCGTCCCGCACCTGGGGACCCGAACTTCCTCACCCAACACCCCAACACCCTACCCCTGATGGAACAAGCCTCTACATCCCAATGGCATGTTCCCTGCTAAACCCCCATACAGGGAATTCAAGAGGCTGAATAACTTGGGAAATAAGATGTTTTCTTCCACCAGACTTGCTTTGCGGTCGGTGAACACTGCATGATTATTGGGCCGCTACTTCCACACTCTGTGGGATATGGTTGCACAAGTGCTGCCACAGGTCTTGAAGGAGGCCCGGGCCATTCTTTACCAGGCGGTCAAGGGTGAGAGAGACGCAGCGAAATTCATCTTTTGGTGTGGTTTGGACACGACCAGCTCGCTGGGCAGATCAGTTTTGTCGACGGTGGTACTTAGACGCCACACCTGGCTGGGAACATCTGGCTTTTTAGGCTTCCCTCATGGACATGCCCTTTGATGGCAACCGTCTCTTCAGAGACAAGGCAGACTCAGCGCTGGAGCATGTTAAGGCCAAGCCCTTGGGCCTCGCAGTTGCCCTGCGTCATCCCAAGTCTGCCTATCGCCCCTTTTGTGGCTGTGGAAGGGGCGTTCAACCTTGCCAACCCTATTCCAGCCACCGCTCCATGCAAGCTTCCCAGACTGTGCGGTGTTGAGGGCGCGGGTCATACCGACCCTTTGGGTCAGGTAGCCAGACGTCTGCCGCAACCATACATCCCCCTGCAGCCGTGGCCTTTAAGCCCTCCTAATCCTGCCCTACAAGATCATGGGTGTCCAGTTGGTGATAGAATCAGCCATCATCTCCAGGCCATAACATCGGACAGGTGGGTCTTACGAATTATTCGGAGGGGTTACACCCTTCCCTTCGGATCCTCCCCTCCCCCTTTGTCTCCATCCCATGACCGGCTGAAAGAGGATCATTTGTCCTTGCTCTGTGAGGAAGTCACGGCTCTCTCATTTTCAAGGGAGCCATAGGGAGGGTTCCAGTGTCCGGAGTAGGCAGTGGTTGCTATTTCTGCCTCTTTCTGATACCCAAAAAGAACAAAGGGCTTCGATCTATCTTAGATCTAAGAACCCTCAACCTCTTCCTCAAAAAGAAGTTCAAGAGGCTCAGGTTTTGTCTGCCCTGGACCCAAGAGACTGGCTGGTAGTGTTGGACTTGCAAGACACCTATTTTCACATCCTCGTCCTGCCTGCCCATCTGCATTACTTGAGGTTTACGGTAGGCCACGAGCACTTCCAATTTATCATGCTCCCTTATTCCCTTACCATCGCTACTCTGGTATTCACCAAGGTGATGCTGGTGGTCGCAGCTCATCTGCAGAGATCAGAGGTGCCAGTTTTCCCCTACCTCGATGACTGGCTGTTGAAGGCGGGCTCATCCCAGGTTGTGGTCTCCCACCTCTAGACTATAGTGAACCTCCTGCATTCCCTTTGGTTCACTATCAATGTGCTGAAGACACACCTGACTCCCTTTCAGATCCTCCCTTTCCTTTGAGATGTTCTGGACCCAGTGCAGTTTCGGGCCTATCCTCCGAGCAACGAGTCTGGGATATTCAAGCTATGATACCGATGTTTCAATCTCTATCTTGGATTTCGGTGAGAATGACTCTGAGGTTGCCGGGCCACATGGCCTCCTGCATCCTGCTGGTGACACATGCAGATGGCATATGTGGTCTAAGCAGTGGGACTTGAAGTTCCAGTGGGCGTAGCACCAGGGGAAACTCTCCAACATAGTCCAGAGCTCGGAGGAAACTGCAAAAGACCTGCAATGGTAGCTAACGAACCACGATTGGGTCAGATGCCGAACCCTCTCCCTTACCCAACCAGATCTCACAGTAGCGACAGGTGTATTAGTTCTGGGATGGGAAGGTCATCTGGGAGAGGTGGAGATCAGAAGACTCTGGTCTCCGGCGGAATCAGGACTCCACATAAACATGCTGGAGCTCCGTGAGATCCGACTGGCATTGAAAGCCTTTCTACCCTCCATGAAGGGAAGGCTAGTGCAGGTGTTCATGGACAACAGCACCACCATGTGGTACTGCAACAAACAGGGTGGTGTTGGGTCGTGGATCTTCTTTCAAGAGGCCCTGTGCCTCTGGACATGGCTGGAACAGCAGGAAATATCCCTGGTGGTTCAACACCTGGCGGTCTCTCTGGATGCCAAGGCAGACGAACTCAGCCATCGATGTCTAGCAGATCACGAATGATGTCGCCATTCGGAGGAGGCGCAAGGTCTCTTTCAGCAGTCGGGAGAGCCTTGGTTAGATCTGTTCACCTCCACCGAGAATGTGCAATGTCAGCAGTTTTGTGTGCTAAAATTTCCAAGGCGGCTCTGGCTCTAAAATGCTTTTTGTCTCGAATAGAGCTCAGGCCTCCTGTACACCTGCCTGCCCATACCTCTTCTCCCCAGAGTTCTCAGGAAGGGCAGGAACGACCAGGCCCAAGTCACCCTTGTGGCTCCAGACTGGGCACGGAGATTCTGGTATCCTGAGCTTCTCTGCATGAGCATCGATCTTCCGATCAGGCTGCCCCTTCGGGAGGATCTTCTGTCACAGCAGTAGAGGAGGGTTCTCCACCCGAACCTGTCAACTCTACACCTTCTTGCGTGGAGATTGAGCGGCAACAGTTGACAGCTTTCGACCCTCCTCCCGAAGTCTCCAATGTTATTCTGGCAGCCGGTGGCAGAAATTCGTATTAAATTGTACAGAAAAGTCTATTGACCCTCTTTCTGCTTCCTTTTCTGATGTCCTTCTTTTCATTCTTTTTTTTCTTTATTGACTTTTTGGTGAGCATACAGTACTCCTTTCATAATGGGAGCGCGCAATAACATTTAGCATTAGCACAGTGTATGATGCAAGAGTAACAGCGGTAATAGCGTAAATGCAACAATACTACAGTACACAAAAAAGTTCGTCACACATTTGTCAGTGCAGTCAGGAGCAGAAGTTGCAATCACTGCAATGCATGGCATTAAATTTCCCTATCAGTAGCTAGAGAAAGGGGAGGACTGTGACCTTCTATTATTGCACAGTATGTTTCAAGTGGGTTGCAGTGGACCAGCGGTGTGCTGATGCTGGGCGTGTGTGTGTTGTAGGATCGCAAGGACATTGATTAATTGCGGCAGTGCTTAAATAGGAAGGTGGTAGTGGTGGGGGATGGAGGGTGAGGAGGATGACAGGCTGTTAATTTGTGTCCCAGGAGGCAGCTGCCCATCCCCACTCACATGGTGGCCAGTTGCACTACTGGTAGTCATGAAGGAGTATCCGTAAGTTTGGCCTCAATGACGGTGAGGTATGCTCTCCAGTCGGCAGGGTTGGGTGCGATCGGGTGGCCTGGGACAGTCCCGCAGGAGATCTCAAGTTCAGCTATAAGAGCTCTGTGTAAATCGCTGAGCCATAATTGAATGGGAGGTGCTAATTGTGACTTCCAGCACATAGCCAGCCTGCGCTTAGCTACCAAAGCCAAATCCAAAAATGTATTTAGAGTCTTGCGCTTTGCCGAGCGTTTAGTGATCCCGAACAGAAAATGCAAGCCATCTAACTAGACTACACTGTCCGTGGCCTCCGTCAGTGTATCGGCTATGTCTGTCCAGTATGCCGCTAACTGCGTGCATGACCATACCATGTGTGAATGTGGCCTCAGTGTTGCAACACCGAGGACAAGTATCCGGGGAGCCTGGTTACATCCTAGCGATTCTTTTGGGCATGAGGTACGTGTGGTGAAGATAATTAAATTGGGTGTACTTAAGCCTGGCATTTTCTGAGACAATTTTGGGGATTCCCAGACATTGCACCCACTGTTTATCGGTTAATGTTGTTGAGGATGTTACCGTAATCTAGTCTTGAAATCACAAGAGCTTGGATCACCGTTCTCTGTGCTGGGAGGGGAATAATCCATAGAATCTTTTTTGACCACTTCAAGACTGCAAAGCAGGTAGATGTCACCTTGGCCACTTGTTGTGTCATAGATAGAGATTCATCCACAATGAATCCCAAGTTCTTAACACTACTCACAGGCGCGGGAAGAGCTCCCAATTGGGGGAGGGGGGACAATGCTGAGGCCCCCAAAGATCATGTCTTTTGCCTAAGATAATGACTTCGGTTTTATCACAATTTAGTTTGAGCAGGTTATTCTGCATCCAGAGGGCCACTTTGCTCAGTCCCAAGCTGAGGTCTGAAGGCTTGTGTCCATGTGGCGAAGAATCTGTGTATCATCAGCGTAAGAAAAAAGAGACAATCCTGCACTTTCGACCACCTCCGCCAAAGGGCGGACATATGTATTAAATAGCAGAGGTCTCAGCACTGATCCCCGTGGAACTCCAGAGGGGAAGGTGTGGGAGTTTGAACTGGCCGGAACAGAAGAGACCTGGTGGGTTCGGTCCTTAAGAAAGGAGCGCAACAATTCCAAGGCTATTCTGTCCAGGCCCAATGTCTGCAGAGCCCCCAGGAGAATATGATGAGACATGGTATCGAAGGCGGCGCTGAGATCCAACAGGATGAGCGCCACAGTTTTACCCTCATCCAAGCGGTGCCTTAGCATTTCTGTAACCCCCAGAAGGGTGGATTCAGTAGAGAAGCCAGCTCTGAAGTCCGATTGGGAGGAGTGAAGAAAATTCTGGGTTTCAACGAAGGAGGATAGCTGGCCATTAACATTCTTCTCCAGAATTTTTGAGCAACGAGATAGGGCAGAAATTGGGCGGGATGGAGGGATCCGAATTTGCTTTCTTTAAGAGAGGGAGGACCATTGCATTTTTCCATCTTTGGGAGACTAATCCCTCCTTCAGAGAGGCATTAAGAAGCTCCATTACCATCAAAGTATGGAAGGATCCAGCTTCCCCAACACATGTAAAGGTAAGGGATCAAGGGGGGAACCTGTTTTGGTGGTTTGAAGAATGCGATTAACCCTTTCACTGCTAGGCCTTTTCCCCCCCTGTGCTAAGCCTTTTTTTGGCTATTTGGGGTAGTTTGCGCTTAGGCCCCTGTAACTTTTTGACCACATAAGGTATCCACTCCAAATTTGCGTCCTTTTCTTCCAACATCATGGGGATTCTAAAGGTACCCAGGGTTTGTGGATTCCCCTGGAGGAGACCCAGAAATTAGCCAAAATACAGCTACTTTTTTAAATTTATTTTTTTAAATGGGGAAAAAGTGCTGCAAATGAAAGCATCTGATTTTTCCCTGCAAATGGTATCAACAAAGGGTTTGTGGAGCTGAAATCACCATTTTCCCAGCTTTCAGGGGCTGACAGACTTTTGTCAGAAAACCAACATTTTTTACACAGTTTTGGCATTTTACTGGGACATAGCCTACTTTTGCTATTTTTTGTGCTTTCAACCTTCTTCCAGTTAATGGTAGAAATGGGTATGAAAGCAATAATGGATCCTGAAAAGCTATACATTTTAGAAAAGTAGACAAAATTATGAATTCAGCAAGGGGTCATTTGTGTAGATCCTTCAAGGTTTCTTTATAGAAACTAACAGTTGAAAATAGGAAAAATTGAAAATGAGTTTAAAAAAACAGCCTTTTGTGCCAACATTTTCACCTGTAACTTCTTGTAATTATGACAGATGTTTGAAAGTAATATACCGTTACATCCGCTGAACCTGTCTGGTTGTTGGGATATATAGGAATTGTAGGTTCACCAAGAACCTGACGAACCCAGAGCCAATAACAGAGCAGCGTCTTGCAATGGTTTTTTATTATGTACCGGGTATATAGCAATTCATTTGGGAAAATATATACAGTGAAAAATCGGGATGAAAGACACCTATGTATTTCTGAAATTGGAACAAAATATAGAGTTTAGAAACAGTAGCTATTTGCACATTTCCGAAATTGTGAGTACCCATACTAGCATGAGAATTATAGGACATTTTTCAAAGTGACTACTTTTTTACACATTGTCTTTCATTTGGAAGGCAGAAATGCATCAAAAGTCAATAGGTAATAACAGTTGCTCTACAATTTTGTTTTACCCTAAGTCTCCTGAAAAAATGGTACCTCACTTGTGTGGGTAGGCCTAGTGCCCGTGACAGGAAACGGCTCAAAACGCAATGTGGACACACTTCATTTTTACAGTGAAAATTGGCCCTTTTTTTGCAAAGTGCCTAGCTGTAGATTTTGAACCCTAATGATGGAGCAAGGACTCGTAAATGAGACTTGCTCGGAAGCAATCCTTTCGTTTTAACTCATTAACGCATTACTAACAACGTGTTTGTAATTAAGAATACGCATTTAGAAAAAGACACGCGGGACAGCGAAGCTTGCCTATGTGTTTACTAACGGCAATAACATGAACTAAGGACTAAAACGCACTTTAACAAGGGATCTTTACTGCGCATGCGTCTACTACATCTACGTAGTATGACGTACTAATGCTTGGAGGGAAAATTTTGCGCCTGCGCAATAGACGATAAAATGGCCGCTTGAAAGCTCACATGCATGGCACCTGCTTAGCTGAAATAGAATATAAGTTTTATACTAACGCAAATGCAGAAAGAGTAATAACAAATGAAGTGGGTTAGAGTAGAGGTTGGTGGTGTACAGTGAAACCATTTATTTTTTAAAATAACATTTCTTCTTTGTACTTTATTATTAGTGCGCATTTGGGCCCTCTATACTTGTCTGAATCAAGCTGACTGACTTGACCCTACGCATACGTACTGGAGAGAGAATACGAAAAGATGAGTAAGGACTTGTCACGCGTCCAAGGCCAGCGAAGATGTGCCCTGGGAACATAAGGGTGAAGAGTTCATATGAAGGAGCTTATTCATAACGTTGCAACATTTTGTATTAATAAAGTTTGGAGATGTATGGGAAAGGAAATGATTTAATAAAGTTTGAGGGGAGGGATTTGAATACAATGGTTTAAAGAAATAAGTGAAATGTAAGCATGGTGTGACGATCATCCCCCTCGCCTGTCCAATCAGAGTTAGTATTTTGTAAAATTGAAACATTAATGGGTGGTATATGGATATGGAAAGGTATAATTGAGGTAGTTTTAGTTAGTTAGTGTAGCTTAACGGGAGCACAGAAGCAGAGCTCGGGATGCTGTCGGTGCGGGGGGGTGGTGCTGAAGCTGTGAGACGCTGATGAAGAAAATCGAATGCAGAACCATCTACTTAACTTAATTGGGTTAGAAAGAAGATCGCGGAAGAACCACGAGGAGGAAGAGAGTGTCAGAGAGGGGTGCGACGCAGCTGTCGGTATTTTAGAGAGGTGAAGTATCCTCTCCTGATTCCTGTCCTGAAGTCTTTGTCTCCTGATCTATCCCGGGGACCCTTACCAGCCCTTTGGCCAGGGGGTTGGTCTTCACACCATACTTGGTAAATATAAAAATATTGTATTGATAGATGTTCTTCTCTTTCTGTCCTCTTCTTTCTGAGCATAGTTATTGTGTGGATCTGAATTTCTAAATGCCTATTTGAAATTTGATTGAATTGACACTCTGGCGAATGAGGGTGTTTGTACTGAAACTTTGAGATGGTTCACGCTTAATTAATTTGATAAAGATTTTAAAACTTCCCGAGTCTGTGATTATTTCATTTAATCGAGAAATGTTTAATAAGTAATGTTAATTATCACCATCAACTAGTTCCAACTAATGGTCCATTGACCAGAGGAAAGAACTAATTGATCAGTGAAAGGTTTAGTTAGGGAAAAGAAATAACTAGATCTTGAAGTATGAGAAGCATAAACTAAAGTTCCAGCGGTCTACTTGCTGTTTAGTGGAAGTAGTTATATGGGCCCAGGTGTGTATATGGTAGTGGAGTATCTGTTGTTAGTACACCGCTGGATCAGTTTTCTGGTAGCAGAGTTATGGTTATTATTGACTAGTTTGGTGATAAGTATAGATTATTGATTTTTGATTTATGTTTTAACAAAAGAGTTAGCGTCTTTGTTTTTATGTCGTCTGGAAAATTCCCGGGGAATGAATTTCAGGTGGCGATAGAAACCACACTGCAGTGAGGTTACTCGTCTGTTGGAATAACACTGAGAAGCTAGGTAGGGCTGGCAGTGTTAAAGTAGGGACTATTTTCTGTGTAAAAGTAAGAGTGATTGATAGCAAAGAGTTCGCTAGTGAAACTTTAGGCGTTATATCACCTAGAAAGGGTAACCCTGAAGGAGTAGCAGGTTCTTCTAAGCTAGATTGACAGCAAAAGGAGTTCGCTGGTGAAACTTTGGTCTCAAATTTCCCAATACGGGTGACATCGGAGGAGTAGCAGGTTCTCTGGAGCTTATGTGAAGAGTAAGCGGAAGGTTTTACTCGCAGTAGAAATAAATAAACTATCCTTTGATTTAGCGGAACAGACAGAGTAGCAAATGTTTTTATGTCGTTAATAACAAAGAATTTTTAAGAAAATATTGAGAAATAAAGTTTTCGCATTATCTTGTGAAGGGAGGGTCAGTTGCGGGAGTGGTACTGACGTCACAGTGAACCGCGCTGGGATTGATAGAATCAGCGGGCCATGTGACAGGAGCAGCTTTGTAAAGGAGGGGTCAGTAGTAAGGAGCAGAACTGACGTCAGGAAAAGGCTGCGCTGGCATTGGTCAGATCACGAGCGTGAGCCTGATTTGATTGAACACCTAGTTAGAAGCCGCGCTAGGATTGGTGGAGAGAGAGATTGTATGCGGGATTTTGATTTGACTGTTAGTGCAAGACGTACAGGTAGAAGATTTCAAGGGTTTGCAGAATACAATTTCCTACATCGTTCTTCAAGGATGTATGGCGAGAAAAGAAAGATGTCATTTTTAAAGAAAATTAAGAACTTCTTTGTAAAGGATAAGCCTGTGTTGACTAGAGAGGGAATTCCTATTCCGCCACCGAAGACACCAGCATCTTTTATGATGATGGAAAGAGGATATCATACTTGCGTGTGGTTGGAAAACTGGAAAGAATATACAAAGGATGATGGTGTGCTAGCATTTCCTAAGGATGGTACGTTTAATGGAAGGATTCTTCAGAATTTGAGATTGAAAATGAATGATTTGGAACCTAGACCTAGGTTAACTCAATATGAGGCTTTGGAAGAATGGGAGACTGAGTCATATGAACGAGAAAAATGCAGAGGTGGAAGGTATAGAGGATTTTTTCCGAGACATTTGCATGAGTCACGCGAAGGGCAGATGAAACAATGGAAGAGAGCTATGGTATCAGAAGGGTTATATCCAGTGTTAATGGCTGAGGAACAGTCTGGAGGGAAGTGTAAGGAGAAAACGAAACACATGAACTCAGCAGCATATGGTGAATCAGATGACGAGTTGTTAGAAGATATTTTAATTAAAAATCCACCACCGTATCAAGAAGCAGCTAGTAAGGTTACCCCAAGTGCACCGGTAATGGGAATGCCATTAACCCCACAGATTTTACATGAAACGTCATATAACAGAGTGTTGCAGGATAATGAAAGAGAAGCTTTGAATAAAACTAGAGAAGAGCTAGTTCAAAAGATAAGTCAGTTAAATTTGAATACTGAAGCTTTGACAGTACCAGTGACCATTGGTCCGGTAATCCCATTGTATGGAGATAATAAGATTTGCCAGAAACTACAACTTGTGACAGTTCCATTAAATAGTCCTAGAAAAGAAATAATAATTACAGATGATCAGGTTAGCGAAAGTGAGTCAATTATTTCATTAATGGATCTCCCTAATGTGGAACCTCTGACGGAAACTCCAAAGAGAGTTACGCCTATGAATTTGAGAGAAAGAAGACCTTTGGTTCCTGCTGGAACTGGAGGCGGAACAGTAGTCACCTCTGAAGAAATAGAAAGGTGGGCTCAGGAAAGAGATAATCAGAACCCAGCACCAAGGATTTTAGATATCAGCAGATTGAAGGTGGAATTGGAAGAGATGATGACAGGATGTGTGGGTACAGAAAGATTGAACACTTACAATGATGAGGAATTATTATTTTTATGTAAAAGTATAACCAGGAGAGCAAGAATATTTCATGAGAGATTGACTGAAGTTGCTTCAGAGATTGGAATAGATATAGGGAAATCAAAGTTGTTACAGAAACCATATAGGGTGGACTTTACTGATAAAGATTTAGAAAGTGTAAATGCTTCTGGAAAAAGACTACAGATCAAAGAATGAATGAACATTTTGTGAAAATGGGGAGACATTGATAAATGGAGAATTAGATGGATAAGAAAGAAAGAGGAAGTACAAGCGAGAGAAGCAGCAGCTGCATTTCCAATAAGAGAATCAAGCAAAGTGGAAAAATTGTGTCCAATGAGAGAGGTTCCTGGAGGTGGATATGTTCATGTTCCTTGGAGTAGACAAGATATTCTGTCATTTATAAATGATTTTCCAAAGCTGAGAGAAAAACCAGTTGAGTGGTACAAACAGGTAGAGAGATTTGTGAAGGTTTCAAAGGTTTTATTGAAAGACTTGGATGGTCTATTTGATATAGTGGTACCTGCTGATTTATGGACAGAATGTAAAATTACAATTGACTGGCCTAATGAGGAGTATCCAGGAGATGCAAAGACAGGAGCACCCTCGGAGGAGGTGATGAAAAAGTATCACCAAGTAATTACGTATTTGAAAGGGAAAATTCCTCCTAAAGAAACAGATTGGGTAAAAATAGATAGAACAACACAAGAACCAAATGAATCTGTACATGCGTATTATGAAAGGTTGTTGCAGGTGTTTAAGCAGTATAGTGGTTTTGAGAATATTGGTGACAAGGATATGAGACATTTTGTGTATCGGTTTGAATATGGTTTGAAACCAGAAATCAGTCAGATGATACAGCAGCACATGTTATGTTGGCAAAGCAAGACAGTGGATGAGATTTTAAAGTATGCGAAATATTGCAGAGATGACATTGAAGCCAGGCGTAGGAAGCTAAAGGAGAAAATGATGTGGGCACAAGTTAAATTGGCAGAACAACAAGAAGAGAAAACAAATGACCAAAATAATAATCAAGTGAAAGAACAGATTCAGAATAATCAAGGAGCGAATGGTAATAAATATAAGGGACGAATGGACAGAGAAGAAGCGAAAAATAAGTTTCCTTGTCATGCGTGCGGAAAGCTTGGACATTGGAAGAACGAGTGTAAGAGTACTCAGAATAATAATAATAATAATGGGCCAAATCAAAATTTAATCCCACAGATGCAGAATGAAGTACTTATGAATCAGCAGCAGCAGGTAGTTACTCCACAATATCAGGTGCCACCAGCTCCTATGCCAAATTTTGTGAACCATCAAAGTTTCAGTGCGAACACTGGAGAAAGTGATAAGAATAATAGTGGTAAGTGGTAAAAATAATAGAACAATTACACAATATTTTTTACAGAATGATGAAGAACATTCAGATGCCACACAATGACGGTGCCTGAGGGGGGAGGAAGAGGAGTGCGTGCTTGGCGCATCCTTGCCGGTAGATCAGTCAGGTCCATTTGTTGATGGGAGAGTAGAAGGTAAAGACATTACTTTCCTATTGGATACTGGTGCTACCAGGTCTACTGTGAGAACAGCAGACATCCCAAACCTACCCCTCTCGGGAGAATCAATCCAAGTTGTAGGCGTGTCTAACCAACAGATTAGAACCCCAATCACAAAACCAATGGAGGTGCACATTGGAAACTTCAAAGAAATGCATCGGTTTGAGGTTTGCGATTCCAGTTCAGTAAATCTGTTGGGAAGAGATCTTTTGTGCAAGATAAATTGCACGATCTATTGTACACCGGATGGTGTCGCTTTCCAAACCCCTGATGAATACGTGGTATACAAGATGATGTTAGCCAAACAGGGAACAGAAGTAGATGAAATGTTTTCACTAATAACTGAAAATGAATTACCAGAAGAGTTGAGAACCACAGTTAATCCAGAAGTGTGGGATTTTACAGGAAAAGACATTGGGCTGATGACAAATATAGACCCAGTTAAAGTGACAGTGAAAGAAGGTGCAGTGTATCCAAATACCCGACAGTACAAAATGAGTCCAGAAGTAAAAGCAGGAATTATTCCAGAAATTGAACGAATGGTTAAACAAGGTATTTTAAAAGAAGTGATGGGTAGTCCCTGCAATTCTCCAATAATGGGACTGAAAAAGCCTAGCGGAAAGTACAGAATAGTGCAAGATTTACGGAAAATAAATAAAATTGTAGTGCCATGTTGTCCAATAGTGCCAAATCCAGCAGTGATCCTTTATCAAATACCCTGGAATGCAGGTTGGTTTACAGTAATTGATTTATACCAAGCGTTCTTTTCTATTCCTTTGAACCCAGATAGCCAGTATCTTTTTATGTTTAAGTTTGAGGATCATATTTACGCATGGTGTCGAGTTCCTCAAGGATACACAGAGAGTCCTTCAATTTTTAATCAGATTTTGAAAAAATGGCTAGAGTCATTGATTATGCCTGGAAAATCTGTTTTGGTCCAGTACATTGATGACCTACTGGTGGCATCAAAAACACGAGAAGATTGTGTCACAGACACAATTGCATTGCTGAATCATTTGGCTGAAGGAGGACACAAGGTGTCTCCAGAAAAATTACAATTCTGTCAACGAGAAGTTAGATATTTAGGGCATAAAATAGAAAGAGGAGTTAGAAAAGTGACACCGGAAAGAATAAAAATAATCAAAGAAATGCAATTGCCACAGACCCAAAGAGAAATGAGAATGTTTCTAGGAGTGGTTGGATACTGTAGGCAATGGATTAATGGTTTTTCGATGTTAGCGAAACCATTAATACAGATGATCCGGAAAATAGCAAAAGATCCGATTGATTGGAATGATGACTGCATAGAGGCATTTGTGAAATTAAGAAACTGTTTGTGTGAGGCTCCTGCTTTGGGCATGCCTGATTATTCAAAAGATTTTGCTTTGTTCTGTTGTGAGAGAGAAAATTGTGCACTTTCAGTCTTAACACAGAGACATGGATTGAGTCGACGTCCAGTGGCATATTTTTCAGCTACATTGGACCCAGTGGCTTCAGCATTGCCTGGCTGCTTAAAAGCAGTAGCTGCTGCTTGTATGAGTCTGGAGCAAAGTGAGTCGATAGTGATGGGACATCCGGTAAAAGTTTTTGTTCCACACTCGGTTGAGATTCTTTTGACAAGAACAAGAACACAGCATCTCACCCCTAGTCTTTTGACAAAGTATGAAAGAGTAATTTTGGGAGCTGAGAACGTGACTGTGATAAGGTGTACGATCATGAACCCAGCCACCCTATTGCCAGACCCCTGCGATGAGGAAGTGAGAGATGAGAGTGATCATGATTGTTTGGACGTGACTGAGTTATGCACGAAGCACCGGCCAGACATAAAAGAGACACCTTTGAAAGTTATTTGTAGACGGTTCCTGCCTCAGAACACAAGAAGGAGGACTAAGTGCTGCATATGCTGTTTGCAAAATATCTGGGGTAATTGAAGCATCCTGTTTACCTGGGGTCAAGTCTGCACAAGTAGCTGAATTGGTTGCCTTAACAATGGCATGTAAAAAAGGGAAAAATTGGAGAGTAACCATATTTACGGACAGTCAATATGGGTTCGGGGTTGTGCATGACTTCGGCCAGCTCTGGATGCAGCTCTGGATGCAGAGGGGATTTCTGACTTCTTCAGGATCCCCTATCAGAAACAGCAAAAATGTGAAGGATTTTTTGGAAGCATTACAATTGCCAAAAGAGATAGCAGTTGTAAAATGTGCTGCACATCGGTCAGGAAATGACTATGTGACTGCTGGCAATAATTATGCTGACCAAGTGGCCAAATACTGTGCCAAAAATACAGTGGCCATAAACCGAAAAATTGAAACGGGTGAAACCAGATGCCAACTTATGTTCTTCTCAGTACCAGAAACATGGGATGAATGAAATGAAATGAAATGAAATGAAAAGACAATTTATTGAGCGCGATAGCTACCCTTAGGCGTCCTAGCGCTGCAGACAAAACGTGCAGGGAAAAACATTTGAAGCTAGACAGGTTTATTAAAAAGAAGAGTTTTTAGAAGCTTACGAAATGGGAGCAGATTAGGCTCTGAACGCAGGTGCAGGGGAGAGAGTTCCAGAGTTTGGCTGAGATTAGACAATTGCAGGAAGAAGTTGAGGAAAAGGAAATGGAAATTTGGATAAAGGCAGCTTGTACAAAAAGACCACATGATGAGGTATGAGTGTATTTAGATGGAAGACCAGTCATGCCAGATTGTTTACTTTCAAAAATGGCAAGAGTGTATCATGGAGCAACACACATAGGGAGAGATTCAATGATCAGGCTATTCAGACAGAGTTGGTACAATCCGAAGTTCAGGGTAGTCGCAGAAAGCCTTTGCCAAAGATGCTTAAACTGTCAGCAGCAAAATCCAGGTAGAAAGACAGTGGTAAGCTAGGGAAAGATTGGAAAAGCAGAAGGACCCTTCACTAGATTACAGTTAGATTTTATTGAATTGCCCCCATGCAATGGACTGAAATATATACTTGTCATAGTATGCCTTTTCTCAAGATGGGTGGAAGCCTATCCCACTCGAAGAAATGACAGTCTGACAGTTGCAAAATTGTTGTTGAGGGAGTTAGTTCCGCGATTTGGTTTTCCAGTCACTTTGGAATCAGATAGAGGCCCTCATTTTAATAATGAAATAATTCGATTAATCTGTGCTGCATTTAACATTGAACAAAAACTGCACTGTCTTATCGTCCAGAGGCTTCTGGAATTGTGGAGCAAATGAATGGCACAATCAAGTCAAGATTGGGAAAGGTGTGTGCATCCACAAAGCTGAAATGGCCCGATGCATTACCTCTTGTATTGATGGGTTTCAGAAGTATTCCAGACAGAAAAACAGGAATGAGCCCACATGAAATTCTCATGGGAAGAGCCATGAGACAGGCATTTATTCTTGGAAATAAACTAATGAGTATAACTGATGATCTGGTATTGGACTATTGCAAAGGATTGGCTGAAATGATGCGTTCTATCTCTCACCAGGTTGGAGAAGACGCAGTCGAAAGACAGCCAGACCAAGTGCATGATTTGAATCCTGGAGATTGGGTGCTAGTGAAGAAACACGCAAGAAAGTCGTGCCTAGCACCAAGGTGGGACAAACCGCGGCAAGTCATACTAGTCACTACCACAGCAGTAAAGTGTCCAGGTTTGCCCAACTGGATTCATGCCAGCCATACCAGAAGAGTTCCGAGCCCATCAGAACAACAAGAACAACCACTGACTGAACAGGCTGAAGCGTCAGGAGTTGTAAACTGTGAAATTGAAGAATCTAGAGTAATAGATTCTGAAAGACAACCATATGACGAACAGCCAAGTGCAAGTCAGGAAGACTGGATACCAGTGATTGAAATAATTGATGATGTCATTGAAACCAGAAGAAGAACAGAACTGAAGAGACAGGAAAGTAGTCAGGAAGAGACCGGGGAAGAAGAACACACTCAGGTGGAAAATAAAAAAGACTTTCACGAACCTGAGGAGGGAAAAATAGAAGAACACGTTCAGGCAGAAGAAGAAAAGTTCGAATTAAGACCTGAAAAGGAACAGATAGAATTAGAAGAACAAACTCAGGAGGAAGAAGAACAAAATATGGTAGGACCTGAGCAGGTAGAAGTAAAAGAAGGTACAAGCACAGAGAACAGAGAAACAGAACAGATTGTGCCTAGAATAAATGAAATAAAAAGAACTTTACAAGGAGACAAAGAAGGTGAAAACGCAGTGCAGATCAAAAGAATCAGAAAGGGAGACAATTGGCCAACTGGAGTAAAGAAACTAAAATATCACTTGAGAAAATCAGAAAAGAGACCAGAACAAGTAAACAAAGTCACAAGTCAAACACAATCTAAACAAACTTTGGCAAAAATAACCCGAAGAAGTCCAAGATTGAGAAATCTAAACAGGAGATACAAGGCTCCTGAATGGACGTACGTCATACTCGAGGAATTTGAATCCTTAGATCTGACTGATGAAACAGAAGAAATTCATATTGTACAGATTGATGAAAGCAAATTGAGGCCTCCTTAAAAACGAAAAGAAAAATCAAACTGAAAAAGAAAAGATAAGAGAAAAGAAATTTTCTAAGGAGTAAAATGGCAGAAATTGAAGTTACCAGGAAACCAAAACGTGGATTAAAAAGAAAGTGTTTTAGATTTTGTTTTTGTAGTATTTTATTAGCAGCATTAGTATGGTTATTCCTAACAGTAGGAGTACCTTTGTTAATGAAAACAAGTGACAAGAATAATACAGATACTAATGTTGAGGTGGATAGAATAAGAGAAACCGAATTAGAAATAGGGGTAGAAGATGAAGCAAACTATCACAATGAATCAGATTATAATGCGTCTTCTAATGTGTTTATTAAATTGTTATTTCAATATGTTAGTACTATGGAGATTAATAACTGCTACGTGTGTATTAAGTTACCCTCATCAGTATCAGAAGGAATGACGTATCACCATATACCTTTAACGTATGATGTGTCATGTAGTATTTTGTCAAGTTTATTTTATGCTACAGGGAGACTTCAATATTTTTATTCAGATATAAATGTAGTGTTTTCTGAGTTATCTATTAGAAAGAATATGAATTCAGTAGCTAGTAGTAAAAATGCACAGTTTATGGGTGAATTTTTCATAACAATGAGTTCAATAGATTTAGTTCAGGCACTGTTGGATAACGAGGCAGCATCTGTGAGGCCTGCACAAATAACATGACTACATTTGTCCTTCACTGGGAACCAAACACCCAATTGTAGCGCCTGACTCTCAGAGGGTAGCGTTGCAGAGCAGTCTGAGGCTTTACTCAAGGGAGGAGGTGTGGGCTAGTAATCGCCATTTGCAGGTGCGCAGAAATAACACTCAATAATTGATTGTCCAGCCTGTACTTTGCTTTATAAAAGTAAGAGTACATTTATTAAACACACACACTACTCAATACTATGCACCAATTTACAAATATACATAAGCTGTTGGAATTACTTTGTGACATTGCGTAACATCTCCACCCCTCCCAAAAGGGGGGGGTGGGGTCTAGTACCACCACTCCCATGTATGCACATCATCTTGCCCCCTAATGCAGTTAGTTGAACATAACCTGGAGCGAGGGCCTTGCGCACTAGCACCATCCCAGTGGCGACCCACCCCATTACCTCAACACGCATTAAAAGTAGGTTCACCTGCCCTAGTGACACATAACCCTGACTGAGCATCTTATATTGACCATACAGTATGCACCCCTACATATTCAGGGCTAACAGTCTGGGTTGTTCCTCACTTAAGCGCAGCAGCAAGAATACATGTTTACGCATTACCTTAGAATGACAGTACTCATCACATTTGTTGGACATTAGAATGCGTTGCAATTACAGCCCCTAAAGGCATCACAGATGAAATCACAGGGTTACGCTTATACAGCCAGACACCCTAGCAGGAATGTCTGGCAACATAATCCCACTTTGCTTATGACATGACCTTACATAGGTACTTCACATTACACATGTGACTTTCAGTCCCTCTAAAAAGAAATAACCGTTAGTAAATGCATTTCTGGTGCAATTACACCTCTTCACCTCCAGGGGATGCCCTTCTCCAGACATCCCCAACTCAGCCCTTCACTCCGTGAGGCACTTCACAATACACCCTCAGCAGTAGAAAAAAAGTTCCAGCCTAGAAGGTGTTAAATGCAAGCTGAGCCCTTGAGGGGTTATCCTTTTCAAGTCCCCATGAGACTTAGGGTGGGACTTAACTTCGTGCTGGGGGGAGACTGCGCTTCTCCAGCAGCTCCCCCAGCACCCTTGCACCAAGTTGGTGGTGACCCCGTCCTCCTGGGGCCTCCACAAGCACCAAAACAACCGATTCTCAAATGCCTGGCAAGCCATTATGGGGCACTTTGTGCTCCGCTTTGTGCATATCGCATGAGCGGCTCTCCCGCTGCGCCGGGGAGAGCCGCGATCCATCTGGCACTTCGCGCCGCCTTCCACGCTTGGAGGGGGGCCCGGACCCCCAGGTAAAGGATACGGCTCGGGGAGCCCACCCCCGGCCGCTCCTGCCAAGTGTCGGGGGCCCGGTCCCACCCGGGCCCCGCGATGCCTTTGCTCCAGGGCTGGGGTCCCGGTCCCACCCGGGACCCCTGACTGCCTCCTTCGTTGGAGGGCAGCCTGGGGAGCCCACCCCCGGCTGCCCCCGCCGGCTCCCCGCGCGGCCAGCCCCCTCTTCGGCTGCCGCAGGAGCCGGCCTCTCATTTCTGGTCTGCCCGCTCTGGCGGGCAGACACGCCGGATCCCGCTGTTCGGGCGGGGCCACGGGGGAGTGCAACGGCACTCCCCCCTCCTTCCTCTCCACACGGGGGGGGGCGCGACGGCGCCCCCCTCCACCCCGGTCTCTTCGGGGCCCGGGGATGGGGTCCCAGGCCCCCTCCTCCTCCTCGCGGGGGGGGCGCGACAGCGCTCCCCCTCGATCTTCTGTCTCGGCGGGGGCCAGGGTGGGCTCCTGGCTCCCCATTGGCGAGGATTTTCACGGGGAGCGCGACGGCGCTCCCTGACTTTGCTTCGAGGCCCGGGGATGGGGTCCCGGGCCCCCTGGGGACCTCCTCGCGGGGGGCGCAATGGCGCTCCCCCGCCTCCTCTTCAAGGGGAGCGCGACGGCGCTCCCCGGTTTTACTTCGGGGCCCGGGGATGGGGTCCCGGGCCCCCTGGGGACTTCATCACGGGGGGCGCGATGGCGCTCCTCCACCTCCATCTTTGGTGGGGGCCAGGTTGGGCTCCTGGCCCCCCAGGCAGGACACTTTCGCAGGGAGCGCGACGGCGCTCCCTGGCTCCCCTTCTCCTTAGGGGTCAAAGGTCGCTCACCTTCCGGGGGCCATATCTCAGCACCTGGGGGTCCGATCTGCCCCATTTTCGTGTCTTCTTGCTCATAATATGACTTCGGACTCTGCAGAATACTTCTTCTCACACCCGTTACAGTGGACTTTAGTGCGTGTATGGAATCTGTAGGCTTTAGGAAAGTGACACTAGCCCATGGGCTCCACTTCCCCATAGGGGACTAATGAAGTGAAAAACACAGTCAAACACACTGACTTTCCCTGGCATGTTTCTTCCCAGTGTATAAAGCCTATTCCATGTCACCACCCAATTCTGCATAAGTCCTGCCACACCATTCACTTTGTAGCTGCTCCTGGAATGCGCACGCCAGGAATCTCCCCTGCGAAGCCCCTACACGTGTGCACACGCATGTACACAGGTGTCTGCATGTAACCAGCCCGGTGCCCCGTACTCCAGCTGCTGCACAGCGGCCTAGTCAAGCCAGGGGGACAACAGTAAAATCCACATGCAGTCTCTTTCATCTTGAGTTGACTGTGGATGAGTCCCAATTTATGAGGCTCTCCCACAGTAAAAGCTCAACACACAGGTGCTCAAAAGCGAAAAATCCGGGCGGCCCATAGTGTCAGAACCACCTTCTAACACACGCCGCGCCCAGCTGATTCCTACAGGGAAGAAGCAGCCACTCTACATGGGTATTCTTCCCGTAGTCAGCGATAACTAGTTATAAGGGGTTCTGACCAGACCCCCCCTTACTCACCAGTTATCCGCTCAGACCACCTACTCCTCCCATCCATGAAATCTCCACCCATGACAGGGATCCCAGACCGGGAAGGGACAGACAGGGACAGACAGAGACAGAGACAGGGACAGACAGACAGAGAGAGACAGGGACAAACAGGGACAGACAGACAGAGACAGGGACAGATAGATAGAGACAGGGACAGACAGACAGAGACAGGGACAGACAGATAGAGACGGACAGGCAGAGACAGGGACAGGCAGAGACAGGGACAGAAAGAGACAGGGACAGAAAGAGACAGGGACAGACAGATAGATAGAGACAGGGACAGACAGATAGAGACAGAGACAGGGACAGACAGAGACATGGACAGACAGAGACAGGGACAGACAGACAGATAGAGACAGGCAGGGACAGACAGAGAAAGGGACAGACAGGGACAGGGACAGACAGAGACATGGACAGAGCCAGATAGAGACAGGGACAGACAGAGACAGGGACAGACAGATAGATAGAGACAGGGACAGACAGAGACAGGGACAGACAGATAGATAGAGACAGGGACAGACAGATAGATACAGGGACAAACAGATAGAGACAGGGACAGACAGAGACATGGACAGAGCCAGATAGAGACAGGGACAGACAGAGACAGGGACAGACAGATAGATAGAGACAGGGACAGACAGAGACAGGGACAGACAGATAGATAGAGACAGGGACAGACAGATAGAGACAGGGACAAACAGATAGAGACAGGGACAGACAGAGACCGGGACAGACAGATAGAGACAGGGACAGACAGATAGAGACAGAGACAGGGAGGGACAGGGACAGACAGATAGAGACAGAGACAGGGACAGACAGGGACAGACAGAGACATGGACAGAGACAGATAGAGACAGAGACAGGGGCAGACAGATAGATAGATAGAGACAGGGACAGACAGAGACAGGGACAGACAGAGACAGGGACAGACAGATAGAGACAGGGACAGACAGAGACAGGGACAGACAGATAGAGACAGGGACAAACAGATCGAGACAGGGACAAACAGATAGAGACAGGGACAGACAGACCGGGACAGACAGATAGAGACAGGGACAGACAGATAGAGACAGGGACAGACAGACAGAGACAGGGACAGACAGAGAAAGGGACAGACAGATAGAGACATAGATAGAGACATAGACAGATAGAGGGATAGAAGATATAGAGAGAGATAGATAGATTTGTGTATGCCGGGTCTGGTGGCTCAGTGGACGAATGCTTCCGCTGCAAAGGCCTGTGTTCAACCTCATGGTCACAGTTTTTTTTCTTGCCCTAGCCCCACCCCCCTCCCCCACTGACCCCGCCCCCACCGGTGCGGCCCTCGGCCACAAACCACACTCTAAATTTGGCCCCCGAGAGAAAGTTTGTGAGTACCCATGGGCTAAAGAAACAAAAGAAACAAAAAAAGGGGGGAGGAGATAGGGAAAGTGCATCTACCTAGTTGAATGTTTTAAACTGGCTGGGAAACCCATTAACAGGGGTGTGGAGTGCGGAACATCAACAGACCATAAAGGTTAACATAGTACTCACGTTTGCGTAGTACGCAATGTGTCCAAGGACCTACCCACTGCTGCCGGGACCGGGAGGTATGGTGTAGTGAAAAAGCCGGTTTAAATACCCGCTGCTCCTCCTCGTTAACTCCTGATTGCTACCAGCTGGACCGCTCGCATGAGTGAGGACAGCCATTGTGCTGTTCTCTCTACTGCGGGCGCCATCTTGGAGTGGGTAACCTAACTTGAGCAGGTAGTCAGTTTCTACATCTTAAGGCTATGGAAACAACCCCGATCAGGTACAGGGTTTTGGAGGTTGTGGAATTAATAAAGCACTCAACCGCCCGGGCTTCCGCCTTATTTTAAATAAAAAGTATATACATGGTGAGCGGACGTGAGGCTACTACAGATATATATTGTTCTGCCCCGCACTGTGTGAAATGCAGATAGGAGAGTAACCTAATAAGTTATGTGTCGAGTTTATAAGGGTAATCTTGGTTGGCAACCATCGTGAGATTGGCGTGTCCTCCGTTCATGGTAAAGAGAAGAAAAGGAGGATGGGGGCCATTTTGTAATGATGTGCACTTCTCTATGTGCCAGATAGCGTGATGTAGGAGCATGTCACTATATGTTCTAAGGAGGCCCACATATCCAATCCTCTAGTTTATTCAATTAAAACGCTATTAACTTCGCAAGCTGGCAGCTTTTAACTGTTCCTTTTTAACTGCATGCCCCTGTAGTATATGGGGAAGTTCCTCATATCTTGACCTGCCGGGGATTGATGAAGCAGTAGTATATCCCAATTAGGGTGAGTCTTGTGCTCTTTCTGCAGTTTTCGGTTTTTAATACACGGATTTGGTCACTACACACATGAGCAATAATGTGACCACTTCAATATTTGGCACCTGGTGTTTATATGCCTGGAACACCTCACCACTGTGTGCTGTGATTTAGACACACAGGGAATAGGACAGTAGTGTTTGATATTTGTGATATTTGTTTGACATCATACATTAATATGTGATTTTCTCTCCATAATAGGTAGAACCAGAACTACCAGCCATTAGACAGAGTAAGTCATGGTGGCTTAAATCCCTAACATTAATTCATTATTGTTTTCCAGTCCACCTTAGTGTAGATAGTTTTTAACTGTAGGTCCTGACGAATCGCCTCTAGACTTGTAGAATTGCGAAGAAACATGTTGACCAACCACATGGAAGAGCGCCACACCTAAGACATTATCTTAGCATTGCGCCTTTCCTCTTTATTTTAATCAGGGTAGGAGACCCCACAATTAAAGTTATTTTTGCTGGTACTCCCAACCCTGTTTTAACTCACAGAATCATCACACACCACTTATTCATCTACACTCACTAAATCTCTCACCCCCACGGCACCAAACGGCTATTTGGAAAAAGATCTCCGCCAAAGTGCCCCTCATCGGGAGCCCGTCAGGCATTGCAGCGCCGGCCAGACGAGGAGCAGCCCGATGATGAAGCATGACACCCAACTGGGTGTGTGAGGGCATTACATTCTAAAGAAATGGATTCCCATCTCTTTTTGACTCTGTAGCCTACTGTCCTTTGTACATTGCTAAATTCTAGATCATTCAGGAACAGCACAACTTTAATTTTCATATTCCCTAAAGAAAGCACAGCCACTTGTGCTTTCCCCACACAGAAAAGCACCCTTTGGCCACTGGCCTGGCTCCCTGATAGGACCTCAGACCGGCCGCACCACCACACTGGCAGTGCCTGGGAGGAACACTGAGGGTGCCTCATCAGACATCCTACAGCTCATTCCCCCCGTCAGTAGCTCCACACGGAAACTACCCCGGGAACCTAGACCCCTTCCTTGTTCTCCGCTGCGAGAACAGGGCATATGCACCCTTCCCTCCGAGAGGCGCGCTCTCCTCCCAGAATACCCTTAGAGAGCCTGTGGGCCCCGAGTTAGCTAGACCCAGGCCCACCTCTCATGGCTCTCCCCGGTCTCCCGGCAGCGCTTGGGAGACCGTCCAGGGACCCACATGGTCCCTGGATGGCCTGCACCACCCCTTATGAAGAGCAGGGTCCCTTCACTTAAGATAGGCCCCACCTGCCTTCAGGGTAGTACTACCACACCAAGCCAGGGACCCTAAAGATCCCGGCTAGGCCTGCACCACCCCTTTGCGAAACACAGGGTCCCTTCACTTAAGATAGGCCCCACCTGTGTTCAGGGTGGTACTACCTTGCAGGAGTCCACCTCCTGCCTCGAGCTAGGGGAACACCCCCATGCTCCTGGTCCTTGGGTTCAAGTCCCACAGGACCTACCTGACTGGTCACCGGCTAGGCGTCGCCCCAGCCACCACTTCAGGTTCACCACACCAGCTCCAGAATGACATCCTGTTGCTTCCTTGGGTAACCACTTGCCTGACCCTGACACCTCAGGGTCTACCACTAACCCTTCACCTGAAATCTGGGGAGTACATCACCCCCACTCAGATCTCCACTGGGTCAGTTACCTAGCCCACCTAGGGTACCTAGGGGCTACCACTACACACCATCACTCAAGAACTACCCTCCTTTGGGGCCACCCTCTACCAGGGGCCACCCCTGGGCTGCTCACCTCCCCACCAGTTAACCTGGGGGGCCTGCCGGACACTCAACTCTACCACACCCTCCTCCCACCATGGGAAAAGCTTCTTGGGGTCCCCCACCATGGGAACCCTGGGGTGTTACTACCCGGGGTAAAGAAACCTCCTGCCCCACCCTTCCAGTGGTTTTGGCCTGCGCCAATGGCAAGTGAACTTTCAGCGGGGGAAGGATACCTGGGGCCCCTTCTGTGGAAACCCTCCCTGCCCTTAAAAAGCGCGGGAATCTCCCAGGACCCCCTCTCTCTCCTGTCCCCCACAAAGGTCAATCCACCCCTACACCCCCACCTGTGATGTAGGTATCAGTTGCTGTCCCTATCTCTTGAGGAGACACCCTCCTCATGCAGGTGTAGTGCATGTAGTGTTAGGGTTCAAAGGTGTACAATATGGCTTAGAACATTTGTATGCAATCATTTCCTGGAAAGCACCATCCCGCTAACACATGATAATCAACATAGCGCGGTCCAAAGTTTGTACTACTACGCACTACGCAAATTGCACGTAGCAGAGTGAATAACTGTGCTAATAAACGTAGCGTAGCAGGAGTATAATAAACTCCTTCAAATGCTTTGATAAAGCAATTTTTTATGCTAAGAAGCATATAACCAATTCACAAAAATGAATTTTGACAATAAAATATCAAGCAATGAGAGAGGTGATGATTTTGGAGTTCCCCTAACCTAGGGGAGGACCAAGCAGATGCCTTGAACACAAAAAGCATATCATGTGAACGATTCAATGGTGGTCCCTTCCTCCTAGGACCACCCCAAGCACAGTTATGGGCAAAAATACAATCCCAACCAAAGGCCCTGCAAAGCATTATGGGACGAGATTAGCAGTGGGCAGTGAATATTATAGTGTTCAATATCAAAATAATTCTACAAAGAGCTGCAGTTCAACTAGTCATTACTAGGTGTCGTCCCTCACGAGTCAAATGCAAAAGCTTCATGAAAGGTTTTCAATACTTTTGCATTTCACTCTTGAGGGACGACACCTAGTAACGACTAGTTGAACTGCAGCTCTTTGTAGAATTATTTTGATATTGGATACTATAATATTCACTGCCCACTGCTAATCTCATCCCATAATGCTTTGCAGGGCCTTTGGTTGGGATTGTATTTTTGCCAATAACTGTGCTTGGGGTGGTCCTAAGAGGATGGGACCACCACCTAATCATTCAATAAGATGTGCTTTTTGTTTTCAAGACATCTGCTTGGTTCTCTCCCTAAGTTAGCGAGGATACCAAAATCATCACCTCTCTCACTGCTTGTTAACTTTTTGTTTTCACTTTAGTGAAATAAATATATGCAATTTTAGCATATAAAGACAGAGATATTTATTTTATCTTAACTTGCACTGTACAAGTTTGCCTTTGGTAATTATTGTACAGTGCAGTCAAGCACACAGCTACGCAATTCGCCCAGGCTTAATAATAAACTCCTTCAAATGCTTTGATAAAGCAATTTTTTATGCTAAAAAGCATATAACCAATTCACAAAAATGAATTTTGACAATAAAATATCAAGCAATGAGAGAGGTGATGATTTTGGAGTTCCCCTAACCTAGGGGAGGACCAAGCAGATGCCTTGAACACAAAAAGCATATCATGTGAACGATTCAATGGTGGTCCCTTCCTCCTAGGACCACCTCAAGCACAGTTATGGGCAAAAATACAATCCCAACCAAAGGCCCTGCAAAGCATTATGGGACGAGATTAGCAGTGGGCAGTGAATATTATAGTGTCCAATATCAAAATAATTCTACAAAGAGCTGCAGTTCAACTAGTCGTTACTAGGTGTCGTCCCTCACGAGTCAAATGCAAAAGCTTCATGAAAGGTTTTCAATACTTTTGCATTTCACTCTTGAGGGACGACACCTAGTAACGACTAGTTGAACTGCAGCTCTTTGTAGAATTATTTTGATATTGGACACTATAATATTCACTGCCCACTGCTAATCTCGTCCCATAATGCTTTGCAGGGCCTTTGGTTGGATTGTATTTTTGCCCATAACTGTGCTTGGGGTGGTCCTAGGAGGAATCGTTCAATAAGATGTGCTTTTGTTTTCAAGACATCTGCTTGGTTGTTGGTTCTCTCCTAAGTTAGTGAGGATACCAAAATCATCACCTCTCTCACTGCTTGTTATCTTTTTGTTTTCACTTTAGGGAAATGACTATATGCATTTTTAGCATATAAAGACAGAGATATTTATTTTATCTTAACTTGCACTGTACAAGTTTGCTTTTGGTAATTATTGTACAGTGCAGTCAAGCACACAGCTACGCAATTTGCATAGCTACGTGTAGTTGAAGCTGTACTTCACGTAGCTACGTGAAGTGCTACTATGCAAACTACGCCCGGGCTTAATACTATGTATCCCACCGCTGCCACCAATGTTGGATAACGAGGCAGCATCTGTGAGGCCTGCACAAATAACATGACTACATTTGTCCTTCACTGGGAACCAAACACCCAATTGGAGCGCCTGACTCTCAGAGGGTAATTATGTGCAAAAGGAAATGGTATCAAGGAAACAATACTAGACAATTTTTTGAGTAGAGCACATTTAATTACCCTCTCTAAAATTATTAATCACAATGAATATATCAAAATCTTTTTATAATATCACAAACAATGGCGCCTATTCAAAGGGAAGAAAAACCAACAAATGACATATATCACAATACATTATGCATCAAAAATGAAAAGCAAACAAAAGCATATAACAATAACCCACAAACAAATATACATATAGTGTCCCCCTATACTTCTGGGTGAACCACTTGGAGATAGTCAAAGTGAAACACTATTAGGCTTGTATACTAATTGGCCTAGCTCTAGTGTGACACCACACAATTACAAGAGATCACTATAAATCCAATGACTCCTCCTTAAAAGTGTCGACGTGACCACGTTTCAGCCCTTTCTTCTTAGGCCTCTTCAGGACAGGGGTTATATAATACTCCCTATCCATAGGGTGAAACACCCACTCCTTGTAGCACTTTAATGAATCTCCATCCTCGTGTTTTTCTCTGAACATATAAATCCCGATTAAATCGGTTACGGTTACTGAAACAGCTCACTAATTCAGCCGGCAATCCCTCACTCTCTCTCCATTCTCCACGACCGACAAAATGCGTCTGTCAGAGGGTAGCGTTGCAGAGCAGTCTGAGGCTTTACTCAAGGGAGGTGGTGTGGGCTAGTAATCGCCATTTGCAGGTGCGCAGAAATAACACTCAATAATTGATTGTCCAGCCTGTACTTTGCTTTATAAAAGTAAGAGTACATTTATTAAACACCCACACTACTCAATACTATGCACCAATTTACAAATATACATAAGCTGTTGGAATTACTTTGTGACATTGCGTAACATCTCCACCCCTCCCAAAAGGGGGGGGGGGTGGGGTCTAGTACCACCACTCCCATGTATGCACATCATCTTGTCCCCTAATGCAGTTAGTTGAACATAACCTGGAGCGAGGGCCTTGCGCACTGGCACCATCCCAGTGGCGACCCACCCCATTACCTCAACACGCATTAAAAGTAGGTTCACCTGCCCTAGTGACACATAACCCTGACTGAGCATCTTATATTGACCATACAGTATGCACCCCTACATATTCAGGGCTAACAGTCTGGGTTGTTCCTCACTTAAGCGCAGCAGCAAGAATACATGTTTACGCATTACCTTAGAATGACAGTACTCATCACATTTGTTGGACATTAGAATGCGTTGCAATTACAGCCCCTAAAGGCATCACAGATGAAATCACAGGGTTACGCTTATACAGCCAGACAATGTCTGGCAACATAACCCAACTTTGCTTATGACATCACCTTACATAGGTACTTCACATTACACATGTGACTTTCAGTCCCTCTAAAAAGAAATAACCGTTAGTAAATGCATTTCTGGTGCAATTACACCTCTTCACCTCCAGGGGATGCCGTTCTCCAGACATCCCCAACTCAGCCCTTCACTCCGTGAGGCACTTCACAATACACCCTCAGCTGTAGAACAAAAGTTCCAGCCTAGAAGGTGTTAAATGCAAGCTGAGCCCTTGAGGGGTTATCCTTTTCAAGTCCCCATGAGACTTAGGGTGGGACTTAACTTCGTGCTGGGGGGAGACTGCGCTTCTCCAGCAGCTCCCCAGCACCCTTGCACCAAGTTGGTGGTGACCCCGTCCTCCTGGGGCCACCACAAGCACCAAAACAACCGATTCTCAAATGCCTGGCAAGGCATTATGGGGCGCTTCGTGCTCCGTTTTGTGCTTATCGCATGAGCGGCTCTCCCGTTGCGCCGGGGAGAGCCGCGATCCATCTGGCGCTTCGCGCCGCCTTCCACGCTTGGAGGGGGGCCGGTCCCACCCGGACCCCCAGGTGAAGGATACGGCTCGGAGAGCCCACCCCCGGCCTCTCCTGCCAAGTGTCGGGGGCCCGGTCGCACAGGGGCCCCGCGATGCCCTTGCTCCAGGGCTGGGGTCCCGGGACGACCCGGGACCCCTGACTGCCTCCTTCGTTGGAGGGCAGCCTGGGGAGCCCACCCCCGGCTGGCCCCGCCGGCTCCACGCGCGGCCAGCCCCCTCTTCAGCTGCCGCGGGAGCCGGCCTTTCATTTCTGGTCTGCCCGCTCCGGCGGGCAGACACGCCGGATCCCGCTGTTCGGGCGGGGCCGCGGGGGAGTGCAACGGCACTCCCCCCTCCTTCATCTCCACACGGGGGGCGCGACGTCGCCCCCCTCCACCCCGGTCTCTTCGGGGCCCGGGGATGGTGTCCCGGGCCCCCTCCTCCTCCTCGCGGGGGGGCGCGACGGCGCTCCCCCTCGATCTTCTGTTTCGGCGGGGGCCAGGGTGGGCTCCTGGCTCCCCATTGGCGAGGATTTTCACGGGGAGCGCGACGGCGCTCCCCGACTTTACTTCGGGGCCCGGGGATGGGGTCCCGGGCCCCCTGGGGACTTCCTCGCGGGGGGCGCGACGGCGCTCCCCCGCCTCCATCTTCGGTGGGGGCCAGGGTGGGCTCCTGGCCCCCTAGGGCAGGACACTTTCGCGGGGAGCGCGACGGCGCTCCCTGGCTCCCCTTCTCCTTAGGGGTCAAAGGTCGCTCAACTTCCGGGGGCCATATCTCAGCCCCTGGGGGTCCGATCTGCCCCATTTTCGTGTCTTCTTGCTCCTGGCGGCGGCCCCCAGCCACTGGGAGCACTCTCCTTCACCCTCTGGGTCTCCAAGAGGGTGCATTCTGCAGGGAGCGGTCTTCACTGGCTCCCTGCGCCAGACTTTCGCCTGGCTCTCCTCCTGGGCCTCTCTTCTCCCTGCGCAGAGGCCCCTGCTTCTGCGCACCGGTCCTGGGCTCCTCTTCTGGCACTGTTAGGGGCCTGGGGGGCAGTCAGGGGGTACCTCCTTCCAACTGCCCATTGCCAGGCTCCAGCACCTTCCGCCTCAGCAGACCACACCCCAGAGAGAGCTTCTCTTCCTGTGCAAGCACTTTTTAAAAGTTGAGTAGGGGGCTGGCAGGAAGTCTCTGTTGGTCCTATCAAACAGCGACACATAACTTCCCTGCCCCTGCTCCCTCCTTCTTGTCCAGCCTCTGGGCTGGTTCAAAATGGCGTCGTCCAGGGTCTCTGGCCACATGGTCTCTGAAACAAGAGCCCTTCCCTCCTTGGTGCAGCCTGGTGCCTGGCACCAGTGATAGCTGCTGATGGATGGGCCTGTAGCCCCACCCATCTTCTCTTCCTGGAGAGGAGGCCTTAGCTTGTGGAAAAAAAAGGTTATCAATCCAGCCAGCTGAGGTCAGCCCTCAGCCTGGCCCTGGTTATGACTGACTCAGAGAAATGTGACATTTCTGGATGACCCAAAAGCAGTACAAATATGACTTCGGACTCTGCAGAATACTTCTTCTCACACCCGTTACAGTGGACTTTAGTGCGTGTCTGGAATCTGTAGGCTTTAGGAAAGTGACACTAGCCCATGGGCTCCACTTCCCCATAGGGGACTAATGAAGTGAAAAACACAGTCAAACACACTGACTTTCCCTGGCATGTTTCTTCCCAGTGTATAAAGCCTATTCCATGTCACCACCCAATTCTGCATAAGTCCTGCCACACCATTCACTTTGTAGCTGCTCCTGGACTGTGCACGCCAGGAATCTCCCCTGCGCAGCCCCTACACGTGTGCACACGCATGTACACAGGTGTCTGCATGTTACCAGCCCGGTGCCCCGTACTCCAGCTGCTGCGCAGCGGCCTAGTCAAGCCAGGGGGACACCAATAAAATCCACATGCAGTCTCTTTCATCTTGAGTTGACTGTGGATGAGTCCCAATGTATGAGGCTCTCCCACAGTAAAAGCTCAACACACAGGTGCTCAAAAAGCGAAAAATCCGGGCGGCCCATAATGTCAGAACCACCTTCTAACAGGCACATAAATATAATCTAACATGTACATTAAGAAAAGAAGAAAAAGATTTTTTAGATTTAGTCGAAAAAAGGAGACAGGATTTAATGAGGAAGGCAACTGAACAGAAAACCCATGTACCTCCATGGGTTGGGAAGGAGGGAATCTATGCAAGTGGCAAGGCTCATGCTGCGATGTCCCTGGATTTTGTAAAAAGGGGAAAATTCTGCCTCCATATATTAAAGACAGATTATAACAATAATTACATTGGTTCCAGTGAATGTGAACACAACTTCCTAATTTTAGGAGGGTGGGGACTAAAAGGGGGAACTGATCCTGTGTTTCCAGGAGTATATTATGTTTGTGGGAGCAATGACTATTATAGGTTACCTGCAAGATGGTACAGGAGTTGCTACTTTGGAATAGTGTTTCCAAAAATCTATCATGTAGATAAAATCAGTGGAACCAATGGAAATTCTAATGGACTAACACGTAGAAGAAGAGCTAGTTTTTCTGAAATTGTAGGAGACATTTTTAGTGCACTGATACCCTCAGTTGGAGTCATTCTGAATTCACAGAAAATTTGTAAGTTATCAACCATAGTTGATCGTCTTTCTACAGACACTGCAGGAGGATTCTTAATGATTAGCACAGAAATTATTGCAATCAGGTCTATGGTTTTACAGAACCGTCTTGCTCTTGATATATTGTTAGCAAAAGAAGGTGGAGTCTGTGGCATGTTGAAAATTCAACACTGCTGCACTTTTATTCCGGACAAGAGCAGAGTAATTAAAGGGTATATTGAAAACATTACAAGAATGCATAAAGACTTGACCCAACTGGAGGTTGAAAGTGTGTGGGAAGACTAACAAAAAGTATAACATCAATAGGGAAGTGGTTTGTTGGTTTTGGGAAGGTTTTTCTAGGTCAAATAATAATACCATTAGTTATGATAATAACAGTAGTGATGATAATAATGATTACATATAAGTGTTGTAGAAGAGGCAGGAAAGAGAAAGTGCATTTTGAAAGAAAAGGAAAGGGACAGAAACGAAAAAGAAAATATGATGAAATACAGCTGGAAGAAATGAAAGGCAGATTATATAAGAAGATGAGAGATTTAGAAGGAAACGAGTTGATTGATGGAAAATTGAGAGGAGAAATAGAGAAAACTGAGAAGTGTTAAAGTTGGTATCTGGGATGGGATGGGTAATTTTGTGATGGCTTAAGATGCCATCAGAGAGGGGATTGATGGAGCAAGGACTCGTAAATGAGACTTGCTCGGAAGCAATCCTTTCGTTTTAACTCATTAACGCATTACTAACAACGTGTTTGTAATTAATAATCCGCATTTAGAAAAAGACACGCGGGACAGCGAAGCTTGCCTATGTGTTTACTAACGGCAATAACATCAACGAAGGACTAAAACGCACTTTAACAAGGGATCTTTACTGCGCATGCGTCTACTACATCTAGATAGTATGACGTAATAATGCTTGGAGGGAAAATCTTGCGCCTGCGCAATATACGATAAAATGGCCGCTTGAAAGCTCACATGCATGGCACCTGCTTAGCTGAAATAGAATATAAGTTTTATACTAACGCAAATGCAGAAAGAGTAATAACAAATGAAGTGGGTTAGAGTAGAGGTTGGTGGTGTACAGTGAAACCATTTATTTTTTAAAATAACATTTCTTCTTTTGACTTCATTATTAGTGCGCATTTGGGCCCTCTATACTTGTCTGAATCGAGCTGACTGACTTGACCCTACGCATACGTACTGGAGAGAGAATACGAAAAGATGAGTAAGGATTGTCACGCGTCCAAGGCCAGCGAAGATGTGCCCTGGGAACATAAGGGTGAAGAGTTCATATGAAGGAGCTTATTCATAACGTTGCAACATTTTGTATTAATAAAGTTTGGAGATGTATGGGAAAGGAAATGATTTAATAAAGTTTGAGGGGAGGGATTTGAATACAATGGTTTAAAGAAATAAGTGAAATGTAAGCATGGTGTGACGATCATCCCCCCCTCGCCTGTCCAATCAGAGTTAGTATTTTGTAAAATTGAAACATTAATGGGTGGTACATGGATATGGAAAGGTATAATTGAGGTAGTTTTAGTTAGTTAGTGTAGCTTAACGGGAGCACAGAAGCAGAGCTCGGGATGCTGTCGGTGCGGGGGGTGGTCCTGATGCAGTGAGACGCTGATGAAGAAAATCGAATGCAGAACCATCTACTTAACTTAATTGGGTTAGGAAGAAGATCGCGGAAGAACCACGAGGAGGAAGAGAGTGTCAGAGAGGGGTGCGACGCAGTCGTCGGTACTTAGAGAGGTGAAGTATCCTGTCCTGATTCCTGTCCTGAAGTCTTTGTCTCCTGATCTATCCTGGGGACCCTTACTAGCCCTTTGGCCAGGGGGTTGGTCTTCACACCATACTTGGTAAAAATATTGTATTGATAGATGTTCTTCTCTCTCTGTCCTCTTCTTTCTGAGCATAGTTATTGTGTGGATCTGAATTGCTAAATGCCTATTTGAAATTTGATTGAATTGACACTCTGGCGAATGAGGGTGTTTGTACTGAAACTTTGAGATGGTTCACGCTTAATTAATTTAGATAAAGATTTTAAAACTTCCCGAGTCTGTGATTATTTCATTTAATCGAGAAATGTTTAATAAGTTATGTTAATTATCACCATCAACTAGTTCCAACTAATGGTCCATTGACCAGAGGAAAGAACTAATTGATCAGTGAAAGGTTTAGTTAGGGAAAAGAAATAACTAGATCTTGGAGTATGAGAAGCATAAACTAAAGTTCCAGCGGTCTACTTGCTGTTTAGTGGAAGTAGTTATATGGGCCCAGGTGTGTATATGGTAGTGGAGTATCTGCTGTTAGTACACCGCTGGATCACTAGCTCTGCCGGCACCTAGGGAAACCTAGCAAACCTATACATTTTTGAAATCTAGACACCCAGGGGAATCCAGGATGGGGTGACTTGTCTGGCTCTCACCAAGTTCTGTTACCCAGAATCCCTTGCAAACCTCAAACTTTGTAAAAACCCACATTTTCCTCACATTTCTGTGGTGGAAAGTTCTGGAATCTGCGTGGATCCACAAAATTCCACCCACCCCGCCTTTCCAAAGTCTTCAGAAAAAAATGGTTCCTCACTTGTGTGGGTAGGCCTAGTGCCCGTGACAGGAAACGGCCCAAAACGCAACAAAGACACACCACATTTTCACAGTGAAAACTGACCCTTTTTTTGCAAAGTGCCTAGCTGTAGATTTTGAACCCTAGCTCTGCCGGCACCTAGGGAAGCCTAGCAAGCCTATACATTTTTGAAAACTAGACACCCAGGGGAATCCAGGATGGGGTGACTTGTCTGGCTCTCACCAGGTTCTGTTACCCAGAATCCCTTGCAAACCTCAAACTTTGTCAAAAAAACACGTTTTCCTCACATTTCTGTGGTGGAAAGTTCTGGAATCTGCGTGGAGCCCCAAAATTCCACCCACCCCACATTCCCCTAAGTCTTCTGAGAAAAATGGTACCTCACTCGCATGGGTGGGTCAAGTACCCGCGACAGGCAAGGGCCCAAAACGTATTGAGGAGACATCAAAATTACCTATCACAAAAAACCTGGTTTTGCAAGGGGGGTCATCTGGGTTTTTGGCCCCGGGCTCGGCGGCCATCTTGGGAAATCTACCAAACCCACACATTTCTGAAAACTAGACACCTGGGGGAGTCCAGCGAGGTATGGCTTGCATGGACCCCCCAACGTTCTCCTACCCAGAATCCCCTGCAAACCTCACATTTAGCTGAAAAAATCAAATTTTTCTCAAATTTCTGTGTGGGAAAGTTCTGGAATCTCCATGGATCCACAAATTTCCTACCACCCAGCGTTCCCCCCAGGTCTCCCAATAAAAATGATACCTCACTCGCGTGGGTGGGTCAAGTACCCGCGACAGGCAAGGGCCCAAAACGTATTGAGGCGACATCAAAATTACCTATCACAAAACAACCTGTTTTTGCAAGGGGGGTCACCTGGGTTTTTGGCCCCGGGCTCGCCGGCCACCTTGGGAAACCACCAAACCCACACATTTCTGAAAACTAGACACCCGGGGGAGTCCAGCGAGGTATAGCTTGCGTGGATCCCCCAATGTTTTCCTACCCAGAATCCCCTGCAAATCTCAACTTTTGCGGCGGGGGGGGGTGGGGCATTGGCATGCCCATATTGTGCATGTGCAGCCCCCACCCCTAATTTAAATTGCCATAAAAAATCCCTGGTTTATAGTGGGCTTTCTGCTCCCCATGTGCTAGGACGGCCGGGGGTCCGATGCATTGAAGGGGTTAAAAGAGGTAATGTCCAAGGGGGCCCAGGTGTCCAGTTTAAGTGGGGGG
This sequence comes from Calotriton arnoldi, assembly GCA_963921515.1. Classification (NCBI taxonomy): domain Eukaryota; kingdom Metazoa; phylum Chordata; class Amphibia; order Caudata; family Salamandridae; genus Calotriton; species Calotriton arnoldi. The sequence continues at coordinate 1,033,612 of CAWUFW010004248.1, forward strand.
CTGATGCTTTTTATGGAATTGGCTGCGTAAGGGTTCTGCCTAATGTTTGGTGAGTCCGCTACCTCTAACAAGCCATCCTGTGAGCATTTGCTTAACAGCTGGGAGTGTATGTTCTCAACTTTATCAGTCAAGAAAAGAGCGAGTTCTTCACATTGACTGTGGAAGAGGGCTGGAGAGATCGTTGATTTCCCATTGTCAGATAGTTCCTTTACTACTTTAAAGAGAGTTTTGGCACCGTTTTGAGCCTGTAAAATCTTTTAGGAGTAAAACTCCGCGCAGGCGGCTTTACAGAGACTATGGGCCCGATTCACAGAACTAATCTGAGCCAAAATCCTAAACTTACTACTTTTGGTATTCACAGAAGGCATTTAGTAGTAGTAAAGTTAGGATTTTGTCTTAAGTTTGTCTTAAGTCTGTCTTAAGTCTGTCTTAAGTTTGTCTTAAGTCAAACTTAAGACAAAATCCTAACTTTACTACTACTAAATTGGTTCTGTGAATACCGAAAGAAGTAAGTTTAGGATTTTGTCTCAGATTAGTTCTGTGAATCAGGCCCTCAGATATTTACTTAAGGCATTTTTATAAGCAAATTTAGTTTCTTCAGTGTAATGTTTCCTCAAGCGCCTTTCCAATGTTTTGCAATTAGTTTTTACATGTTTTAGCATTTCCGTAAACCAGGGCGCTAGGGGCAGGCAGCGACTTGAGCGTTTAATTGAAATAGGGAGGCGTTGTGTGGCGATAGAAGCTTCACCTTATTTACAAGACAATGTTAAGCCACTTAACCTGGCTTAACGCTGCCTTGTGAATAAGGCCCCCTTTCACACTATACTTAGCATGAAAGGGGTGGGCAATGGGTGTTGTGGTTGGCGTTCCACCGCAACACCCATTGATTTTGACGCTGCCCCATATTTACAAGGGTGGCGTAAATATGGGGTAGTGCTGAAACTAAGACCAGGGAAATCGTTGTCTTACCCTGACGTTTTTGCTGTTTTCTGTACTCTGTGCAGCACACATAGAAACAGCAAAACGCCATTGATCATTAAAAAAAAAATGATGTTTTGCAACTTCTATGTATGCTGCATTAAGCAGCACACATAGACGTTTCAAAACGCCATTTCAGATTGTTTATGTGCAGGAAGGGACACCTTCCTGCACATAAACAATCATTCTGCTCAATGCAGGCACCCTTGCACTACTGTGCAAGGGTGCCTGCGTTGGCGCTAGGCATCTAAATTTGTGCCAGCACAGGGGGAAATGCAAGGCTGTACCGTATTCTTGTAAATACGGTGCAGACCTGCGTTTCAGAAGTGGCGGAGCACGCCGTTAAGCCAAGGAGGCTAATGCCATGCTTCACCACTTCCTTGTAAATTTGCCCCTAGATGTCTCAGGCTCATCATGTGTCCTGCCCCACACTTTGCATAGTTGATGTGTGAGAGATGCATACACAAGAAAGGAACCTGGGGGGGATCCCATAGTCATCCACCAGGTTGTCAAATGTACAGAGAATCGAGTTGGTGAACAGGTCTCCCCATGATGTGACACCTGCTTTGGGCCAGCTCATCGCTTCCTGTCTCAGGCCTTGTGCTACGCAGCCAGGCATCAACCAAAGGGGTCGTTCTGAGATGTAAGGGGGGGAAGGGGCATTTCCTATGCAGATAAAAGAACCAACAGGAACGTATGGTGGACATAAGAAGATTCCCTGGCTCCTTCGGAATTATAGTCTCAGAGCCCAACAACCATTTTAGCACAGCAGTTGGGCAGAGTCCAATCACCCAGTGTCCCATTTCCATTACGTTATGGCCAGCGAGCCAGCTCATTGGCATTGTAGTTGTGCGGCTGCACAATAATACTTGTAGTTCGGGGCTCCTCAGACAATGGAGCATATCATTTCCTGCTCTTACCCTATTTGAGAGCTATCAGGATTTGACTTAGGGTCCTGAAAACATTTCTGGGGCAATAAGAGGGGGAGGGCAGCAAAAAAGTACAGCAGTCTGGGCAATATCAGCATTTTAGAAATCGCTATATGACCCATGGGTGACAGTGGTAATCCGTTCCAAAACGGCAGAGAGGACTGAACACTAACCATTGCCTTTCCCAAATTTCCATCTAATAAGTCAGCGGTCGTATGATACACTTGTACACCCAAGTATAATGGAAGAGACGCAAGAGCAGGGGAGTGGTGTATTTGGAAGCATTCTCCTCTGATCTGGAGTTAAGGAGGTCATAGGGAATAAGCGGGACTTGTTCCAGTTGACTGTTGAGCCTGAAACACGTCCAAACCACTCCAATAGCGCCATCAGTTCCGGTAGGATTGCAGCCTCTCCATGCAAATATATTAGAGCGTCGTTGGCATACAGTGAGACTATGTGCCACTGGTTGTATGCCCTGATTCCTCAGTTCACGGCTCGTTGATAGTGCGCACAAGCAAGTGGTTCCATTGGCAGTGCAAAAAAAATTGGTGATAAGGGGCATCCTTGACGGGTGCCCCGTGCAATAATAAAGGAGTACGATATGACAGATCCTGTTTTCACGAGTGCCGTTGGTGAGTTATAAAGCAAGGCTATCCACTTTAGAAATTGGGGGCCCATCCCAAAGGGGATGAGCACTGCCTGCAGGTAGCACCAGCCCAGGGTGTCGAAAGCCTTCTCAATGTCGAGTGAGGCGACCCAAGAGTGTACGCCCTTCGTGCGTGCCCAATCCATCAACATAAAGAGTCTGCGCAGGTTGAGGAAGGCGTTCCTGCCAGGTATGAAGCCATTCTGATCCTGATGCACTAGGAGTTGAGTTACCGCTCTCAACCTGTTAGCCAGAACTCTGCCAAGAATCTTATAACCAGAGTTCAGAAGGGACAACGGACGATACGAACCAAGAAGCAGCGGATCCTTGCCTGGTTAGGTAGTTCTACCAACACTGCCTCCTGAAGTGAGGACGGCAATACGCCTTGTTCATAAGCATCCATATACACACGGTGCCATTGGGGAGCCTGTTGTGTCTGGAGAGTTGCATAGAACTCCAGGGGCAAGCCATCTACCCCAGGGGTTTTCCCTCTCGCCATCTGTTGGATGGCATCCTCTACTTCAGTTCTAGTGATAGGGGACTCTAGATCCGCAAGCTGTGTGGGCGGGACACTGTAGAGAGTGATGTCTCCAGAAAGGTTTGTACTTCAGCTGACTTGTACTCTTGAGGGGATCTGTACAGAGAGGATTAGTACGAGTGAAAGATAGTATTAATGTCATTCTGCGTATTAACTATGTTTCCCACATCATTTCTAATAGCCTTGATCGGACTCCTAGGTAAGTCTGATCGTAGTAGCCACGCCAGCGACCTGCGGACTTTGTCGCCCTCTGCATGCCGTCTAGCCATGTATTCCCTGTAATCAAGGGCACCCAGTCGGTTCAGCATCAACTTATACGCCAACCTAGCTTGGGCCAGCAAAGCAGCGGCTGACGGAGTAGTGGTGGCCGCTTGTTCAGGACGGTATATCTTAGATTCCAAATGGCCAAGCTCCTTGTGCAGGGTCAGGCGAGTGCCATAGACCACCTTAATCATATGCCCTCGTATGTGGTACCCTCGTTATCTTAGAAATAAGAAGTTATGGCGTCCGAAAGGGAGGAGTGAAGTGGGGCGTCACAAAGCCCCTCCATGGGCAGTCGCCACGTTGGAATTTTAGGTTTATGTCTCCCCCAGGTCAATAGTAGCTGCAGCAGACAGTGGTCCAATAGGGTGCGTCCGAGATATTCCACTTGGAAAACTCTGGCAATGGCATTGCATGAACCAAATACCAAGTCAATTCTGGTGTGTAAATCATGTAAACCAGAGTAATATGAATATTCCCTAGTGTCTGGGTGCAGGCCCCACCAGGCGTCCTGTGTCTGGAGATTGGTAGACCAGTTCTGCAAGCAGAGTGCAAGTGGAATTGATTGGGCACCGGGAGGGGGTGGGGTGGGGAGGGCGAGAGCGGTCTTTGTCTAGATTGGGAGTGCAATTAAAATCACCACCCCATTTGATCGGGCCAGCGTGTTCCATAATGGCGCCAGGGGACAGGTATTGCAGGAAATAGGCCTGATAAGTATTGGGGGCGTATAATGACACTAGTGATATCAGCAGGCCATCCCACTGACCCTCTAGTATTACGAAGCAACCTTCAGGGTCAATACGGGTGTACAGGACCTCTATTGGCGTCCCAGGGGCAAACCAGATCAATGCACCACTAGCATAACTAAAGTACGTAGTCCCCACCAGCGTACCCCTCCAGCACCTGCGCATTGCCTCCAGTGTTAACGAGGTGAGATGGGTTTCTTGCAAGAGTGCTATTTGGATCTTGGTCCTGCGAAGGTACTGGTATACTTGCTACCGCTTGGTGTACCCTGCTAGGACTCGGACATTCCAAGTTAGTAATAGCACTGTGGAGCTCTGGTCATTTGCCAATGAGGCCATAATATTGTAATCAGGAGTAGCCCCACCAGCGACAATAACTTACCCCCGCACACCTTTTGAGCCGCCCATGTGTACAGCATATACGGTCCCCCACTTAGGAGAAATGTAAGTTCCCCTTGTGAACAAGCAATACAAAACAACAGTGTTGGAACCGGGGTTACCGAGTCCGACACGGTAGCATGGCGTGAAGCGGGGAAGGCACGCGAAGGCAATGTGTAAGGCAGTTGTGCAGCACACTCTTACTCTGACTCAGAAATGCGAACGCAATAACATGACACCACACCAGGCTTTTGTATTAAAAATCAAGATCTTTTATATATAAATTAAGTTGGCATCAGATGAGGCAGATTAATTCAGATCTATATTCAAATTCATTGCATTACTCAACTGGTGCACATTTTAAATAAAGCATCATAGCTCATCAACATTGTAGGCCACTAAGAGGCCGCAGGAATTATCTCCTACACGTAGCACTTAATAATGATCTCAAGGTACGTTAATAAAACAGGGGCCTAGACATGCAGTTCACTTTAGCATATTCAATTACTTAAAAGAAGGCTTTTCACTTTACATTTAAATAGGCCTGCATTAATCTAGGCGCGCCCACATTCAGTACAGTGGGCGTCGCAATTCCAGTACACCTGTAACATAAAACACTTCAACTCAATTCAATTAAATACTTTCCCCCTGTGGTAAAAGACTTCGCAGTTAAAAGCATGGCCTAGGCAGTAATTACAATAGGCATCTGCAATAAGTTATTAAATACTATAGGGAACCCCTCGACATGTCCAGTATCCTGGGGCTTCTATGACCCTTAGGGGTTAACTTTAGGCTAGGCCCACTCCTCTCCGGGGCCTCGCCTCATGGGGAAAGTTATACAATTACTTATGGGGTTAATGGTGGCCCCCGGCCCCCAGTGGCGTTTTGTGGGCCCTAGGGGCCTCCTGGGCTCACCTGTGGTGTTGGTCGTTGGTCGCGCTTCAGGGCGACTGGCACTCCCCAGGCCCGGCCCGTGTTCTGGAGGGCGGGGCCCGGTAGGGGTACCTCGGCCTTCAGGCCGGACTAGCTGGACGTTGCGGGGGCCGGTATCACCTTACTCCGGCCCCCGGGATCAGGATATGCCTGGACGGCACGGTGCGGCTTCAGGGACTGACTCACGGCGCGTTGCGGGGGCTGGGATCGCCCTCCTCCGGCCCCCGGGATCAAGGTAAGTGAAGTTGGCGGGCTCAGGGTTGCTGGGGAAGGGAGCGGGAGCCGGCAGTCCTCTCCGGCCGGCTCCCCGTCTCCCTCTGCACTGCCGGGGCTCTTCCCGGGCTTCCGTCGGCGCTGGGGGCGTGACCGGGGGCCGGCGCCCAATCGATGCGCGGCCTTCCTGGGTCACGCCCGGCGACCCCTGGTTGCTCTGCAACGGCGTCTGCGGGGCCTGGAGGCCTCGCCGTAGATCGCGCTGGCGATTTCTTGGGCCGCGACGGCGGCAACTCTTTGGCCGCGGCGGTGGCACTTCTTCGGCCGCGATGGCGGCGGTGGCACTTCTTCGGCCGCGACGGCGGCGGTGGCACTTCTTCGGCCGCGACGGAGGTGGGGGCAATTCTTTGGCCGCGACGGCGGCGGGGGCAATTCTTTGGCCGCTTCGGTGAGGGCGCGGACGGCGCACCTCACCACACACACCTGAGGGGCTTCCCTCACCTCAGCGCTTCCTCCGGTGAGGGCGCGACGGCGCACCTCACCACACGGTGCCTCTTCTCAGGCGGCGGCGGCGGCGATCTCCTCACAAGGTCAGTGACCTGAGGGGCGACAGAACGCAGGGGGCACCAGCAGCCTGTGGGCAGGGCTGACTGGCAAAGTACTTGGGGGCAGCCCAGCAACAGGCAAAAATGAATAGGGGGTGAAGGTCTAGCGCTTCAGGGTACGGCGCTTTACCTGGTGATCCCCAGTTGGGCAGTTTTAGGCTTTAGGCCTTGCTGGACAGTCAGGCCTCCTCAAGTTAAGGTGTCTTGCGACTGCTTGAGCTTGGTTGCTTCTTAGGCGCTTCTGGTTGTAAGTTTCTTGTCAGAAGTTCCTCATTATAAGTTTCTTGTCAAAGTTTCCTGTCAGAAGTTTCTTCTTATGAGGGGGGGATGAGTTGGTGGTCTGGGAGTGCTTGATGTTCCTCCCCGCACGCTGAAGGTGGTTCCCTGGGTCCCCTCACACTGGGCAAGGTCAGTGGGTGGTGGGCGTTCCTCAGCTATCTTACTCCAGCAGGGCCTCAGCCCTGTCAGCAGCAGTAGTGTAGGTCTCCCCCTAGGCCCTAAAGCCTATACTCCGGCGGAGGTTCTCCCAGGATCAGTGGTGCCTCATCAACTGACTAGAAAGTTTTCCCTCCAAGCCTTTTATACTCCTAGGTCAGGTGACCCTCTCAAAGGCGGCAAAACATAACTCCTCCCACAGCCCGGAAGGTTCTGGAACCTTCTACATGCCTGGCTATGTGGCCCAGAGGCGGGGATGGAATGGATACTGTATCCCTATGCCCCAGCCTGACCCTGGCTACTAGTGTGTATGCGTGTAAGGCCCCTCTGCAGTAGCAGGGGCCTGTGGCAGCCATCTTGAGTGAGAGAGAGCACCTGCACCTCAGCACTGGCTAGCAGTGGCAAGGTGCCCAGAGACCTAGGTCCAGTAAAAATATGGTGGCAAAAAGGAGGCGAAAAAGGAAAAAAAATAGGGAAAGACCACCCTAGGGCTGACAGGTCTAACACGGTAACTCCCAACTCCCATTCACAGGCCAGAACGCCAACGGGCGGCCAGCCTTTGGCTCTTAAATGCTATAAGAACAATACGGGTGGAGTGTCTGTATTAAAAGGTACGTGTAGCTGGGGGGAGGCAGATTTAGCTGCAGCAATGGGCCCATACAATGAATATAACTTCCCGTGGCCCAGCCCGAAAAGTTAATCTGGCGGCTGCAATTGACCAATGTTATAACTAGCTCATCTGACCACCCCAACCCCTCCAAACCTATTTGGAGCATGTCACATCAAGTCCTCAGACATTTGGGGAGTGTCAGCGGGGCTGCCTTCTTAGCAGCGCCACAATCTGGGAGTCAGACCGCAATGGTGAATTATCTCGCAGGTTCTCCTCCTCCGAGCCTGAGGCAGAGGCAGAGGGGACTGATGCAAGTTTCTCCACGTCTTTCAATGCACGGGCCCTTTCCTTTGCTGCTTGCTGTTTCGTAGGGCCCTGGGGGCGGCACCTGGAACATGTTCTGCGCTGTTGTTGTGCTTGCCAAGGAGGAGAGGAGCCAGGTTCATCCCCTTGTGCGGGCGACAGTCCCTTTTGCTCGAGCCAAGCCAAAGCCTCACCCGGAGTGCCTTAGAAGGTAGTGGAGCTCTCGTATTGCACTCAGAGGGTGGATGGAAATTGTAGGGCGTACTGGACCTCCACGGTGTAGTCTGGGTAAATATTCACTGGGGTATTCTCAACGGTCCACAGACCCCTTGCTCTTGTTGCCTAGAGTATGTGATCTCTGTTCCTGTAATTAAATAAGCGTGCCATCACTGGGCGTGGGTGAGCACCCGGGCGGGGAGGGCTCCCTGGGACCCTATGAGCCCTTTCCTCTGAGAAGAAGGTGGATTGCTTGTCCTGCAATATTGTGTTGACAAACCAGTCCTCCAAGTAGAGTTCCATGTTTGGTCCTTCTGCCTGTTCAGGGAGGCCCACTATGCGCACATTGTTGCGCCACGATCTCCCTTCCTGGTCCTCGACATGACCTCATAAGTATTCCATCTCTTCCTGCATGGTACGGAGACGTTTGTCAGATTCCATTACCGTGGGTCTCAGGGAGGCTAGCGTGGATTCGGAGTTTGTTTCCCAATTCTTCAGTTTATTATGATCCTCCCAGAGGAGGCCTACTTCGACACAGAGAGAGTCTAGTTACGGTTCTAGAGTGGACTTGATGTCCAAGACCGCTGCAAGAAGTTCCTCGAACCTACGGGAGTGGTCGGACATTGTGGCCGCCAGTATTTTATCGGCAGGATCACCAGCCTTTGGGCACTCTTCTGACCCCCTGTGAGCCACCGGCTGGCGCTGGAACCCTGTCCGATTTGGTCTTCACCATCGTAGAGGAGGCGGCATGGCCAGTTATAACAATAACCGTGTAGTGGTAGGCCGGGATTATAGAAGAAGAATGACAACAGGTTCAGCCTGCACTACTGTAGGCGTAGAGTGAAGTAATGTATGGGACCAGCGTGATACATGCGTTCGTTGGGGCTCTCTGAGCGCTCCCCTCCACTCTCTGGTTATCTGCTTGACTGTCGTTCATGGTGTGGCATTGTGGTGCCATGCTCCTTGTTTAGTGGCAGCAGACATGCATAAAAGAGGGGGAAACAAGGGCAGATTGACTGAGTGTGGGGGCATGCACTAAGGAGAGGGACTGATCTCCTTGAGCAAGTCTGTACAGGGCGTGATGTAGCAGCAAGCAATTGAAGTGTCCCAGAAGCAGGTTCCCACCAGCTCCGGTGCATCTGGTTATTAAGAAGCTGTACACATTACTGACCTTGTTTAAGCCCTTAGACTGCTCCAAGTGTTTGGAGGAGGCAGCTATCTGCTGTACGCGCCAGGTCAACTTCTCCGCTCGTGGCGGCCCTGGGTTCTCTGATGCAGTGCCGGCCCTAGGGCTTCCCGTGGGGCAATCGCGCAGGTCTGCAGGGATGTTGATGAAAGCCGGGGAGATGGGCAGGGGACAGGAAAGGTCCGCAGTCTCCATGACGGGGGTGGGCCAGTGCACAGCCAGGCCCAAGGCCAGCACCTACGGCCTGCAGCCCCTGCACAGCTGTACCATCATAAGATGGGCGCGGTCTGTTGTAGCCTCTTTTCCAATGTAGCAGGGGCCCACTGTGTAGGAGGGACTCCCGCTCGGTCCATCAGTTACCTATTGGAGCTTCTGCCCCGGTAGACGTGGATCAGGCTGGTTTCTGACTCCGACGTGCGGCGGCCCGAAGCTCAGCCCCCAGGAGCAGAGTGGCCTACAGCCGAGCAGGCAAGAGCAGGCAAGGCCGCAGGCCTGCACCGCCTAGTTTTTGTCCCATGAGCGCCGTCGCCCTGACACCTGGAACGGGGGATGCACAAGTGCGTGTGGCACTTTCTGTGCTCGGGAACAAGCGGTGAGTTGAGGGTATTTCAGGATTTTGACAGGGCTCGTGTGGAGCTCTTTAATGCACGTCCGTCTTGGCTGACATCTTGGCCACGCCCCCCCAGCATAGCATTGTCCTTTTTTTCATTCTTACCCTTGCCCAACAGGGCTCTACTCTGGGCGCTCTAAAGGGTTTCTTTTCTGCTCTGTCTGTCTTTTTCTGGCTGCCTGACCAATCCTCTTTATTTAAGTCCACTAGTGTAAATATGTTTCTTAAAGGTCTTGTAAATAAGTTTCCCCCTTCTCCTTTCATTATGCCTCAGTGGGACCTTAATTTAGTTCTCACTTTCTTTTTTTAATAATTTTTATTAAGCTTTTGTGCATTTTACCTCCCACCCACAATAATAACAAATCTTCAGCAGCAGTATTGCATAAATATAATAAATAATAATACAACCAATCTTCAAATTTGAATAGGAATTAATCACATAGTAAAAGGGGAAGACAATACCAGGAAGGATACTGGCAATAAGGTACAACATCTAACATCAGGCTCTTAGGCCGGCTGGGCACCTGACCCACCTTATTTTCCCTTTGGCGTCAGAAACAAAACTTCAAATGGTGTGTTGACCCCCAGTCCGACCCCCAAACCTATTAGCAAAGCTTCAGCAGCGGGAATACATAAATACCATAAATAGTAATAAAACCATCCAAAAAGTTTAAGTAGAGATTCATCACTAAGTCAGAAGGAGATTCCGTAATGCCCAAGCAAAAAAAAAAGATTAACATTGGGCTCTCACATCGTCCTGCCCATCCAACTTTCCCCTTCACAGTCCCGTCCACTTCTTCTACTGATATGTTCAATCAATCAATCAATCACAGAATTTGTAGAGCGCACTACTTACCCGCGAGGGTCTCAAGGCGCTGGGGAGAAAAAAAGGGGGGTGGGGTGCTGCTACTGGTCGAACAACCAGGTCTTGAGTAGCCTCCTGAAGGTCAGCAGGTCTTGGGTCTGTCGTAGGCTTAGTGGAAGGGTGTTCCAGGTCTTGGCGGCGAGGTGGGAGAAGGATCTGCCGCCGGTGGTTGTTCTTCGAATGCGAGGGACGGTGGCGAGGGAGAGGACGGCGGAGCGGAGCTGGCGGTTGGGGACGTAGAAGAGGAGTCGTCTGTTGAGGTAGGCTGGGCCAGTCTTGTGGAGTGCCTTGTGTGCGTGGATGAGGAGTTTGAAGGAGATTCTCCTGTCGACGGGGAGCCAGTGTTGAGACCAAGGTCAAGAGCGGCCCCCAAATTTGTATCCCTTTCAGCTTTGCTTTCTTCCCCTTTCTCTCACAAAGTGCTATTTCCAAGTTATAAATGTGCAAAAAGCGTCCCTTCCAATGCTAAAATGTCGCGGGTAGGGGGTCGAGCCAGGCAGAAGCCAAACAGAGCCTTAGAACTGCCATTGTTATAAAAATCAACTCAGCCCCGCCCTAGAGATTGATATATCCACGCCTAACAGCAAAAGTTGTGGTGACACAATAATATTCACTTTGAGGATTTCTCTTAGGAATTAGGTGATTTCTGAACTCAGTGCATTTAGGCGGGGTCACAAACAAAACATATGAGCCAGGTCTGCACTAGGCTCTCGACACCAAGGATATCATGTCCCATCCACCCCGCCCCATCTAGCTATTATAGGGGGTGTAATATATAGGTCGAAGATTGTTTTATAATGTTGAGTTTGTAAATTAGATGAGCATAAAATTGACCCTCCCAGCTCTAAAGTTTCCAAAAAACATGGAATTGTCTGTACCTAATCTTGCTCGCCATTTTGCATCACGCTTTTCCAGATCGTCTAGACCCCCCTCCATAAGACACCCATATGTTTGGGAAATCGAATACTTAGATCCTCTTGTTAATATCTCCATCAGGGGTATCCTGGAGAACCTCAGGAGCCCCCCAACCTTTCTTAAAAGAAAGTCCCTGAGTTGAAAATATTAAAAATAAATTGGAGCCGCAATATTAAATCTACCTCGAATCTCATCAAATGAGGCCATTTTGTTCCCCATGAGTAAATCTCCCAGCCTCCCCGGGTCAGCATGCTCCCATTTAAGTAAACACCTGTCATGGAATATATCAGGTAATTGACTATTCTGGTGAAGAGGAGTATACCAGCTGTACCTTCCTACACCCACTCTTTTCCAGATTCCTGACCAATTTGTGAACGCAGCAATTAATACCTTAAACCAAGTTTTTTTTATAATAGCTCACCTCAAATATTTTCAACAGGCACCCCTTGGCTGCCGTGCCGATCAATAATTCAAACATTGATGGAACATATCCCTTTGTACCCTCATCACCTACCTTATTATCAAATAAAGGATGAAGATATTACAAAGCTTCCGCGAGATAATACGATTTAAAATTGGGGAGTGCCCATCCCCCCCTTTCCTTGGGGAAACTCAAAAACCGGTTTGCCCTCTTGGGGGCAGATCTACAACAAAGTGCCGCAGCGTGGCGCTGCAAGCCCTTTGGCTGCGCCACGCTGCGGCACTTTCAGAGTACAGGAATGCGACATATTTACAAGAATATGTCGCATTCCTGTGTTTCCCTGCGCTGGCGCACAAACAGCTGCCAAGCGCCGGCGCAGAGCACCCTTGCACCGTGGTGCAAGGATGCCTGCGCCATGGGGAGATTGTTTTTGTGCAGGAAGGGGCACCTTTCTGCACAAAAACAATCAGTACAGGCTTTTCCTCTTTCAATGCGTGCTGTAGAATGCAGCACGCATTGAAAGAGAAAAACGAGGAGAAATGAAAACATTTCTCCTCGGTGCGCCTCGCTACGCCACCTCTAGGGTGGCGTAGCTTTCAGACGCATCTCCAGATTTACGAGAAATCGTAAATCTGGAGATGTGTCTTGTTCCATGGGTGTTGCGTGGGAACACCCACAGCAACACCCATGGAACGCCCCTTCACCGCAAAGTGCTGCGCGTGAACGGGCCGTATTTACAAGGAGAGGAAAAGTCACGCATGGTGGCTTTTCCTCTCCTTGTAAATATCGAGGAGCCCCCTGCGCCACCAGTACGTCACGAAAAGTGACGTACTGGTGGCGCAGGGGGCTTGTAAATCTGCCCCCTAGTCTTCCCGTATGCCCAGATAAACCTAGCTACAGCCGCCTCATTTGTTTTGAACAAGGTATTTTGAAACTCAAGAGGGATTGTGCGAAACAGATATAATAGTTTTGGAAGGAAAATCATTTTGACTAGATAACATCTCCCCATAATAGAGAGGTGTAAATTATCCCATCTTGTAAAATCCTTCTTAGCTTTTTGGATAATAGGGGAGAGATTAGGCTCAACTAGCAGTTCTACCTTAGCAGTAATAATAACCCCCAAATAGGTAGCCTTTTCTACCACCCCACAATTCTGGGCCGCAGGATATCTATTTATCACTACTTGTGTTTTACACTTATTTAACAGATACCCGGAATAGGCCCCATCAGTTATTTTTTCAAAAGCGCAAAGAGCACTATCTGGGTCTCTTGTGACTATTGCGACATCATCAGCATAGACCAAAGTTTTCATCTCCCACCCATGTAAACGGATTGGTATAATATCAGTGAAAGCTTTGAGTCTCCTGAGAAGGGGATCTATATACAGAGCAAATAACAAGGGCAAGGCGGGACAACCCTGCCTCATTCCCCTTGCTAAACAGAAGGGCTCGGAGTCATGTCGCATAATGTGAAGCCGGACTACTGGGTTAACATACATCACCTGGATTACTTGGATATAAGGCTCCCCCAGACCAAAAGCCTCCAAAACTTTCCACAAATACTCCCAGGACACCCTGTTGAATACCCTCTCGGCATCCAACAGAGAAACCCCCATGGGCTCTTCAAGCTTCTCAGTAGCGTCAAACAATGTAATTACCCGTTGCACATGATCCGAGTTCCCCCTCCCCGGGATAAACCCATGTTGCCTGACCGATAACAAATTATGAATAATGTTGCCTAGCCTACTAGCCAAGATCTTAGAATAAAGTTTAACATCACTATTTAATAACGAAATACTCAGTCTTCCACATCACATCCGACATTTGTGCTCCTTGTGAGTTTGTTTGTTCTTTGATAGCTATAATGTCAGATTCCATGGCCGTGGTCCTCTCCTCTATGCAGCCCAGTCTCAGTGCAGGACTTACCAATCTTTCAGATGGCCCCTTCAAGTTTTTTTGTTGCCTGCCTACCTTTCTTCCCATCAGCGGGGGTCTTGGCACGATGCTCTTTAATTGATTCCAGAATCAGTCCAAGAGAGGGATTCGGAGTCTCTCCCCTCTCCCCTCTCCCCTTGCTGGGCTGATAACTCCGATTTAGCAGGGAGGACCGGTTCTCCCGAGATCATTGTATGTGAGTAGTCCCATTTCAAATCTTCCCCTGATACAGATTTACCTTGACTCTTACGGAGATCTACGTTGCCCTTAGACCCCTTACGGGACTTTCTGCGCTTGAGTGCAGTATCTGGCACTTCTGGGGTGCTTGAATCAGCTGAGAAGGTGCTTTGCTCACCAACACTCAGGCAGGAAATAGAGGCTTCTGAGTCATCTGTCAGGAAGAAAACTGTGTCTACCCCTTCTATTGTGACATCCAATGTATCACAGGCCGCCGGCTCCAGGTTGCACTTTGAGCCACCCATAGTGGGTCCTGATGTGTCCAACTGGGGGAGAATCATTTGTTCCTTGCCATGACTTTCTGTAGTGTTCCCATTTAGTCACCCCACAGGGTTGATTGCGCCAGCACATAATTCCTCTTGCCCCATAGGAGCGGTGTTCTCGTGTGCACCTGCTATGTCTGAAGGGTTCACCGCTGGGACCCTGTTGTGCTGCTCCAAGTTGCCCCCAGGCAGCACACATCCAGCCTCCGAAGCCACGGGCTCAAGGCATAAACCACTTTCCCCTTCGCCCCGAACATCTAGGGGCATCTGGGGGGTCAGATTGATAGACACACCCTTTAGCTGAAAAAAATCAGTGATCACAGGTTGTGCGGCTGCCGATCAACGCAAACTGGGTCATGAATATGGCCCGAGTGTTCTGATGTAAGGTGTGCATCGCTCCTGCACCACGTTGCAGGGTGCAAGAGCGACGCAAACTGGGTCATGAATTTGGACCGAGTGTTCTGATGTAAGGTGTGCATCGCTCCTGCACCACGTTGCGTGGTGCAAGAGCGACGCAAACCGGGTCATGAATATGGCCCGAGTGTTCTGATGTAAGGTGTGCATCGCTCCTGCACCACGTTGCATGGTGCAAGAGCGACGCAAACCGGGTCATGAATATGGCCCGAGTGTTCTGATGTAAGGTGTGCATCGCTCCTGCACCACGTTGCAGGGTGCAAGAGCGACGCAAACCGGGTCATGAATTTGGACCGAGTGTTCTGATGTAAGGTGTGCATCGCTCCTGCACCACGTTGCGTGGTGCAAGTGCGACGCAAACCGGGTCATGAATATGGCCCGAGTGTTCTGATGTAAGGTGTGCATCGCTCCTGCACCACGTTGCGTGGTGCAAGAGCGACGCAAACCGGGTCATGAATATGGCCCGAGTGTTCTGATGTAAGGTGTGCATCGCTCCTGCACCACGTTGCAGGGTGCAAGAGCAGCGCAAACCGGGTCATAATTATGGCCCGAGTGTTCTGATGTAAGGTGTGCATCGCTCCTGCACCACGTTGCAGGGTGCAAGAGCAACGCAAACCGGGTCATGAATATGGCCCGAGTGTTCTGATGTAAGTTGTGCATCGCTCCTGCACCACGTTGCAGGGTGCAAGAGCAACGCAAACCGGGTCATAATTATGGCCCGAGTGTTCTGATGTAAGGTGTGTATCGCTCCTGCACCACGATGCAGGGTGCAAGAGCAACGCAAACCGGGTCATAATTATGGGCCGAGTGTTCTGATGTAAGGTGTGCATTGCTCCTGCACCACATTGCAGGGTGCAAGAGCAACGCAAACCGGGTCATGAATATGGCCCGAGTGTTCTGATGTAAGGTGGGCATCGCTCCTGCACCACGTTGCGTGGTGCAAGAGCATTGCAAACCGGGTCATAAATATGGCCCGAGTATTCTGATGTAAGGTGGGCATCGCTCCTGCACCACGTTGCAGGGTGCAAGAGCAACGCAAACCGGGTCATGAATATGGCCCGAGTGTTCTGCTGTAAGGTGGGCATCGCTCCTGCACGTTGCGTGGTGCAAGAGCAACGCAAACCGGGTCATAAATATGGCCCGAGAGTTCTGATGCAAGGTGGGCAAAGCTCCTGCACCACGTTGCAGGGTGCAAGAGCAACGCAAATCGGGTAATGAATATGGCCCGAGTGTTCTGATGTAAGGTGGGCATCGCTCCTGCACCACGTTGCGTGGTGCAAGAGCAACGCAAACCGGGTCATAAATATGGCCAGAGTGTCTGCACTGCATCTCACAGCGCCACAAACTATGTTCAGAAACCATGGTCCCCTGTGGTTCATACATGTGCTAACATGTATGAACAAGGCTTTGCTTTGATCTTAGCACAAATTTGACCATGGAAATCTCAAATGGTATCAATCCCTATAGATGTTACAAGAGCCACCCGCATAAGGGGGTGGGGGGGGGCTCTTGTAACATATATTTCATATCTGGAGGGGCTGTGTAGAACTCAGGTCATGTGTTTGTTGTAGGAAAAGGCTGCCCTTGGTCGCTGCTATGACCCTGTTAGCCATTGCCAAAGGTCCACTGGCCCCTGCTAGTTAAGGCAACATTTTTCCGACGGTTATGTATATTTTTTACAATATGTTTATTATACGATATGCTCCAAGTACGCTCAACACACATATACATTTTACAGTAACAATACAGTGGTACATTGTCATTGTAAAGTTCCCGAATTTCCAAGTCAATCTCAAGGGCTTTAACAGAATATAAAACGTAATCAGAAGTGAGATAACATAATATAAAAGTTGAGCTGCACTATCGACAGTAGATACCCAATTATCTTTAAAAAGAGGCCGTAAATAGCACCTCTGATGAATCTTCTACTGTAGACAGATACATAACATTTAGAGATAGTAAATCCGCACTTCTACAGCTGCCATTATTCACAGCTGCGTTCTTATAACTGATTTTCCGAGTCAGGAGTCTGCCCGCACATATTTTTAATCGAAACTTTTTAAAGCCAGCATCTGCAACAAAAAATAAGATGCTTTTACATTTTGCAAACGTAGCAACCACGTCTTCGAAGTTGCATAGCCCACTTCACTTGCCTTTGCAATGTACATAACAGAGCTTCCTAAAGTATTTGTGCTACCAGAGGGTTGTACCACAGACAAAAAGAAGTTGGTACTCTGTATTTCACCAGAGTATGGGCGGGGCACCCCCAAAACACTCATGCTGGAGTTCGGAAGGTGAAGGAGCAATAAAGATGCCTTTAAATTGTATCTTGCCACATTTGCTGTGCGTCCAAAGTCAGAGGTCAAATGCCATTTGTATGTCTTCTGCCAAATTGCTGCTTATTCTTTAACATGGGGATTGGTGTTAACGTTTTTTCTCTGACTGCAAAGTGAAAGCATTCTGTAAAGTGAACTATGTGATAATCATGCTGAGGTACAGGGAGTGTGGGGTGAAAGGCTGAAGGATGTGGTTTTTTCAAAAACAACAAAATTCGAATGCCTGTAAATGAACTGTACAAATTATCAAAATATATCAGCAGTTAGGAAAGCACAAATAAAGCAATGTTTTTTGTAATTCTGAAGTATGATGGAAATAAAAATTTGTATACAGTCAAGATAAATCAAGGCACTTAGTGATACACAAATGATAAATATTCTTAAAACCCAATTTCCGCACATTATGGTTTGTGTGCTATGCAGTTTAATCAGTACAGCTGCATGCCTGTGCACCTTTAGGGGCATTTCAAAAGGACATGTGCTGGTTGTAAATGAGGGTTGTCCTACCAGACCATGCTTTTGAACCACTGCAGAGGATGAAAGAGCAACTTGCATGATTGTCCTTCCCCAAATGTGTGTGCATCCAGGATCATTCTTTTGTTCTTACAACAAAGATAGCACTTAGGTATGTATGTTGGGATCTGGCCTGCACATGCACTATGAGCAGATGCACTTCCTGCTGAGTGCAGATGCACTTCCTGCTGAGAGCAGATGCATTTTTCCGAGGTACAAGTAATCTTATTTCATGTTTAGAGTTAGATTCCTGAATAGAAAGGTAGGAGTTTGAGTGAGAGAAGAGAGAGGGAAAGATGGAGTGTGCATGTGGGCGCGTGCATCCGTGTATCTGTGTGTGTTTACAGTTGGAACTAGAACATTGGTGGCTCGGTGTTGAAGTCAGCAGGAGTTGGGAAGAGCCCTAACCAGTTCCTCAGAGGGTTGTAGATGGAAGAGTTTGCCCGGAGCTCGGCTTTCGTGAGTTGCCCCGGGTCCTCCACATCTTGCTTTTTGCGAGGGCCTCCAGGGCACGTGCCCTGTACCCAAGGTGGGTCTATAACGGACAGACCCTTTGGTGACAACACCATGTTTGTGCTTCTGGTTTTATAATATGTCCGGAAAATCAAGGAAACTAAATTAAGGGCCTGACTTAGAGTTGGGTTGTAACAGAGATCCCAGCTTTAGACTCCTCTTCAAATGTAATACTTCATCCAGAAGTTGGTGGATCTTCACTACTAGATAACTCTAAATCAAGTCTTAAAAGAATGGGACTGCAGCAGTCACAAGGTTGTACACTGGCATGGACATCAGGAGTGAGCAGGGCAAGATACAAGAAAAAGGTGGAATGACCCAAGAGAATTGGGAAGATTCTCTCGGGGATGAGTTGTCCCATGCTCTGAAAACCGTGGATAATGTAAACTTTTGGGCCAAATTAGCTTTGTGTTCCTACGGTGGCAAGAGACCTGTGAAATACTTTGTACAATCCCAATTCCCATATTAGTAATTGATATTCCTGCTTGGATGAACAGGGGTGAGTTGATGGGATCCCCAGCTGGTGGCTCAAGGACCAAGTACATTTAGAGGCAATCCTTGGGGAAACAGAAGGGGCTATTAGATCTACGTCACTAGGGAAGGAACCTGGTCCAGACCAGATCCCTAGTGAGCTTTACAAATTAAATCTGGGTATCTGGGGCTCTTATATGAACCATCTCTCAAGTGCCATCTTGAAAGGCATGTTCATTCCTGCTTCTTGGCGGCAGGCAGAAATGATTCCTATCTATAGGAAGGGGCAGCATAGTGTCCCCAGCAACTATAGACCGATTAGTCTCATCGATGCCTCCCAGAAATTTTTTTGTAAACAAATTTTGAACCATATTCTAGAATGGATTCGGGAGAAAAATGACCTTTCTGAGATCCAGGCAGGGTTTAGAAGCGGAAATAGCACAGTACACCAGATTTTCCGCTTCACCTGTCTCTTTTGGAAGACCGTGATGATAAACAGGGGACAACTCTTTGTTGCCTTCGTAGATCTACATGCAGCCTTCGACCTAGAACCTAGGGACAAGCGTTGGATCGGCATCCCACCAAACTTACTGGCTATTTTGGTACGGTTGCATGAGGGGAACTATGCCCTTGTAAGATGGGGGACAAAGGGCAGCTCATCCCGCCCATAAGTATCCGGAAGGGAGTCAGGCAGGGATGCGTACTGGCCCCCACCCTGTTCTCCCTCTATATAAATGATGTTGTGAGTAGGTTGGACAGGGATGGATGTGATGCTCCGAGGGTGGGGGCCAGGAGAGTGCCTGTTCTGCTCTTTGCAGACAACACTCTCCTGATTTCCAAATCACTAAGAGGTCTGCAACAGTTGCTGGGCGACTTCTAACTTTTTCTGTCTAGAGCGGGAATTAGATCTTAACAGTGCTGTAAGAGGCTGGCTTAGTATATGGTGCACACTCTAAGGAGTGATGCACCTTGCACTAATCCAGGCAACCCTTATGGTGTTTTTAGTGGTCTTTGATAACCATAGAAAGCTTTCAAAGTGGTAGCTGTGGAGAGCAGCCTTCAGGCTTATCTTGAAGGAGTGTAAAGCAGCTGTTTTACCAAATTTAAAGTGGTGGTTATAAAAATAGTCTATTTATTATGTAACACAATCACTAACACATTGGTATATCTCCTACCAGGAGATATCAACAATACACACAAGAATACTTCAAAATAATCAGGTAAGTAGAACAAATATACACAGGTCTCCGGGGGACACCAAACCATATACTAAGAAAGTGGAATGCAAACTCCAAAGGAGAATGGGACTTGGACCAAACGACTCAGAGGAGCTGGGAACACAGGGAACCATCCAAGGTAAGTACCCAGGAACCCCACGAAGGGTGTGTGCAGAGTGGAAACACAACAGTATGCCCAATGGAAGTCAAAGGAGAAGTTGCAGTTGCAGTTAAAGAGAAGAAAGATCCTTCCCAGAGGATCCCAAACAAAACCTTTGGAAGATGGAAGGTTGAAGAGCCACCCCACCCCTGGATATCCCAGGAACCAGGTTACCTGCACCAGGGAAGTCGGGTGCATAGGGATGAAGTGACGTCTGATCCTGCCATAGAAGACAATGGAAGACTTCGAAGAAGATACCTCCGGAGAAGCCTGTGAAGGAGTCTGATTGAATCCAAGGGAAGATTCGTGAAGAGGAGAACCTGCAAGCAGAGGGGACAGGGTCTGTGCCACTCGAGGTGACCAAGAGGCACGGAAGCACAATGCTCACCGATGTCAAGAGGTTCAGGAGTGAGGGAGTCAGTGTGGCTTTCGCCGTACAAATCCGGTACTGTCAACCTGAAATGCGAAGTACCGCAGGGCTCTTCCCTGTCCCCGCACCTCTTTAATGTATATATTCGCCCCCTTATTGTCACGCTTCGTCAGATGGGCGTCCAGATTTACAACTATGCTGACGATATGCAGTTGATTTTCTCCATCAATGACTCCACAGACTCCAAAGAGTTCCTCAGGAATACCATGCTGTTCATCAGAAATTGGATGAACAAAAATCAATTAGAACTAAACTCCGAAAAAACTGAAATCATCATCCCCAACTACAAACTTCAGCACTGGACCCCTGCCCATTGGCCTGCTGAGTAAGGACCTCCTCCTGCCCCTAAGAATTCGATAAAGAGCCTAGGCATACATATCGACTCGGATCCCACCATGAACACGCAGATTGGGGCAGTCACCTCCGCCTGTTTTTTCCAACTGAGAAAGGTAAGAAAAATCAGAAGTTTTTTCAGCAGAGAGGCCAGCATTCAAATCATCATTGCCTTGATCTTATCAAAAATCGAGTAAGCTAATGCAATCTACCTAGGCCTCCAGTGCAACCAGAAACACCGTCTGCAGCTGATACAAAATCAGGCAGCTAGAATTATCTATCAACAAGGCAGATGCTGTCACCCCAAGCCGCTGCTAAAAGAGTTGCACTGGCTCCCAGTGGAGCAGCGCTCCATGTTTAAAACAGGATGCATCCTGTTCAAAGCTTTCAATGGTACTGGTCCAAAGTACATATCCTCAAAAATCCACAGGTACTCTCCACAGCGCACCTTAAGATCCATGCATATGAATCTATTGGTGGTTCCGGGGTTGAGACGTAAAAGAACGGGAGGGTCGCGTTTCTCAATACAGGGACCCAAATTTTGGAACGCTCTGCCCACCTCATTGAGACTTGAAGCAGACCATTTGCGCTTCAGGAAAATGCTGAAGACCTGGCTCTTCACCCAAGCTTACAGCTAGACCTGGACCTCCCTAATCGGTGACTCCAATGGGAAACATTAGCGCCAAGAGACTTGTTGGTGAACGAGCGCGCTACAAATTTTCAATAACATAACATAAAAACATAACAGGACTCTGACCTTTGAGGGATGAGGTGCTGGAGGCTGGAGCTTCTTGTTGCTCGAAGATCTCTGGAGTGCAGAGTCAACATGCCTTGGCAACAACAAGCAAGCCAACGCGGTGCACAGGGGTTTGGTCCCAGCAGCTCCGATGAAGAATACTGTCCTCAAAATTGCAGAGAAGACAGGTCAGGCCTCTAGGGAGCTGCAGAACACACCACCTGTGTTTCTGGGCCTCGATAAGTCCGTAGGACAACAGGAGCAACAGACCGGTCAGCTTCGTTGCGGTTCCTGCAGATGCAGGGGAGTGACTCCTTCACTCCAAGGGAGAGTACTTCAGATGTCCTTGATGCCACAGGCCTTCTGGAGATCCTGGATGAAGCACAGAAACAGAAAATGCAGAAGACTTGAAGAACAGCGAGACCAGGAGCAGCAGAAGACTTCCTTGATGCAGTCTCGGTTCCAGTCAAAGTCCAACGAAGTCCTAGTGTCCAGACGGTCCAAGAGTGTCTTGGTTTCAGAGGTGAGTCTTGTTCCATGACGAATTTGAGGACCCGCCCACAGGGGAGCCCTAAAGTAGCCTAGGAAAAGGCTTGGAACGATTCAGGGGCCCCTTCCTGAGGAGGGCTGGACAGAGGAGAGAATACTCCCCTGACTATTGTCCAGTTTCGTGCCATAGCGGGAACCAAGGGTTCCTGAGCTGGCTAAAACCAGAATATGCAAGGAGGGCACCAAATATGCCCTTCAATGCAGCCTGGTGGTGCTGCAAAGCTCCCCCACCCCAGCCCAATACACTAAGTCCTGTCTGGGAGGTGGTCACACCTCCCTGTGACAGGAATCCCATTGTTCTACCTTCCCCTGCTCGAGATCAGCTCATTAGCAGGAGAGGGAAGAATCGTTTCTGGGGTCGGCAGCAGCACTAGCTTGCTGGCAGAGCCTGGAAGGCTGTTACCGGGAGTACAGGGGGATCCCCTAAGAAGCCCCCCAGTATATGGGATCATACTTCCAGCACCGGACTCAGTGTTGGGGTCTGATTCCAACATGCTTGATACCAAACATGACCAGGTTCGGTCCTTGCGGTTATATAGTTAGACACCTCGTGAGGACTGATACCCACTATATACCTTAAAATGGCTGTCTGCACTTACAAAGCCTGGAGAATCGACTCTGGGGTCTGTTCCAGCAATTGAGATTTAAAATATCAAGGCTCTGAGAGCAGCTCTATATGGATCAGAGATCTGGGGCTATGCCAACTGTAGTGCCCTCTCTCACTCCGGAGAATAGGTTTATTAGGCAGCTATTTGAGCTTCCTAATAGCACTCCACTCATCCCATCACACCTGGATTTGGCATTTAAAAACATTTTTGGGAAGGTTGATCTTCCCCTATTACTGTATTGGCATAGGATTTGAACCTCAACTGCCTTGGATGCTTATAGACACACCCTCAAAGATATATTAGTCCTTCTCGGCATCCAGAAGACACCGTGGCTCTTGCATGCTAAGTCCCTGTTCAGGAAGTTGGGTCTGGGAAGTTTCTGGAAAGCACCAGAGGCCCTCACTCCTGGCCCTAAGATATTAATTAAATCAGCCTATTGGCAGATGGTGTATCAAGAGGTCATATGTAGCAATAGAGGCACTTTGGCTCTGGATTTTCTGGAGTTTGAGTTGTCACCCAGTTATGAGGATACTATCAATGAGATCACTCCAGCTCTGGCCAGGAAATTGTTCTTACAATTTAGATACCAGTCTCTACCCATCATGGCCTTTCGTGCTAGTGGGCAAATGCGACCTATCAGAGCACGGAATGCCCTGCGTGTAAGGGACCTAGAGAAGATTTATCCCACTTTCTGTTCTTCTGTCCAGCGTATGATGCCCAGAGGAGAAAATGGTTATTACCCTTGTGTAGATCCTTGGGTGTTAGAAGTTACTTGGTTGCCACCAGGGTCTTAAGATCAGACACCTCTAGGCTGGTGGTGTTTGCAGTTGCAAGATACCTCCAGGCAGCCTGGATATGGCGGTCCAAGTGCATTTGTGCCACTGATGTTAGTACACCTGAAGAGAAACACTAAGGGGGACAGGAGGTCTTCAAATGCGTAAGGCCAGATGTCCCTCAGCCCAGGGGATTGAAAAACAGATTATCATATTCTGTTTATAAAGTGTGTTTTAGGTACTTTATTCATATTATTTTGCTTTTAGTGGTCTTAAACAAAGCTTTTAGTCCAAAATCTTTTATGAATTTTCATATCTCATTTATCCACTGTGTAGCTTGACAATTTGCACTATGCACTGTAATTCTTTGGCGAGAACTAAGGTATTTGAGCCCCCTCTTATTGGTTTTATTTCAGTTTGCCGGATGGCATAATGGACCCATCTGGAGCAATCTAGGGTTTTCTTAGAGGTTTTTGCTTTCTGGCACCCTGTTTTATTATGCAGATATATTATTGGGGGTACTTCGTTCAGATTCATCAACCATATGTGCCAAAGGATGTAATGTGGTATGGATCTTTTACCAGTTTTCTTAACCATATTGTAGCAAATTGAGTTTTGTAATTTAATTGTGCGCTTCTGTAATTATTGCATTTGCTCTTATCTGTTCTTTGAACAAAAATAAAGATGATGATGATGATGATGATGAGTAAGGATGTGTGAGTGATTCCTGTCTGAGAGAGACTGAGGAGCACTTTTATAAAGAAGATGTTACCTGCACAAGCTCTGTTCTTACTAAACGTAAACCTAAATCCATTCACTTCAAGTGGCAGATACCCTGCTGAACAATGCCTTCAGTTGAATCACAAGGGGTTTACGGCAGTGGTAGGACTGAGTGGATCTCATCAGACTATTCATTGTTAACATTGGCTGTACTATAGCTTTAATTCCCTAGTTAAGGAGATCTGTGCCGGAGATAGAGAACTGTCTTTTGAGTGTATTGTTGGTTACAGTGTAGGAGCTCCTCTGCCCAGTCCATTATTATCTTCTTATCAGTGTAGGAACTTAGGTTGTGATCTACTGTTTGGCGAATGGCCCATCGTTCCGCACTCATGGATTTA
This sequence comes from Calotriton arnoldi, assembly GCA_963921515.1. NCBI lineage: Eukaryota > Metazoa > Chordata > Amphibia > Caudata > Salamandridae > Calotriton > Calotriton arnoldi. The sequence continues at coordinate 1,058,002 of CAWUFW010004248.1, forward strand.
TCTGATCAGACTGGCGATTACCTGTCCCTGGAATTTAGGGTTTGGCCTGACAGACTGCCACCTATCATAACGAAGGAAGGCCCATTGGCTTTACTTCAGTCTTCTGTTGTCCATCACCCTGTCCTCTGTTGTTGGACACGACCCTATCAACGTCTGTCTGACATAGTTAAAGTCGTCTGCTGTTAAAGTGGGATGGAGGGACCCTCATGATGGAGGACAACAATGGTGGATAGGGTTTCCAACAGCAGATGCATCGATCACACCTGATCAAAATCTACTCACCAACGCCTGCAGCTCCCACTACAAAAGACAATCCTGAGACCACACAAACCACTTACTACTCACAATTCAAACCACCAGCAGCCTAGCTACTTCATAATTATTGCTTAAAATGTCTGGAAGAAGGCAACCCAGATTCTCAGAAAATGGATAAGATAACTAGGGTTGAGGCCACGTTGCTCGAAGCACTGGTCCAGACAATAACCATAAGGAAGAGAAGGGAAATGCGGGTCAGAATTTTGAATAAAGCCAATGCTGTCTCCAACGCCACATGCTGACGGGAGGACACCTGCCAGCGTGGAATGACCTGTGGATCAGAGTCGTTCTTTTTGTTTGAGGGTGCAACTGATAGTGGGTTTTGCAGGCCCCTCAACCTCATGCTTTGTCAGAAACTGTTATCCATACTCCACACTGGAGGCATTATGGGAATTGCAGGCAGAGTGGAGACTAGTAAGTACAAACAATAGCTCGCACAATAAATAATTCACCCTCTCTGCACTCTGCCCCCCAATCCCTAAAGCAAATATCTACACTAATGACAGCCTATTTACACAAGTATTTTACCTGATGTCTGTCACAACTGACTACATTCCCTATGTAATCACAATCTACCATTCACTAACTCTGACACAACATTCTCCTTGACACAACTCATATAGGAAACACAATTAAACAGGTGTGACCTTACATTTGGACCACAAATCACCCATGTAATGGCAACATCTCCAAAGTTACTCATAACGCTGTAAGATCTAACCATCCTTATCATAGTCACATAGCACATTCTAACTCTATTGATCTACTACAATATCATATTTAAAATGTCTGGTACTACAGGTTGGAACAGATGAATCTATGTCATCAGGACAAAAATGTCACAGTTCTGGGTTTTGAATTAACATATCACTGGATTCTGGGAGTTTTATTTCATTATTTTATTTGAACCATTGAAGTAACACACATGATTTAAATAAAACATTAATGCCAAGATAATAGGTAAAATCCTGGGAGTGGAAAAGCGGTGTTATAGTGAAGTTGATACATTTCATCAATCCTAAGTAACACACTACCAGGACACACAATACCATCACACATAATAATGAGTATGGTAGGTTATGTATGTTTGATTTTGCTTTTATTTTAATTTATTTTTAACTAATGTAATCTTTAGAACAAAAGAGCTGTTTTGTAAATAATGATTTTTTGCCATAAAGATTTTATTTAATGTTTGTGTCTTCTATGGATGGGTTTGACGTATGGTTTGTAATATAAGGAATTCAATTTAAAAGTATATATATATTTTTATTAAGTTTTGTTTTTTCAAATAATTTCTTCTTGTGGTTATGGGCCTAGTTACGAGTTCGGCGGTCCATGGGACCGCAGAACCTGTGGTGGCGGTCCCTGGATCACCTGACTTGCGGATCACCCACCGTATTACAACTTCGACGGAGGGACCGCCACAAGACCACTGCTACCACCGGGATGCTTGATCCTGTGGCAGTGGCACAGCGGTCAGAGTCCATAATATGCTGACGGTGCAGCTGCTGCACCGCCAAGCATATTATGAGTTTCCTCACTGCCCTCCTTTTCAGGGCGGTGTGCACGCCCTGAAAAGGGTGGTGGTGAGGAAACTAAGGGGGCGCTACAGGGTCCCCTGGAGCCTTTGTGCATGGGGGTTCATGCAGGGGGCCACATGGTGTGCCCCACTGTCTGTATGCACCCCCATGTCCCTGCACGGAATGAAATGCACAACCATGTGCATTTTGGTCAGTGCAGGAATGTGCTTTGGCATTCCCATTGCAGTGCCTTTCTCAGGCTCACCGCATGGGACCGCGAAAGTACCACCCGCCAGACCAGAAGAAAAGTTGTAATCTGGCGGGCGGTCGGCGGTCGACGTTGGCATTGTGGCAGCGGGGCGCTCATGTGGCGGCCCGCTGCCACAACTCCAAAGTCGTATTCAGGCCCTTAGTCTTTAACATATATTAGTTTTGGTAACATATTTTTTAATGTAATTTAAATGGATATATATATATATATATATATATCTATATCTATATATCTATATATATATCTATATATCTATCTATATATGAGAACACAGTCCCAACTTCACATTAGATGAAGAAACGCAGGTACAGACCACAACGTGCTGCTAGTAGATATTTGAGTGCAACTTTATTCCGTGCAAATCGGCATTATATATATATACATATATATATATATATATATATATATATATATATATATATATATGATAGATATATAGATATATATATATAGATATATATAGATATATATATATATATATGGATTTGCTGTGTTTATTCTTCAGTCCATACCATCAAACAGTCTCAGAAGATCACAGGCAAGGCAGCACTTTTCCTCAGCAAAGAGTTTCAGGCAAGTTTAAGTCGCTTTGGCATTTATCATTTTTATTTTTTCAGGTATTTTGTCTTCATTCGGTTTCAAGAGTGCAAAGTGCAAGATATCAGGTGCATCAGGAAACAAACATATTATATATATATATATATATATATATATATATATATATATATATATATATATATATATATATATATATATCCAGAGACTTTACTGGTCTCTATGGACATGATCAGTCTCTATATCAGTATTGTTAATGAACAAGGTATTGGAGCATCCAGAGTATTTTTAAAGACAAGACCACTTAGCTTATACGAGCACACGTGTGTTACTGAGAATACTCAAAATGTGCCTAATGGAAAATGTTTACCTGTTTGGTGGACAGATATATAAACAGCATCGAAGGACAGCTATGGTCACCTGCTTCGCCCGAACTACTCAAATTTATTCATGGGCCAGGAAAAGCAGGTGTCTATTAATGATAGATTTTCAGACTACTTCCAAGAACTGTCTCTGTGGCTCTGTACATAGACAACTTGTTCGTAAGGTGGTACGATGCAATGGTAGGGTGGGTGAACTTAAAGATTTTCTAAAGGTATTAAATGATAATTGCTAAACATTAAGCTCAGTATTGAGTATAGTAAGGAAAGTGTAAGCTTTTTAGATTTAAAAGTAGAAATAATGGATAACTGCTTACACACTTCACTTTATAGGACACCGACAGCTGGCAATAGCGTGCCGTATGCTGCTAGATGCCCTCTGACTCACATTAATTGAAACATTCCCTATTGGGAAATGGTTAGAATGAAAAAACATTATAGCAAGACTGATCAATCAATCAATCAATCAATCACAGAATTTGTAGAGCGCACTACTTACCCGCGAGGGTCTCAAGGCGCTGGGGAGAGGGAAGGAGGGGGGGGATGCTGCTACTAGTCGAACAGCCAGGTCTTGAGTAGCCTCCTGAAGGTCAGCAGGTCTTGGGTCTTTCGTAGGCTTAGTGGAAGGGTGTTCCAGGTCTTGGCGGCGAGGTGTGAGAAGGATCTGCCACCGGTGGTTGTTCTTCGAATGCGGGGGACGGTGGCGAGGGAGAGGTCGGCGGAGCGGAGCTGGCGGTTGGGGACGTAGAAGAAGAGCCATCTGTTGAGGTAGGCTGGGCCAGTTTTGTGGAGTGCCTTGTGTGCATGGGTGAGGAGTTTGAAGGTGATCCTCCTGTCGATGGGGAGCCAGTGCAGGTTCCTCAAGTGGGGGGTGATGTGGCTGTGGCGTGGTACGTCGAGGATCAGTCGTGCGGATGGATATGGGTCTGCAAAACAATCTGATGACAAGTTTGATAGTGAGAGGCTGCCCTCCTAGGGCATTTAAAATAAAGCTACAGAGCTGTGTATAGAGTATCTAATTTGTAAGTCAGATCCACCAGACCCACTGTCCAAGGAGATTTGTACTCCCAAGTCGACCCTGAGCACAATTAGATTTATCAAAACTGTCTTAAAACAGTCAAAAAGTAATAAGAATAAAGATGTTGAAGCACTGGGAAATCTTGGTAAATGACAATGGTACACGTCCCATTTTAGGACCAAGGGGCCTATTCACAAGGAGCTATCGCCGCCACAGCATCTATTTTTTGAAGATGCAGCAACTTTTTTTTGCACCATATATACAAGTGACACTAGAGGCCTTTAGCAACCCTTTTTTTCCTCCGGTGCCTATTTTTTTTAATGCCAGGTCCCGTTGTGTCAGTCTTCATGATATGCAAGGTAGGCGTTACCCCAGAAAAAGGCTTGCAAAACTCAATCAATCAATCAGATGTCTTGCAAAGCGCGACTACTCACCTGTAAGGTTCTCAAGGCACTGGGGGGGGGGGGGAGTAGCTGCTGGACTGATGGGGCGCTGTGGTTCAGTCGAAGAGCCAGGTCTTGAGGTCCTCCCTGAAGTGAGGCAGTGACTGTGATTGTCTGAGGTGGAGAGAAAGTGTGTTCCAGGTCTTTGCTGTGAAGTAGGAGAAGGATCTGGCTGTGGTCTTGCAGATATGTTGGACGGTAGCCAGGGCCAGTTGTGCGGAGCGGAGGTCTCTGGTGGATGCGTGGAATGCGAGGCAGTGGTTGAGGTACACAGGTCCCCCGTCGTGTTGGGCTTTATAGGCATGTGTGAGGAGCTTGAAGGTGATTCTTTTGTTGACTGGGAGCCAGTGGAGTCTCTCAGGTGGCCCGTGATGTGGCTGCAGCGGGGGATGTTGAGGATGAGTCTGGCGGAGGCATTCTGAATGTTTTGCAGTTTCTTGAGGAGTTTCTGGGTGATGCCGGTGTAGTTGCTGTAGTCGATTCTGCTACTGATGAGTGCGTGGGTGACCATCTTTCTAGACTCTGTGGAGATCCACTTGAAAATCTTTTGGAGCAGGCGAAGCATGTGGAAGCAGGATGATGAGATGGCATTGATCTGGTGGCTCATGGTGAGCGAGGAGTCCAGGATGCTGCAAAGGTTCGTGCGTGGTCTGTGAGTGTGGGGGGATTCCAAGCGCTGTGTGCCACCAGGAGTTGTCTCAGGCGGTGGGGTTGGAGCTCATTATGAGGACTTCAGTCTTCTCTGAATTGAGCTTGAGGCAGCTGATCTTCATCCAGGTGGCGACAGCCTTCATCCCGTTGTTAAAGTTGTTCTTGGTGACTGAGGGTTAGTTGGTGAGGGAAAGAATCAGCGGGGTGTCATTGGCATAGGAGACAATGTTGAGTCCCTGGTTCCTGACAATGGCTGCGAGCGGGCTATGTAGATGTTGAAAAGAGTGGGGCTCAGGGAGGATCCCTGAGGCACTACGCAGCTGATCTCTGTGGGTTTCTAGAGGAACAGAGGTAGTCTGACTCTCTGTGTTTGGTCGGTGAGGAAGGAGCAGATCCATTCCAGGGCTTTGTTGTGCATACCGGTGTCCTGGAGTATTGTGCATAATGTGCGGTGACAGACGGTATAGAAGGTGGCCGAGAGGTCCAGGAGGATGAGGGCTGTGCTCTCGCCTCGGTCGAGGAGGGCGTGGACGTCGTCTGTGGTGGCAAGGAGGGCAGTCTCAGTGCTGTGGTTGCTTTGGAAGCCAGATTGGGAGAGGTTCAGGGCGTAGTTCGCTTCGATGAACTTGGAAAGTTGGGCGTTGATGGCCTTCATGATGACCTTAACCTGGAAGGGGAGAAGAGAGATGGGTCTCAAGTTCTTGAGGTCGATCTGGTAGGCAGAGGGTTTCTTCATGAAGGGGTTGATCTCTGTGTGTTTCCAGTCTTCCGAGAAGGTGGCGGAGTAGATGGAGCAGTTGATGGTGCAGAAGAGTTCGGGGGCGATGGTGGTGGCTGCTCTGTTGAAGATGTGATGCGGGCATGGGTCCAAGGGTGCTCCGGAGTGGATGCTCTTCATGATCTTGAGGGTGTTGTCCCTGGTGAAGGGAGTACAGTTGAGCAAGATCTGTTGGGGTCCGGCGTCGTAGGGTGCGGTGGTTGCGGGTGGGGTGGGAGGGTCTTGCTGTCGAAGCTGTCGTATATCTCCTTGATCTGGCGGTGGAAGCAGATGCAGAGGTTGTTGCAGAGGTCTTGAGAGAGGGGGATGTCTGCTGTCTCTGTGCGGGGTCTGGAGAATTATTTTACCAGGGCCAAAACGTATTTACTATTAAGTGCGTTCATGTTGATCCTTTCTAGCAGGACCACTTTCTTTGTTGTTCTGATGAGGTGGTGGTTTGTGGTGACAGCGGTCCTGAAGGCTGAGTGGTCTTCCGGGGTCTTGCTGTTTCTCCATCTCTTCTAGAGCCATCTACAGGTGCGTCTGGACTCATGAAGGGTGGAAGAAAACCAGCTGGCTTTCTTGGAGTGTTGCTTGCTTGGGGCTTTCTTGAGGGGAGCCAAAGAGTTGGTGCAGTCGGAGATCCATCGGTAGAGTTTGCGTGCTGAGGTGTTGGTGTCTGTGAATGTCGGTGGAGGGCTTTTGCTGAGGGAGGTTGTGAGTTGTTCTTCGGTGACCTTGTTCCAACCTTCTGCAAGGGAAGCGGTGGGCGTTGTGGTGTATGGTGGGTTTGGTGAAGGAGAAGTGGATGCAGTGGTGTTCGGTCCACTGGAGCTCAGTGGTGTGGCTGAAGGTGATGTTGTCGCTGGCGGAGAAGATGGGGTTGAGCAAGTGTCCTGCTGAGTGGGCACAGCCGTAGTTATAATGATTGTGGGAAATGGTACTACTTTGAAAAACAAAGCAAACACAAGGATATGATGGACAGAGCGCTGAAACTTTTCAACCACTCACACCCAGTCGCAGATCTGGGTTGAATCCATCATCGTTCTTTAGCTCACTTCGCCACCCCAGTTCTCACCCAGCTATATGCAAAGCAGTCTTGACCCTATGCCTCATTGGGCCAGTCCAGACCGAACTGCCAAGCAAGGTCTTCCCCAGACCGGAAACAAGCATCCAGGGACTGCTTTCGGGGTAAAATCCCTCATCAGCCAGGCTAGCTTGAATTCAGTGGCAAAGTGAGCAAGGGACCCACGTCTGGGCATACCCTGCCAACTTAGGGCGAACAAAGCAAACACAAGGAGATGATGGACGGAGCACTGAAACTTTTCAAACACTCACCCCCAGTCACAGATCTGGGTTGAATCCATCATCGTTCTTTAGTCCACTTCGCCATCCCCGTTCAGACCCAGCTATATGCAAATCAGTCTTGACCCTGTGCCTCATGGGAACAGTCCAGATCGAACTGCCAAGCCAGGTCTTCCCTGGACCCGAAACAAGCATCCTGAGATCGGTTTCGGGGTAACACCCCTCATCAGCCAGGCCAGCTTAAATCCAGTGGCAAATTGAGCAAGGGACCCATGTCTGGGCATAACCTGCCAACTTAGGGCGAACAAAGCAAACACAGGGAGATGATGGACGGAGCGCTGAAAGTTTTCAAACACTCACCCTCAGTCACAGATCTGGGTTGAATCCATCATCGTTCTTTAGCTGACTTTGCCACCCCAGTTCCGACCCAGCTATATGCAAATCAGTCGTGACCCTGTGTCTCGTCGGAACAGTCAAGACCGAACTGCCAAGCCAGGTCTTCCCTGGACCGGAAACAAGCATCCTGGGACCCGTTTTGGGGTAACACCCCTCATCAGCCAGGCTAGCTTGAATCCAGTGGCACTTTGAAAAACAGCCACAGAGTCCCAGTAGCTGCAGTTTTTTACCGCTACGGAAAAGCAGGCTTAAAAATGACACATGACCACTGGCATAAAAGCAGAACATACCAAAATCACTCTGGCAAGCTCAACGGCACCATGGACCTACTCCTACTGCAGCTCAGAGAACCAAGAAGACCACCACCACCACCATCATCACCACCACCACCTCCACCACCATCTCAACGGAGGCAGCGCAGGAGAAGGGAGCGGACATACGGCCAGAGGATTACCCTCATTGACCTCGGGGAGGAGGAGGTTATTGTCCATTACAGGCTCAGGAAGGAGTCCATTGTCCGCCTCCATGCACCAGATTGCACCAAGGCTGCAGCCAACATCACAGCAATGCACCAACATATCTCCGCAGGCCAAGCTACAGGCTGTCCTACATATGTTGGCATCTGGAACTTTCCAACCCACAGCAGCCAGTGGCAGGAGTATCTCAGGCATCCTTCTCAAGGTTCCTCCCCTCCGTCCTGGATGCCATCATAAAGCTCACACCCCGTACCTCTTCTTCTCCAACACAACGCAGCAACAACAGGAAAACAAGCAAGGCTTTTATGCCATTGCAGGATTTCCACATGTGTTGGGGGCAATGTACTGCACACATGTGCAATTTGAGCCTCTAGCGGCTACATCACACCTGTACCGCAATAGGAAGCACACCTATTCGATGAATGTGTAGGCAATCGTGGACCATCTGGGCCTCTTCATTAATGTCCTTACAAAGTACCCAGGCAGTGCTTATGATTCCTTCATCTTCCGGCATTCCCCCATCAATGAGCGCTTCCAGAATAGGACATATAGGAATGGCCTCCTGGTTGGTATGTACTTCTCAAGCACATGACAGACCACATGACAGTCAATAATGTTGGCATACATTTACATATTAGTTTTGGGCTGAATGAGACAGTGGATACGTAGTTGGTGTGGGCCTACATACTTGTGCCATACTATATGGCATATGCGCAACACAATCCTACAAGTCACACATGTCGAGACCGCCTACACCACTGTGGGCCACATGTACAAGTAAACTGCACTGATGGAGTATCACTGGTCATGATGCTCTGGTGAGGCTGCTCTCCATATCGTATCAAGGAGACAATGCAAAGTCTGTCTGCATGTCAATGCATGGCCTCATAGGAGTGCAGTATGGCAAGCCACAGCATTTATTCACCCTATGCTAAGGATGTGTACCGTGGGCCTTGCGGTGGCCTTTCCCATGCAACACCAATCAATATCTCACACATTTCCACACATCCTATTTTCAGGGACCCTGGGACTTGGCGCAAATAGTGTGCCTCTCAAGGGGAGATGAAATGAGGATACATAATCACATGTTTATTCACCATGTCTAATTACTATGTGTCCAGCATTCCGCTTGACACATAGAAGGAGGGAATTGCATAAATTATGCATTTTTGGTGCAGGAATGTGTCCCTTACAGCATGACGTTCTGTGAGGACACTAAGCTGACACACGTGCACCATGGTACAAGGGGGGGTAATGGCACTAGTCACTACTATGGATGGTGCGTATGCAGACAAACTGTGGATGTGCTGTATGGTAGGATTATTTTAGAACAATAAGTTGTTTGGGCGTGCGTTTTCAATTACTGCATTCAAAAACCACTTTGACAACTAGAGTGGTATGGTGTTTTTATTACACCTTTCCTTTTTCTTTTGTTTGTAAAGCATTTAACATTTGAGTCATGGCATAGAGAAGAACAATGATTTTTAGAAATATTCAACACAATATCAACAATAACAGCACAATTGACGTTCGACGAGTACATAACCAATAAAGTGACAAAACATAACAAGAAATTACAAAAAACAAGATTGGCCAGTCCTAAATTTTACAAAGAAACAATGGCGGCACAGACTGTTTACATTTTCACACTACTGCAACCTGCCATACACAGCTAGACCATGCAGCAATCACACCAGGCTAATTGCCTTGTTTGTACACCGTATTATTCAGTGTAGTGGTGGTGATTACGGCTAGCTAAGATGGGTCGACGCGTTTCAGAACCCTACTTTTCTTTTTGGATTCTCTTCAGGACCAGGACAGGTCGAACACATTCAGAGGTGATGATCACGGGTGCTGTTTAGTAATTAATAACGCGGGAAGCCGCGTAACGCAGTGAGATATCTCCTATCGGCAGCATCTCCACAATGACTTCCTCATTGTGGAGATGCTGCCGATGGGAGGCCGGTGAATGACGCTGTTAGCGAGCCGTACTTCGAAATCAGAAAAATTAAACGAACACGTCCCCAGCCGTGAACTACGCCAACGACCATCACGAATTTAGTGCCACTGACAGTACGTGCACAGTGTTGCACCCCTTCTCCTTGTGATTTGGGAAACTAATCAGATCATAAGATCTGTTTTTCTAAAAAAACTCTAAGAAATACATGAGGTCACAGCCCATGCGTGAATTCAACCCAGTGAGGTCGGCCCCACCGCTCTAATTCACGCAACTTTTTGCTAATTTAAACAACGGAATCTTCTATTGGCACATCCCACCACTGGCAAGAGATATCTCACTGCGTTACGCGGCTTCCCGCGTTAATAATTACTAAACAGCACCCGTGATCATCACCTCTGAATGTGTTCGACCTGTCCTGGTCCTGAGGAGAACCCAAAAAGAAAAGTAGGGTTCTGAAATGCGTCGACCCATCCCAACTAGCCGTAATCACCACCACTACACTGAATAATACGGTGTACAAACTAACCCTGGGCAAAGCACTACGCTACGCTCGCGTAGTTTGCGAAGTTTGCGCTACTTCGCACAACGCGAATTGCACGTAGCACAGTGCAAACACGCGTAGCGTAGCGTAGCGTAGTGCAGCGGTCATTTTTTGCTTGCTCGCGGACCTCAACGTCAAGTTGGCGACCGCGAGCAAGCAAAATGACATCCGGCGAGATTCTCAACGCAGGGAGGTCAGGTTTCTCATTGCGAGTGGTCGCGTATGCTCGCGACCGCTCGCGATGAGAAACTACCAGTCCGCGTTGAGAAGCTGCCGCTCGAGTAAAAATCTACTCGAGCGGCAGTAAAGACAGCTCGCACTGTGCAAGATGCCGTTTTCAATTATTGCACAGTGCGGACAAGCATCCGGCACTGTGCAATCATTGCAAACAGTGCACTACGCAGTTCGCATAGTGCTACGCGTAGTTCGCGTAGTGCGAACTGCACTTTGCGTAGCTTCGCGTAGCGCTACTTCGCGAACTACGCCCAGGCTTAGTACAAACAAGGCAATTAGCCTGGTGTAATTGCTGCATGGTCTAGCTGTGTATGGCAGGTTGCAGTAGTGTGAAAATGTAAACAGTCTGTGCCGCCATTGTTTCTTTGTAAAATGTAAGACTCGTCAATCTTGTTTTTTTGTCATTTCTTGTCATGTTTTGTCACTTTATTGGTTATGTACTCGTCGAACGTCAATTGTGCTGTTATTGTTGATATTGTGTTGAATATTTCTAAAAATCATTGTTCTTCTCTATGCCATGACTCAAATGTTAAATGCTTTACAAACAAAAGAAAAAGGAAAGGTGTAATAAAAACACCAAACCACTCTAGTTGTCAAAGTGGTTTTTGAATGCAGTAATTGAAAACGCACGCCCAAACAACATTTTGTTCTAAACTATTGTTGTGGCCTAGTTTGGGTGTTAGCATTGGCCCAACCCCTCCAAGTTAAAAAAGTATGTTAGGATTATGTCACATTCCACCCCTTCACTTTGGGTGCAGGTCAGCATAGCCAGATAACATCCAGTGCTGCCCAGTGGCAACAACTGCTAAATGAGGCCCTGCGTCTGCATTGAATAGTGTCAGAGAGCCTCATAATGCAATACCATGTCAAATGCTGCGTCCAAACACCCTGTTGAAGCAAGGGATTCCCTGTCTCTAGTCTGTGTGTCCACATGTAAATCCCATGGTCATGAGGCATGACATGTATCCCAGACCTGTGAAACTGAGAAATATTGTCATATATTAACCTAGCAAGATCTTGTCTACCATGCTACATTACATCACTCATCATATACACACATCACATTCTATGTAGACACCGTTTTGTAGCTCACAAACCACTCTATCAGTTATCCAAGGCTCCAGACTGTGCACCAAGGTGAAGCCTCATGCACGAACTACATCTCCCATGACAGCCAACAACACAGTCATCTTAGGAATAACATGCCTGTCTTAGAGCGATGCTGTACAGTTTCTGCAAGTGCAGGCATAAAACCCTGGACACTGAATCATGTAGAAATATGGCCTACACTGTCCACAAGCAGTGTGGCACTGTAGTGTAGTTAGTCTACCAGTTGCACTGTACAGTACAAGATTAACACATATCTCAAACCCTTTGTGTATTGTCACCATAGTGGACACTGTGCGTCCCACACTGATATCCACTCACTATCCTTCCCATGGCAGTACACATTAAACAGCATTGACTCCAACTCCCAATGGCAAATATGTATGACTGAAGGACGCCACATCACCTGCTCCAGTTACACGTTGTAAAATCAGACAGGTATCAGTTCAGGTATGGCAATAGTAGCCAATAATAGACACAATAGATGAATGTGAGCAATGTATCTACTCAATGTCAAATTGACTCCCCTTTCTAGTGAAACACCATCACCTGCATGGCATTGGCACTCACCAGTATGACAAATAGTAAGTGAATCACAGAGGACAGCACACCTGTATGTGTAGAACAGTGTCAGTCATATTCAATCCCTGCTTGCGTGTATGCCACACAATGTCATAGCACGTCTCTTACAGTAAGAAAGGTGAATGAGTCATTCAGGACACATAACAGAATGTACACGAATGTGGGGCCATCCCTTGTCATGACTCTTAACTGACTGTATGCCTCCTGTCTTTACAGCAGACCAAGGCTATACTCTGCTGCCGTGGGTCATGACTCCTCTGAAAAACCCACAAACGGAAGTCAAGCGGATCTACAATCATGCCCTAAGCAGCACTCGGGCCATAGTTGAGTGGACCTTTGAGGTTTTAAAATCTCCCTTCAGGAGACAATCTGGGACCGATTGCTCTACTCGCCACCAATGGTGTGCAAAATAATACTGGTGTGCTGCATATTGCACAATATTTGTATAAGGACAAATGTGCCATGGGCTGATAGAAATGAGGAGCAGGAACTGCCAGACAATGAGGAGGAGGAGGAAGATGAGGAGCCTCATCGAACTGTGCCATCAGTTGCTGCAACACGGCGGAGGGACCACATCATCAAATCACAGAAGCATGAGTGATGTATATGATGTCACAAATTTATGACAGATGTAACTTTGTAAATATATATGCAAATAAATGTATGAGCACTACCACTGTATATGTATTTTGATTCCATAGTCACAGTAAACATCAGTACATTCACATTACACCTGCTACTAATTGCCACACAGAAAATGTATGTAGCTTTGTTTAACAAACAGTACTGAACATCATCTGGTACTAACAAAATAGTGTGCATGCCAACTACCTGTAGCCATTAGTCCTCCATTGGCAGCCACAATTAACATGGTGTAGTAACGTAGATAGTGTGCTATGACCGTGTGTGTGTATCTCCTACAGCTAGCCATTTGTATGGCCTCATACTTGTGGACGATAGTAGAGTCCACTCATAGTTTGATGACTGTGAAGTGTTGCACTTAGTATGTGCATGGGTACACAGTCCCAAGCTTACAGTCTACATATGCTATATCAAAAACTGTAACCATATATGAACTCCATTAGGAGATCTCATATCACGCATACAAATCCTACATACTATACTTTGCCAGTGCAACAGTGTTGCATGTGAATACCCACTGCTATGCACAAGCAACACCGCCTTGATGCAGAGTGTAGTTATGGTGTGATTTATGCAGCCTTACTGTCAGCAATATGTAGGAGATCATGCCAAGGCATGCATGGCGATCTAGCATTGCACCATCAGCATGAGTGAGAATCATGTTGGCCACAAATTATGACACTATCAATTTTCTGTAGGGTATGAGCCTTGAATCTGAATGTCCTATACTCAAGCAATCATATGGCGCCATCCATGCATCCCCTTCCAGGTGGGTGCAGCCAATCGCTGCACTCGTCTGCAAGGAAAAATGTAGCCCTCCCAACTTTCCCCAAAGCCTGCTGCCTCCACTGTGGTACACGGCGCTGTGTGGCCAGTAGACTGCGTTGTCGTAAATGTGGGTGCACTGACCACATGGCAGTTCTAATTTGTCACATTCCAGGGGGAAGCTAATGCAATGTCAATGGGTGCTAAGACTAATTTAGCACATGGGGCACCTCTTGTAAGGTGCGCCCTTGTGCTACCAGAGTGTTTGGGCACTAGGCGTAGTGTGATCCCTGACCAGCATTAACTCACACATAAGTACACTGTCAACACGCATAGTAAACTCATGCAAAGACAGTAAAGAGGTCAACTCCACTATTCACACCCAACACAGCAATCCCTGTACATTATTACATGCATTGCACATCCCAATACACCCAAAAACACACATTTGCCGTATTGCATTAAAAAAACAGAAGCATGAGCCTAAAGCATGATTTTTGCAGCCACCAGCGTCAGCCAAAAATGACGCTTCCCAGCCGACGCATCATAATACCCGCAAGGTGCCTTGTCAGGCCTTGTGTGACATCGATACATTGACTGATGGCGTAAAAAAAAATGACACATCGGCTGAAAACGTGACACATCCGCCCAGGAAGTGATGTTACTTGATAAAGGGAAGTGATGACATGGATCCTGCATGCTGCAAACCAGGAACTGTGAAGTTACTTTCATTTTCACTTTAAGTCACAGTTTTACTGTCTGATCTTGGGAGTGGTTGTGTTTTGGCTGTGCTGGAGAGTGTTTTGGTGTGTTTGGAGCAGGTTCGTCAAGTCTGCTGCCCCTGTCATGTCCCTCAAGCCATTTTTGTGCTGTTTAGTTGTCTAATGTCCTGTGTGCTATCGGGTTTTTGTCTTCTGGGGTATTTTTGTCATAGGGGTAGTAGTGGGTTTTTGTAGGCGTTACGTTTTGTTTGGGTTTTCATATTTGGGTGGGATCATGCCGGGGAAGAGTAGTACTTGCCCCATGAATGAGCAGGAGTTTGGCAGCTTCCTGTGGCTGGTCACCCATTACCTGCCTGCCATGGTAGTCAGTGGGGGGCGTGTGCTCTAGGGGTCCCCTGTGAAGGTGCAGAAGCAATGGTGGGAGAGTGTATGCCTCCAGATGCTGAGGCTGTTTGGAGCTGACCGCAACATCCATCAGCTGAAACATTGCTGGGCTTATGTGGATGGCAGGGAGTCTGTTTACATCGAAGTTGGTGGAGCAGTTGGTAAGTGCACATGATTTGTGTGCTTTTCTATGTGTCTTGTGTACCCATTGATGATTTGTGGTAACATTAAGTATGGCTCACATGACTTTTGGCTCAAAATAGTCATGCCCCCATGCAAAAGAGGGAAATGGCGTGGAAAAAGTGCTGGCACGATCTGTGCACCATTGCTATCTGTGCCACTGAGAGGGCCACACAAGTGTTAGTGTCCCTGTAGGTGATACAAATGAGTCCCAGGGAAGCATTGAGCTGATGTACATGCCCATAACTCATCCAGACAGCTCATATGATGACAGACCAGCTCCAGTAGTGCTTATTTCACAACAAGCATTTGTCAGGTACAGTTGTGATGGGCCATACAGAACATATGTTACACATAAAGAGGCTTCTTTACAAGCCACTTGCACTGCTGGGATGTCACTTCTTACATTATTAAAAGTGATGCACTAGCAGCGCAAGGGCCTTGTAAATAAGCCCCAATGTGAAGTGAGGATGATCCTCCTTGGCATACCTCCCCTGGGTAGTCAGGCATTAATGAAGCCTGCCATGGCTTACACTGCTAAGCTAAGCTGTGAATGTGGCAAAACACATACCACTGGTCTTGAACAGCATTTCCTATATAAAAGGTATGGCTCCTTGATGTCCACTATGGCTACGCTGTGCTTTGCACTGGCTTGCCTGACTTCATACCTCTGAATGCATAGCAAACCATGCATGCTGGCTTTGCATGGCCTCATGGAGGGTTTTTTGAAGCCAGAGCCACTGGAGCTGTCCTTACATATGAGACTCCCATTGTACATGCCTCTTGTATGAGAGGCCCAATGTATGTCAGAAGGGAGCACACTCACATGGTACTGTATCCAAGGATAAGCCAGCCTGAATATAATCAATCAATCAATCAATCATGTCACTTATAAAGCGCACTACATACCCGCGAGGGTCTCAAGGCGCTGGGGGAAGAGGGGGGTGGTGCTGCTACTGATCGAAGAGCAAGGTCTTGAGGAGTCTTCTGAAGGCCAGTAGGTCTTGGGTCTGTCGGAGGTTGGTGGGGAGGGTGTTCCAGGTCTTGGCGGCGAGGTGGGAGAAGGATCTGCCGCCGGCGGTCGTTTTCCGGATGCGGGGGACTGTGGTGAGGGCGAGGCTGGTCGAGCGGAGCTGGCGGGTGGGGGTGTAGAAGCTGAGTCGTCTGTTGAGGTAGGCTGGTCCGGAGTTGTGGAGTGCTTTGTGTGCGTGGGTGAGGAGCTTGAAGGTTATCCTCTTGTTGACAGGGAGCCAGTGCAGGTCTCTCAGGTGGGGTGTGATGTGGCTGCGTCGGGGGATGTCGAGGATAAGACGTGCAGAGGCGTTCTGGATGCGTTGCAGCCGTCTCAGGAGCTTAGCCGTCGTTCCTGCGTAGAGGGCGTTTCTGTAGTCCAGCCTGCTGGTGACGAGGGCCTGGGTGACTGTTTTTCTTGTTTCGGTGGGGATCCACTTGAAGATCCTGCGGAGCATTCGGAGGATGTTGAAGCAGGATGAGGAAACGGCGTTGACCTGCTTAGTCATGGAGAGGGTGGGGTCGAGGATGACACATCTCAACATATCCAATATTGTCTTGTGGATTGTTACCTGCCTTGTTATGTTGGCCTAGGCCTGGCTGCCATGCTGCTTTTCTTTGCGCACGTTACACTGAGCCGGGCCTTCCTCACCCTTTGCTCGTGCCAAGTTCTTTTGCACTGTCTGCATTTTCTGTTGTTCACCTTTTTGGGCTCAGTCTGCACAAACATGTACAAGGTCGCATAACAATGTATTTTGGTTCTTCCTGATATGGCCAGTCTCGCGCACCCAGACATAACATTAGGTGCAATTGCCATGAAGAATTTGGTGTGCTTTTAATACTGCGGTTTACTAGCGCTCAACACACTTGGAGAAATCCCTTTCAGTGAGAAGAGCTATGCTGTCCTGCTGATGTAATTCTGCATCTAGAGACTGAGGTATGGGGGTTCGCTAGTCAAAGCCCAGAGGTCTTCTATTATTATAATAAACTATCTTACTGCAAGGGAGGGTGGTAATGTTATTTATACGTTTATCCACTGAGCTCTGAGATGCTTTCCCCGTTTGTATTCTATGGAATTGTAACCATGCTGCTTATATTAGTCATATGCATTATGCTATTAGTACTGACACGTGTACTGTACATTAGAGCACGTAAGTTGGAATAAACATTTTAACCTATCCAGTGTCTCTTCCTACGCACCTTGTGTACAAGTACGAGTGAGTGATGAAAGAGTGTTCTTGCTTCTGCGAGTCCTGAGTTAAAGATACCGTGTTCTGGGTTGTCCAAACATTAGTACTTGGGTGCTAATGGGATGCTAAGCTAGTTGGGTTGGGGTTTTTGGGTGCTACGGTATATGGTGGCAAACCACTGTATTCCGGGGTCCCATTTTCCTGTGCATAGCTCTGTGTATGTGCAGAAACCTTATGATATGGCGCCCAACGTGGGGCAGCTTATCTGCGAGACGCTTGAGTAGTACTTGTGCTTGTCCACAAACCCCTCGCGTACACTTCCGGAGGCGTATGTGATGGTGATACCTCCTATATTGAATGTTTTATAGGTTCTTTCAAGCTTGATGTTATTAAAAAGGTTAGTTAACAGACCCATTTTAGTGCTCCCTGTTAGGTTGTCGAATATAACTGTTTAGTCATGGCTGGTGTGGCGATTGCTGCACATAGTCGAGAGCACTCCGAGACCACTTACGGGTGTATGGAGTGCCTGATACAGGGATCGATTTGGTCTTTGTGGTTCAAGCCGATCCGGCTTACCACTTTGAGGTGTTTTACACTTGGATCACTTTTGAAGCGGTGGAGGCAGATGATAATCTGTTTCATGAATATAAACCCACCGTTATTCCTGCTGCATATCGACCCTATACCACTCTTGAAGTACCTCTCACGGCTTGGCAGCACCGTGTTTGGTTTAATGGCACCCTACCACAACCAACTACCGCAGTTCGTTTAGGCCCCTTGTCAATTCAGGGGGCCACTTGGCCTGTATTGGCCGGGTATACCCCGCATCCAAATTATCTGGCATTACCGCTTGCGGAACTGCGCACTATGCATACCGAATTGGTGCGAGTGCATCGAGCCCTAGTGACATACGTTACAGGTAGTCTACATGGAGCTGCTCCTGTAGTCGCAGGCCAACCAGCTATAGCCGCTGGAGTGACTATAAGTCCTGTCATGGTAAATTCTGTGATGGGCAAACGTCCACAAAATAAGGACGACTATCCTTACTGGCTTGCAGAAAAGTTCGATCAGATAGAAGCAGTGTTTCCCCATACATCCCCAGTAGATAAACACCGCATCCTCACGATAAGTTTGCCAAAAGACATAATCCCCGATTTGACATCATGTGAAAACTGGGGTAAGGTATTCGCAGCAGTTTATTCAAAATGTTTTGGAACTCCTTCCATGACGGTTCTACCCTCTGTAATTAAAAAGTACAGGATGAACATGGCCCTGAAGCGGCTGTGGAATTAGGGATGAGACTAGTGGGAGTGTTTGATGTAGTAGCTGAACTGATCCTTGGAAATGTCAAGGGCGATGCTATGAACTTTCAAGTAGCGAATGCTTTGGCTTTGGTCCCAGAGTTGGACAGGCCCCGCGAATTACCGAAAATTATTGCCCGGGCTTATAAAACAATTGGAAGAAATAGCCTGGGCAACAAGCCTTTTGTAAAAATGCAAACTCAATCGCAAACACAAGTTACACAAACAAAAAGTGCATCTGAGAAAGATGATAAACCAGTCTTCACTAAAAAGAGTTGGAGACAGAAAAAACAGGGTAAGCAACAAAAGAAGCCGGGGTCGAGAGGCGCTTCCCCAGTTTCGGTTTCTTCTGAACGTACTTATGATTTACGTGATAGGTCAAGGATTAAATCACCAGAAAGGTTTCAGAGCTCTGATACGCGTTCTCCTCGTTCTTCACAGGCCCAGACGTCGTCACAGGCTGGTGGAGGAGGACGGCAAGATAGAGGAAGGGGCCGAGAGGCTCCCCAGGAGCGAGACCAACCTCGACAACAAGTCAGAGGGAAAGCAGAAGACTTTCATCTTCCTCGACCGCAATTTCAGAAGAAAAAAGTTGCTGCTGTCACAGCGAAATATGCCTCAGACCGTGAGAACGAGACTCCAGAATTGGACGTGGGCAGTGACCCTCCTAGACAGCGCCGCGGAAGTTACCATAGTGCGGGAGGCGCTACGTCCTCATATGGAGGCGACAGCAACTGAAACATTCGTTACTGTAGAGACAGCTGACACGAGAGTGGCACCCCCTGACAGACTATATAATATAGTCATACAAATTGAAGGTGACATACCGCGTGAAATAAAAGGGATTTTTTGGGAAAATCTAACCTCTTCATATGACATTTTGTTAGCAGAGGTGGATTGGCCACCCCCATTCGTTTTAGCTGCACATAAAGGAGAGGAGGTAATCCTTCCAAGCTTCTCACGGCATGTCCCAAAAGACAAAGCTGAAGCACTTGCAGCTGAGTGGGCTGTGTACCTGGCACCAGCGTTATACCGCAACCATGTGGGATGGGATGAAGAATCACCTCCTCATGCAATACCTTTGCGGTCACTACCGCAGCCACAACCCCAATATCCCATCAAACGGCAGGCAAAAGGCCCCGTCTCCGAAATTCTGACACAGTTGGAATATCAGGGAGTAATTGAACCATGCGTATCACCTATGAACAATCCCCTTTTCGTGGTTTCTAAACCCGATGGATCGTACCGCTTAGTTTTGGATTACCGGCATTTAAATACTCATTGTCGGAACTTTGCGGTGCAAAATACACACAGTTCTGCGCTTGTAGACAGTCTTGTTCGTAAAAAATACAAAACGACACTTGACCTTTCAAACGGTTTCTACACGCACAACCTAGCCCCGGAGAGTGGTCAATGGACCGCATTCACTTCCGGTGGTAAATTATTCCAGTTCCGGCGTTTACCCATGGGCTACAAAAATAGTCCGGGTATATTCGCCGCCCGTGTTGTTTCATTGTTAAATGACATTGATCAAGACGCATGTTCGTACGTAGATGACATCTATCTGACGGACGACGAATTATTTCAGCATTTGTTCCGTGTGGACCGCATTATTCTTGAATTTGCGGAGCAGGGTTACAAATTTAACTTTGCTAAATCACACATTGCTGAATTTACAGTTCTGTTCTTGGGCTATGAGCTCAACAACGAAGGTAAGGGCTTAGCACCCCATTTCTTGGAAAAATGTGCACATTTGTGCCCCCAAATACTCTGAAGAAACTTCAGTCTTTGCTGGGTTTCCTGAATTTCGGGCGTACTTACATTCCCGAATATGCCCAGCGTATCAAGCCTTTGTATGCTTTGATACAACCTACTTATTCAAGGTCTTGCTGGCTGCCTGAGCATACCTCAATTTTGCAGTCTTTGCAGACAGACCTTTTGGAGTCTAAATATCTTTTGACTCGTGATAACCACACAAACCTGGTGATTATAATAATTCCGGGGGCGGTGGGATTCACATACTTGACCTTTAATGAAGGTGATACAGTACCCATCGCATACAAGTCACATCTGTACACTTCCGCTGAATTGCGCTTTACATCTGTTGAAAAAGTTCTAACTGCAGTGCAAATGGCGATTCTAAAAGAACGCGCACTGGCACAGGGAAAGCGAATTCTGGTGGTAACACCTTGTCCTGCCCTAGAGGCAGTAACAAAGGCAAGTGTACCGAACTCAAAAGCAATGCATCCCCGTTGGATACAATGGGCTACATCCTTGACGTCTTCGGACGTCACTTTTGTTTTTGATTCTTCTCTGCAGACTCAGGAGTTTTTGCAGTATGAATTTGTGCATCCTCCTCCTTTGTTTTTATTACCGCTTGAGGATTACAAATGTGTGATCTACACCGATGGTTCGGCGCAGCCGGCCACTGGGTCCAAGCACGCTTATTCAGCTGCATGTGCTATTGTTGCGGGTTCCTTTGTGGATGGAAAGTTCAAATCCTCTGCAGTGCATACTCGCACCCTTGGAGATAGTACCGCACAATTGGCCGAGCTGCATGCATTGCTACTTGCACTTGAGTTCGCTTCTCAGGATGAGACCACTCTTATTGTATGTGATTCTTTTTACTGTGTACAATCTTACAATGACAATCTGTTTTTCTGGTCGAAAAACGACTACAAGGACGCAAAAGGGAGCACAATTAAGCATAAAATGCTTTGGGTTCGAGTGGCAGAATTGCAACAACGTCTGCCTCTCACACAGGTGGTTCACACCTTAGGCCATCAGCGGGTGGGCGCACACGCTATTGGTAACGATCTGGCAGATGAAGCTGCCCGTTCAGCAGTAGTCACGTGTTCAGTAGCAGCGGTTACCAGGTCCATGTCGAAAATAGACCCTGTTATATTAGCAGCTATTGCTGCAACCAAGGAAGGTAATAATTACCCTACAGGTTTCCCTTCCAAGTATTCTTACACATTAAGTCCCGATCAGGTTCCTTATGTAACTATACCTGACGTTGGAGATCGGCTGATCCCCAACGCGGACCGCAGGAGTGCCTTGATATTAGCTGCACACGAAGGCATGGCTTCGGCTCATGCAGGTGTGTCAGCTACAGTTTCCATCTTGCAGCAGCGTTATTGGTGGCGTGGATTGTATAAAGACACCCGTGCTTTTGTGCTTTCTTGCGACGTTTGTCAACAGATTAAGCCTTCCACGGTAACACGTCCACCACAAACACCGCTCTGCATTGCTAACAGACCCTTTGGGTGTGTTTACTTGGATCACTGCGGTCCATTCTCATCAGACACTGCCTATAAATACATCTTAGTGGCAGTGGACTCGTGCACACGGTTTCTCTGGGTCTGGCCACAACGGAGTGCTGACGCCCGAAATGTAATCAGGGATTTGCGTGTCTTTGTGGGAATTTTCGCATGCGGCACCTTCCATTCGGACCAAGGTCCAGCGTTTGCCTCTAGGGCTTACAAGGATGCAATGGCTTCGCCTGGGGTGCGGGTGAAATTTTCGTCTCCGTATAGGCCTGAGGGCAACTCTATCGTTGAACGAATGAACCGTGACTTAAAGCAATCCTTAACAGCTAGGGTTATAGGTACTGGCAGGAACTGGCTGGCCCATTTGTATACCGTTCAGCGTGCACTTAATAATCTCCCTAGAAGACCTCTGGGTGGGCGGACCCCATACGAAATGCTCTTTGGCATAAGAATGTTTGTGCCTGACCTTGAGGGTCCAGACATCGCGGCGCAATCCGCCAAGTTTGATGTAGATAACCATTCTGCTATGTTACAGGACTTACAAGAAGCCCGAGACAAACTTGCAACTACACATTTGCCTTCAGCCACAGATCCTGCGTTGCAGATTCCGGTAGCCGGCTGGCTTCCAAAGGTTGGAGAACTGGTTCGGGAGAAGGTTGAAAACAAAAAAGAATTCGGCCCCTCTTTTCGTGCACCGGTTCCAGTTCTGGGCTTGAAGGGAACACGTACAGTCATTTTACCACCGCTTCCTGGTCGCAAGGAGAACAGATACATCTCAGTGGAAAATGTCAAGCTACAGCGCCTGGCCGATCCTGAATAGTGTCACACCAGCGGTCTCTTGTCCTGCCATTTATCGGACAAATGTTCACAGTCCATCTGCACGAACGATCGCTGATGCTGTAATTGAGATGGTTGATTTGCCTGAATCCTCTACTTTGCCTGAAACTATAATTGATCCCCAACTCTCCACCAACATCGACGAGGACGAGTATACTTATCCTGCATCTGAATCGGTGGCACATCAACCAACAACGCCACTTGGCCCGACTCGTTATTCTTTTGATTCGGATTCCACCTCTTCAAAAGTTCCATCCAAGTTCAGTATTTTTATATCCTGGTTTAGAGACAATTTTTTGATTCCACCCTGGACATACATCTGGTTGGTACTTTTCTTGATTTTTTTGTTCATGTCCATTGGCTTTGTCACAGTGTTTTTTCTACTAATCAATGGTCACTATTTGCCTGAACGCTCTGCTGTAGACTATGTTTCTGGAACTTTGGCTCCTCATTCCTCGTCTCACATCATGAAGCGTGACCACACATTTGTGAACATTTCAGCTTTCCCAGTTGCTGATGGCATCGTATGGGATGCAGTGAACTATCAAATCCATGGTCCGACGGAAATTATTAATGTACCTAATGTCCTTCGTGTTTCAATGGGTGATGTAGTACAAAATAATATTCATTCTGATGATTGGGATGTGCATGCCGTTGAAGCATTGTTTGCCGATTTAAAATATTATGCATCTTTTAATGCTGAAGATCTATATATGAATTCTGCTAATTATGCCGATTTGTATTGTTACCAACATTGGGGTAATCATTTTCTCCATAAGCCCAGTGCCCTGCGTAGTTCTGTTAACTATACCCAATGGGAACATTGTCCAAACCCCTTGCCAGGTAGCTCTCAAACTCTTCGAAATAAGTTTAATTATTTTACTGATTTTAATCGGTCGAACCCTGCATCCTATTATTTTAGACTTAATAACACATCAACTCAGAAAATTATGTTAACACACACCAAATTGCTTTATTCAGGTTCTTTTCTAAGTGCCCTAGCTGTGGGTGGTTATGAGTACTGGGATACTACAGTGGATTTAAAATCTATTTGGGGCTCCAAGCCATGGCAGGTACAGGGAACCGAGGCATTACACCGTGCTTGCCTCATCCCTACACAAATTATGTTCCTCAATGTCTCCATCTATCAGACTACATGTTGGGGCTTAGCAACCACTAAACAATTGAATACTCCATCAATACCATCCCTGTCGAGTTTTCCCAATGAAAGCTCACGATTCAATATGTCCCTCGTGTCCCTGCAGGCTCTGTTACAAAATAATTCGTTTAATGTTTCTGAGCTAGTTCAGTCACCCTGGTTGGTATGGCCTACATCATCAAATGCATGTCAAATGCGTTTTCACGACTCAGGAGCTAGTTACACACAGGATAGGCCTGATCTGAGATTTACTGATTCCCGTACTGTCACTACATATTCTGTTGGTAAATTATGCAAACAATGGCTGCAACATTCGTCCCTTGATTCTGTTAAACAACATTTGTCCCTCCTTACAGGCAATATTGATCTGTCCGACTTTGTTTTGGGACCTCGTGGTCCCCGACCTAAGAGATTCATTTATGAAACGTATAATGAACTCTGGAAGCTATCACAAATTGAAGCTGCTTCCCGTCTTCGGGAAATAGATCAAGCAAATATGGAAAAGGTGCTTGCTGTTGTTGACAATAGTATTAATACCCTGTCTTCTCGCATTTACACTTTAGAGAATATTGTGTCCTCTGTTGTCGATATTGTACAAGATGATGTTTCTGTGTTATATCATGGTCAGAATCAATTGCGCTCAGTTATGCAGTTTGCATGGACTTTACAAACACTTAAGTTAGGTAAAGTGCCTTGGCATTTTTGAACACCTCTGCCTTGTTTCTACCTTTTAACTTAACTGACAAACAGCAATTTATGTCCATGAAAGATGCAACTTACACTCTATTACATATCGAGAAGATGGATCCTTTGCCGTTCTCTGTTGCAGAACTCGATTCTGCTGTATGGCTAGTTCATGGGGTTATTGTTTTACCTTTTTCCTTGTTTGAATTTGACTCGTGCATGAAACATTATCCTGTGGGCCGTTACCGGCCATTGGGCAGTGCTTTCCTGCATGAACTCTGGTCCTTGCCTTTCATGTATAAATGCCTTCGGGACGGCAAGGAAGTCTTTCTCACGGGGAGTACTGCGACTCGACTATGGGTCATTCGCTTATTTGTAAACACATTAAATTGCATGGCTCATGTAGCGTTTCCTCTCCTAATCTTGCTTGTGTGCTGAAAGGTATTCCTGCTCCTGTTATTTCACCTACTTTCACTCTCCTTTCCAATGGTAGTTATTTACTTTTAAATAACGAAAACTGTTGTGGCCTGCAGGCTGGCATTCCTTACATTGTAACAGTTTCGCACAGGGTTGTCTGCTGCAAAAATGTGCTTTTTCCTCCCCCTCATGGCAAGGTTGATATCTCTATTTGGCCTTCCATCCCTACCATGGAAGCAGATTTCAATAGACTGAGCAGAATAAAGGCACTATTATTAAACGAGGAAGTTATGCTCACGTCCGCCCGGGAGACATTCATTCTCCAGGTGGCGAGTACCCACAGTGAAATACAGGCCCTTTTAAACACTAATCTCCCCCAACATTTTGGGGAGTTAATACATCGTATTTTTAACGCATCTAACACTGAAGGCCTAGTACACTTTTTTAAGGTTGTGGGGTCGGGCTTGGTGTCCTCCTTCCAAACTGTTTTTGGTGTCATCCCGGCTTTCATACATTCTATTTTTTCCAGTGTCTTTGGCGGTTTCCCATTGATCCTCGCTTTAGCGGCTGGTGTCTTGCTCTTAATTTGCTTTCTGCGCAATGGCTGCTCCCCGATGGGACCTGCTCGATCCAGAACGCCTCCAGCTGCTCCGTGAGCGCCTTTTGGCCGGTTTTGGTGTCTTGCCATTGGCGACACTGAGTGTGTCATATACTCTTTCATTTCGCTTTGCGTATTTCACTTGCGTGCAACCTGTAATGACTTGCGTCCGCTGTCCTTTCACCTGGACTCTGGATTATTGCCTCTCCAATTCGTCATTGTCTGTTCCGGATTTTGTTCAGTTGATGGGCCCTTAGAGGCCCATGAGCAGGACTGTTCCGTTGCTGGCTGTATGGCGCGTGCGGCTGCACTGGGGATTTTGGCGCAATGGGATATCTGGGCGGCTGCCCAGGATCTCCTACAACGAAGCTGTTTCAATTATCACGCAAGCTGTCCCGCATTGCTTCTGGATGCTCCCTTTGCTGAGGAGCATTCCTGCTCTTTTGATCTCATGGATTGGATGGCATCTATGTTTTTTGACGATTCCAATGATGAACTCTTGGAGGGTATGGCTTTTTTCTGCACTTACACTTTCATGGATTGACCTGCCCTTCGCCGTTTGGGCGCTCCTGTGCTCCAACAGCTGTGTTTTTCCTCTGATGGGCCTCTGTCCTGGCCGCCGGACTGTCCAGGGAGGGTGTCTTGTGGATTGTTACCTGCCTTGTTATGTTGGCCTAGGCCTGGCTGCCATGCTGCTTTTCTTTGCGCACGTTACACTGAGCCGGGCCTTCCTCGCCCTTTGCTCGTGCCAAGTTCTTTTGCACTGTCTGCATTTTCTGTTGTTCACCTTTTTGGGCTCAGTCTGCACAAACATGTACAAGGTCGCATAACAATGTATTTTGGTTCTTCCTGATATGGCCAGTCTCGCGCACCCAGACATAACATTAGGTGCAATTGCCATGAAGAATTTGGTGTGCTTTTAATACTGCGGTTTACTAGCGCTCAACACACTTGGAGAAATCCCTTTCAGTGAGAAGAGCTATGCTGTCCTGCTGATGTAATTCTGCATCTAGAGACTGAGGTATGGGGGTTCGCTAGTCAAAGCCCAGAGGTCTTCTATTATTATAATAAACTATCTTACTGCAAGGGGAGGGTGGTAATGTTATTTATACGTTTATCCACTGAGCTCTGAGATGCTTTCCCCGTTTGTATTCTATGGAATTGTAACCATGCTGCTTATATTAGTCATATGCATTATGCTATTAGTACTGACACGTGTACTGTACATTAGAGCACGTAAGTTGGAATAAACATTTTAACCTATCCAGTGTCTCTTCCTACGCACCTTGTGTACAAGTACGAGTGAGTGATGAAAGAGTGTTCTTGCTTCTGCGAGTCCTGAGTTAAAGATACCGTGTTCTGGGTTGTCCAAACATTAGTACTTGGGTGCTAATGGGATGCTAAGCTAGTTGGGTTGGGGTTTTTGGGTGCTACGGTATATGGTGGCAAACCACTGTATTCCGGGGTCCCATTTTCCTGTGCATAGCTCTGTGTATGTGCAGAAACCTTATGACAATATGTGTTATTGTTCAATTTTTCAATTAAAAACTTAGGGATGCGTTGGAACATGTCTGAACAATATCTGGTACTCTGCAGCACTGACAGGTTCAGAACTCACCTAACTTAAGGAACAAGTACACATGATGTGCGATGTATATGTAGCATATCCATTTCCTGGTGTCACAATTTAAGAGGGCCTGGGTATTTCAATACCTTGCTGAGTATGGTATGTGAGTTATATAGGTGCAGAGAATCATCAAAGTCAGCTACCATAGTGAAATGTAATAGTGATGAGGTTCATGACCTGGTTCTGCAAATTGGCTAACAGGTGCATGTTTTTGGCTCATCATATGTATGTACACTTCAGCCTGCCTTACCAATGTGTATCCTTCAGGCATGTCAACTGTGTCATTTGATTACTTACAACCTGAAGGGTTACATAGCCAATAGCTATGCATATGTACTGTGCTTCTGTTGCAAACAATATATGTGTACTAAGTTAACTGATGTGTTTTACATGTTACGTCATGTAGGTGGACCCCCTGCATACACAGTTGGTGAGTTGGATAACTTCAAGGACCCCAGCTTCACCGGTGAGTGCCTTCATCAATGCTAATTGTTTAGTGCAAGGATTGAGTGTGATGTCAGATGCTGTGTGATTAGCCAGATTCAATGTGCATCCCTATCACAAATAAACATTTGTATGATGATTAATAGGTCTGGAAAAGTGGTTGTTAAGTGTTGCATGTCTATCAGCCTCTGACTACTGTCAAGGAGAATACATTGCGAATCTGGGAGGGACCACATGATGGAGGCTTGACAGGGGAGCCATGATCCCAGTGGCAGACAATGTGAAAATATGTGGTAGTGGATACACATCTGAACATGGCCGTGGTTGTGAAGGATTCAGAAGGAATGTCAGTTGCACATGCTGTGATATTGGGAGCATGTAATGAGCTTTGGCATGGTCCACCATTGACTTACAACAGTTCAGATAGGAGAGGTTTCATATGCCTCTGTATGATGTGAGGTACTTATCCAGCGTCCATTGTTACATGTCATACCTGCCAAGTGTTCAGGATAGTTAGCAATGTGTCCTGATATATGTCCTTGCCATATCAGTTACACTGCATTGTGAGACAATACATGTACTTTGCAGACATTGCACATCCTACTGTGGCAAATGCCTATGCATTAAGGCCTTTTCAGGATGCAGAAGGCACACTAATGTTCAGTAAAGATGAAATGTGTACCATTCCATGGGTACGAAACAGCATTGTTCCCAAGCATACTAAGTACTGACAATGTCATACCTAGATGTGTCATGGTGTTGCAATTGCATTGTGCGACAATTGCCCTGCCTTCGTAATATTACCTTAGTAAATTTGATATGATAGATAATAGGCATGTGTATGCTCACTCTAAGCTGCAAGATGAATGTAGGCTGTAAGGGCTGCTACCTTAGATGTGTAAATAATATTGTTTCATGATGTTTGTACCTGTTCCTAATCACCCTTTGACTGACAGTTATCCTTATTGCTTAAACAGACAACATGACCCCAGAGCAGCTGAGGAAGCATATCCTCAGAAAGGAGCACTACCACCACCGTAGAAGAGTCGCTAAGGCACACAGGGCCATGAGGAAGCGTTACTAGGAGGTGAAGACTCTTGGCAAGTGGACAAGCTTTTCTCTAGGACCACCGTCGATGGACAAGAGGAGCTCAGGCAGAAATGTACATTCAGGCCAAGATACCTCCAAGGCACCGGTACCCAGCACCTCCACCTGCGGACCATCCCAACCACCTGCCCCCACACCTCTGGCCACAGGAGGGCCGAGCTCATTTGAGCTTGATATAAAGAAGGACCTTTCTGACTTCAAGTTGCGGGTGGCTGTGCTAAAAATATTATGGACCAGGCTCTGACACTCCTCCATGAACTGAAGCAGGCGGTGGGATGACCCAAGTCACGGTAGCCACAGGGAGTCTTTCTGTCCTCCCCCCTCTGCATAGTTTTTTTTTTTTTTTGATAAACAATTTTATTTATTTTGCATGAAAACAAAAAGCAGCATGACATAGTTGATCCGAAGTACACAGCAGTACAAAGTATAGTGAACTTAAGGAGCATTGGTGAGCATCTCGTTTATCACCAACCACATGTACATTGACAGTATCATATATCAGTAGGGTTCCGTATAAGCCAATTTAGTTGACTGTTCCATTTGCCCCACACCCTACGGTATTTAGCTGGACAACCCCGTGCCTAGAATAAGGGTTTTTCCTGCATGGCACACCAATCCACACCCTGGCGCCATCTGGATACACTCGGCGGCCCAGGCTGAGCCCATGCAGCAGCAATGTCACATTTGGCCACTGCGATGGCCGTCCATAGGAACAGTTTGTCAGAGCGGGACCCGTCTAAGCCGTCCAGTACTCCCAAAATATGGAATTGTGAGGAACCTGCCAATCCAGGATGTGGGTGAGCTCGGACTCTATTGTAGTCCAGTATGGGGCTAGATGTGGGCAAGTCCAGATCATGTGGTAAAAGTCTGCCCGCTCATGACCACAACGCGTGCATCCCGGAGAGGAACGAAGGCCCGCCCTGTAAAGATGTTCTGGGGTGAGGTAGGCAGTGTGTAAATAGTATAGTTGGATGAGGCGGAGCCTCGCTGAAGTTGTGATAGTCTTGGGAGCCATGAGGGCATCGCGCCAGTCCTCCTCCTCCAGGCGGCCCACCCAACCCTCCCAGCGGGTCCTAAGTGGGGCAAGCGTTACCGGGCTATTGTTAATCAGGGTTCGATATATTCGGGACACCCCACCCTTCCCCAGGTTTCCCATCATAACTTGAGCTTCTAGTGGGCTGAACTCGGGGATTATTGTGCCCGTTGAAATGTGTGTGTTGAGGGCGTGACGCAGCTGCAGGTATCTGTAGAATTGTGAGGTATGGAGAGTATAACATCCCTGTAGGTCTTGGAACGTCCTAATGTGGTCGCCCACCCAGATATCACCTAGTAGCGATATGCCGATGTTGTCCCACTGCCTGAAGCCGGTAAGCACCGCAACGTCTCTCAGCCATCTACCTTGCCAGAGAGGTGTCTGCTGGCTTAGTTTTCTGTCCCAGTGTGTGTGTCTTAGCGCCGCGCGCCAAGCTGTCAGGACCGCCCTAGTGATCAAGGGCATGGCCATGGGGATTGGGCTTCCGTATAGGAATGCCTGGATCTGAGGGAATTCTAGGGTCCTGAGCTAAGTTTTGTAGGCCGGATCGGACCAACCCCCCGTGAACCAGTCGTGTAGAACCAAAAGCTGGGTGGCTATGTATAAGAGGTGAAGATCAGTCATGCCCATACCGCCATCAAAGGGCAAGATCCAACACTGGGCAAGGGCGATACGTGGTCTCGCCCCCCCCCCACAGGAATCTTGTGGCCAGTCCATCTATTTCCTTGAACCAGCTATGCGGGAAGTGAAGGGAGGTGTTCTGGATAACGTAGAGGAAGCGTGGAAGGACCAACATTTTAAACAAGGCCACTTTCCCCAGTGGGTTGAGTGGTAGGGCTTGCCAGCGTTTGAGATCCTCCTTGGTTTTCTTAACCAGCGGGGTAACGTTTAGCGCCCATTCCAGTTCAGGGAGTAGGGCGATCCAGATCCCTAGATATTTGAAGGATTGACGCCTAATGGGGATAGATGCTTGCCAATCGAAGCACTCCCTGGAGGGGTGGAGGGGCACAAGGGTCGATTTTGTCGGGTTAAGTCGGAGACCTGAGACCCTCTCGAAGGAGCAGAGGATCTGAAGACATCTGGGGCCGGAGGTGGCTGGGTCTGCCAGGAAAAGCAGGACATTGTCCGCATATAAGGCAATTGCGTCGGTGTGGTGGCTGTCCCAGTTCCAGCCTTTGATCAAGTTGTCCGACCGAATAAGGCATGCCAGGGGGTTCCATTGCCAGGGCAAATAAAAGGGAGGAGAGGGGGCAACCCTCCCTTGTGCCTCTTTGAATGGGGAACACATCTGACAGGGCTCCATTGGTGAGCACTCTGGCTCTGGGGTTAGAGTAGAGGACGCGTACGAAGCGCCGGAATCGCAGACCCAGGCCGATCGTCCTCAGATCCCTCCAGGTAGAGCCAATCGACCGTGTCGAAGGCTTTTTCAAAGTCAACAAGGAGGAGTGTAAGGGAAGGAGTGAGACATTGACGGTGCGCCAGGGCCAGGTGGAGGCGCCTCAAACAGTGCCTCGTACCGCGCGCTGGCATGAAGCCACATTGATCTGGGTGGACTAATTTACTCAGGAATGGGCGCAGACGTTGGGCCAGTATCATGGCGTATATCTTCATTTCAGTGTTGATCAAGGAGATGGGGCGGTAGTCCGCGCAAGACGGTGATGGCGGCTGGGTTTTGGGGATCACTACGATGGTCGCTATGTCTGGCTCAGGAGGGAAAGACCCAGCGTCGGCAACCTGTTGGTATAATTCCATCAAATGAAGAACCAGTAGATCTCGGTACACCACGTAATACTCTTGCGGGAAGCCGTCCGGTCCCGGCGTTTTCCCCGCTTTCAGCAAGGAGATGGCATTGTGTATTTCTTCCGGGGTGAAGTGAAGATTTAAGTCAGCCGCTTCGGAACCCTCGAGGCAGGGAAGCCGGATTTTCGTTTGGTTAATTATTTCGTGGAGGGATGCGTCGGGCCTGCGGGCGGCGTATAGGTTGGCATAGTAATCTGCAAACGTTTGCGCGATGGCAGGTGATGTGTGTTTGGTGGCCCCGGAGGGGTCACGGACCTCGGGAACTATCCGGTTTGCCAGGGGATATGAGACCAGACTATGTAGTAGTTTCCCGTTCTTGTCCCCCCAGCCTTATACTTGGGCTACAGAGGAGCACCACAGCATCTTGGCCGATTCTAGGGAGATATGTTTGGTCTCTTCACGTATGGTATGACTGCGAGCTGCCTGTCACGCCGCTCGCTTGGGGGCTTATCTGGGGCTGTTTCGAGCCGTAGTGCTTGCGCCTCAAGGATGTCCACTATGGCTACGCTGTGCTTTGCACTGGCTTGCCTGACTTCATACCTCTGAATGCATAGCAAACCCCGAATGCTAGCTTTGCATGGCCTCATGGAGGTTTTTTTTAAGCCAGAGCCACTGGAGCTGTCCTTACATATGAGACTCCCATTGTACATGCCTCTTGTATGAGAGGCCCAATGTATGTCAGAAGGGAGCACACTCACATGGTACTGTATCCAAGGATATGCCAGCCTGAATATAACACATCTCAACATATCCAATTCGTGTTATTGTTCAGTTTTTCAATTAAAAACTTAGGGATGCGTTGGAACATGTCTGAACAATATCTGGTACTCTGCAGCACTGAGAGGTACAGAACTCACCTAACTTAAGGAACAAGTACACATGATGTGTGATGTATATGTAGCGTATCCATTTCCTGGTGTCACAATTTAAGAGGGCCTGGGTATTTCAATACCTTACTGAGTATGGAATGTGAGTTATATAGGTGCAGAGAATCATCAAAGTCAGCTACCATAGTGAAAGGTAATAGTGATGAGGTTCATGACCTGGTTCTGCAAATTGGGCAACATGTGCATGTTTTGGCTCATCATATGTATGTACACTTCAGCCTGCCTTACCAATGTGTATCATTCAGGCATGTCAACTGTGTCATTTGATTACTTACAACCTGAAGGGTTACATAGCCAATAGCTATGCATATGTACTGTGCTTCTGTTGCAAACAATATATGTGTACTAAGTTAACTGATGTGTTTTACATGTTACGTCATGTAGGTGGACCCCCTGCATACACAGTTGGTGAGTTGGATAACTTCAAGGACCCCAGCTTCACCGGTGAGTGCCTTCATCAATGCTAATTGTTTAGTGCAAGGATTGAGTGTGATGTCAGATGCTGTGTGATTAGCCAGATTCAATGTGCATCCCTATCACAAATAAACATTTGTATGATGATTAATAGGTCAGGAAAAGTGGTTGTTAAGTGTTGCATGTCTATCAGCCTCTGACTGTCAAGGAGAATACATTGCAAATCTGGGAGGGACCACATGATGGAGGCTTGACAGGGGAGCCATGATCCCAGTGGCAGACAATGTGAAAATATGTGGTAGTGGATACACATCTGAACATGGCCGTGGTTGTGAAGGATTCAGAAGGAATGTCAGTTGCACATGCTGTGATATTGGGAGCATGTAATGAGCTTTGGCATGGTCCACCATTGACTTACAACAGTTCAGATAGGAGAGGTTTCATATGCCTCTGTATGATGTGAGGTACTTATCCAGTGTCCATTGTTACATGTCATACCTGCCAAGTGTTCAGGATAGTTAGCAATGTGTCCTGATATATGTGCTTGCCATATCAGTTACACTGCATTGTGAGACAATACATGTACTTTTCAGACATTGCACATCTTACTGTGGCAAATGCCTATGGCATTAAGGCCATTTCAGGATGCAGAAGGCACACTAATGTTCAGTAAAGATGAAATGTGTACCATTCCATGGGTACCAAACAGCATTGTTCCCAAGCATACTAAGTACTGACAATGTCATACCTAGATGTGCCATGGTGTTGCAATTGCATTGTGCGACAATTGCCCTGCCTTCGTAATATTACCTTAGTAAATTTGATATGATAGATAATAGGCATGTGTATGCTCACTCTAAGCTGCAAGATGAATGTAGGCTGTAAGGGCTGCTACCTTAGATGTTGTGTAAATAATATTGTTTCATGATGTTTGTAAATGTTCCTAATCACCCTTTGACTGACAGTTATCCTTATTGCTTAAACAGACAACATGACCCCAGAGCAGCTGAGGAAGCATATCCTCAGAAAGGAGCACTACCACCACCGTAGAAGAGTCGCTAAGGCACACAGGGCCATGAGGAAGCGTTACTAGGAGGTGAAGGCTCTGGGCAAGTGGACAAGCTTTCCTCTAGGACCACCGTCGATGGACAAGAGGAGCTCAGGCATAAATGTACATTCAGGCCAAGATACCTCCAAGGCACCGGTACCCAGCACCTCCACCTGCGGACCATCCCAACCACCTGCCCCCACACCTCTGGCCACAGGAGGGCCGAGCTCATTTGAGCTTGATATAAAGAAGGACCTTTCTGACTTCAAGTTGCGGGTGGCTGTGCTAAAAATATTATGGACCAGGCTCTGACACTCCTCCATGAACTGAAGCAGGCGGTGGGATGACCCAAGTCACGGTAGCCACAGGGAGTCTTTCTGTCCTCCCCCCTCTGCATAGGTTCTTTTTTTTTTTTGATAAACAATTTTATTGATTTTGCATGAAAACAAAAAGCAGCATGACACAGTTGATCCGAAGTACACAGCAGTACAAAGTATAGTGAACTTAAGGAGCATTGGTGAGCATCTCGTTTATCACCAACCACATGTACATTGACAGTATCATATATCAGTAGGGTTCCGTATAAGCCAATTTAGTTGACTGTTCCATTTGCCCCACACCCTACGGTATTTAGCTGGACAACCCCGTGCCTAGAATAAGGGTTTTTCCTGCATAGCACACCAATCCACACCCTGGCGCCATCTGGATACACTCGGCGGCCCAGGCTGAGCCCATGCAGCAGCAATGTCACATTTGGCCACTGCGATGGCTGTCCCTAGGAACAGTTTGTCGGAGCGGGACCCGTCTAAGCCGTTCAGTACTCCCAAAATATGGAATCGTGAGGAACCTGCCAATCCAGGATGTGGGTGAGCTCGGACTCTATTGTAGTCCAGTATGGGGCTAGACGTGGGCAAGTCCAGATCATGTGGTAAAAGTCTGCCCGCTCATGACCACAACGCGTGCATCCCGGTGAGGAACGAAGGCCTGCCCTGTAAAGACGTTCTGGGGTGAGGTAGGCAGTGTGTAAATAGTATAGTTGGATGAGGCGGAGCCTCGCTGAAGTTGTGATAGTCTTGGGAGCCATGAGGGCATCGCGCCAGTCCTCCTCCTCCAGGGGGCCCACCCAACCCTCCCAGCGGGTCCTAAGTGGGGCAAGCTTTACCGGGTATTGTTAATCAGGGTTCGATATATTCGGGACACCCCACCCTTCCCCAGGTTTCCCTTCATAACTTGAGCTTCTAGTGGGCTGAACTCGGGGATTATTGTGCCCGTTGAAATGTGTGTGTTGAGGGCGTGACGCAGCTGCAGGTATCTGTAGAATTGTGAGGTATGAAGAGTATAACATCCCTGTAGGTCTTGGAACGTCCTAATGTGGTCGCCCACCCAGATATCACCTAGTAGCGATATGCCGATGTTGTCCCACTGCCTGAAGCCGGTAAGCGCCGCAACGTCTCTCAGCCATCTATCTTGCCAGAGAGGTGTCTGCTGGCTTAGTTTTCTGTCCCAGTGTGTGTGTCTTAGCTCCGTGCGCCAAGCTGTCAGAACCGCCCTAGTGATCAAGGGCATGGCCATGGGGATTGGGCTTCCGTATAGGAATGCCTGGATCTGAGGGAATTCTAGGGTCCTGAGCTCTGTTTTGTAGGCCGGATCGGACCAACCCCCCGTGAACCAGTCGTGTAGAACCAAAAGCTGGGTGGCTATGTATTAGAGGTGAAGATCAGTCATGCCCATACCGCCATCAAAGGGCGGGATCCGACACTGGGCAAGGGCGATACGTGTTCTCACCCCCCCCCCCACAGGAATCTTGTGGCCAGTCCATCTATTTCCTTGAACCAGCTATGGGGTAAGTGAAGGGAGGTGTTCTGGATAACGTAGAGGAAGCGTGGAAGGACCAACATTTTAAACAAGGCCACTTTCCCCAGTGGGTTGAGTGGTAGGGCTTGCCAGCGTTTGAGAGCCTCCTTGGTTTTCTTAACCAGTGGGGTAACGTTTAGCGCCCCTTCCAGTTCAGGGAGTAGGGCGATCCAGATCCCTAGATATTTGAAGGATTGACGCCTAATGGGGATAGATGCTTGCCAATCGAAGCACTCCCTGGAGGGCTGGAGGGGCACAAGGGTCGACATTGTCGGGTTAAGTCGGAGACCTGAGACCCTCTCGAAGGAGCAGAGGATCTGAAGACATCTGGGGCCGGAGGTGGCTGGGTCTGCCAGGAAAAGCAGGACATTGTCCGCATATAAGGCAATTGCGTCAGTGTGGTGGCTGTCCCAGTTCCAGCCTTTGATCAAGTTGTCCGACCGAATAAGGCATGCCAGGGGGTTCCATTGCCAGGGCAAATAAAAGGGGGGAGAGGGGGCAACCCTGCCTTGTGCCTTTTTGAATGGGGAACACCTCTGACAGGGCTCCATTGGTGAGCACTCTGGCTCTGGGGTTAGAGTAGAGGACGCGTAGGAAGCGCCGGAATCGCGGACCCAGGCCGATCGTCCTCAGAACCCTCCAGGTAGAGCCAATTGACCGTGTCGAAGGCTTTTTCAAAGTCAACAAGGAGGAGTGTAAGGGAAGGAGTGAGACATTGACGGTGCGCCAGGGCCAGGTGGAGGCGCCTCAGACAGTGCCTCGTACCGCGCGCTGGCATGAAGCCACATTGATCTGGGTGGACTAATTTACTCAGGAATGGGCGCAGACGTTGGGCTAGTATCATGGCGTATATCTTCATTTCATTGTTGATCAAGGAGATGGCGGCGGTAGTCCGCGCAAGACGGTGATGGCGGCTGGGTTTTGGGGATCACTACGATGGTCGCTATGTCTGTCTCAGGAGGGAAAGACCCAGCGTCGGCAACCTGTTGGTATAATTCCATCAAATGGGGAACCAGTAGATCTCGGTACACCACGTAATACTCTTGCGGGAAGCCGTCCGGTCCCGGCGTTTTCCCCGCTTCCAGCAAGGAGATGGCATTGTGTATTTCTTCCGAGGTGAAGGGAAGATTTAAGTCTGCCGCTTCGGAACCCTCGAGGCAGGGAAGCCGGATTTTCGTTTGGTTAATTATTTCGTGGAGGGATGCGTCGGGCCTGTGGGCGGCGTATAGGTTGGCATAGTAATCTGCAAACGTTTGCGCGATGGCAGGTGATGTGTGTTTGGTGGCCCCGGAGGGGTCACGGACCTCGGGAACTATCCGGTTTGCCAGGGGATATGAGACCAGACTATGTAGTAGTTTCCCGTTCTTGTCCCCCCAGCCATATACTTGGACTACAGAGGAGCACCACAGCATCTTGGCCGATTCTAGGGAGATATGTTTGATCTCTTCACGTATGGCTGCGAGCTGCCTGTCACGCCGCTCGCTTGGGGGCTTATCTGGGGCTGTTTCGAGCCGTAGTGCTTGCGCCTCAAGGAGGGTGAGACGGTTGGTCTGAGCCTGCCGCCGCGCCTGTACCTGGCCTCTAGCGACTCCTCGGATGGTAGCTTTACTGACTTCCCAGAAGGTGCTCGGGGAGGGGACTGATCCCAGGCTGGCGAGAAAGTACTGGTGCACCTCTTCCCCTATCACTTTCTTGACCTCTTTGTCTTGTAGGAACCAGGCATTGAATCGCCACAGTGGGCGAGGAGTATCAGGGGTATCACCTAAGCACAGACACAGGGCTGAGTGGTCTGAGATTCCTTAGGGGAGAACGGCGATGCTTGTTACTCTCTGACACTCAGGGGCAGGCATAAGGATTGTGACGATTCGCGAGTGCGTGTGGTGTGCCGCTGAGGTATGAGTGTTGTGGGAGCTCCGGAGGTTCCAGATTCTCCAGACGACGCCCAAGCCCAGGGAGAGTGCCCAGTCAGCCATTTTTTTCTCATTAGTTATCCTAGCGGGAGAGGGTGTGCCAGTCGTGTCCAGTAGTGGGTTCATGACTGTATTAAAGTCTACCCCAATCACCGTCTGACCCGTGGGCAGGGCAGTAACAATGTCAGTAAGGTGGCACAAGGAGGAGGTGAGCGTAGCTGGTGGAATGTATATTGAAACTAAATTGAGGGTGTTCCCTTCCAGCGACCCAGACAGGGTAACAAATCGGCCTTGCGGATCTGTGGTGATGCAGCAGAGTGTGAGAGGAAGGCCTCGCCGTTGTAGGATTGCAACCCCCCGTGACCCTCGCTCAAATCCAGAGTGCCACACCCTGTCGAAGCTGTATCTCTCAAGGAAGGGGCAATGAGTTCCCAGGAGATGGGTCTCCTGAAGGAGGAGGACGTCGGGGGCCTGTGTTTGGGCATACTTAAGGACGGCTGTCCGTTCAGTGCGGTCTAGCAGTCCATTCACATTCCAGGACAAGATTTGGAGGGGATTACCCTTAAGAGATGGCCATGTCATACCTTGTGTCTGGAGCGAATGGGACATGGGGCGTGGAGTCCTCAGGTGGCTGATGTATTTTAGCGGGAGGGCGCAGGTGCGGCCTCCGCCTTGTGAGGTGTGTGGTCATGGGGTATGCAGGAGGAGCAAGTGTCAAAGCGCTGCAAACGATAAAGAAGAGAGGAAGAAACATTGGCAAATCCCAACATGGAACTGGACAGAGGACAACGGTCCTACCCCCCCACCCTCCCCCACCCTATACTTCTGGAACGGAAGCATCTGTCGCCCTACAAAGGAAAACATAACAGGTTAGACTAAACTAAAACGTTTAGTTGGGAACTACGTGGTGGACCCTTCTACTATTTCGGATGCAGTGCTAGCAATGGCAGGTAATTCTAGAAGCTGTGACTCTGTGAGAAATGTTCCTCTTGTCTCTTCCCGTTGAAAACCCTTGGCTGCATCTCGCACAGGCGGTGATGGTATTTCAAATCGCAGGGCTTCTGGAGAGGTCAGAGTCTGTGAGCGCTGGGTCCAGGGTCTTGGAAAGGACTCTGTGTGGGGGACAGTTCGCTCGCAGACCTGTCCCGAAGTTGGGGGGGAGAGTCCGCTAGGCTGGTGGTGGCATCAGGCCTCTGGGGCCTCGCATCGGGCGACTCGGAAGTCTCTTTGCACACTTTACTGCCTCTACGTGACTGTGTGCGCCTCCTACGTGGCTTGGGGACAGAGGACGTGTTGCCTGTGGTCTTGACGAGCCAGGCGAGGACATGGAGCGGACCCTGAGGGGTCGTTCTTCGGTTATCCAGGTCCAGGCTGATTGTGGGGACTCAAAGAAGTGTATTTTATTTTGAAACACAACTCAGAGTCGGGCCGGAAAGAGGAGCCTGTATTGAAGGCCCAGATTGCGGAGTTTCTGTTTGACCTCCGTGTAGGAGTGCCGTTGGGCCTGGACTTCCTTAGTGTAGTCTGGGAAGATCATTATAACATGGTTGTGGAATTTCAGGGCACCTTGGGCCCAAGCCGCAATTAAAATAGCGTCTCTGTCCCTAAAATTCAGGACTCGGGCAATGATGGGACGGTGCGGGGCGCCAAGAGGCAGTTTAGGCGCCAGAGACCGATGGGCTCGTTCGATAGCGAACCATGTTGACAGCGCATCTCTGGGCATCCATGAGGTCAGCCAGTTCTCGAGGAAGGTTGCCGTCTGGTCTTGCTCAACTCCCTCCGGGAATCCCACTAAGCGCAGGTTATTGCGCCGTGACCGGTTCTCTGCGTCTTCGGCCCTTCTGTGCAGCTCCTTAGATTGAGTGCGTAAATGGGTAACCTGTTCTTTTGGTTGACGGATATCGTCTTCGGCTGAAGAGATGCGGGATTCCGCTTCCGAGGTACAAGCTGTGGTGTTACGCAGGTCCTGACGAATAAGGGCCATATCCACCCGGACCTCCCCGATTTTGTTTTCCACTGAGGCCTGGGATGAGCTGCTAGCTTGCAGGATTGCAGTGAGGTCGGTCCCTGGAAGGGATGATCCCCCGGTCGCCCCCTCGACTGGGCCCGTGTCACTTGTGGTGTACTGATCCATTTTGGTCTGGGTCTGGGTGGAGGGCGCTTTGGGGGCCCGGTCCTTCCCCATCGTGGGTGTCAGTTGGCGCCTGGGCCTGACTGCCTGGTAGTATATCGCAATGTGTGGTGCAGGCGTGGGCCAGAGGAGGGTGATGTGGAGCCGAATAAGGTCAGGCCACCCGGCCGCTGTCTACCCCCCAGGCGCCTCACCCTCAAGATCCAGGAGGGGGGTTTCGTTGTCTTCGACCAAGCTCTTCGAGGGTGTGGGTGGCGGCAGCAACAGTAGATGTTAGGGGGTTGGATAGACAAATTGGAGCGTGGGGGGGGGCCCCCAGCCGTGAGCCTGGTCCCCTCCAGTTGCGAGTTGGTAGCAGTCGGGGCCCATAGGACGAGTTCCCAGGAGCCGCCGGGGCGGCTGCATGGGGCGGGAGTCAGAAGGGGGGAATCTCAGGATTTAGAGCCCAACCAGGCACAGAAAGGCAGCAGGGGTTCTGCGCAGTATCTCCGCCCCGTACTGGTTGACCCAGGACCCAGCTCACCTCCTTATCAGCCCGGGAGATCTCGGCTTCTTGGCTGTTAGATGTACTTCCAACCCCAATAGCCTTCATCGGGCCTCGGTCAGCGCGGATCCTCCAATGCGCTGGGTCTGCTGCCCGGGGGGGTGGGGGGCGACACAGTGTAGGCTCTCAGAGCGTCAGTCGTGTTCCCTGCCATTTTGGCTGTGGATTCACTAGGCCCCAGGGTAGGCCGGAGGTGTGGCTGCGTCCTTGAGTGGAAGGGACCTCCCGATGTCCGTGCGTAAGGTGTGTTTACGGGTGCCTTGTAGGCCTCACCGCCCGGTCGGCTCCATCACCAGCGGGACATCAGTACAGAGGGCGGAGGAGGCGGAGCCGTACAGTTCGCCACGGTCCGCTCTGTTTTCCAGTTCATGGAGGGATGAAGGCCCCCGGGGAGCTCGGGCCGGGCGGGCAGGCTACTCGTCACCGGATCGGGTTCCCCCTCGGGGCTATGCGATGCAGGGTCTAAGGGCCTCGAAGGACTCACCGCCGACATCCGGGGATCCCACGGCCGCTCCAACATCAGCAGTCGGGCCCGTCCAGGCATCCGCCCCACGGCCCCAGGGCTCTGGTCGCCTCACTCTCTCAGCAGCTCCGGCTGGGTCAGGAAGGCCGCAACAGGGATCAGGCGGTCGGGTCGGGACCCCGCCAGGCCTGTGTCCGCCCAATCACTCTGGGGCGCGAGCAGCGGGTGGTCCGGATGCCGAGTTCGGGGGCTCCGAGCACACTCCACGCAGACTCGGCCTGGGAAACAACAGGCAAAGTCCAGGGTTCTCGCGTTTGGGTCATCGCGGGTCTCAGGCCTCCTCAGCAGCTCCCAGTTTGTCTAAGGTTCTGTGGCAGGACCGATTGAGGCAGTGTGGGCGGCTTCCGATGACTGCTGGGGCTGGTATGCCGGGCCGCAGGCACCCGCAGGCACCAGCCTGGGTTGTGTGCCGTGCTCCGATGGAGGCCCTCAGTGAGATTTGGCGCCGGGAGGCAGGTGTGCCACAGCATCAGGCCTCTGCCAAGGCCTCAGCACCGAGGAGCTTACGAAGGTGGGCACTTCAGGGATTTCTGGCACTGCAGGTTAGTGGCGCCGCCTTCACCGCTCGTCTGTCGCGTTTGGGGCATAAATATACCTGCTGATGGCTGTGGATTATGGAGCGGATGACGGAGGGGTCCGGAGCACTCTCAGAGTGCGATCGCCATCTTGACGCTCCTGGCCACCCTCTGCATAGTTTTAATGTTGGACATAATGTTTTTATAGCTTAGTTTAGGTTAGTTTGTGTAGTGATAGTAGAGGGGTAGTGGTTTTAGGGGGTTTGTAGGGGTGTGTTAAGATTTTAGTGGGTAGGGGTACTTTGTGTTTTGTTGCGGTAGTTGTTGATGTGTTTTATATGTGTATAACCCTACCCCCCCCCCAAAAATACAAACATTTTTTAAAAATCAAAAAAATATATGATTGTTTAGGATGCTATGTGTAGTTAGCGATGTTTTGGTGTAGTTTCTGTTGTCCTTGTTTGAAGATGTGTCTTAAGGTTGGTGGGGGGTTGATGTTAATCATGTCATGCTAAATGTGTAGAGTAAGGTAGGTTAACTTAAGGTGGTTTTAGATAGTATGTAGGATAAGTTAGTGTAGGTTAGGTTAGATTAATTAGTTGGTGTAGGGTAGGTAGATTCATTTATTTTAAGTTTACTATTGACTATAAATATCATTATTTGGTACATACAGGTCTACATCATGATTTGCTGTGTGGGAGTTACCGTTTGTGCTCAGGTAATGTTATGTAAATGCATTTGTCTTTGCTATTAGTGTTTGGCATCGTGTGTCAGTAGGTGTCTTACCTATGGACAGGGATCTGTCAGGTTGGCCATGGTTTTACATTATCTATCTACAGACATTTTTGAGCAGTGCACCTGGCAATCATGATGAAAATGGTACACAGTGCAACTCATGTGTTCACATACAATATTTCTGTGTGGGTACATCATGCAACATGCTTTGGAGGGATGTTGTGGTCAGAACATTTGCCCGAATTGTAGATTTTTGGACTCACATCCTGATGCCTGCCCGTACCCACTCTCACTTGCAGCATTTACTTGTCAGCCCAATGATGTTTGCTTGCTAGTATCTATGGGTTGACCCGGCACTTGTGTGGTGACTTAATTCACCATTAACTTTGACTGCATGACACCAGTTGAACTTCATGCTTGCAACCTTGAGTAACCACTTGCTAGTCAACACAAAAATAGAGTTCACCAAATATGTTACACTCTCACTGCCTAGCATTGTCCCAGAGTCCAAAAACACATGTCCCTTTGGCAAGTAGTTGGTGTATTCGCCTCAGAGAAGGCCCAATGGTCAACTTGGTCCTGTCTCCAACAAACAGACAGCACACAGGTAGTACTAAGTGCCTCTTTGGGTCTTTCAGCTTGGCAAATTATCTTCTACTCTTCATGATTGAATATTGCAGATGTCTATTTGTGGCACAGGTGGTGTCTGTGGCCAATGTGACAGGAGTATCTGTAACAGATGCAACATTTACATCTCAGAGAATTTTGTCACTCTGAAGCCTGACAACGTGCTCAGTTCAATGGTAATGATTTCATGCATATTCTTAAGTATCAGGTGGGAACAGACTGAAGGATTACACCGCTGTGGCCTCACACTAACCGAACAGTAGAAAAATGTATACCTACAGAAAATGTTTCAAAGAGCGAAGTCCAACAGAAAATCCCTGGGAACAGTATTGTTGCCAGTTCTAATAGACAACTGCTACGTCCATGTTGCAGTACAGGCTTGTGCACCTCCAAGCTAATCAGTGGACGGCCAATGCTTATCACCTTTCCCAAAATTAAGAACCACCTAAAGGTACAACGCCACCAGCGGGAAGGATGGTCCAAGAAAGATTACACTAACTCAGAGGGCACAGGTTACTTAAATCAAAATAGGAATAGTTACCCATACATCTGGTCAGCATTTTGAAACTCAGAATGCATTTCATTGCCACACAGGGCATAGCTCAAATGGTACAGCACAAGAAATATAGAGCTCCCATCACCGCAAGCTAAATACGACTCATATCAAAGAGTTGAGAGACATTATGTGCCGCCTCACTCCAATCCCATTTATCTTTAAGTCTCCTATCTTCCCTGTAAAGTTTATCAAGGTGCTCTTATATAAAATCAACACTTAAACTAATAAAAAAATAAAGACCACATTAGAGAAAAAGCAGTAAACAGGAAGCAATTAGAAGTTCATATCTTTTTGCATTTCTGAGTGGTGCACCTG
Organism: Calotriton arnoldi; assembly: GCA_963921515.1. Classification (NCBI taxonomy): domain Eukaryota; kingdom Metazoa; phylum Chordata; class Amphibia; order Caudata; family Salamandridae; genus Calotriton; species Calotriton arnoldi. The sequence goes on from CAWUFW010004248.1 coordinate 1,101,742, forward strand.
AATACCTATCTTACCAGAATCTTTGGGCCTCATTCACAAAGCTATTTGTGCTTGTAAGTAGAACTTACACTTGCAAATTTCTTTTTGTACATGAGTAAAATGGCTTTTGTGATACACAGCAGTCAGTTTTGCATCGTACAATAATTCATTCTGTGTGACTATGGGTCGGATGTATCACATGGTATCGGAGTACCATCTGTCAGTGTGGTGGAGGGCTAACCATCTGCCACCGTGATGGACAGCAGTTCATCCTATTTAGAAATGACCACTGGATCTGCCGTTGTTATCTCTGTATGATGAAAGGAACCACCAACACAGCAGTTCCCATCAAGGTACAAAAGGTTTGATGAATGGCTGCCATCGGTCAACACACATCCTCAAATTCCCAGACCTCTTCTTTGCAAGAACAATGGGTGAAAGCCACAGAGTTGCATCAGCCTTTTCAATGATACCTTGATCACAAAGACCCTTTAAGTGCTTAAACAAGTCGGCTCTAATACTAAGAGGCCCATTGCGCAATTTGTGCTTAACAGGATTTAAATTTTCTTTTACTCTGATGGTATGTTGGAAATCAGTCACCTTGCCCAATCGGTCTTGAAACACCTTTTCAAACTTATGTTCCCACTTACTCGATATATCAATGCTAGACAACGAATTGATATCCTTTTTATCTATGAAAACCGGTTTATCCAAACCCGGTTTTATAATTAAACCAAACTCAGCCTGGTGTATTAAACCAAGAACATTGATACCCTTTTTTGCCACATAAACTTTGCCTTTGATGACTTCTCCCAAAACACTGATGGTGGCCCAGAAATAACCCAACAACTCAATTTTGCTACCTTCAAAAGCTACAGTGAATACATCAGTTGGTAACAAACTTTTCTTTTCCCAAAACCTAAAATACTTTTCTTGCGACACAATACTAATGCATGCTCCTGTATCTACTAGGAGCTGAATTTGAACCCCTTCAATTGTAACATCAACATCGGGATCAACAATGAGAGATGTTTTCTGTTTCTCACTGTCTCTCACTACTACAATGTATTCTTGATTGGTAACGTCTTCATCATCAAGACCTTCAGATTCGTTCAAAACACATCTAACGCTCTTTCTTTTAGCTCCCCTACAGACTCTTGCAAAATGGCCCATTTTTCCACACTGTCCGCATTGTTGATTGAGAGCTCGACAATTTTTAAAGGACGATACATGCAAAGGTGAACCACATCTATAACAACTAATTTTCTGACTGTAAGTTCTGTTTTGTACAAAGTTTCTCCCACCTCTGAACGCATTTTGTTTCCTGCCATCATCACTCTTGTTAACTGGAGACTTATTAGATACAACACCTAAAACTGTGGTATTAGATAAAGCAGTTTCCAATTGTTTTGCATCCTCTATGGAACTCTCGATGCTCTTTGCAATATCCACTGCTTTGTCTGATGAGGGATCCTTACAAGTTAACAACCTTTCCTGAATTCTTTTACAATGGCATCTGGCTACAAGCTGATCTCTTATTAATTGCGAGGTAAAGTTCTCAAATTCACATTTAGCTGCCAGAACTTTCAACGCAGTGATGAAAGTATCAATACTTTCTGTGGGTTTTTGCACTCTGGTAAAGAATTTGTACCGGTGTACCACAATGTTTTTAGTTTTGGTAAAGTACTTATCAAGCTGAGCCACTGCCACTTCAAACTCATCAGGATCTTCGCCTTCTGGTGGATCATATGGCGGTAGGTGATCAAAGACATTTTGACTTTCAACCCCTAAATGATAGTACATAAGATTTTTTTTCCTCTCAGGTCTAAACCTTTGATTATCAATGGCACCTAAATAAGCTTTAAAAGACCTAAGCCACAATTTCCATTCTAATGGTGGATGTCCTGGTTCTTGTAAAAAAGGAGCTGGAGCTGTAACAATCTGCATAATGACCAAGTACCTGTAAAGCAACTAGGTTAATAACAGAGAAAAGAAGAACTAGGAGAGAGAAAGAGAAGAAAGAAAGAAAAATAAAAAAACAAGCAAAAGAAAGCGAGAAAAAAACGAAATAGAGTGCAGTCACTTTCATAAAGAACAAAATGTACTTTTCTTTTGCTCTTTCTTTTTTTTTGTTTAAAATGAGTTGGCCTGAAGTCTTTGTCCTTCGTTTGTTTCTTTTCAGCACAGGAACACAGTTGATGGAAGAGTCCTCTCTTTGTTTCTTTTTAGCACAGAAACATAGTTGATAGAGGAGTCCTCTCTCTATTTCTTCTCCCTTGAGATAGATGATCAGGTGATCGGAAAGAAGGAAGACCGTGCCAGAAACGCCCCTGTCCATCAAAGGAGCTGTGAGACACAAAGCAGAAGGAAGTGTGAAACGCGATGCAGTCGCGTTGCCCCCGCGAAGGAAAGAGAAAGTCACAAAGCAATCCAGGGCTCTTCAGCGTGATAGCGGTGCTTCGACACACAGGATGATGGCAGAGTAGAAGATGTTTGAAAAAACGCTTCGGGCACACGCTGCAATCCGGTAAGACGCGCACTGTGAAATGAGGTTAGACGCGCCAGCGCTGGGAGGAATGCTTCAGGCACACACTGCCATCCGGTGAGACGCGCACTCTGCAGTTAAGTTGGACGTGCCAGATAAGTAGGAAACTCCACACTTCTCAATCGGGATGTAGACTCCTGGTTGCACTAACTGGGCAACACCGCACTACAGTTCAGCTGGTCGGAATAAACGAGGAGGCGGTTCAGCCGCTATGGACAAAGCAGACGCTTAAAATAAATCTGTGAGGCCGCTGAGTAAACTTTTAACCAAAGGACACAGACGCTCTCTGTACCGCCCCACACATATGTGCCTCCAGCAGGAAAAAAAACATACTCACGGTGCTGCTATGTGTTCAGCGCACTACCCCAATGTGTCCAAAATCCGATCCCGTCTGCTGTCGCCATTGAAGTACAGATGGTTAGACACAAGGGTGGATTTTTTTTTTTTTACTTGTTTTTATTGTATTTTTCAACAAATTATACAGAAAAAAGAAAAAGGAAGCACTTTGTTCTCAGAATGTGGATTACATGAAGCACAAATTGACAGGTATCGATAAAGAATTATCCACACAGAGCGTTAATAGGTCCATAATCATTAAATGTAAAGACAACAATACAGGTTCATGTAATAAAGACATTGTAACAATCCCGATCCATAGGACCGGTTGGCTGATCCAATAGTCACTTCATTCTGTGTAATACTTCAATCAGTGAGTTCCGGATGTGTTAACAGATAGGAGCGGAGTGGCTGCCAGACGTTTTTGGGACGGGAGGCAAGTGGAAGTAGGGACTAATATACATCACTAGTCGTATCACAATACATCATATCCCTGAGACATGCCCCCCACCAAGGGTGGTGCAGTTCCTCCCCAATTCAGAGAGACCTGCCTTTTGGCCAGTACTAGCGCAATGGCAGTAAAGCACCTTATAACCTCGACTCAACGGAAGCACATATCCCAGTAGTGTAAGCAAGTGTGTGCGTGAAAGCTGGGTCTCAACCATCTGCTCAAGATGTCCAAACACCGCCTCCCAGTAGGCCAGCACCGCAGGGCAGTTCCATGCCAAATGGATAAAATCAGCCTGCGCCATCGCGCATCTCTGACATTGGTCTGGTTTCGAACAGTCCATCTTTGCGAGTAACACTGGGGTAACATAAATTCTGTATAAGTATTTAAAATGCAGACGTTTGTGTTTATAATTATTGGACACTAGATGTGTCTGTTCATAACACTATGCCCACATCTTGTCAGTCATAGGGTGTGCTAAATCCCTCTATCAGGCTGCGCGGGCTCCACCACCCATCATCAGTCGTAGCGCTTGTGCTTGTCGGTATAGTCTAGAGACTAAATGCATGCCACCTGCCGCCGCAATAATTGTAGTTAATGAGGGGATGTCCATGGGTTCCCCAGTCTCGGGGCGAAGCGCAGTAGCCAGCGCGGTCCACGTTCTATGTACCAGAAAGCGGTCCACCATGTTTACATCTCGATCCGCTGTTAGATCTGCCACCGTACGAAATTGACCGTTCCTGAACATGCCGCCTATATTGTGCACTTGACAGCGGCTAAGTACCCGCTGCGTCAATGCTTCAGTCGTGGGTGCTATCCAGGGATTATTTAAAATCGGTAAGTGTGGAGAATACAAGTGTTCAGCCCCCAGGTACCTGCGCAAGCGCTCCCAGGCCCAACTCGTGGTTTGTAGGGTGTGGATTTCGGCCGGAGTTCTCCTAAGCCCGTGTGGAAGGATAGTGGAAAGTGTATAAGGACAGGCTTGCGTGTGCTCGGGTTTCAGAAACTGAAGGCGTGCGTCCAGGTGATACCAAAAGTAGGCATAGTGCGCCTGTGCTACTAAATAGTACAAGTAAAAATCAGGCACCCCAAACCCCCCCCTCTCGAAGGGTTGAATGAGTGTCTTCCAGCCCACTCGCGCCTGTCTCCCCGCCCATATCAACCGGGACACAGGGGTGGATTCCTTAGTAAGTATTTATTGGGAGAGTACAGAGAGCTGTCCTAACCGGCAGAGTCAGAGGCACAAACAGCTACTGCCACACATGGAACAATCGTGGCATCATGCTCGTGCCTACACCCAACACTCCAGATGGCATCAACCAGCGGTCTCCGGTTGGGGGCCCTACTAGGGGTTGGGGGCACCGTGAGGTGCCTGCCACACGGTGCAGGGATGAACACAAACTCCCTTTTTGATATGGAAGCTTGTGCCGCAGCCGGTTTCTGACCGCAGCACAAGCTCCCATACAGAAAAGGGAGTTTGCGACCGCACCATGTGCGGTCACATCAAAATTCAGCGGTAAGGACCGCCGACCAGAGGTCAGTGAAACCCGTATCTGCAACGGTCCGCCCGACATCGAAATAAGGCCCTTACAATCAATGGACTTTGCAATCTGGATAATATTTTTCACCAATGTGTATTTAATTTGCATGTTCTTGAGGCTTTGCTAATATCTATTCGATATCACCCCCATGATCTGCCATAGGAACATCATCTTCCTCTTCTTCCTGTTACTCACGAGACAACTATACAAGGTTTTGTGGCTCGAGAGCTGAAATATGAGGTGTTGTCAATGATGGAGTAGGGTGAGTTTAGGTTGACTACCACTCTCATAAACTACAGTGAGAATGCTTGTTGTTGTAGCTGTAAACATTGATACATAGGCGGGCTGTGTACTTGTAGTAGGAGATTCAATACATGATACTGATGCTCTGCTTAGGATTATGGTTGTGGGAACCACACTAGCAGTGCCGACTGATCTGATGGTTATAGAACCACTATTGGAAGCTGCTCTATTTGCAGGTCGGCCTTTAGGGCATCTTCCTCATGGTGGTGTTGGAGCATAGCTCTTAGAGGGCTGATCATCCTCCTCCCCCATACTGTTTCCCCTGTAAATTCAATAGGGGGATTTGTAAAAATATTTTCGAATATATATTTTCGTAAGCATTGCGTAATGCATTTCTTTACTCTACTGTTGGTTCTGTGGCATTAGGATGAGTAAAATGTTTTTATAATTTTTTTACTGTTTTTGCCACTCTATTTATAACATCTGAAAATTGTGTTATTCTAATATATTACTAAAGGGAAAAAATACCTATGTGAATGGTATATAAATCTAAATATATAATCCTCCAGTTTCTGCACCGCCCATTATGCTTAAAAATAGTTGTAATAGCATTATAGCAACCAATTTGTTTTTTGAAATCCAGCTCGTTTTCCATAAAGGAAAGCGGGGCGCGTTTCAAAAACAAAAATGAAACGATTGTTTTGCGACCGCATTCCGGGCGCAAAACAATCGTACATCCCTCTGCGACTCGCTGTTAGGATGGGATGCTCTTCCTCATAGAGACACGCAAACCCTATTTTGCGAGTTGGTAACAGGTTACAAAGACTCGCAAAATAGGGTCGATACATGCTACAGCCCTTTATAGTGGTTGCAAACAGCCTGTATCTCGGTTTGCGACCGCTAAAAACGGTCGTACAAGTGGCCCTTAGCGTTCTGTTTTTACCATTGAAAAGTTAGAGGTAAAAACCGGTGTAAAACACTGGTGCACACATCTACTTCTCGGTGCCACTACACAAGAAGTGCCGGAGTCTACCCGCCCTATAAATGCCACACGTTTGGACGGCCTGTAAAGAGCGTTCCAGCGAGATGTCTTCCCATAAGCTCCCCTCAGCACGAATACATTTTCTGACCACAGAACCCAGTCATTTCCCTTTTATAAATCTTCAGAGCTTGTTACAAACCAGGCCCTCTCCACGCTCAGACACCCGGCTCTTTTTGTATCCATTTTTGTTCAGTCGGGCCTGGCCTAGGGCACCACCTTCAGGTTGTCACACATTAAGGCTGTCTGTTTCTCATTCATGGAACAGCTTATTTTCGGGTTTTTTCCATTTCCATTATAAAGTGGTAATGGTTTTCAGGTGCGAGAAGCTCTTTTCATCTGTCGATCCGTCTAGGAGCTTCAGATGTCTTTTCATGTGCGCGCACAGTCACTGAATCTAAAAAAAAAAGCTAATAGTTTTTTTTTGAAGTGTTGTAAATTGAATTTCTTAGCTTGGACAATAGCTGCGCTTTTTTGAGAACCTATGACTTATTCTGATGTACCAGTTGAATGTTGTTAGCAGTCTGTCTGTTCGCTGGTATTCGCTGTTACTGAAATATTGTCAGGTTATTTCACGCTTATAGATATGTTACCAGGAAATTCTTTTTGACATGACATGTTTCTCTCCTTGGAGGGGCACAGTTCTGAACTCTTTCACAACTATTTTAATTTCAAATGTTGGCTACAGGCTAACTTTCCAAGCTTTCTTGACTACTTGATTCGAGATTTTTTCATTTTTAATATCAGTCCCACTTCCTGTGTGGGGGCACTTTTTCCTGAAGCTTATAGACAAAAGTAAGTTTCAAACTTTTAAAAATCTACTTGTGTAGGACTTCTCGTATGGCCAACTTTTATAGGATTCATAAAGAATACACGCACTAAAGATTATCTACAACAGGGTATACTAATAGAATATAGAAGAATAAATATCGTGATATGTTGTGCTTTTTCCCAAGTTGGAAGTGGAGCTGAATGTCGTCTGCATCCGCACAGGTAGGGCACGTAGGGAGATGATCAGAGCCGGATGAACACATGTAAACAGCAGTGATGAGGAAGTGACGGGGCTTAAGAGGCATCAGGTCATCATTTGGAGCCCAAGAGGGCCCTGATGCATTCACACCTTTCCCCATTGACACAGCATGGGTGAAACGAGGATATTTCAGGCCCACAATGTTTTAAAGAGTTTCCATCACTCAGGCTGGGTCCAGGTGCACGTTCAAAATTATTGGAGCCTTTTCTGTCCCTGAAACTTTGATCAGGAGGACAGTCAACTAGCCCTCCAGTCACTCTGGAAGTCCTAGATTCAAGCAGAAAAGCAGGGCAGTCCTCTGAGGGCACAAGGGTGTCCTCTTGGTGCAGCAGGGCAGACCTTTAAAGTACACAGTAGGCCACAGAAGCATGGCAGTCCTCTAGTGTGTCCTTTGAGAGTCCTTCTGCAGGCCCAGAAGTGAATTGAAGAGTGGTACTGAGAGCCCTATTTTTATACCCGGTGTCCCCTTTGAAGTGGAAGAAACGTCTTTAGTTTTCCTCCCACAGACGTGTCTGGAATTTCCTGCCTCCCTGCCCTGGTGCCAGTCCCTCTGCAGGCACAACAAGTCAATGTGAAGTTCTTTGTGTGTGAGCTGAGGCACAGTCTTTGCAGTGCAAGTGGGGCCATCCTGGCAACACCTAGTCCCTCTATTGTGTGGTTATCAGGTAGAAATACACAAAGGCCAACTACCAACTACACCTACTCATGTGACCCAGGAAACAGGCTGCAGGCATCAAATGGTTAGGATAAGAAAATACCAACTTTCTAAAAGTGGCATTTTTCAGAACTGTGACTTAAAATCTGACTTTACCATTAAAGAGGATTTTAAATTACAGTTCACCAGACACCAAACATGGCATTTCTACCAGCTCTCGAACAAAATTTAGCACTTATTAAATGTAATAAGGTAACACAATGTTATCCTATTGGAGAGGTAGGACTCACAGTAGTGAAAAACGAGTTTGTGGATTTTTCACTACCAGGACATGTAAAACTTATAAGTACATGTCCACCCTTTTAAATTCAATGCACCCTGGCCTAAGGGCTGTTTAGGGCCTACCCTTGGGGTGACATATGTATTAAAAAGGGAGTTTTAGGCATAACAAAGAGATTAGTTTGACAAGTCGAATTGGCAGTTTAAAACTCCTCACAGGCTGCTATGGCAGGCTTGGGACATGTTTTAAGAAGCTACTTAAGGATGCAGCACAATAAGTGCTGCTCACCCACTAGTAGCATTTAATTTACCAGCCCTGGGTATATAATTTCCACTCCACTAGGAACTTATAAGTAAATTAAATATGCCAATTAGTTGTAGGCCAATTTCCCCATGTTTTAGAGTGAGAACAAGCACTAAAGCACTGGTTAAAAGTGGTAAGGTGCACAGAGTCCTAAGGCCAACAAAAACAAATTCAGAAAAACAGGAAGGAAGAAGGCAAAAGGTTTGAGGGAAGACCACCCTAAGGCTGACATGTCTGACATGAAGAATATGAGATTACCTCAAAATCATCAGGTAATGAGCATAAAATCGAACATCCTTCTTCTGAACGCACTTCAGGACTTTTATTTACTCAAAATCCTCAACTTCAGAGGACCCTCCAAGAAAGAAGACAGAAACCTCCAAGAAAGAGACACAGTGAAATATCTTCTGATGTTGTAGTACTTTCAGAATAAATCCATTCTAAACCACCCAAACATCTACCCTAAAGAGACCCTCCGAAGGGTCAGATTCCAATTCTTCGTCATCGACAATACCAGAGTCTGGATCACCACCGACGAAGTCATTGTTGACGAACACACCAACTATGAAGAAATCCTCATCACTGATGGAGACACCACCATGGAGGAAGAAATCGTCATTGATGACACCATTGGCAAAGCCGTTGTCAACGACACCACCAATGCCGTCAGCAAAAAACATTTTATCAATGACAACTACGAAGTCCACAACATCAACAATGACAATTCTTAAAATTAAGAAGGGAAGTGGCAGAACAAATGGGTAACCAAAGCTTGTTCCAGAGTGTTGAGGTTCCTAGATAGAAACTTCTACCGCCCCAGTTCTTTCGGTTGAATTTTGGTACCACCTTAGTACTAGAGTAAGACGATCTGAGTAGTCTAGTAGGCGAGTACCATCGAAGTTTCTGGCCTAAATATTGTGGTCCTTGTTTATGCAAGGCTTTGTACGCAAAGCACAGTGCCTTGAATTGGATCCTCTCCTTCACTGGCAGCCAGTGCAGCTGCTTGATGGTATTCCTGACTGAGACATGTTTGGGGGTACGAGTTAGAACTCTAGCTGCTGTATTCTGCAATACCTGATGTTTCCTAAGATGTTGAGCCCGGAGGTTGAGGTATAGGCCATTGCAATAATCTAGTCTAGCCAGTGCCAAGGCCGATATGACTAACTTTTGAGAATTTTCTGGGATGTATGTCAGATTTTTTCAGATTTTTCTTAAGATGAAATAGATGGATGATGTCAATGCATTGATCTTGTTGGCAAAGGAGAGTGATTTGTGCTTAAAGGAAGAATAGTTTTATCAGCAGTCTACAAATAAACACCCTGTTACATCAAGTAGCTCATTTGTCTTAAACACTCTAAAAATACTTAGAACAAATTGGATAAAAACCTAGAATAAAAAGCAGCATGTCTGACAGATCGATTTCACAAGACATAGCGTTACTGTACATCACTTGCCCACCAGGTTTCTCAGCCTCACTGCAAATAAAACAAATTTATGAACCATTATACAAACAAACTCCGACTGCAGCAATTGAAGATAAAATAAGATGGCCTGCATTTATATTGAGGGACCTAAGTAGGGGGAATAAAAACAATTTCCTTAATACAGATTAAAGCTTGCAAGAAAACAGAAAAAATGCAACATGGATGGCACAGACTCTGAATCACATGGATATGGCACAAGGTCGAATTCTTCAAAGACATCTTTGGGATCAGAAACCAAGAGAAGGGCTATATTAAATCTAAATCTGCGATAATGCCTATGGTGCTGGCAAGGTGAAAATATAAATAAGGCTCCAAAGAGTCTGTGGTAGTTAAAAGTTGATGATCAACCACCCTCCTCTTGCTACACTCGAGAGCAGAGGTCTTCAAACTTTTTTTACTCTGTGCCCCCCCTAAGCAAAATGTTTTGAGGTCGGGCCCCCCTCCAAAACTTTATGGCAAGGATTGGGGGAGCGGGAGGGACATGGCTGTGTGCAGGGACCAGGGCTTATGAGATGATTTCAGGAATACCTTTTCTATAGCTTATGAACCGCACTAAATATGAGACTTATCAAACAGCAAATGTATCAAACAAAAACAGATATTATCCCAAACAAACTGCTCCCCATTATTGGGGTTTTGTGAGCCCCTCACACTCTTTGACCCCAATGCAGCTATACCTGCTGCACTAATGATAACTGCAGTCCTGAGTAGCAGGCTATCTCCTCTGCATCTCTTACCTCTTCCCCACCATGACGGATCATCACTTCAATCCTAATGCTTGAAAGGAAAATAAACTCTGATGCCCCTTTTTTAAAGGTAGACAGTCATAAGTGTGATGCAGTGGGCCCCTCAAATCCCTGGGCCCCAGGCCAGCTGCATCTGCTTCCCTAATGATAACCAGCAGTGGCCACTTACACACTTGACAGCAGTACCAGCTTCACTAATGAATGTCCCTTGAAAAACACTTATATTATCCCCTTCTTTGGGGTATCTCTCTAAAGAAGCTGTCTCTGGTCATTTGTAAACATAAAAATTTGTCCCCATACAGTGCTCCCTATTCTGGGCCTTCTCTTTGACAATATCCATGAATCTCGCTCCTTTCCTCTGTCAACTAGACCATTACTGTGAGGCCCCAGGGATCGAGAGGATTAGGGCTCTGCATCTGAATGCAACCCTGCTGGCCTTCTACCTGCCACCCCATGGACTCAGCTTTCCCAAAAAAACTGCCCCTGAATGGTTAATACTGACTTTGAGGTGCCTCTGCCTGAAAGCGAAGGGTGTGGTGGTAGTGCAGAAAGTTAAAAAAGAAACCAGCTTTCTTACCAGCCATTAATTGACTGAGTCACTTAAAGCCAGGGCCACTGAAATTATGAGTTTCTGCAGCAGCAGCGTTTTCCACATAATTATCAGTTTACTGCATTTGCTACATAATCTGCAGATTTCAACAAAAAAAACTTGATTCTAGCTCAAACGGAACAAAAGTTATTTAAAGCGTGACAAAGTGTTCCGGAGCAGTAGAAGGCTCTTTGCAAAGATTGAGTGTAATCTTCTAGTTGCTTACTGCTGTATTTGGGTGTTAAACTGGTACTAATGAGGTGAAATATTTCCCTGGACAGAGTTAAAATGACAAAATAATGAAGTAATGCTAACCACAAAATGTGGCGCATTGTGCAGCATAATTTACCTTTTCTTGTTGCATAATTTAGTCAAACCTGCCGCATAATGTGGTCCTCTTCTGCTGAATAATTCCAGTGGCTCTGCTTAAAGCTTTGTGGTGGCAAAGATTTATTCTTTTTGCGATGTAATGCAAGGGTGTTATCAGCTGAGATCTGGACTAGTGGAGACACTTACAAAAATGTCTGCATTAGATACAGTTTAATTACTTATTACTAAAAAGTATATTTTATAAGAACTTGTTTTATCTCAATCACTGCATCATTTTGCAGCAGCCTAGCTTAGAGTATGTAAATACTGTTTTAAAATAATGACTTACATATTCACAGTGCTTTCTGCCACAGGCTGGGACCTCATAGCACTATAAACAGGGCCACTGGAATTATGCGCAGGAGAATGCCAAATTCTGCAGCAGGGTTGACCAAATTCTGCAGCAAGCAAAGGCGAATAATGCTGCATAATGCTGCATATTTTGTGATAGCATTACTACCTTATTTTGCAATTTTGTACACTTAACACTGTCCTGGCAGGGGGGGCATGGCTAGCAGCCGAAGATGGAGGTCATTTAAGCGACGAGTTCTGGGCCCAGGACTTTTATCCGGCAATTCCTGCCTGCCTATGGCGGCCCTGCGTCCCTCTGGGGCAGCGCACTGACAGCAGATCTCTGGGCACGTGCAGCGGGCGCCTTTCTGTGCTCGAGGAGTACTCCTACAGGCCATGCGGCATCCCGGAACAGATCCGAGGAAGGTGGGCCGGCGCTGAATGGAGTAGGCCTGCAGACACCGGCCTCTCCTATTGCCCTAGACTGGGTTGCAGAATGAGCACGGCGGAGTGCTTTGTGGCGTGAGGCCCTGGTTGACAGCCTACCTGCGGAGCTGCGGACATAGTGTGGGGGCGATTGGTGGGGGTCTCCTGGCGCCCTGGTGGAGGTGATCCGGGCCTCTCTCCCCCCTCACCCCCCCCGCCCTGCCTGTACCTCCAGTGCTTAAGGACGGACCTCTGCTGAGGCACGGCGATCTTCAGTACGTGAGTGCGTCCATCTATCCGGTGGCTGGCTTTTCCTCTGGCCGGGGACCTGCGGTGTTGTGTGGAGAGGCGGGTGCCTTTGGGATCCTGTGCTGGCTTGGCGGTGGTTTGGCGCTGCCGGAGGAGCCCACATTCATTGATTGCTGTGCCTGCCATAGTGGGGGAGTGGCGGCCTGGCCTTCTCCCTCCTCTTCTCTTCCTGGCTGCTTGTGCGGTCTCCCTGCCACACATCTGTGGGAATGCGGCCCGATACTAGGTCTCACCCTATATCCTGGCATGGACCCGGCAGCGTAACTTTGTCACTGAGTGCGGCGGACCTAGGGTCTTTCCTATTGCTCCAGACGGTGCTGGGGGCTGGGTGCGCCGAACGCACTGCCACGTGGGACCCCGGCCTACTAAGCAGATTGTGGACACTGCCTGTGGTGAGTGTTGAGGGGGCTGTCGGTGCCCTCACCCTCCCCTCTTCTTTTCTGGGCCTCCTTGCTCGGGGGTGCCGCATCTGCAGATGTGCGGCGATCTTTGCTCGTGTGGTGCAGTGGGAGCGCGCCTCATCCCCGCAGCTGTGTTTCCCTGATCGACTAGCTTGTGGTGCTGAGGGGGGGTAGGTGCCTCGGGGCCCGGATCTGGACCGGTAGTACTGGCGAGTGCTGCCTTTTGTTTGACAGCGGCCTGCCTCCCCTCCCTCGGTTACCTGACTGCGCACCTGGAACTTGTTTGACTCCGGCGGCGCCTGCACCGGCTGGAGTGCGCTTGAATCCGTGGGAACCGCCTGAGGCCCCGTAGGGCCATCTTCATTTGCTACGACTGGGTCCGAGTATCACTTTTGGGCTCACTCTTGAATTCGTCAGGAGTGGAGGCCAAGAGATCCTGGATACGGCTGTGTTCGTCTCTGGGCCCACACTGTTGGTCACTTGTACTTGCAGGGGACTCCTACTCGCAGCGTGCTCTGCATCGCGGACGGGCCGCTGATAGCAATAGGCAGAAACAGGACAAAGGCGACGGCGGACTCGGGCCGGGCTGGCTCGCCACCTTCTGAAACCTCCTCGATACAGTCCCATCGGACGGATGATGGGTCCACGCCTTTGCCTCCCGTTGATAATCTGGATATGATACTCCAGGAAATCCGTGACTCACGCTCAGCTATAGCGCAACAAATAGGCACTATATCCACTGAACTGAATTTGCTTAAGGACGATCATAAAAAACTAGCGGATACAGTGAAGGACTTTGATCATTCAATTTCAACACTACAACCTCAAGTGAAGGAGCATGATGTGCAAATTCAGCAGTTGCAGCAACAGGTTGAGGCCTTGCAAGCCCGGGCTGACGATGCTGAAGGTAGGGCCCAACGCAACAACCTTCGCATTGTTGGGCTTCCGGAAGGTGCGGAGGGGCAACATCCGACGACCTTTATTGAGGAATGGCTGAAAACTAGTGTAGCCCCCACAGGCCTATCAGCACTCTTCACAGTAGAACGGGCCCACCGAGTTCCTATGCGTAAACCTATTCCTGGTGCTAACCCACGTCCGATGTTGGCCAGAATCTTAAATTACAGAGATCGTGGCCACATTTTGCAAACAGCCCGGGACACTGGTCCTATTCATTTTGATAATACAAAAATCTCCATTTTCCCGGACTACACACTTACATTTCAACGCCTACGCTCTTCATTTATGGAGGTCAAGGCCCGGGCCTGCGCGGCAGGCCTGACATTTGCTCTTTTATTCCCTGCTAAACTTAAAATCCTTTACAACCAGCGTGCTTGTTTCTTCGACACACCTGACAGTGCATGGGAATGGCTGGATAGGAACTTTCCTGACACTGCGCGTGTCGTGTGCCCAACACAGTCACAGCCAAGGCCGCTGCGCCCTCCACATCAAAGGAGGAGGGGGCTCACCATGCAGAGCATGTCAACTAATCCTCCATCACAACAGTCGGTACTGGAGGGCAGATGTGCAGCCCTCCGTTCGGCCTCAGCATTGCGGATTCCTCGTGCACCTATCAGCTCTAGCCCGTCTGTAGAGGTCTCCATGGACTCTGACTCTGGGGGCAGTATGGCACTGTTTCCTTCTGTGTCCACGCAATTAAGCAATGACCTGCTGATTGAATAGTGATGTAAGTGTATTATGACCTGGGATATTGTTTCTGTTCTCCGGAAATTGTCCATCCCGGAAGGGGAAGTTTTGGTATTCCTTGACTGTCATGTAACGTCTGTTGAATTGTTATCCAAACATGGGCTGCCCCACTGTAGGATGCAGGGTTTTTTCAATCATTATGGTCCTGTGGCCCGGCCCGTCCTGGGCTAGTCCACTCTTTACAGTTGATACCTACGTATTCAGAGTAAGCAGCCTACCCCTCAGGCGAGAAGCCTTTATTTTTACATAGTGTGTGTCATGTGTTTAGTTAGCACACAGTTTGGTCGACCGAAGTTTGCTTGTTTGACCCAGTATTAGGATTATGTTTCATTGTTTGTGCTACTGCTCTGTTTCCTGCTGGTCCTGGGGATGGGGGGGTGGGTGCCTAGGGGATGGTGGGGGGGGTCGGGTGGGGGGGATGGAGACTATGTTTTTGATTTTTGTTATAACCAAAGAAGACGGCCAAGGTAATGACTGTCTGACATTAAGATGTCTTGCACCTCAAAGGTTTGTTATGAAAACCCTCACACACCAACCTGGTTGGTGTCATGCTTCATCATCGGGTCCCAGCTGGGTAGCCGAATGCTACCCAGCTGTGCTACAACACCTGTTTACAGTGGAGCAGGTTTAAGGTGTATGTGAGTGTGATGAAGTGAGTGAAGTATAAAAATACCTCCAGATTGCTACCCGTTACTTTATTCGTGGTGATCTGGGGTATGGTTAAAAAAGGCAAGAGAGTGGATAAATGGGCTACGAGTATTATGCGTAGTTGTTGTATTATCCTTTGGTTGACATGTTTCAGCCCTTATCAGAAATATATATGGGCTTTCTTCAGGACCTCTCTAAATGAATAAATAAGGTGAGTAATGTGAAAAAGTGAGTGATAAAAAATTTCCACATGAACAGCATTTTTAACACTCACGCTAAGGAGTGATATTTATGCAGCGAGGACTGACGGTGTGTAGGTCCTCTTTAAAATGTAGAATACCTGTAAAGAAAAAGGCATAACACAAGACAACATATAAGGGAAACGTTAATTCCACAGTTGTTGTTCGTACTGGTGATTTATATATGGTGCTCACTACATGCATTCCATAAATATCGCCAGTACTGGTGGTAAGTATCATGTGCTAAATACTTAGCGGGGTGTCAGACATATATATACCAATTTACTACTTATACACATGCCGCACTGTGCACACAACACAACACGTAAGTGCCATGCACACTGTACAACCTGTAGAGTGATTGTGCCTTCTCAGTTTGTCCTCTGTGTAGTTAACAAACAGGGGCTATGTCTAGTATGTAGGATTCTCCCATTAGAACTATCGCGCTGCTGGGGCGCTGTGAGCATGCTTATAACAGGCTGTTTGTCTGCCTATGTCAAGCGCCTGGCGACAATTTGCCGTATATTTCTTATAATTCATTTTCCTGGATAATTACATTGATTCTTATGTAGGCGTTCGTATCTGGTCCCGGGGGGAAGAAGCACCTCTCTTAGGTCACATGCTACAGAAAATAGGGATTAAAAACGGAAAGAAACTCTTTTTACTGGCTTGATCTGTACTTACGTTTATCTAAAACGAATCAACAATGCACACAGCGGTAGAAGACCGCTGTGTGCTGGAAAGGTCTTACTTGGTGTAGTGGTGTCTTCCTCAGACAACCTATTACGTGTCCCCTCGGTCAGGCTGGCAACCGCTAAGGCTCCTAATTGATGTTTTTATCTACCGAGCTCCGATGGTTGGCGCAACGTGCGCGTCATCACGCTGTCGAGCGTGTGATGCGTGAAGGTACGGACGAACTAGACCGTCGCTTTCTGGAGTGCTAATGGCTCCTAACCATATGCGTCATCACGCTAAAGAGCGTGTGACGAGAAAAAGTGCGAGCGACTAAAATGATAGTTTAGCGTATGCGCAGACTACAGAAAACCATTTCAAAACAACTCTAACATCATATAAAAAACGGCTAGACGAGGTAAACAAGGAAATGCAGGAATATAAGGAGAATTTGACACAGTCAAAAATCCAGAACTTTCAAAAAGATCTTAAGAAGTTCTCATATGTTAAATCATATCCCTATTCCGATCCAGATTACCAACCTCAAAAGAACCGTGAACAGTCCTATAGCTCTGATGATGCTTCATCTAACAGCAGTGGCTCTAGCTCTAGTAGCTACCAGAACAAGACAAGAGGACGGGGAAGAGCCAACAAATGGCAGCAACCAGGGAATCAAGGCCAATCAGGCAATCATATGCAATTTCCACAGCCATTTCACCAGATGCCACCACAAATGATGTATGGCTGGAACCCGCTCTTTGCACCTCCACAAATTCCCTACATGATTCACAATCAAAGGTTTCCCTTTTTTAGGGAATGGCCGCAGGGGACGAGGAAAACGACGAAGACAAGCGCAGGTACACTGGGAGGACGACTCACAAGAAGG
Source organism: Calotriton arnoldi (assembly GCA_963921515.1). NCBI lineage: Eukaryota > Metazoa > Chordata > Amphibia > Caudata > Salamandridae > Calotriton > Calotriton arnoldi. The sequence continues at coordinate 1,118,905 of CAWUFW010004248.1, forward strand.
AGCACACACCAGGAGCAGGTCCAAGGAACAACGCATGGGACCGAGCACCAGCAAAACCTAGTCACTAACTACTCCCAACATGTACTGGATGAAGCAGAAATGAACTTACTAAATAAAGGTTTAGGCTTTGTTCCAACACCCCGCTTGGATAAATTCTGCCTACATTGCGAGATGGCTGACTTCTTCAGAAAGTTGAAATTAAAAGCTTTCTTTTCTAAACAAGAGAACGAGGTCAATGAGCAAGGGAAAGGAGACACGAACTTCAAACTGAAGTCCACATTCATGCCACCACCTTACACCATACCAGTGGAAATCGCAACTTTCGAACAGGCTGTCTTCAAAGACATCGAAGCACTGTCAGAAAATAAGACATTCAAAAATACGACCAAAAAGGAATGGGAAGGATTGACCACACTGAAAGAGAACAAGACTGTGGTTATCAAGCCAGCGGACAAGGGAGGAGGTATTGTCCTACAAGATAAGACAGCTTACAAAGATGAATGCCTACGTTTGTTATCTGATAGACGGAACTACCAACCGATCTGTGAGGACCCTACACCCAGACTGAAAGAAACTATTCATGAATTAGCCACTGAGGCAGAAAACCGTGGCCACATCAGTAAAAAGGAAGCCGAATATTTGACTACTTCAAAGGAGAAAATTCCTTATTTTTATACTATCCCCAAAGTGCATAAAAACAGAATTCCACCACCAGGCCGCCCTATAGTATCCGGCATAGGCTCAATTTTAGAGCCTCTCTCCAATTTTTGTGACTTTTTTCTCAAACCACTGGTGCAAGGCACGACAACATATCTAAGAGACACAAAGGATCTCTTAGTACAAATCAAGGATCTGACATTCAATCCTAGCACAAGCTTCTTAGTAAGCTTAGATATAGAGAGTCTCTATACTTGCCTCCCGCAGGACGAGACCCTGGAGGTGCTAAGAACAGCCCTAGACAGTAGTAACTGGGATTACCAAACACCGAAGTCATTTATCTTGAAGTGTGCAGAACTTGCTCTGAAGCATAATTATTTTGAATTTGAAGGCCAACTGTATTTACAAACGTTTGGCACTTCTATGGGGAGTACATTTGCCCCAAGTGTAGCAAGACTGTATGTGTTCAGTTTCGAACACACATTCCTGCTGAATAACATCTCGATCGCAGGTAATATACGTTTCTATAAACGATATATTGATGACGTATTTCTCATTTGGGAAGGGACAGAAGAATCACTAAAGAACTTTTTGGAATGGATCAATGAGTGTGATCAGAACCTGAAATTCACAAACACAATAAGTAAAAACACTATCACTTTTTTAGACCTCGATATCTCAAACAACAATGGTGTTCTGGATACCAAGACACACTTCAAACCTACTGCGAGAAATTCACTATTACATTATACAAGCTTCCACCCTCGTCCCCTGAGAGAGAATCTGCCTTATGGCCAATATCTACGGCTGCGTAGGAATTGCAGCAATCTAAACGAATTTAAAAAGCAGGCAAAAATACTGACCTCCAAACTCAATAATAGGGGTTACCCCAACCAAATAACCAGGAAGGCTGAGAAAAGAGCACGTAATCAAAATCGTGAAAGCTTGCTAGAACCTAAAATACAAATTGAGACCAAAGCACCCCTTACCTGTGTCACGACATATAACCCCGTGTCAAACCAGGTGGCAAAAATAGTACAACGACACTGGGCTATATTGAATACTCGCAATTTTGAATGCGAAAAGCCGCTATTTTCATACAGGAAAGGGAGGAGCCTGAAGGATAGTCTTGTGCATACTAAACCCCAAAAACAACAGACCCATGAAGAAAACACAATAATCAATGCCTGGGGCTTACCTTAGATAACCGGACATCACCCATGCGGCGATTGCAGCGTGTGTCATTTAACTCAAACTACCAAAACCCTTAGTCTAGAACCGGGCAAAACCTGGATGATTCGTCGACACACTAACTGCAACTCCGTAAATGTCATATATCTTATAACTTGCCCGTGCAGCTTAAGGTATGTCGGAATGACAAGCTGCAAAGTAAAAACTAGAATTGTTGAACACAGGAGTAACATCCGCTGCAAGCGCAACATATCCCGCCTGACAAATCACTACCTTGAACAGAATCATACTCCCAATGACATGCAGTGGGTAGTGATTGAACAACTAGACCGGAATACAATCAATATCCAACAAGAGTTGCTGGACAAAGAACAGAGATGGATATATCGTATGTCCACACACATCCAGGGGCTCAACGACAATATACCTTGGAACTGCCTTAACCGTTGAACTTAAGGATGTATTGTTCACTATACAAGACCAACCCTCGCAGGATTTAATACTAGAGAGAGACAAATATATTCTTGTACAGTTTACATTTGAACAGCATTAGCCTGAATGACCACCCCACTCATGGGAACCTGAAGACCCATGATTTTAGGGGAAGGCTATCCCCTATAGGCTCTTCACTCTATCAACTAATGATCGACATAATTGCTTAAAGAAATTAATTTAGACTCACCCCCTCAGAGATAAAGATATTGTCTTGACATTCATGATGGCTTGTTACAGACCCAATTTGGCAGTTTAAACTTAGAACTGCTTTTTCCATCTTACTCATAGCGCTACTTAGTATTTAAAGTAGTAATTCCATGCATTTTTTCAAATGTCTGATATTTTTTCCCCACACAGCGCAGGCGCAAACCGGCACATCAGATTGACCCCCTCTGGGGTAAACACAAATATAGTGTTTTTTCATGATGGTTTGTGATTGACCTATTTTGACATTGAAATTATTTTCCATCTGAATTATAGCGTAATTCAGTATTTGTGCTAAATTTCAATGCAGCATCTCAATCTCGGGGTGTAATCCCCGCACTGCGCATACGCTAAACTATCATTTTAGTCGCTCGCACTTTTTCTCGTCACACGCTCTTTAGCGTGATGACGCGTATGGTTAGGAGCCATTAGCACTCCAGAAAGCGACGGTCTAGTTCGTCCGTACCTTCACGCACCACACGCTCGACAGCGTGATGACACGCACGTTGCGCCAACCATCGGAGCTCGGTAGATAAAAACATCAATTAGGAGCCTTAGCGGTTGCCAGCCTGACCGAGGGGACACGTAATAGGTTGTCTGAGGAAGACACCACTACACCAAGTAAGACCTTTCCAGCACACAGCGGTCTTCTACCGCTGTGTGCATTGTTGATTCGTTTTAGATAAACGTAAGTGCAGATCAAGCCAGTAAAAAGAGTTTCTTTCCGTTTTTAATCCCTATTTTCTGTAGCATGTGACCTAAGAGAGGTGCTTCTTGCCCCCCGGGACCAGATACGAACGCCTACATAAGACTCAATGTAATTATCCAGGAAAATGAATTATAAGAAATGTACGGCAAATTGTCGCCAGGCGCTTGACATTGGAAAGTGACTTATTGGAAGAGTGGGAGGAAGGCCTTTATGATTCCTCATATAGAATGATGAGGATCTTAATAGCCAATTCTGAGAGAAGGGTGAAAAAGATCAGAGAAGAGATAGTTAAACTGGAGAAAGAAATTTCTGAACTGAACTTGAAAGAGGCTACCTTAAAAAATTATGACATTTTGAAGAAAGAACTCACCGCTTATCAAATTTATTTGAAAGATAAAAAACAGAAAAAGATTATAAGGGATGAAATTGATTATGAGCAGGGGAGGATTTTTACTTTCTCAAGGAAATATGATGATATTGCCCCGAAATTACCAGTTGAAAGAGGTACAACTGAAAAAACAGCCAGTGTGTCCTCCAGTAGTATGTCCCTTTCTTCAATGGAGAGTGATCCTGGGGAGGGTCCTAGCAATAGTGAAGTTACTCCCTCCACCTCCCTTTTTTTACGAGAGGTCCAGCGTTACAGACTGGGGAACAAAAAGAAAAATCCAAACGTAGAACAAGGCGGGGAGGGAAGAAACATAAAAACAGGGGTACAAACAAGACAACAGAGCAAATTGACCCAGATAAGGAAATAGAATGCCCAAATGGAAATACATGTAATGATTCTAACAATGAATTCTTGATGTCCAATGAATTAAGTGTCATAAATCTGTCTTCTAAAACACTAAGTGAAAAGGAAATGTATGTTTTACAGAGAGGATTGAATTTCTGCGTAACTGAAAATTGTAACTTTGTGAATGCACACATTGACCTCTATAAATTTGTAAGGAAGTTGCGATTAAAAAAGTATTTTTCTGAACATCCTTCTGTGCAGACCAATGTTTTAAGTAATGTGGAAAATATGTCGAGTTTAACAATTGCAGAACTTGATAATGTACATTTATTAGCAACTCTTGATGAAGATGATTTGGATGTGGACATTGTACAAATGGCTGGTCTGCTAAATATATGTGAAGATACCACTATAAATAGTGGCTTGAGAAACCAATCTAAATTTGTGCCCCTAAGAACCTTAGATTCTCATATAGATGAATTTTTTAATAAGGTTACACAACAGCTTTATCAGCTAGAAGACAAACACGGAACAAACTCACACTGTAAACATAGTTATAATCTCACCAAGGAAGAAAAGATGCTTTTAAAAACTTTACAAGAGGATCCCCTGTTAGTTATACCTGAAGCGGATAAAGGGGGCAACATAGTCCTTATGGACTTAAAAGATTACATGGGAGAGATTGATAGACAGCTAGGTGATAAAAATTGTTATGAACAATTAAAAGAATCCCCCATTACGGGTATCGAAAGAACTATTAATGCCAATTTACAAGACTGGCATGAATCAGGACTAATTTCAGACCATGAATATCGATACCTACAGGCGAATAACTCTAGACACCCTTGTATATATATACTTCCCAAAATTCACAAGGGGGAGTGTTCCCGCCAGGTCGGCCTATAATTTCAGGTAATGGTGGCCCCACAGAGCATCTATCAGAGTATGTTGACGGCTTTTTACAGCCTTTTGTTAAGAACTTGCCGTCCTACCTTAAGGATAGTAGAGATGTTCTGTGTAAGCTGGATGATTTTGATTGGGACAGCAATGATTTAATGTTTGTGACTATGGATGTGGAAGGTTTATACACCTGCATCCAAATTGACCGAGGTCTAGAGGCTCTAAAACACTTTCTGTATAAAAAGAACGCAAGACATCTGGAGCACACATTGATGCTCCTCGAAATGTCCCGTATAATTTTAACTATGAATGTCTTCCTCCATAATGGGACGTGGTTCTTACAAAAACAAGGTACTGCCATGGGATCCAGGTTCGCTCCATCATACGCAGGCCTTTTTATGGGCCTGTATGAGGCGGAGCATGCCTGGGGCCCAGGCTCACAAAAATGGAGTAATAACATCATCTTCTATGGAAGATATATTGATGACGTGATTCTCATCTGGAACGGCAATGAAGAAGAGCTATCTGCATATCACAGTTATCTAAATCAAAACAGATTTAATGTAAAACTGACTTTGAACCATTCTAGGGAAAGCATTGAATTCCTGGATCTAAAACTGTTTGTTTCTGATAATAAAATCCATAGTGATATTTTCAGAAAGCGTACTGCGTGCAATAGCATGCTTCATGCGGAGAGTGCACATCCACGCACCACCATCAACGCCATACCTTATGGCGAGATGGTCCGCGCAAAACGGAATTGCAGTCAGGAACAATCCTTTAAATCTAATCTTGAGATGATGAAAAACAACTTCAGGAGTAGAGGCTACACTGACCAATGTCTCTCACAAGCAGAAAAAAGATATTGAAGGTAGACAGAAAACATACCTTAGTAACACATGGGAATCAGGCCACCAAGAAGAAGGATGATGATGCTGTAGTGTTTATAACGCAATACAATGCCTATAGTAATCATATCTTTGATATCTTAAGAAGAAATTGGCACCTTTTAGTAGGGGCGGAATTACCTGTGGGCACTGTTTCATCAAAGCCAAAAGTGATTTACAGGAAGGGTAAGACTTTGAAAAGGCTATTATGCACGAGCTATGTCAGAGAACAGAGAAGAAGCACACACTCGTGGCTACCCAACAAACCTTTGGGATTCCACATATGCGGCATGTGCAATGTCTGCCGTTTTGGACTAAACAGAAAACTCAAGTTCAAATACAATACAGAAAGGGAGTTTGAGATAAACACCTTCATTAATTGTAACACCACACATACAGTATATGTCATCGGCTGCTTCTGCGACAAAATTTATGTAGGGAGCAGCACTCGAAGCCTCAAAACAAGAATACAAGAGCATGTGAGAGCTGTCAAAAATATAGATGAGAGATACCCAGTGGCTATACATATAAATGAATCACACCCCCAAAAACCAATGATCTGGTTTCATGCAATTGAACACATAAGATCTCCAGAAAGGGGGGGAGATAGGGAAGTGCTGTTACGACAGGCGGAAGCAAGCTGGATTTGTCGTCTAAGGACCATTTCCATGGGTCTCAACATTAATAATGAATTTTATCATTTTTTGTGAACCATCTTTGTTAAAGGGCTCACATATACTTATGTAGAGCATTTAACCGAATTTGTTGGGAATCACAATTGCAATTTTTATTGGCTTGCTTTGTCAATTAGACTAAACGTGTTGCCTCTCTATCTGAATATCTCTTATGAATCCAAATATGAACTATGTTGATTCAATTCCATCATATGAATGAAACTATGACATGAAGATCGCTCGTTTTATTATAACCGAATGAAAATAGAGGAATCACCACTTTAAAACGACAGCTCTGGCTGTGATTATGCCGTATTTCAAATTTAGCTTAAATTGAAAATGTAGGGGAAGGGACAGACATTTCTAAGTATGAATCTTTTTAATATCGAGTATTATTCCAGTGGGCTCTCTAATCTGGTCAATAATTAAGTATTATAATAAATCAATATGAGAAATTCGATTTATATTGATTATCACTCAGGCTGGCTTTACAGTTTGGTATGGATATGACATAGACAACACGAAGATTATTAGTACTGTTTATTTCCCTTTTCGAGAAATTTAATAAAATATAATGGGTTTGTTACCATTCTAAGATGGCGGCAATTTTTACTTCTTGTCTGAACCATTATAATTGACGCAGATGCTCCCATTTTTAACATGCCTTATGTTCAAATCACTAATTTTAAATTTCATCAAATAGTGCCGACATGGGAAGTTAGACAAATAAATATGTAGAAAGAAGATGAAACACATGGATTTAGTAGATCACTCATAGATGGCGGATAAAATCGTCTTTCGAAGAATAATTATTATCGCATCACTATGTGATCACAGTATTGTGCCACAGGGTTTAATCACTATTAACCTCCATCCAATATCAAAAAGAAGAGATTATAGGTGGCTTTTAAATATATGGGTTGCATTGAAGGATATGTAGTTCAAGACCACTACAAAATGGCGGCTATGTTTTTCAGTACAAGCTACGTACACACACCAATTGATTTCAGGTGTTCATTCACCCGGGCTATTTAAACTCGGGAATCGGGACATTCAAACATGACCCGATCGCGTTCACGGAGCAGTTCGAAAGCCGGATTACAAGTAAGTGGGTGTCAGACTTGATTCAGGAGTTTCTCTCTAGCAAAGCCAGTTTCCCATTTAATTAATTTTTAAATCTCGGCATGGTAACAACTAGCTTATTAATGGGGACCACCTTAAAATGACAAACACCAGGTTTTGTCTTAAACATTATAACTGGGGGACCGAGGATAGGCGTTGCATATAAGCAGATTTGACTTTGAAAAACTGCACAATTGATGAGTCCCGATTTTCACTCACTAAATTTAGCGGGAGGCAGTCTTTGCTCTACGCTGTTTTTGTATGGGCAAAGAATATTGTTCGGGGCCTTATAAACAACTACATGGTGTACATTGCCAAGTTTCAAGTAAGGGTTTGACGACTCGATTCTTTCATAGGCTACATGTTTTTCCATTTTGGAAAAGCGTTTGTAATATGTTTGTCCTTTGATTAAAGCACCGTTTTTTTGAGCATCTGCACTGCACACATGTACATTCCTTTAGGCTCCTGGCTAAAACTACAATAGCCTCAATCTTAGAACAGGGTGAAGAATACTTTCATTGGGACTTTATGAAGATTTTTCAATTTCAATTTTTCTTACAGATAGCAATGGGATTATCATACATACACCGTTGATAATAATGGCCCTTGATAATGTTTGAATGGATCATATTGGATGATGTACACACCATTGGAAAATACCTAAGGTATGTTCCATAAGTAGGATTGGTGTAAAATAAAGAGGTAAAATATATCTCTTAAAATTACAAATAGAATTATGGTAAACATACCATCTGATTACATGTATGTTTTCCCCTCTCTGATCAGGATTTAATTCATTTTATCCATAAACTGAGTTTCCAAATAAAAGAAACTTCCATCCATGAAACCTAGAGGAACAAACGTCTTACTGTCTCGGTAAGATTTATAACTACATTTTAAGAAATTAATTAATTGCCAGGAACTTAAAGGGCATTCGTTTGAATAATGTAGTCACAAAATACTCTTTTCTTTTATTTTCTCCTCATCGATTATGGCTTTCCACAACTCACTTTAATTATAAGATGTTGTGGTTATCACCCATCATTGGGCAAATTTTTATAAGTATTGTGTTCAGCAGGTGGTTCGGAATTAGGAGTAGAAAATGATCCAATAATTGTATAGTCCAAATTAACATTGTTTATGAGACTCACTTGAGATGTTTTTGTAAATTTATTTGTATTTTATGTACATATAGTCCAATCACATTGTTCATATATCCTTTTTTTAAATGTTGTGTTTTACATGTTGTAAATATTGTAAATTTAATGTATATTATGTATATTTGCTTGTAGCCCTGAAGAAGTCCTTGATGGACGAAACGCGTAGGCTACAATTTCTCTTTTAAGAAGAATCTGAATAAAGAATTGGAACAAGACCAGACCTGCTGAATTATTCTTTGAACTTATTTTTTATTAACTGCTTTAATCTGAATTTGTTTAGGAGTGCTGGATCATTTTGATGTTTTAATGATTGGTGGGATCTTGTATCCTAGGGGACTTAAGGGTATTGAGTCTCAGGTCCTTGGCACCCAGTCAACTTGATTTACCCTTCACCCCACATAAGGGTTAAGTGCAGTCATTATTGCCCCATACCCCTCTTTGTTGTGCATAGGCAGACAAACAGCCTGTTATAAGCATGCTCACAGCGCCCCAGCAGCGCGATAGTTCTAATGGGAGAATCCTACATACTAGACATAGCCCCTGTTTGTTAACTACACAGAGGACAAACTGAGAAGGCACAATCACTCTACAGGTTGTACAGTGTGCATGGCACTTACGTGTTGTGTTGTGTGCACAGTGCGGCATGTGTATAAGTAGTAAATTGGTATATATATGTCTGACACCCCGCTAAGTATTTAGCACATGATACTTACCACCAGTACTGGCGATATTTATGGAATGCATGTAGTGAGCACCATATATAAATCACCAGTACGAACAACAACTGTGGAATTAACGTTTCCCTTATATGTTGTCTTGTGTTATGCCTTTTTCTTTACATTTTTCTACATTTTAAAGAGGACCTACACACCGTCAGTCCTCGCTGCATAAATATCACTCCTTAGCGTGAGTGTTAAAAATGCTGTTCATGTGGTAATTTTTTATCACTCACTTTTTTCACATTACTCACCTTATTTATTCATTTAGAGAGGTCCTGAAGAAAGCCCATATATATTTCTGATAAGGGCTGAAACATGTCGACCAAAGGATAATACAACAACTACGCATAATACTCGTAGCCCATTTATTCACTCTCTTGCCTTTTTAACCATACCCCAGATCACCACGAATAAAGTAACGGGTAGCAATCTGGAGGTATTTTTATACTTCACTCACTTCATCACACTCACATACACCTTAAACCTGCTCCACTGTAAACAGGTGTTGTAGCACAGCTGGGTAGCATTCGGCTACCCAGCTGGGACCCGATGATGAAGCATGACACCAACCAGGTTGGTGTGTGAGGGTTTTCATAACAAACCTTTGAGGTGCCAGACATCTTAATGTCAGACAGTCATTACCTTGGCCGTCTTCTTTGGTTATAACATAAAACGCAGGGACAAGGACGGCCGTCCTAGAGTCCTAGCTCTTTATTTTGGTTTTGAAGACTATGTTTTTGATAACATGTCGGTAGCGAAGTCATATACTGTTATATCCTGGAATATACGGGGGATGGGTTCCATACAGAAACGGCACAGGATAGTGGCCCAGTTACACCGCCGCCGGGCACAGATAGTATGTCTACAAGAAACTCATCTGATTTCTTCTGAACTTAGCAAGGTGCAACGGAGATGGAGGGGTCAATTGTATGGTACGGTATACTCTGCCTTCTCTCGTGGAGCGGCAATTTGGCTCCGAGCGGGAGTCACCTTTGCGTTGACGGACAGCAGGATTGATGATCAGGGGAGGTATGTGCTCTTACAGGGGACACTAGATGGTGCGCAGGTGGTACTGGGATCGATTTATGCACCTAACACTGATCAGGACGCCTTCCTTTCCTGCCTCTCACGGGCCCTCTCGGATTGGACACGGTATCCGTGGATATTAGGGGGGGATTTTAATGCAGTGTTTGATATGCACTTGGATCGCTCACACCCTCCCTTATCCAGTGTGACCGCTACTGTGCAAGCCACTAATTTGAGTAACTGGGCTAGGGGTTGGGGACTGCTGGATATATGGAGGATGCAACATGCTGGTATGCGTGAATACTCCTTTTTTTCATACCCGCACTCCTTGCATACACGGCTAGACCACTTTTTATGCACCTCAGATTTGTTCCCTATGATTGTGCACAGTACATATCTGGGTAAAACTATTTTGGACCACAACCCACTAGAGTTGGTACTTAACTGGGGTCGCACTCCCACGCCGATTCCCACATGGTGCCTCCAACCGCTGCAACTTGAGGACCCAGTTTTCCGTGATAAAGTAGCCACTACCATTACCACATATTTTGCTGAAAACGAGGGTACAGCGACATCCAGGGGTGTTGAGTGGGAGGCGTTTAAAGTGTTAATCCGGGGAGTACCTATGGGGACACTGGTGGGGGTCCGACGGGAGGCCACACGGGACCTTACAGATCAGGAGGATTTGTTGCAAACGCTAGAGGTGACTGATTCCGGGAAAAGGCCGGACCTCCAAGAAGCCAGGATTAGATATGCCGAGTTGTTGGAACACTTGTGTGATAGATTTGCGTGCATACACACTACGTACTCATGCGGAATCGGACAGACCAGGAACATTACTAGCTAGGTTAATTAGACCACAGCCCTCCCCTACACCCATTCTGGCCATACGTAACACCTGCAACAACTTGATTACTACACAGGTAGAAATTAATAAAACGTTTCATGATTATTATGCAGCCCTCTACACTGCCCCCCCTCAGGACACGACGGAAGCAATGACAACGTTCTTGGAGTCGGTAGTGCTTCCCGCTATTACTGCGGCCCAGGCTACGGACTTGGTGGCCCCTCTGACTGCCCCCAAGATCCGCTGTGCCATTCGTGGACTTGCCCGTAACAAGACCCCTGGTTCAGATGGGCTTCCTGTCGAATTTTACTCCACTTTTGCAAAGCCCCTAGTTCCCAAATTATTACAACTGTACACCACCGCCCTGTCGGAGGGTACCCTACCCCCTACGACTAGGGAGGCGATAGTGACCTCCTTGTTGAAGCCTGATAAATCCCCGACGGACCTTACAGCGTATAGACCCCTATCGATCCTCAATACGGAGTACAAAATTCTTAGTAAACTTTTGGCATCCAGACTACTTCCCCTACTCCCCACTCTGATCCACACAGACCAGTGCGGTTTTATACCTAAACGCAGTACATCATTGAACATCCGTCGCTTCTACGCCCTTCTGCATTCTGCCCGAGCCGGTTCTCCCCGAGCGGGTTGCCTCTCCCTGGATATGCGCCAGGCATTCGATTCCTTAAGCTGGCCGTATATGTTAGCTTCGCTGGGTAAATATGGGATTCCTCCAGAATTTCTTAAGTGGGTGAAGCTACTTTATACCAGGCCCACGGCGAGGGCAAAAACTGGCACTAATATCTCTTCCGCATATAACGTGTTTCGGGGTACGCAGCAGGATTGCCCCTTGTTGCCCTTGTTGTTCGTCCTTGCTCTGGAACCCTTGGCACAGCGATTACATTCCATAATGGCTCCATATGGCATTCCGGTTGGCCGGGTATGCCACTCTGTCTCGGCATATGCCGACGACATGTTGCTTTACTTTGCGGACATGCACGTACATATGACACCTGTCGCCTTGCTGTTTGAGCAATTTGGGCAAATTTCTGGCTTATGTCTCAATGCCTCCAAATCGGTAGCTTTTTATTTTTATGATATAAACACGCTTCCCATGCTTCAATTTGGCCCACTGCAGTTCAAAGTAGAACCAATTACCTTTAAATACCTAGGGATTTATATTTACAGAACCATGCCGGACACCATTCAAGGGAATGTGGTCCGTACACTTAATAATCTTAAAACCCAAGTGACATTTTGGAACACTCTGCCTTTGACAACTGCAGGCCATGTAGCCGTTTCTAAAATGGTTGTGCTTCCTAGATTATTGTATCAATTTGCGATTCTCCCTGTGGTCCTTCCTGCTTGGATTTACAGAGCATTGGACACATTATTGACCACATTACTTTGGGGACAGGGCCGTCACAGGTTAGCTCTTGCCAAAATGCAATTAACAGGTCCTGAAGGGGGTATGGGAGCGCCAGATTTTAAAGTCTATTCCATAGTAGCCCAGCTACAATGGTTGGCTTATTGGTTAGCCGGCCATAATTTATTTGAGATAGGCTATTCACCCGAATACTTATGGACTGGAACATTTCAATCATTAGTATGCCCTGGAGCAGCTAGGGTGAAGGATCCCCATTTCTACTTCATATTGCGCTCTACTATTGGAAATTAGCGATAAAATATTCTAACACACCTGTTCCATATGCCCCGAATGTTCCTCTGTGCGGCTTACCCACGTTACGGGGTGTATTATCTGCTACTAGAGTACGCAGTCGGATGGAGGTTGGTGCGGTGACTGTGGGGGACTTATTTCTTGACGGTAACTTAATGCCTCACGAAGAATTCATACAGACATATTCGGACCCTCCCACACTGTTTTTAACACATGCTGCGATTATGCAGTACGTACGCAGATACTGGCTGGTGGATCAGGAAGAACCCCCGACTTATGAACTATTGCAGACCCTACACATAATGGGCCATGGTAGCCATCTGGTCAAATGGCTGTATCGAGGCCTACGGCCCCACTTGGGAGAATCCTTATTAACTCTTCGTCATAAATGGGAGGCAGAAGTGGCTAGAGAGTTTACTGATAGGGAATGGGTACTGATTATCGAATATCCTATGCGCGTCTCCCGAAATGCCCGGCTCAAAGCAATACAATTGTTCGTACTGCACAGGGCCTACCTCACACCACTGGTGATAAAGCTCATGTACCCAACTTCATCCTCGGAGTGTCCCCGGTGTCACAACCCAGAAGCAGACTTTATACACATGTTATGGGCTTGCCCTCCCTTGTAGAATTTTGGACAGAAGTTATACAAGGCCTTACACGTCTTACTGAATGCTCCTCCTGGAATACCCCTGAGGCCTGCCTGCTAGGGCTCTTTCCTCTTCCCAAGAAGGCAAAGGTACTGTGTCATTTTGCGAGCCTCATCTTAATGCTGGCCAAGAGACTCATCACGCAGCGGTGAAAATCGCATAGGGCGCAGCGCGAAAGGAAATGGCGGGAGGAGGTTATAAAATGGGCCACTGCTGAGAGAGAGGCATTGCAACGTGAAGAGTACAGAGGGTTGAGGAAGAAACCAATATCGCTGGACTGGGCCCAATTACCGGAACACTTCAAAGTACAAGATGACACTCTTGCCGATGACTGATCGGCTACGGAGGGCGCGGGCCGCGCCCTTTCCTTCCTTCCTTTCTCCCCCTCCTTCCACGCCCCCTCACCCCACCTTGGGCCCCGGTGTTCTCGCCCTGCCCAGCCCGGCAAAGGATTGGAACGCACACTTAGTTCATAGTAGCACACCTTTTTGTGTTTTTTTTTGTGTTCTGTTTATTTTTCTAATCTTGACTCAGATTTATTACTTAGCTGCACGATATTGGATAGTTTAGTTATGATTGGTGTCATCATATTATTTATCCATGTGTAACATATATTTGGTTTACTCCACCTTGTTCATATATGCGACTTGTATATGTAAATGGATCACCTCTAGAGGCATTGTTTATAAATCCATTATTTGCTGTGTAACCATTGCCATCATTGGTTCTACACGATGTTAAGTATTTAACATACACATGATGGAATGTAATGTGATTTTCAACAAAACTGAAAATGTAATAGTCTGTGTTAAAAAACAAAACAAAAAAAAAACACTGTCCTGGCTTTTATTGTCCTTCATAAGTACCACATTAACACCCACATATAGCAATAAGCAACAGAAAGGTGACCAGTCAACCTTTAGAAAGAGCCTTCCACTGCGAGGTAACATGTGTTGCTGCATTTTTAGTAATTTTTGAACCGTTTGGGCTAGAAACAAGTTTTTTTTTAATCTACAAATTACGCAGCAGATGATGGATTTCCCACTCCCAGCCAGGGCTGGCCCTAGCACTGGTCGCATACGGTGCAACAGTCTTTTTGGCGCCCCTCCCCCATTTCCTCCCTTCTCCATGAATTCCCTCACTACCACTCACCAACAATGCACCTCATCTCTCTATAGCACCTTTCAGACAAACATTTCATTTTTTTATAGCGCTACTCATAGTTTACTCACACTCAGTTCTGTGATCTGCATGGTACATGTTCTTTGTAGCAGGCACATTAACCCTCTGCGCTGTGTGGGTGGCAGGAGTGCCCATGTGAGTGCACGGTGGGCGATGCAACAGTGTGAGAGTAGGGTAAGAGTAGTGACTGCAGTGTGAGTGAGGTGAGCATATGATTTTGGGTGTGAATGTAAGTGCAGAGTGGGACGAATGAATGCATGGTTAGTGATGGGCTTGTTTGAGTGAGATTGCAGATTGAGCAGTGAGGGGGACAGGTGAGTGAAGTGTCACATGAGTGCAGGGTGAGTAGTGTGCTCATGTGACTGCAGGGTGAGGTATAGGGTGAACAGCACAAGTGCATTGTGAGTACAGAGTGATCGCTGTGAGTGCAGGGTGAGCCGGTGAATGGTGTGAGTGCATGGTGATCAGTGTGAGTGCAGAGTGATCGCTGTGAGTGCAGGGTGAGCGTGAAAGTGAAGGGTGAGAATGAGGAGTGAGTTGTCTGAATGCAGGGTGCATTCCCAGACACTTGAAGTAAATCAGCATGTTATTGACGGCGTCGTAGGGTTTCAGATATAAGTTCAACTCTTGCTATTATGGCATTAATCAGGGATCGAGGGTGGAGGAAATAAATAATGTGCTGATCCTGCAGCAAACTTCCAGTCTTACGATTAGGGTTGCTAGCTCATTATTTTGATGTCGCAGACGGCACAAAAATAAACAGTCACCAAAAGCTGTATTTTCAGCACTTATCTGTGGTACTTCGAACAGCAAATATAAATAGAAAGCACTTTTAATTGTGTTTTAGGACTGCCTGAATGATTCATGACTGATAATTAAAGGGGACAAAGACAGAAAAGTCACATTACAAATGAATACATACTTTTTTATTTATAACCCTATTTAGTGTCAAGACGAGGTCTTTGCAGGCTCATTAAACAACACATGGCTGAAATTTTTCTTTTGGAAACCCTACTTTATAATGTAAAATACAAATGTAAGGAATAGGCAGAGTGGGGGCCCGAAGGATGGGTGGGGGGCTGGAACCAAAAAAACTAAGCCTCTGTAACTAGTTTACAAAGGCATGTAAATATGCAAATGGTCTTTAAAGACCTGTGAAAAACTCGGGCGTGCCCGAGATAGGACTCCAGACACTGCCCTGCCAAGCCCACAGCAGCACACTCACTGACCTCTGGCCCCACTGCACTCTGATCTCACTTCAATGGCTTTGGAGTAAATGAAGACAGCCTGGAAATGCAGCAAATAAACAGCCCGCACTTCCAGGCGATCTTCATTTACACATACTTGCAGAGGCATTTGCGCCCCCCTGGGAACCCATCCACACCCCCCAGGGGGCACGCCCCACAGTTTGAAGACCTCTGCTCTAGAGCTTCTCATCGCCTCATCAACATAGTGAAGAGTACTGTTTTAGTGCTTGCTTTGACTGAGGAAGTAATACACTGGGGGGCAGATTTACAAGCCCCCCTGCACCACCAGTACGTCACTTTTTGTGACGTACTGGTGGCGTATCTTACTGCTCCATATTTACAAGGACAGGAAAAGCATCCCTGCGTGGCTTTTCCTTTCCTTGTAAATATGGCCCCTTTACACGCAGCACGTTGCGTGAAAGGGGCCTTCCATGGGTGTTGCTGTGGGTGTTCCCACGCAACACCCATGGAACGATGCACATTTCCAGATTTACGAGGAATCGTAAATCTGGAAATGCGTTTGAATCCTACGCCTCCCCAGGGGTGGCGTAGGAGAGCGCAACGTGGAGAAATGTTTTCATTTCCCTCGTTTTTCCTCTTTCAATGCGTGCTGCATTCTGCAGCACACATTGAAAGAGGAAAATGCCTGTAGTGATTGTTTTTGTGCAGGAAGGAGCCCTTCCTGCACAAAACAATCTCCCACGACGCAGGCATCCTTGCACCATAGTGCAATGGTGCCTGCGCCGGCGCATGGCTGCAGTTTGTGCGCCAGCGCAGGGGAAGCACAGAGATGCGACATATTGTTGTAAATATGTTGCATCCCTGTGCTTTGAAAGTGACTCAGTGCGGCGCAGCCAAATGGCTTGCGGAATGCACTGAGTCACTTTCATTGTAAATCTGCCCCTGAGTTGTTAAAAATTTCCAGTCTCCCTAACAAGGTAAATTGATCCTTTACATATGTCAACCATGGAATGTTACATACATTATCATGCTGGAGACAATCAGTGATCACATCCCAATTAATGAAAGTTTGTGATTTTGACCGAATCGAAAGCCATAACATTAAAGGTGCACGTTTTTTACATTAACCCCAGTTCCAAGCGACAGACATAAGTTAGAGCACTAATGTGAACTCATAACATTCTTCTCAAAAATGCATTTCACTAACCTGAATCTGTGTCACAATTTACCTAAATACCTGCACAGAGGGGAAACAGTCGGAACACCGTTGCCTCAGCCATGCGTGTTCCGACATCGCAAGCTGGGTGAGGGTGGGGTAGTTTTTTTATTGGAGGTTAGGGTATTTGGCCTAAGGGCACTGGAAGGGGTTGGGGTAGTTTTAGGGACAGCGTGTTGGGTCGGTGGGGGTCGGGGTAGTGTTTGTTGAGGGACAGGTTGTAGGCCTCAGGGCAGGGGGAGGGGAATGGGTAGTTGGGGTCGTTTTTAGGGCTTAGGGGAGGATGGGGTCGTTTTTAGGGCTTGGGGGGATTCTAACATTGATCTATAGTCCCCAAGACCTGCCTAAATCCATACTGATCAACAGTGACCCAAGCCTTGGAATCAGTGAGAGAAATGGAACAATAGCAGCGAGGGTCAGCTCGATCGCCCTCCTCATAAATGGGACAGTAATAGAATCAGACCAGGACTTGGGAAGGCATGTATTTATTGCACTCATCACTACATTTAATATTAAAGGGGCCCATAGATCTATGTCATCTTTAAATAGATCGATGGGAACCCAATGTGGTCCCGGGGCCTTGTTTCTTGGACTAAGTTCAATTGCAGATAATACCTGATTATTAGTAATTGATGAGAAATCTCTGCCGTCCAAGACTAAATCACCGATGACAGTGCTGCCTAGCGTGTCAGGTGCTATATTATTATCAAACACCTTAAAGAAATGCTGCATCCACATGTGCGGGGGAGTAATCATGTCCATGATGGCATTATGGCTATCTCCAAAAAAGGTTGCATTTAGAGTTTTCCAGAAAATGAGTGCATCATTTCTACTACTGGCCTCATGTCATTGCTTCCAATCTTCCTGTCTTATTACATCCTTGCTACACACCCCCACCTCCCTTGGTGATTTCTTAAGAGCCTTTATTGGGCATCTATGGGCAAAAGAACATGCTGCATCAAACCATTTGTTTATCCTTGGCTCTCTGCAGGGCACTGGAAGCCTTAAAAGCTCAGTCACAGTTTCACAAATTTCATTATAGGCCCTAAGCAAACAGACGGGGTCAAGCCCAGGCCGACCATCAACTGTCCCTTCTTCCAGCAGATGTCCAGAGTACACATTAGCCCATTTGCTCAAGATATCTGTATTATTACTAACCTCTGTCGGTGTTATAGAGCGAGTGTGTTCTGATTGTATGTGGCCTATGGACAGACATAATGCCAGGGGATTGTGATCACTCAATCAATTCTGCAGTATTGTAAAATTACCCTTTTTGGCTCCACTGGTTTGAGATACCAATACAATTGATCATACTCCCAGAGCCCTTGCCGGTGAAGGTGAGTTGATTCTGGACTATTGCGGGGCTAGGTTTAGAGTAAGCACTAGCTCCTGCTTACTCATGATTTTATTGAAAACTTCACTGCAAGGGTTATGTTCAAAGTGCAAATAATCCATTACGCCCAGGTGTACTACAGACAGCATTCCTTGAAAGTGAGGTAAGTCTGCTATTCCATCACTCCGCAAATTACAACAAAATCCCACTTTAGCTCACTAACTACCCTGCTTAGAGCTTGATCAAGTGAATAGCTATATTTGAATTATGACAGATAAAATTATTGTGATAAATACTAATGAAAACAATTGTCTACATTGCTGGACAAGACAAACATATAATTTGGAAGTTTGGTGAGTCACAATGGGTTTTAAAAATCCTACCCGCTAAAGAGATAGAAACCAAGGATAAAAGCTCACCCTTATCATGCACTGCAGAAAAAAGCTGGGGTTGTCATGTAAGGGAACCCATTAATATATAGTGTGTCACATACCCGAGTCTCCTGTAAACACACAACTCAGTGCATGATGTAGATACCTGTTTTGAATTTGGTCTGCTCACATACCACATATGCACAGGGGGCACGTTGGATGTTGGTATCCAGCCTCACACTCTGTCGGATCACTCTCCGGTTGTCAAGAAGATCCAGCCACTGCCTGCATGTGACAGATGAAAGACCTGCAGACTCCCTTCGGATGACCGCCTGGATGCTGTATTCAAAGATGCAGTGCCACAGATGATCATAGAGAACTTCCAAACAAATGTGGGCACAGTACCCTGCTTGAGTATGGTGTGGGAAGCATTTAAAGTCTTTAAAAGGGGTCTCTGTATTGCTAAACAAACTTGAGATACTGAGGTCGATGAATATCACACTAAATCGATTAGAGGAATATTTGGCAAATTAGAGAAGAGTTACAGCAATGCACCCTGGCCATCTTAGATGTGTTTATGGAATATTATACACAACCATACACTCTCTGAGGGGACTCTACCACAGAATCCATCACTGAATATCTGGAAAGAGTCACACTGGTATGTCTCAAGAGACATTAAAAGAAAACTGCTGGCCCATCACTCTATCTGAAACAAAGAATCGTGGGAGGTAGAGGCCAGAATGGGGATGAATTAACAGCTGAATTGCTGCCTGCACTGTGAAAATGGAGTGCCTTGTAAACAGTCGCTCAGAATTTGACTGAATGCACTGCCCACAGGGCATGCACTGGTTCTGCGCATTCTCTGTAAATGTGGGTGCACTGCACTGTCCTTGTTCGCACTCAGCGCACCTGTTCAAAGGTGTGCCATGTCGCAAACCAGGACAGTATTCCCTATGTGTAATCCTGGCCCTTGTCTATTGCACAGACAGTATTGATGTGCATTCTAACTCCCTTCCCCATCACACCCATAACATATATTGCCCCCTATGATCATGTCTTCTGTGGTCTAACTAAGTGCAGCTTAGTTCATTGCCCATAACTGACAAAGACACTAGCTAAACAGAATCTATTCAAAGCAGTCAGTCATATGCTTCATATAAACAAGGAGTACTAGTGTACTCGTTGCGCACTGACATTCCAAGCATCGCATCGTGATGAATACATACAATGTCAACATATCTTGCAGCACTATGAATAATTTGTGAATGTATGCTAGATAAATTTTATATCCCTGCTAAATGTGATGACTGGTAAAATGAGCCTTATAGCACATGTATATCAATTTGTCTATTGTAGATATTGTTGTGAGAGAATTTGATTCAGGTTGATGACTGTATGGTTGCATTGTCATGTTATGTATTACAAAATACACATTAAGTTTATAGCAAATAATACAAAGATGGCACAGAAAAGTGACAGGTGGCCATACCCTTATCGCAACCCCTTAGATCTAAGCCACGCCCATGGCTGATGTTCTACCTCCTTAGATCCATGCCCCACCCGCATTAACAATCTCTCCAGACTACGCCAAGCATCCCCAGATGGTGCCAATCTGAAGAGACCATACCATGACCCAAGACAGCCATTTTGGAAATTCTGCACCCCATCCATACACTACCACATAGGGGTTTCTCTCCTATCCTGAGACCACCATATTGAGAAATATGCACCTCACCCCAAATGCTTACATTTCGGGGACCTCTCACCCATCCAAACTGCACATTTTTTCTGGGGAGTTTCTGCTTGCATGCTCAAATAGTGGTGGTGCATATTGCGCACCACTTTTCTGTTTAGCGGACCATACAGCAAATCCTTGCTTCACTGGCAGTCCTTGCGGGGCAGCACTGGCAGCAAGTGTTGCACCATTACAAAGCAGGGTCACAGGCAGGTGCTAAGGAAGAGGGGTGTCAGCATATTTTTCTTTTCATAGTGTCCCTACTGCTCACATTGTTCTGGGAAACAATGGACCTGATTTAGTTGTTGGGGGAAGGGAAACAGCGACAGAGCTCCCTCCCTGCCAAGATTATCGATGCGAGCAGACCATAGTTCAAAAACGGCAGAGATGGAGTAGTCTTTGCTATTATCAAACTTGTCCGTCACCCTGACGGAGTAAGAGCCGTCGGAGGTGTGGCTCTATGTCCACCCACACAATTTAGATGGGTTGACATAGTGACATTTTTCAATGCCTGTCGCCGCCAGGAAAAAATCTGGGGGGGGGGGTCATTGTTTATTTTTTATTTTCTAAAATAAAATCCCATATTGGGATTTTATTTTTGAAAATGTAAAAAACTTGGTAAGGTTGTCATAGGGTTCTGTCATGTTAATGGAGCTGTACGGCAATATTACAATGTAATCTCAGGAACTGCTGTAACAAATAGCCATTTCCTATATATTTAGCCATTGGCACCTCCGTCAGGGCAACAGAGTAATTTACTCCATCGCCCTGGCAGAGGATGGGCTGACCACCAAAATTAGCTGAGGCCCATGTCTTTTTAGCATGTGTTTTTTCTACTAAGGCGTGTTAACATTAGGCCATTACCCGTGAGATGTTCCTATATGCAATTAAAAGGCTATCTCTACCTTCTTAACCCTCATGAAAATAGGCAGAAAGTCAGGAATGACATTTTATTTTTATTTCACAATCTGCCACTATAATACATCACCCTGTTCTCACTTTTCAGTCAACAGCATGTTTTATAGTGGGGTTTGAATTTGTTTCCTAACTCACTCCATTTGGGTTAAAAAGCCCCAGAATACAAATTGATATTGTCTAAAATGCCAAAACTGGCCAAAGGTGTTATATATGACATGGAGTCACATGGTATGTTTTAAAATATTACAAAGTCATCTAGTCAATTTTAAAATCTGCTTGTTTCACATATCAAAACAAAAATAAACTATGATCAGATATTTTGTGAGGGTTCACTCTTTCATGTCATGCATTAAAATGAAAATTGACAATACAAATTGTTTTGTCTTTTGTGCAGTGGAAGGTTTTATACCAAGCTTCACAATGCAACAAAGGTACAACATTGACAGTAGCAGCGCAGTCTTTCTTACCTCAAAGAATACGTAAAGTGCAGGTGGCAATAGCGGAAGGAACATCACAAGATTCGCTTATGCACAACAGGTACAACACAGGTAGCTAAACAGGGAGTGACAGAATTTAAAGGACTGTTGTGGACGTTTCGTAAACATACTTAAACATACAAAAAGCACAACACAACTGGAAGAAAGAGCCAAACCTCTAATAGAATTACCATACTGTTGTTTACTCATATACAATGATAAAACCACCTTCCTAGCTGTTTTGCTTTCTCTTCAGAGCACCTGAACAAGACTTCAAAACACCAAGATACAACGTGAACACTCTTCAAAATAGGACTCTATACCCCTTTAGAATACCAAGATACAACATAAACAGAGCTCAACACCCATTTACCAAGTAAAGGGAAATATTTATTGCAGCAAGTTCCCGTATATCAAATAGCAACAATGCACATGTAAATAAATGCATATAATGAATGTATATACACAAGAATAAATGTATAGAAAGATAACTGCATGTACACAAGAATAAATGCATAGAAAGATAACTGCATGTACACAAGAATAGGCAATTAGAACTTAAAATACATCACTGGTTGTCTGTCTTGCATCATCCTGCCAGCACGAATGGGGAACCCGTTGACAGTCTTGGCAGAAGATCTTCAACTGGGAAAGGTCTCTGGGAGGTGCGTACACCCCTAGAAGAGTTCATGACAAAACGCTAAGAGGTCTCCTTCTTTACACTCTTTCTAACACAGACTGAGACTTCTAGAAGCTCCCCTCCCGTCATCTGCACTGTAGGTGCTGGCTGCACTCTCTGTGTTGAGTTCTCTCAATGGAGCTGACCAAGCTCCAATGAGAGCTGAGGCAGAATTCTCCACTTTTTCATCCTTGGGGTACGCAGCCCACACTGTCGGTTCTAGCATCTTATCTCTCCCGCTCGGTGAATTGAAAAACATAAACATTACTGTGTGTGCGCAAGTAAACCGAGCCTGCCTGCCTTCGCAGCTGAAAGGCAGCGTCAGACAGAAACAAGATGAAACCATGCTCACAAATCTAATTGAAATAAAACATAGTCAATGGTCAATACATGATCTCACAATATATATATAATTGCCTGTAGCATTACACTCCACTCCTTGACCATTGACTAAACATTAACCCAACCTATAGGAATAAAAGTCATAGTTTTAGGATGAAACAAAGATATAAAGTTAGGCACACATTGCATACAGCAACAAATAGATATCAAAATTATAATGAAAATGCAAAATCTACACAACCATGGTCATGTTTCAAAAGCAAATAGTCAATAGTAACCCTATTTTGTAAAGTGGCTTTTCTTGTTCCCTGAACATCTAAAAGCAATTCAGCTAAAGCAAAAAAGTTTCATTTATGTTTTTTACCATTAAACATGCAAGCGTGTTTATTATCCTAGTATTGTACACAGTTAACTCAGGAACGCCTACTATGGATGTAGCTAGACTAATATATTCAGTTTTGGATAACAAGGTAATTTCAGAATCACAGTCTTTAGGCAATTGAAATGCATCTCTATTATAGTGAGAATGTAAAGCTGAATGCAAAAGAAACATCATAAGTCCTAATCGTGTTAAGGCCTGTCCGATAGGGAAAGGCTGTCGGAAAGTGACTTTGGGGGCCCCTGGCAGGGCCCCCGTGCCTCCAGTTGATGTCCAAGGGGGTACCTAAGGGACCCCCCTCTAAAATCCTACACTGTGTGGCAGGCACCATGGGGTGCCTGGACAGGGTGCAGGGTTTTCCGCAAACACCCCATTTCCCCATAGGAGCCTGTGTTACGGCAGGTTGTTGGGCAGAACACAGGCTCCCATAGGAAACAATGGGGCTCCGACCGAACAGTATTCGGTCGCATCGTACAATCAAACCTGACACCTTCCTTAAATGACTTGAACACAGAATGGGAGTATCAGGGGCTGTCCTAAATTGGTTCGCCTCATTTCTACACAACAGAACTCAAAGAAGTAAGGTTAACCAATCCTTGTCCACTACCACTCCTGTCACTTTAGGGGTCCTCAGGGGTCCACCTTATCACCTACTCTCTTTTACCTGTTCATGGAGCCTCTAACCGAAATTCAGAAATTTTCCAATGTACAATACCACATGTATGCAGACGACACCCAACTATACCTTAAAATCTCCTCCCCTGAGGATATCCGTCTACTCAACACAACTCTGCAAAAACCCCAAAACTGGCTAACCAGAAACTACCTTAAACTCAACTCGCTCAAAACCGAATTCCTCTTAATTGCCCCACCAAAAAAGACCCCTCGACATCGAAGATTGGATGAAACACTTAACAGTCTTCAACT
This sequence comes from Calotriton arnoldi, assembly GCA_963921515.1. Classification (NCBI taxonomy): domain Eukaryota; kingdom Metazoa; phylum Chordata; class Amphibia; order Caudata; family Salamandridae; genus Calotriton; species Calotriton arnoldi. The sequence goes on from CAWUFW010004248.1 coordinate 1,143,326, forward strand.
GCCTTCCACACATTATAGATTCCACAAGATAACTAGGAATTAAACTTGACAAGAATCTCAACATGCAAGAACACATCAGCTCAGCCACCAGAGGAGCAAACTTTCAAATGAGCATTCTAAGAAAAATAAAACCCTTCCACCCCTTCGAAGACCTTAAATCAGCGGTGCAAGTGCTAGTTATCCCCAGATTAGACTATGGGAGTGCTACCCTATGTGGTCTGCCGAGATCCAAGTTGGCTCCACTAAGGGCATCCCTTAACTCTGCTGCCAGGCTCATCACTGGATCGAAAAGGTACAGCCACATCACTCCAGATCTGAAGACACTAAACTGGCTCCCTTATGAGGCAAGGATTCAGATGAAAATTGCTTGCATGACCCACAAAGTCCTACACTTCAATACACCGAAGTACCTAGCTGACAAACTGGAACTGTCCGATGGTGGCAGATCATCTAGAAGCACCAGCACTTTACTGTTGGAACCTCAAAAATTTTAAAAAAAAGAAAACCTACAACCGAGCCTTCTCCGGATTGGCCCCTAGAATCTGGAACTCCCTGCCCCCTGAAATCAGACTGATCCCTTCAATCACTTCATTCAAAATAGAAGTCATACTGCTTTTAATGAACAAATCTCTAACCTGAACCCACAAACTCATTTTCTGGATGCTGATCTGACGCTGTTCTCCAACCAGGGTTTGCATGCCGTCTAAGTACTGGTTTATAACTCACTGTCCCACTCCTGATTTGCAACGGACATTGTCAGCGTTTATGTTTCTTGGTTATCTATTTTCTACTAATTGTACTATCTGTAAAGCGCTCTGATACACTTCTAGGGTCAAGTTCGCTCTATATAAAACTTTATAAATAAATAAAATAAATAAATCGTAATCCGGCGGTCGGAACCGCCGACTGCAAGCCCTAGGATGTTGTCTTTTCCTGTAGCTATAATTTCGGTGGGTGCAGGGGGGTTATTGGGGGATTCAATCCATACTTTGGCTCCTGGATTCTTATCAGTTGAGCCAAATCCTCCCTGTCCTCGTACAGTAAGAAGGGCTGGGGCAGTCCCCTTCCTAACAATTCCTCCATAAACTGGCATGATTACAATCTGAGTAACTCGATCTCCAGGTTGCACTACTAAATCAGTGTCTCCACTGTTCAACAGTATCACCTTTATCTCTCCTTGGTAATCAGAGTCCATTACCCCTCCCAACACTTGGATGCCTTTCAAGGCTAGCCCAGAACGAGGGGCAATCAATCCAAAATGCCCCAGGGGAATCTGAATCCCAGCCTCAGTTTCAATTAAAGCTGTATCTCTGGGTTTCAGTTTGTGCATCTGCAAAGTGTATAAATCAAGACCTGCAGCCTCTGGGGTGGCCTGATATGGAGCCATGGCTCTGGGAGTTGTCTCCCAGTACAAGATAGTGTTAGTGACCTCGTGAGGCTGAATCTGCAAAGCTGGTGTCAACCTTCGCATTAATGGAGTTTCTACATATATTAAAGGCCTGTTGTTCAGTATTTTTAATGCATCATGCAAGTTATCTATCCAACCGTTTAATGACTCATCTGACAATTTTTTCAGCATACACCCTATGTTGTGCTGTGCACAATAATCCTGCACCAATTTGCCTTTGAAATGAGCAGCGTTGTCACTTTGAATCTACAATGGAAATCCACAATACAAAAAGAGTAAGTTCAAAATTTTCAAAGTATTCTGCTGAGTGGCATGCTTACATGGAAAGGCTATCAGGTAGCCAGAGTAAGTATTCACCACTGTACATGCATACTGAGAACCCTGACTATTTGGCATTGGCCCAATGTAGTTGATCTGCCATATCTGTCCTGGCAGCTTTCCCCTACCTAACTGACCTCTCACCACCTGTGGGACTGGTCTGTGTTGTGTATGCTGACAAATGGGACGTTGCATAATCGCAGTTTTGATCAAATCTAGGGGAATATGCATCCCTCTATTCTCTGCCCACCTGTTAGTGGCTTTCTCTCCCAGGTGTCAACATTTTTGGTGTGCCCACCTAGCCATTCCAACCAAATCAGAATCCTGAGTCGCCACCTCGGCCTCCAAAATTTTGGCTTTTTCATCTGCGTCTGTTAGGCAGAGGCATCTACGTGATATACATTAACAATGCTTTGTGGTAACATTTTCCAGATCTCCTGCCACAGCTCTTTACCCCACTTCACAGGGGACTCATGTATCTCAGGCACATCATTTAACACCTATGTATCTTCCACTGTGGCCTGCGCCACCTGCTCATACAACACTTCAGTACCTGTGGGACCGACTCGGGCCCTGTCTTGTGTGTACCACTTCCATTTGATAATGCTGGCTTCCGGCGCATGCCCTATTCTATGAGTTTTGGGGGAACTCATCACCCATTGCGTTATAGGAATCTGAAGTCCCAAAATCACATTGGGCTCCAGGGTCAACTGCTCAGTGTCCACCGGGGCCCAATAACATGCAAGCAACTGCTTTTCAAATGGAGTGTACCGCTCCTCAGCATCTGGTAACTTTTTTGCCCAAAATCCTAAGGGCACCCTCTTCTTTCCTTGATTCTGCCACAAACTCCAATTAGCATACTGCTCTTGGACTGTCACATTTAGCTCAACATCCCCCTCTCGTACTGGCCATAAATACAAGGCACATTGTATAGCCTCCTTTGCTGATTCAAATGCATTCTGTTGCTGCTCTCCCCACTCAAACTCATGTTTCTTTCGCGTAACCTTGCACAAAGGGGCCAAAATCTTTATCTTATTTTGCACTGATGTATTTAGCAATCCATTCATCAAATCATGAGGAACGCCTATGAAAACTGCAATCTTCATTACATCCTCATTCATTTTCTGCATTGCATCCCTCATTGTAAACCAGGGCTTGTTCGTTGTCCACCAATCTGACTCAGTTGGGTATTTGCACGAACATCCATTTGCAGCTAACTGCAGTAAAGTGGTCTGCGCATTTCCCTGAAATTTCCTAAACTCATCTTGCACAACAGGATCACTGCTTCGTATACCAAACTTCTCCATGATCTAAATGCACTCCACGTGCCCCTAAATCAAACAAACGCACCATCCATGCACCACCCCTGTCAGAATCTGTCTGTACGCTCTGCCACTCTTTCAGCCACAAGCTGATAAGTTTCCAACCTATTTTGCAACAATTCATTCTGGCATGACAGCATTACAGAAGTATTCTTGGCTTCCACTAACTGTGTAGTGTAGTTCCTATTTCCCTAATAGGCTCTGCGCATTGGAATAATATACCCTATAGGCTTGGCATAGGACTGAGGTCAGTATGCCCCTATCGAGTATATTAAACTTAATTACTTTTGTGCCTGCTAACTCAGAGGCCACTAGAAACTCCTTGAAAACAAGAAGGGAGTCGTTTCTGGCAACCGCATAAACATGACCACTTTGTTTCCCTTTAGAATCGGAACACGTCTCAGAATCGTAGAAACAATAGATAACAGTTTCACTCAGCTAATCGTGCATGCTTAGTTTCCTCAGAGTTACACAGAAAGAATAGACGGGTGTTTCAATAAAAAGGTTTTATTGAACAGTCTTGTTTCTCGTGTAAGAGATATGAGCTGTTATGATCACAAGACAGTATGCAAGATATATAATGTACAGCGTAAGCAGTAGAAATAAATAATACTGCGCTAGCATTATCTTTTAGCATATATTCATATACATTTATAACATGAGCTAAAAATGCGAGTACTCATAAGATGCGTCTCTAAGCTAGTTCTACCCCAATGTACCTAACCTAGTCTAGGTGTAGGGAAAAGTAAGAAGTAGGTGGAGTATTCTCTAGTATGGTATACTAAGAGTATGTTAAGTAGGCCTGGGCGGTAAATTCCGTTCCGCTCGCGGAATTTGCGGAATTTGGGTAATTTCGCGTTCCGCGGAGAACGCGAAATTGGCAAAATTCCGCGATCCGCGGCTTCGCGGAGTTTTTTGCTTGTTCGCACTTTCAAAATGCGTGTTCGCGAGATATTTCTCCCCGAGCACGCAAACAGCGTTCGCAAACAGGAAAAAAGCATCGCGAACGGGCGGAACAAGCAATTCCGCGTGTTCGCGGAACTTTTGCGTGCTCGCGGAGATTTTTTACCGTTTCGCGGAGCTTTGCGTAGCGCGATTACGCAAATTCCGCCCACCCCTAATGTTAAGTCTAGTATGCCAAGAGTCCCTCTAGGTTCTAGTCAGCTCCATACCTTGAGAATGAGAGAGGTGGGAATCTCTTTCCGGATCTGGAACTTCTAACACCCCGCAAAGGGAGTCAGAACACTGGAAGCTGGATTCTCTGCGAGCAGGGATGACAGCGTCTTCTCAGATCGTCAGGCCGGGATACGGGCTCCTCTGAAGTCGAGGTCTCCTCCTAACTTGCTTGGGCAAGGGAAGGTATATTTATACCTGGTAGGTGCCTTGGAATGTTAGCATTGACGTGAAGTCGGACAGAGGAAGACGTCAGGAATGAACCCTTAAGGTATAGCGGTTCATGCATAATAGATGAGTTCTTAGAGAAATCAATAATCCTGTGCTAGGGGAACTCCCGAGAGCTTAAGGGTCTGGTTTCTAAGAACTCGTTGTGACGTTAGGGTGGACGGATGTCGGTGACCATGCCAGTATTTGGAGTGCACGGCTAATGCCTAAATAAGGACTGGGATTCTATGCCTATATAAGGGCAATGCGAATTGTGCCTATATAAGGACATGTTTCAGGAAAACCTATATACGGACACCTAAAGCGGAATACAACACCCACTCCACTTTCGAATGAACGATAATACTAAATGTTAAACATTAAATGCTAAACATTAAACTGAGTACCACATGTTGCTAAAAACATTTCTAAAAGCATATTAAAAGAAGTTTAAAAGTAAACTGTTGAATGCAATCGGTACTGTACATTTTAAAGCATTTTTTCATCCTAAGCATATATTGGAAATAAATGCAACATGAATGAATAAACAGAAATATATACATATGATGAAATGGTTGACAAGTTTTCAAAAATCAAAGCCATTGCATATCATGGTATTAAATGAAAGTTTAGACAGATAAGGTGACAATGTGCCCCTGGAAGTATTCAAAGAAGTCCGTTTTATAAGAATAGTTCTACTGTAAACAGATTGTTTTGCCATGTATTTTCAAAAAAGAAAAAAAGCAAAAGTTCAATTTTAGGAAGAGTTCCAAGTTTTGAAAATATGAAGGCCAAATTCATTGCGTCCCTGGGACACTGTGAGCCGAATCAAAGTCAGTGTATGGGTCTGGTGTAAACATGAAATCATCTATTTCTGTAGACAAAAGATCGTCTACCAAAGTTGGTGACATTTGGAACACCTCGTTCAGAAGGTTAATCGCACAGAGATGAGAAGCATCGCCTTCAGCATAGGATGCCGCAGCAATGTTCGGGTCTGTTGTTACCTGTGTGCCTGTTGATCCATCTCGTACCTCAGCAGCAGCAGAAAGCATCTGTGAGATCTCAATGAATGCCGTCATCAGGATTGGTAGCCTCTGGGGACAACACAGAGCATGGGCCGTTACCGGTTCCAGCAGAGTATCGATATCCGTTGGTATGACTGATGGGAGTGTTAGACAGGTGTCTAGCACGCATTCTTCACCGCAAAGCAGGCAGCGTAGAACAGGTAAGATGCAATCTTGCCAGATTGGTCTGAATGACAGAAACTATGTTGTATTAAGTTCCCGTAGACGAGGTATGCCCAAAAGTTGCACTATGCGCTCACGGCACTTCCGTTCTAGGAGAGCTTTCTCCACATCGCTCGTAGTGATGTCGGTGGATAGGCTTGCCATAGCGTAATAGTAGGAATAGAAATAGGATTCCTGCAACAAGTGCTAGAATTAATGGCACACCACCAAACACCGAATGTGCGAAGTTTGGGATGATTCCGAGGACTGCCTGGAAGGGTGCTAACAGTCCCGAACAGATGGTCTTAAATACATGTACAATTCCGCTCGTATCAGACATGTTAAAGATACGTCCCATCATTTCTGCGAAATGTATAGGGCAGTTTGTACGAATTAAAGCCTGTATCTCAGCCGAAGTCCTTGCAATTTGTAAATCATAGATTTCTTTGGCCGAGGTCAAAGGCACGGTTTGTATCAAAAGCATGGCTTTCATTCTGCTTAAAGTATCAAAACGTATAAAAGAAATATTCAACGAAGGACATAAAGGTAACTCCCTGACTGTGTCTATTGGGGGAACAATACTTGCATACAGCAAGTGACCCTGGAGTCGACCGTTACCAGATATGGGATGCCTGGCAACATGCCACAGCAACTCTGATCATTCAACATGAGGTAACTCCCGGGCGCCTTTAAACCAGAGCTGATGCTCCTGGTATGTTAGTGGAATTTCAATATCCTCGAAAGGAATATATTCCTCTGGTGGTTCATCTTCTTTGTAGAAGTGAAACAGTCTTGTGACTGGATTTGATTCTGGGAATACTATCCATGAATAGAATACCTCTGTCTGAAAGGATTCGTGTGACTCTATCACAAAAACTGCTCTACCTCCTCTTGGTGGTAGGCCGTGTTTTATAGGTTTTAGAGTGATGGCTCTTCTTAAGTTTGGAGCGATGTCTATAACACCCTCCTCGGTTTCATTTAAACCAGCTAAGTTAAAAGCTGTTACGACTGGTTGAGCCGCAGCTACACCGTTCTCGGTGTCAGACATTTGTTTTTTGAAAAATGTAGCACAAGTTTCAAGGAAACAAAAGATAAGGTGCACAATATTTTGGAACACTGTATCCTTCAACGTTGATTAAACCAAAATAGCTAATCTATAGGTTTTTTGTCCTATTTAGCTTTGGCGGATATTTAACCCTACCCACTCCAGACGTCTTATGGAGTATGTGAGTAGGGGTCTCTGAGAGAAAAGCACGACTGAGTTACTCAGTATCTAGCGTTAAATTAGTGCCTTACCAAACCGTTGGGCGCCATGTAGTGTAGTTCCTATTTCCCTAATAGGCTCTGCGCATTGGAATAATATACCCTATAGGCTTGGCATAGGACTGAGGTCAGTATGAACCTATTGAGTATATTAAACTTAATTACTTTTGTGCCAGCTAACTCAGAGGCCACTAGAAACTCCTTGAAAACAAGAAGGGAGTAGTTTCTGGCAACCGCATAAACATGACCACTTTGTTTCCCTTTAGAATTGGAACACGTCTCAGAATCGTGGAAACAATAGATAACAGTTTCACTCAGCTAATCGTGCATGCTTAGTTTCCTCAGAGTTACACAGAAAGAATAGACGGGCGTTTCAATAAAAGGATTTATTGAACAGTCTTGTTTCTCGTGTAAGAGATATGAGCTGTTATGATCACGAGACAGTATGCAAGATATATAATGTACAGCGTAAGCAGTAGAAATAAATAATACTGCGCTAGCATTATCTTTTAGCATATATTCACGTACATAAATAACATGAGCTAAAAATGCGAGTACTCATATGATGCGTCTCTAAGCTAGTTCTACCCCAATGTACCTAACCTAGTCTAGGTGTAGGGAAAGGTAAGAAGTAGGTGGAGTATTCTCTAGTATGGTATACTAAGAGTATGTTAAGTCTAGTATGCCAAGAGTCCCTCTAGGTTCTAGTCAGCTCCATACTTTGAGAATGAGAGAGGTGGGAATCTCTTTCCGGATCTGGAACTTCTAACACCCCGCGAAGGGAGTCAGAACACTGGAAGCTGGATTCTCTGCGAGCAGGGATGACAGCGTCTTCTCAGTGCGTCAGGCCGGGATACGGACTCCTCTGAAGTCGAGGTCTCCTCCTAACTTGCTTGGGCAAGGGAAGGTATATTTATTCCTGGTAGGTGCCTTGGAATGTTAGCATTGACGTGAAGTCGGACAGAGGAAGGCGTCAGGAATGAACCCTTAAGGTATAGCGGTTCATGCATAATAGATGAGTTCTTGGAGAAATCAATAATCCTGTGCTAGGGGAACTCCCGAGAGCTTAAGGGTCTGGTTTCTAAGAACTCATTGTGACGTTAGGGTGGACGGATGTCGGTGACCATGCCTGTATTTGGAGTGCACGGCTAATGCCTAAATAAGGACTGGGATTCTATGCCTATATAAGGGCAATGCGAATTGTGCCTATATAAGGACATGTTTCAGGAAAACCTATATACGGACACCTAAAGCGGAATACAACAACTGTTTTTCCATTGCTTCACACTCTTTTCCTAATTGAATACATTTTTCATGCATTTTCCTATCGGCTCAGCACTGCTTGTCTTCTGTCTTTAGGTGGCTCGCCGCCGCGCAGCTGAAGTGCAATGAAGACAAGTCGGAGATTCTCCTTTACGGGAATTTCCCCCCAGCTTCAGAGACACGCTCTGGCCTCCAGGGTTCCCTTTACCGACATCTAAAGGGAACTCCGCCAAGAACTTGGGAGTGTGGTTTGATGATAATCTATCCTTCTCTACTCATGTTAAGAAGCTCGCAGGCAATTGCTTTGGACTTCTTAAAACCTTAAGGAAATTTCTTCCTCTTCTCCCTAGGCCCGCAAAGGAAACAGTCATTCATGCGCTGATCCTTTCTCGTCTGGACTATGCCAATGCGCTGTATGTGGGCATCCTGGGATACATACTGAATAAGCTTCAGGTTGTCCAAAATGCGGCAGAAATTCCCACTAGGTGTAGTGTGCGACATCACCTGCGCTCATTACATTGGCTCCCTGTGGCTGAACGGGTTAAGTTCAAACCCCCATAGTCATCGCTCATCGCGCCCTTTATGGCCGGGGCCCCTCCTATCTGCAGAAGCGGTTCTCCTTCTATGTCCCGCTGAGACAATTGCGCTCATCTGCACAGCTTCTAGCACAAGTTCCCCGCTTTATTCGTCACAGGCTGGGCGGTGGCTCGCACGCCGCGAAAGCGGCTCAGGCATGGAATGCCCTTCCTTTTGTGCTTCACAATACCCAAGACCCCTTGGCCTTTAAGAAAAAACTAAAAACCTATCTTTTTGTCTAGTGGTAATCAGCTGCCCCCTCCTGGTTCGCGCCGGGACACTCCTCGGAGTAGCTGCGCGCATTATATAATTAAATAACATAACATAACATAAAATGCAGCCTCTTACACCTAATGTACAAAACTCTTCCCCTTTTTCAATTGGCACGTTTTGAAAGTAGACTTATACATCTTCTGGCTGCACATGAGATATACACGCACTCCATTTCTCACTCAACACAGCCCAATGCGACCACTCATTAGCAAGCTGACTATATGGAACTTATTCCCATCCTGGTATTTCATTTGGTATCTGGGAACCTGCTTTATCCATTTTTGTTTTTCTGCCAAACATTCTGCCCCTTTCACTTCGATCCTGCGAGTAACGCAAAAATGTCTTGCTTACTCTTCAGAACACCTGAGCAAGACTTCCAAACACTAAAATACAACGTAAACACTCCTCAAAATTAAGCCCGGGCGTAGTTTGCGTAGTAGCACTTCACGTAGCTACGTGAAGTACAGCTTCAACTACACGTAGCTATGCAAATTGCGTAGTGCGTAGCTGTGTGCTTGACTGCACTGTACAATAATTACCAAAAGCAAACTTGTACAGTGCAAGTTAAGATAAAATAAATATCTCTGTCTTTATATGCTAAAAATGCATATAGTCATTTCACTAAAGTGAAAACAAAAAGTTAACAAGCAGTGAGAGAGGTGATGATTTTGGTATCCTCACTAACTTAGGGAGAGAACCAACAACCAAGCAGATGTCTTGAAAACAAAAAGCACATCTTATTGAACGATTCCTCCTAGGACCACCCCAAGCACAGTTATGGGCAAAAATACAATCCCAACCAAAGGCCCTGCAAAGCATTATGGGACGAGATTAGCAGTGGGCAGTGAATATTATAGTGTCCAATATCAAAATAATTCTACAAAGAGCTGCAGTTCAACTAGTCGTCACTGGGTGTCGTCCCTCAAGAGTGAAATGCAAAAGTATTGAAAACCTTTCATGAAGCTTTTGCATTTGACTCGTGAGGGACGACACCCAGTGACGACTAGTTGAACTGCAACTCTTTGTAGAATTATTTTGATATTGGACACTATAATATTCACTGCCCACTGCTAATCTCGTCCCATAATGCTTTGCAGGGCCTTTGGTTGGGATTGTATTTTTGCCCATAACTGTGCTTGGGGTGGTCCTAGGAGGAAGGGACCACCATTGAATCGTTCACATGATATGCTTTTTGTGTTCAAGGCATCTGCTTGGTCCTCCCCCTAGGTTAGGGGGGACTCCAAAATCATCACCTCTCTCATTGCTTGATATGTCAAAATTCATTTTTGTGAATTGGTTATATGCTTTTTAGCATAAAAAATTGCTTTATCAAAGCATTTGAAGGAGTTTGTTATTATTATTAAGCCTGGGCGTAGTGCTAGCTGTGTGCTTGACTCACTGCACTGTACAATAATTACCAAAAGCAAACTTGTACAGTGCAAGTTAAGATAAAATAAATATCTCTGTCTTTATATGCTAAAATTGCATATAGTCATTTCACTAAAGTGAAAACAAAAAGCAGTGAGAGAGGTGATGATTTTGGTATCCTCGCTAACTTAGGGAGAGAACCAAGCAGATGTCTTGAAAACAAAAAGCACATCTTATTGAATGATTAGGTGGTGGTCCCATCCTCTTAGGACCACCCCAAGCACAGTTATGGGCAAAAATACAATCCCAACCAAAGGCCCTGCAAAGCATTATGGGATCGAGATTAGCAGTGGGCAGTGAATATTATAGTGTCCAATATCAAAATAATTCTACAAAGAGCTGCAGTTCAACTAGTCGTCACTGGGTGTCGTCCCTCACGAGTCAAATGCAAAAGCTTCATGAAAGGTTTTCAATACTTTTGCATTTCACTCTTGAGGGACGACACCCAGTGACGACTAGTTGAACTGCAGCTCTTTGTAGAATTATTTTGATATTGGACACTATAATATTCACTGCCCACTGCTAATCTCGTCCCATAATGCTTTGCAGGGCCTTTGGTTGGGATTGTATTTTTGCCCATAACTGTGCTTGGGGTGGTCCTAGGAGGAAGGGACCACCATTGAATCGTTCACATGATATGCTTTTTGTGTTCAAGGCATCTGCTTGGTCCTCCCCTAGGTTAGGGGGACTCCAAAATCATCACCTCTCTCATTGCTTGATATTTTATTGTCAACATTCATTTTTGTGAATTGGTTATATGCTTTTTAGCATAAAAAATTGCTTTATCAAAGCATTTGAAGGAGTTTATTATACTCCTGCTACGCTACGTTTATTAGTACAGTTATTCACTCTGCTACGTGCAATTTGCGTAGTGCGTAGTAGCACAAACTTTGCATGCTTCGTGAGCGTAGCAAAGTATTATGCCCAGGGTTACTCAAAATAGAACTCTACACCCCTTTAGAATCCCAAGGTACAACATAAACAGAGCTCAACACTCTTTTATCAAGTAAAGGGAAATATTTATTGCATCAAGATCCCATATCTGATATAGCAATAATGCACATGTAAAATAAATGCATAAAAAAAGTATATACACAAGAATACATACATAGAAAGATAACTTCATGTACACAAGAATAAATGCATAGAAAGATAACTGCATGTACACAAGAATAAATGCATAGAAAGATAACTGCATGTACACAAAAATAGGTAATTAGAACTTGAAATACATCACCGGTTGTCTGTCTTGCATCATCCTGCCAGCACGACTGGGGAACCCGTTGACAGTTGCGGCAGAAGCTCTTCAACCGGGAAATGTCTCTTGGCGGGGCATCCACCCTTAGAAGAGTTCATGAAAAAAACGCCAAGAGGTCTTCGTCTTTATACTCTTTCTAACACAGAGAGAGGCTCTGCACTGTAGGTGCTGGCTGCACTCTTTGCGTTGAGGTCACTCAATGTAGCTGGCCAGGCTCAGGTGAGAGCTCTGACAGAATTCTCCACTTTTTCATCCTTGGGGTACGCAGCCCACACTGTCGGTTCTAGCATCTTATCTCTCCCGCTCAGTGAAGTGAAAAACATAAACATTTCTGTGTGTGCGCAAGTAACCCGAGCCTGTCTGCCTTCGCAGCTGAAAGGCAGGGTCAGACAGAAACAAGATGAAACCATGCTCACAAATGTGATTGAAATAAAATAGAGTCAATGGTCAATACATAATCTCATAATATATATATATATTTGCCTGTAGCATTACACTGGTGTGGTATGGTTCATCAGTTTGCTTCACTTCTAGCTCTGTAAACATCCATGAGTACTTTTGTTCACTTGCTCTACAGTCTCCTAATTATGGGTTCCCTAGTTTTGGTTAAAGTTATGTCCCTATGTCAACATTTATGCTCTGCATCTGTTAAACACTCGTATTACAATTGTGCGTGGGTGAGCTAAAAATGTTTTTTACTGGTGTGTCCCTGCCACAACATTAAAAACAGGGGGTGGAGCAATGGACACTGCTTCTCTTTTTGGTCAATGTGTTGCGGTGGTCCAATATTGCCTCTCTGAAGACATGAACTTCCTCGGTACTACAGCAACGCCCTTTTCAAGGCAGGCTATTTAACCATGGCAGCTGCGCGGACGCAGCGGATTTTGCTCTGGTAAGGAGCACTAACACGCTGTTTCCTTCAGAGCTGCCTCGGTGGATCTGTAATTGCATTTCAATTGCACTGCATTTCATTTCCTTGTAAGCGCGCTAGTCCACTCAGCGTTGCCTGGCTCCAGTCTAGGTTAGCGACCATCTTAGGTTGGCCTCCACCTATTTTAATTAGTTTATGCCTTTCTTTTCTTATGATTACTTTTAACTTCTTTATTTTAATTTGCTCTTATTTTGCCAATATTCCCATCTGGGAGTGAAGCTCCTGGCCTCCAGTTTGTCTTCATTTGCCCCCCCACCCCCGTCTCCATGCCTTTCTGAAGGCGGACTATTTAATCATGGCAACTGTGTGAATGCGTCGCTGGCACGCCAAAGGCACACCTGTCTGGCCGTCCAGGCCTGGGCACCTGGATGGCACCAGTGCCAGGACCCTTGCCCATTTGGAGCTAAACATCAAGCACTACACAGCTGGAGAAATTTTGCATCTCAGCCCTACCACTGTTGAAGATTGCCGGCACTCTCTGGATGTCTCGCAGGAAACTATAGGTTGTGGTTAGAGTGGATTTGCATTTTTGGGCCCGACAATAGGGGCACCTAAGGGAAGTAAGAGGCGGCATACTCCCCATACAATATAGTGGTTCTTGCTAAATTGTCTTTCCTTACCTAAACATAAGGCGGAGATCTTTGATTTTCTGACAGATGCTTTATTTCTGTCTGAAACACGGCTAACAGCAAATTCTGCACCTGATATTCTTGCTGCTATTCCGCGGGGCTATGTGATAGTGAGACAGACAACTCCAAGGGGGTAGGGAGCGCTATAGTTTTAAAACTGACCATCCCTTGCACCTTTTTAGAAATAAATATTGTGGACTGTGAGGCAGCCTTCTTCACTCTGACTGTATTGAGCAAGTGTATGTTAGCAGGGTTCTTGATTTATCGGTCGCCCGGCCTGGCCTCTAATTTCACAACCACCTTAGCAGACATTCTGCCTTCTTTCTCGTTCTCTACACCAAATGTTTAGTTGTAGGTGATCTTAATTTATACTTCGAAGAGGCAACGTGCCGATTGGCTTCTGCTCTTATTGAGGACTTGGAAGCGCTCCAGTCTCCACAGTTGCACCCCTTCGCACAGTTTAGGCCACACGCTGGATCCCATTTTTGCTAATTCTTAAGGGGTGAGAGTGGATTCTCCCATCCCTGTGATATGGTCTGATCACTATATCAATCCTTTTCAGATCTCTTTGACCATCCCCATACTCACCTCGAATGGAGGCAAGCAGTGTAAATCTACTAAGGTCACCCGTTGCCTTCCGTAGGATTTAACCACCAATCACCCAATCTTCAGTGACTGTGTTGACACAGCAAACCCTCAACAGGAGAACTAGATAACTGATGTGCTTGATCATATTGCACCCATGATGAACCATTTAGTCACTTGATCTGAATCCATGGCTGATTGGTTTAATTAGGAACTACTGATGCAAAAATATCCTGTAAATGCTTAGAGCATCTTTAACGCAGAAACTACAGTGCCATGAATGAAGCTAACTATCATAAGGCACTGAAGGACTATCAAATACAAATTAAAATTATGCGCAGCTATTACTATGCTCAAAATATTGAGCTAGCACACAACTCCTCTTGAGAGCTTTTGTCATTTGTGAAATCTTTGTCTTCTTTGGAGCGTGTCTCTGCGCATACTGCCCCATCTGTGGAGAGCTGTAATTCAATTGCCCAATTCTTTTCTGATAAAGTTTCCAGTATCTATGGAACTTTTCCAGAGGCAGTTAGGGACACTCCATGCCTCGAAGCTTGGTTCAAACCATCTGACACTAAGGATGAGCTTTCTAGCTTTAATACTCTATCCATAGAAGAGTCGCGTGCTCTGCTATCGAAAGTGAAATCAGGTTCACCAGTTGATCCTGCCTCACCCATGATTTTGGTGCATGGGATGGAGGCGATTCTACCTTGGCCAGATTCCCTCGAGGTGGAAACATGCCACTATTGTGCCACTTCTTAAAAAAATAACTTTGGACCTGGCACAACCGTAGAATGTCAGGCCTATCTCCTTGCTCCCGTTCTTCTCTAAAGTGGTCCAGAAACATATCAATAAGCAACTGATGAGGATTGAGATTGAGGACCTACTGCACGATACCCAATCGGGTTTCCATCCACAGTACCGCACAGAATTGGCACTACTGCTAGCCTCCGAATCCCTTAGACTCTTTGTTGATGAGGGTAAAACAGCAGCGCTGAAAATGCTGGACTTAAGTACAGCGTTCAACACCGTATTCCATGGCCTTGCTGCTGGAACGGCTCTGGAAATGCAGTGTCAGGGACATGGCTCTGAGATGGCTGGCCTCCTTCCTACAGAACCACACCATTCAGGTAGTTCAACAACCTTTCTCTTTTCTCTGTTGCAAGGGATGCCACAAGACTCTGCATTGAGCCCTATGCTATATCTTTAAATGAGCCCCGTAGCAGATGTCATCGAGCATCACAGCATCAGCATCATGTCGTACACCGATGACTCGTAGCTCATTATCACGCTATCTCAGGATGAGGGAACCTCTGTAGCTCGGCCCACATCTTGACTGCTTGAACTAGTGGAGTGGATTGACCGTAGGTGCCTCAAACTCATTGCCATAAAACTGAGGTTCTCATCCTAGGCAAACAACCATCTATCTGGCCCACTGCTTAGTGGCCAGACGCACTTGGACCAGTAACAGTTCCTAAGCTGAAAGTGAAGAACCTAGGCATCTGGCTTGATGCTAATCTATCTTTCAACAGCCAGATTGCCAGCCTTGTGGGGAAATGCTTTGCTATTTTTAAAACATTGAATAAGATGATGAACCTTCTCCCTGAAGCCTCCAGGAAAGCAGTAGTCCAGGCACTGGCACTGTCCAGACTGGACTATTGTAATGTGTTATATCTCAGAGCCACACAAGGTAGGCTGAGAAAGCTTCAGATGGTGCAGAACGCAGCAGCACAAATGCTGCGGAACCTCCCGACGCCATGGGACCAGCCCTCGCTAAATTACACTGGCTCCTGTTGAGCAAGAGTGTCCTTTAAAGCCACGTGTTTCTGCCATAAGCCACATGTTTCTGCCATAAAATCTAGATGGTAAAGGACTTAGGGGCATATTATCAAGCGGCAGCGATAATTATCGCTGGCCGCTGTTAGCGCGAGGAATCCTATCGCCGGCTATCGCTGGAAATTATCGCCATGCTAGCGCTGTATTAACAACGCTTAGCGCAAAGGCGATAATTTTCCAGTGTTAGCGATGTTTTCCAGGGAACATCGCTGGTTTTCCAGCGATGTCCAATGGAAAACGGCGATATCCTTGGTGATAGGGCCTGTGGTCTTAGCCACACAATCCACCCCCCATGTTAGGTATGCCTTAGTCAGGAATTTAGCAGACGTTAAATTCCTGCGTTAAAGCATACTTAACGCGATTGAAAATATCGCTAACCCACGTTGTTGATATGGCGATACCTGGGTTAGCGATATTTCCCCATGTTGTTTTCACAGGCACGCCCCCTTTGCATCTCATTAGCGATGCGATGGGAGGCGTGCAGAAAACGGACGCTAATGCAGGAATCACGCGCTAGCGTGTCCTTGTTAATTAGGCGATAGAATTATCGCCGCTTTTCGTCCGAAAACGGACGCTAAAGCGGCGATAATTCATTAACGCCGCCTTGATAATATGCCCCTTTGATATCTATTTTCTCTGGTGAAGCCTTACTGACCCCGCAGAAGCCTTAGGTCTGCTGGAGCAGCGCTCACTGTGATTTCCATCGCAAAAAGAACACGTATGGGAGGATGCTCCTTTAGTTTTCTACCTTCCAAAATGTGGAACACCCACCCTTGTATTGTAGACAGGAATGCTCAGAATTAGTTTTTCTGAAGAAACTCAAGACCTGGCTTTTTAGACTAATCTAGGGCCGGTAGACAGTGCTTTTTAGGTTCTTTACTGGAGAATTGAATTCCTAGCGCAACAACACGTAAGCTGGAGTAACCAGGCACTTTATAAATTACCTGTCATTATTATTATGCACTCGCCATGTATATATTATAAGGAAGAAAATGCTAAATTGTATTACATAAAGCAAACACAATATCACTCAGGCAGGTTCCATAAAGGAACTTCCCTAAACTTAATAAAATTTTGAAAATAGTAAAGGGGACTTCTATGAGGAAGGTGTCAGCACCGCACGAACTAGATTTAAGGTTCAAACAAAACAATCAGAGTATTCAAGCATGAAGCTTGACACTCTGGTCAAGGGAAACCCGCAGAGTCCAGAAGAGGTCTTCTCTCAGCTAAAGTCCGGTTGGGTCTGATCTGCTGTTCTAGGGAGCACACAATTAAAGCATGAAAGAAAGTTCTAGAAAGCGTCTCCTTATAATTTCCACCGTGAACCAATCAACAGACAGTGTTTGCAGGGAGCGGATAGACTCCCAGCTTTCCCAGCTTCCGACAAAGGCGCAATCATCTGTACGACCTTGGGTGTGACATCAGTCCGACCTTGGGTGTGACATCAGTCCGACCTTGGGTGTGACATCAGTCCGACCTTTGGTGTGACATCAGTCCAGTCTGTCTGGTACAGGATGGTCTCTCCCACCATCTCAGACTCTGTGTCCGATGCCAAATTTGAATTTAAAGTCAAATCCAACCTAGTCTAACACACTGAACAATAAGACTATTCTAACTTAATATGCACATTGATAAGACACCCACAGCGGTGAGAAAAAGAGATGAGAAAAACAAAAACCTTGCAAAACATTTTATGGAACAGGAAACATGCAGTCTCAGGCCTATTCACAAGTGAGGACAACTCTAGATTCAGAACACGTTGTAAACAAGTGCAGATAGCATAGATGTCTGTATCAAATGCTCTTTGAGAAAGGCACACATTTTCGTTCACGATGAACACATTTATCATAATTTGACTAAATATATGGGTGGCTCTTAGCAAAATGAATACATAGTCACTTACTACAATCGAGTTAATAAAATGCACACAGAACAATGCAGTCAGACACACTTGAGTTGCCAGGGCCGGACTGGGAACTGAAACCAGCTCTGGCAAACTGCTCGGCCGGCCCCCCTGGGGGGGGATGAGGGGGTGCGGCCTAGCTGTTTGCAAGGGCCGGTTTCGGCCGATTTTGTTACCGGGGGCCGATATTGCCGGCCCCCGGTAACAAAAACGGCCCCCAGGGGCCCAAAACCGGCCCCCACCCTAGCGGCCTACCGGGGAAACGCCCGGTGCCCGCTACGGCCAGTCCGGCCCTGTGAGTTGCATATAAAGAGGTGGGGCATTAAATTACGCTGCTGCAAGTGGTGGATGAGGGAATGAGACACCATTCTCACTTGAGTAATATTCCATGTCAACATCTTGAAAGTAGGTCTAAAATAAATTCCCTTTGGGATACACCAATAGCATGCCAAACTCTTCAATCACCACATTCAAAAATACACACTTAGAGAATATAACAGTAGCCAAAAAGCCCAATATAGGAATGTTTATTCACTCAATCAATACAAGTTATTAAAAATTTAATTAAAAACATTTCTCTCCAATCTAATGTTAAAATCACAATATTGTCAAAAGTTCTTTTATAGTGCAAAACAGAATATGAAACAGAATATAAAACAAAGTGCAATTCAATTATATAATTTTTCAAAACCAACAATGGCGATCAATGCATAATATTCTCTTCTTATTATATATGAAAGAACACCATATGGTATATACAATGTTATTAAAAAAGACCAAGAAGCTGACGCGTTTTGGTGGTATCAACAGGTCCAACCACCTTCTTCAGGCTTTAAGTAAAAACAGTATCCCAGCACTTTTTATCTATATAGAGAGAAATATACATATAAAAGAACTTTTGACAATATTGTGATTTTAACATTAGATTGGAGAGAAATGTTTTTAATTATATTTTTAATAACTTGTATTGATTGAATGAATAAACATTCCTATATTGGGCTTTTTGGCTACTGTTATATTCTCTAAGTGTGTATTTTTGAATGTGGTGAATGAAGAGTTTGGCATGCTATTGGTGTATCCCAAAGGGAATTTATTTTAGACCTAGGGGCCGATTCCGATCCGGGCCGGAAAACGTACCGACCGACTCGGTACGGGAATTTAGTCCGACCGACACGTACCGGCGCTGCCCGAGCCGGGTAGTACGATGAAATGCATGTGAATCACGACCGACTCGTACGGAACACAAGCCGAACGACCGACCCGGACGGAAACAAGCTATCCGGCCGGGAAACCACGCAAATCGAACCAACCGACACGTACCAGGAATGAACCCGAACGAAACGTACCCGCGAACTCCGACCCACGCAGTACGATGCAATGCGTGCAAAACCAGACCGAGTCGCACGGAGCTCAAGCCGTACGACCGACACGCATACAAAAGCCAGCCGAACCAACACAATACTCAGCGACCGACGCGTACGCCGCACATGAAACCTAGCTGAAACACAGCGGGAACGACTCGGAGAAGCTCGCACGAGACAACTGCAGCATCCTACTCGGTCAGAAGAATGTCTCCTACATGCACAAAAATTACAAAGGAAAAAATACAAAAAAAGAGGGCCAAACAAGCAATGACAAAGTCAATAAATACAGGGGGAAAAAAATGGAACAAGGACACACCCCCAACTCCACCTATATAAAGGCCACAAATCCCTACCATGATCCTTTGCAAATTCCACTGACCTGCCAGCACAGAACACCATCAGACAGCAACCACAGACACACTCACAGCTCATCCATCACACAAGCCACACACCATTAGCACCTCAACAAATAGCACCCTCACACACACCCAGCAAAACCTACACTCACCCACCCTCACTTGCACACACACACACATCAATCACCACCACCACCCATCACCATTCCCCCAAAGAAGAATCATAAGTTCCTAGATAGTGAATTGGAAGTCCTGGTAGACGAGATCCTCAGGGTGGAGCCACAGTTGTTTGGCACATTGGTCCAACAGACCCCCATGGCGCAGAAAACCAAGATGTGGGAGAGGATTGTCGACAAGGACAATGCACAATCACCATGTTTGCGCACAAAGGAAGACATCCAGAACAGGTGGTATGATGTGCGTAGGAGGGTCAGGGACCTACTGAAGAAGGATTACATCCTGAGTCAGCACACCGGCAGTGGCCCTCCTGCCAAACCACTATACCTCAGGCCCTGGGAGGAGAAGGTGCGGGCCATCCTACCACCAGTGAGCGTATATGGACTAACAAACATCCCAGAGCCTCGTGAGTACACAACAAATATACACAATATGGTGTGACAATACACACACATCACTGTCAAGGGGATAGTCAAACCATGCACACTTAGCAAATCCACAGCAACCAAAAGATAATCATCCCGATGTGAATGCCAGTCAGACAAACACAATACCTGCCATCTCATAGTGACATGTAACTGTGTCATGACATGTACAAACCTAACAACAAATAGAGCAAGGCAGTGGCACAAATATAACCAACAAACACTGTCAGATATTTTGCCACCACTAGAACACCACCTCAGAGGGAAGCTCACTGAAAGGAAGGAATTCTGTGTATGCTGGTGAAGTCAGTGTAGCCAATAGCATGATGGGAGTTGTAGTCACAGATAATGGTCAGCCTCACAATTGGCCAATCAACACCACCCTGAACCATGCTCACATCACAGGGAGTGGAAAAGGACTGACAAGATGGCTGACACTGGGTACTGCTGTGGGGAGCACAAGGCCCTGCTGGGAACTGTGCAACAACCAACAGCAGGACACCAATGACTGACATCCTGAAAGCCAACTTGCACTCCCTGCAATGGAAGCACGTTCCATGGTGGGATATCTGGCTGGGTGGGAAGGAGGACTGACAGCACTGACCATAGTTACAAGCAGCTCTCCTCACACACCCCCTCAACACTAACTCCACATAACCCACCTGGGAGAATGCAATGCCTCACACTCTAAATGAAGATCCCACAAAGAACCACCACCCTGGGTTATGCTGTGTGAAGCACAGGGACACTCTTGGGACTTGTAGCCAAACAAACGCCAGGACAACACTGTCAGCCATCCTGTCAGCACAGGCACACTACCCCACAGGGAAGCAGAGTCAAAAGGAAGGAAGTATGGGCATGCTGGGAAGGGGGATGTAGGCAATAGCATGATGGGAGTGGTAGTCACAGCTCAACATCCCCCACCCACATGGCCCAGCAAGCTCACACTGAACCATGCACACCTCACAGGGAGTGAAAAGCCACTTCAAAGATGTCTGACACTGGCCTCAGCTGTGGGGAGCACAAGGTCCCGCTGGGAACTGGGCACCAACAAACAACAGGACCACACTGTCAGCCATCTTGCCATTGCTGTCACACTCACACACAGTGAAGTCCACTCAAAAGGAAGGAAGGAAGTATGGGCATGCTGGGAAGGGGGGTGTAGGCAATAGCATGATGGGAGTGGTAGTCACAGCTCAACATCCCCCACCCACATGGCCCAGCAAGCTCACACTGAACCATGCACACCTCACAGGGAGTGAAAAGCCACTTCAAAGATGTCTGACACTGGCCTCAGCTGTGGGGAGAACAAGGTCCTGCTGGGAACTGGGCACCAACAAACAACAGGACCACATTGTCAGCCATCTTGCCATTGCTGTCACACTCACACACAGTGAAGTCGACTCAAAAGGAAGGAAGTATGGGCATGCTGGGAAGGTGGGTGTAGGCAATAGCATGATGGGAGTTGTAGTCACACATATTGGTCACCCTCACAATTGGCCCATCAACACCAGTCTGAACCATGCTCACATCGCAGGGAGTGGAAAAGGACTGACAAGATGGCTGAGACTGGGTACTGCTGTGGGGAGCACAAGGCCCTGCTGGGAACTGTGCAACAACCAACAGCAGGACACCACTGCCTGACATCCTGAAAGCCAACTTGCACTCCCTGCAATGGAAGCACGTTCCATGGTGGGATATCTGGCTGGGTGGGAAGGAGGACTGACAGCACTGACCATAGTTACAAGCAGCTCTCCTCACACCCCCCCTCAACACTAACTCCACATAACCCACCTGGGAGAATGCAATGCCTCACACTCTAATTGAAGATCCCACAAAGAACCACCACCCTGGGTTATGCTGTCTGAAGCACAGGGACACTCTTGGGACTTGTAGCCAAACAACCGCCAGGACAACACTGTCAGCCATCCTATCAGCACAGGCACACTACCCCACAGGGAAGCAGAGTCAAAAGGAAGGAAGTATGGGCATGCTGGGAAGGGGGTGTAGGCAATAGCATGATGGGAGTGGCAGTCACAGCTCAACATCCCCCACCCACATAGCCCAGCAAGCTAGCACTGAAGCATGCACACCTCACAGGGAGTGAAAAGCCATATCAAAGATGTCTGACAATGGTGCTCTGTTGTGGGGAGTACCAGGCCCTGCTGGGACCTGTGCACCAACCAACAGCAGGACAACACTGAATGACATCCTGAGAGTCAACCTGAACCCACTGCAAGGGTGGCATGCTTCATGGTGGGATAACTGGGCTGGGTGGAGAAGGAGGGCCGGATGTCCACCAAATACAACCAATGCTGGCCATGCACACACCTCAACATTCACATTGAAATGCCTCAGTTTTGCAGGACAATGTGCTACACCAATATCAACCTCTTACTGTGACAACTTAGGACAATGCAATGTACAGGCCCGCATCCAGAGGTACAGTCACAACTGTCAGGTGTGTGAACCATTGATGCCTGTAGAAATATAACATACATTGTGTGTCTCTTCCAAAAACAGGTGATGATGGGGACACAGCAGCAGGCGAGGAGGAGTCCTTGTCCCAGGCTCCGGGGGACACTGAGCCCACTGGTGTGGAACAGCCTCTGCCCTCCTCGGATGGTGAAGACCTACCTGGCCCCTCCAGCGTGAGTCATCATGCAGCACCAGCAGGACCAACATCTGCACCCCCTGCACCCACTGCTCCAACAACTGCCAACACACAGACCACCCCCGCCGACACGGACAGACCAAGGACCACCAATGACAACAGCACAGGGACCCTGGCCCAACGTCGAGCTACGGACAACGACCCCAGTAACAACCCCCAAGGGGGCCTAGGGTCACCTGTGCGTGCCACCGCAGGTCCCGCACGTGTCGCCAGGGGTGGTGGGAGGGGTGGTAGACATAGGTCGCTGTTTGCAGAGGGGTCTGGACTGCATGATGACCCACAACTGGCACGCATTGCTGAGGCGCACCAGAATAGCACCGGAGAGGTTACCCAGGTAGTGGGGATCCTCAAGGACATTAAACAGCAGCAGGCTGCCCATCATGCCCGCTTGGACTCACACATGTCCCGTGTGGAGACACACATGTCTCGCATGGAGTCCAAGTGGGACACATGGCAAGAACTGACAGCGGTGCATAGGGACATATTGACATGGCTCCGCCAGAATAGCACCAACATGGCCACACCTCCCTGTGTGGCCACAACATCTGGTGCTGCAACAACTGCAACTGCCACAGGGAGGGAGGAGGACTCTGGCGGAGAGTCCCCTGCACCGCAGCAGCCTGCACGTGAGGGTCCCCCCCAAAGAAGAGGGGTCGTCCGAGGAAGGAAAACTGAGAGGTCGATGGCCATGTACATCCCCCAGGAAGCCAACACCTGTTCTGGAAATTCTCCTTTGTGTACAAACTGTTCACCCTGTAGAATGCAACACAACTCTCCCACATGACATGGGGAGTTTAAGTTGGACTAATGTATCAGATGACTGTGGACTTCACTCAGGACATTTCTGCTACCAAGACTTGCAACTCATCTGGGAACGTCCGATCACAATCCCAATGTACAGCACCCACCATCCTGTGCACTATACTCACACATGTATGTAAATAAAATCACTAATACTCCATACTTGCCTCTGTTGTGATTCCAACGTGGTTACTGTCATGGGGATGATGATCTGCTAAATTACACTGTGTATGCTAACTGCTACAGCAAGTACAACACCGTCATGTGAGTCATGGTGACGTGACACATATGAGGGAGACACACCACTAGGGCTACACAACACAGGGACACCAGGGCCATCGGACTCATCGCCTACACTGATGTTGCCAGGAAATACTGTGGAATGCACAGACACCACACCTATTCAGAGTCTGTGTTAACTAGCCCACAGGTGCAGTAAGCAAATGTCAGTCAGATGTGTGACCACAGACAACGCACATCCCAAAGTGAAGCACAGGTTTATTACACATTTGCAACATGTTGTTTCCACTACAAATGCAAGGTAATCCCACGTGGCAGTGGCCACACAGTCAAAAAGTGCAGAAGATATAAAGTCCAGGGGTGTGTGGCACATCACCTGTAGGGAAACGACTGCTGCCACCCTGAAAGCTGAATCATGGTGTCGGGGGATCCAAGTTGACCAAACAACTCTGTAAGCACCCTGTGAAGGACAGACATGACACACAGTCAAAACCACTGAAGAACAGGACAGAACTGCAATACTCATGCCCAATACATGTCACAAGATAACTACACAAAACCAAGTTAGCATGTCAACACTGTTGGGGAGTACAGACTTCCTGTAAGGACACATCGCTGCACGCATCCAGTCAAGTAGCACATGGCCACACTCAAACAGCACCAGAGCACCACCCAAACATATCATGCAAACTCACATCATTGACATGACAACTCTCTGGATACTCACATTCAGCTGAAGAAGTTGGTGATGAGCTGTGTGCGGACATCACCATCATCATCATCACTGGCATCGTGGCCCAGGCCAGGATCCTCCACAGGTGGCGGACGTTGGTCATCGTCATCCAGGATGAGAGGCAACTCCTTCCGCACTGCCAGGTTGTGTAGCATGCAGCAGACGATGACAATCTTGCACACTTTTGCTGGGGCATATGGGAGGGCCCCTCCTGTCTTGTCCAGGCAGCGGAAGCGGCTCTTCAGGAGACCAAATGTCCGCTCGATCACTCTCCTGGTCCGACCATGTGCCTCATTGTAGCGCATCTGGGCTGGTGTCACAGGGTTCCTGAGGGGTGTCAGCAACCACAGCATGTTGGGGTATCCGGAGTCACCTACAGACAGACAATTGCACATTAGCTGAATTGGAAAAGTGGGCGGAATACAACATAGCAGAACACACACAAAGGTACAAAGTCAGTACACACCGACAAGCCAGGCACGCTGGTTCTGCATCTGTGACATCATCCTCGGGATGCGACTACTCCTCATCACGTAGGCATCGTGTGCCGAACTGGGGAAATGAGCACACACATGTGTGATGCTCATATCTGCAAGACATACCACCAGAGCATTGATCGAATGGTAATGTTTCCGGTTCCGGTATGCCTGCTCATGTGCCTGTGGTGGTACCAAAGCCACAGGTGTCCCATCAATGGAGCCAATGACATGTGGCATCCTCCCAAGGGCATAGAAGTCACTCTTGACGTCAGTGAGTTGTTGACGTGTAGGGAAATAGATGTACTGGTTCAGGCATCTCAACATTGCCTCCAAAACATCGCGTAGCACACGGCTGAACATGGTCTGTGACATCCCACCAGCAGTCGCCACAGTGTGTTGAAAGGTACCGGTGGCAAAGAAGTGTAGGGCTGCCATCACCTTCTCCTTGGGGGTCAGCGCTGTAGGGTACGGCCGGCCAGGTTGCAAATGTGTGGCCAAGCGCACTGCCAAATCCTCAATCAGCTGCCTGGTGAAGCGGTACCGTCGGATGCTGTCACGTTCCACCATCGTTGCCAGGTCAGGGAATGGTCTATGGACAGCTGGAGCCCTGCAGTGCATAGGTGAAGAAAGAAAGATTGTCAGTCACCCCACATATGTGCCATTCACCATACTCAATTTCACATGATACATCATTACGAGACACAAGTACTTGATGTGTGTGCCGTTCTGTTCGGACATATATGGCACCTACATGGCCATCATCTAACATCTCAGTTCAACATGTGTTGACAACAGGTTCCAGGTTGTGCTATGGGAAACCATTAGGCTGTGTCACAGTACCCATTTACTGCTGTCACGTTCCACACACACACCACAGTGACATGTCTGGACAGATGCGCCACAGGCATCACAGCTCATTGACAGGTAGATTCACAGTGACCCTGTCTTGCCACATGGAGACTGACATGACATGGCGTATCATGTACACGACAGAAAAACAAACATGACTCCCACAGGTAGTGGACCCTGTTGCCTCCGCAGGACAGACATGGACGTCTGTGACACACACACGCACAACATCAAAGTCCATGCACAAACGTTGATGTGGAGACTGTCTCCCATTGTGCACATGGAATCAGAGACATCGGAAACACAACATGCACACAGACTGTGGAGGGCCATCACTATTGTGGCAATGGGTCACCCTGTGACGTACATGCCTTCCCACATGGGACCCTGGGGGTATGTGACATGTCATACACATACACAACCTGGAAATGTGACCATGCCACATGCTCCGAAATGAACAGTTGTACATCACAGTGGTCATGTGCACAACACACAAAGGATCCTGTCCCCATGAACACGTGCACAGCCTGGGTGTGGCTGCCCCCAAGTGCCACCCCAAAAACCACGTTTACCCCCATACACAGAAAAGGTAATGCAGCCTTACATGCCTTAGGATACAGTGTGGACTGGGTGTGGTGTTGTAGGTGTGCCCCTGAGTCCCTGGCAAGTATATGTGGCTGGCATACATTCACCAGTGACAAGCTTGGTGACATATGCGAGTGACCTGTACAGGGACGCGTTGTACAGCAATGGACCGATCGGTGTGCCCGCACGGCCCATTGCATCTGTAGTGAGCGGGTACACGTTGTACAGCAATGGACCGATCGGTGTGCCCGCACGGCCCATTGCATCTGTAGTGAGCGGGTACGCGTTGTACAGCAATGGACCGATCAGTGTGCCCGGACGGCCCATTGCATCTGTTGTGAGCGGGTACGTGTTGTACAGCAATGGACCGATCGGTGTGCCCGCCCGGCCCATTGCATCTGTAGTGAGCGGGTACGCGTTGTACAGCAATGGACCGATCGGTGTGCCCGCACGGACCATTGCATCTGTTGTGAGTGGGTACGCGTTGTATCCCGGAATACGCGTTGTACAGCAATGGACCGATCGGTGTGCCCGCACGGCCCATTGCATCTGTTGTGAGCGGGTACGCGTTGTACAGCAATGGACCAATCGGTGTGCCCGCACGGCCCATTGCATCTGTTGTGAGAGGGTACGCGTTGTACAGCAATGGACCGATCGGTGTGCCCGCACGGCCCATTGCATCTGTTGTGAGCGGGTACGCGTTGTACAGCAATGGACCGATCGGTGTGCCTGCACGGCCCATTGCATCTGTAGTGAGCGGGTACGCGTTGTACAGCAATGGACCGATCGGTGTGCCGGCACGGCCCATTGCATCTGTAGTGAGCGGGTACGCGTTGTACAGCAATGGACCGATCGGTGTGCCCGCACGGCCCATTGCATCTGTGGTGAGTGGGTACGCGTTGTATCCCGGAATACGCATTGTACAGCAATGGACAGATCGGTGCGCACGCATTGGCTGGGGCCTGGCATGGCAACGGACGCGTTTTCGAAGCTTCAACGAGTCTGATGCAGTGAATTCAGTTGGCCAGCCACAACAATGTTGCAAATTCATGGGTGTCATGAAGTTTAACTTTTGAAGGATGCTGTGGGCGTGTATTAGTGGTGCAATTCCATGGATTGGCCAGATTCAGAAGATGCAAACGACTTGGACCTATCACTTTGGACACATGGGACAGTATCTGCCTCTGCAGCACACATATAATGCTGGTTGTTCCCCTGAGGGCTCACTTGCCTGTACTACATGCTCCAGGACGACATCTGCCACCAACACTGCTGCTGTCTCTGCATCCTCTGGCTACTGCAATGGCACGTACTGTGGAGAGAGCCCCAGCCTTCAGCCTTGAGGTAAACCAGGCCCTTCTGGACAGCCTCCTTCCACAGTACAGCAAGCTGTATGGGACACCAGGGGAGCAGGTGAGTGTGCTGTCCACTGCCTTACTAATTGTGCATGTTGTCTGACTAGCAAGACTTACAGTGTGCACACCACTGGCTAGCATGCTCACTGAGTAGTTCTCACCCCCCAAAGTGTGTAGTCACATGCACTGAACAGATACAGTGCAGTAACAGTGCATTCCAACAAGGTTTACTTCCCATGCAATGATACCATGTAGTAACTGCTGGCAAACTGTTCATAGCCATCGTTGCACTGCCTGTGTACATCATATGCCCCTGTGATTGAGACATGTATATCCAACTGTGTGATGCACGTATATGTTGCATGTGTAGTAATGGCCTTTTCACTTTGTCATCCTCACAGGTTGATGCCCACCATAAGCAGGAAATCTGGCTGACCATCGCCCGGGCAGTAAGCGCCGGATCCGCAACTGCCAGAAGAGGTGGCAGGACCTTCGTGGCTGGACCCGGAGGATCGCAGGGGTCCAGCTGAAGCTGTCGCCTCCTCGCAGGAGGGGCGGACACCGGACCCTGACCCCCCACATGCTCCGGATCCTGGCGGTGGTCTTCCCTGACCTGGATGGGCAGCTGAAGGACAGGCAGCAGCAAGGAGGGGGTGAGTCCATGACTGCACTGTGAACTTTGTCTGACATGCTATGTGCCCTCCTCTGGCCTGGTTAAACTTCCACAGTACATCAGTCTTGTGGTCCAGGACCCATGTCCCTCAATTGTGACATGCCCACTCCTCATCTGATACGCAGGTGTGGTCCTTACAGTCAGGAAATTGTGTCACTTGGGTACTGTGTCCTTGCATTTTGCTTCGCTCAAGGTGGGGGACAGCATTTGTTCCCGTGACTTTGTGGTGTGCTTCATGGGTGGGTCAATTGCTCACACAATGCCTAAGTCCTGACATGTAATCTGGGTGTAACTTTGATATGTGGTCCACTTGCTGATCTGAATCACCACATGTCCCTGGGGTATTTGGCACACCCCCATGCTGCTGGTGGGAACAATGTTTGGGCCTCAGGAGTATGTATATCAAGTGTGTCATACATGCTTAGCCACCTGCCTACTGTCCAGGGCTCATCCCTCTTTCAGGTGGAGCAGGACAGTCATGCCTACTCCAGTGCATACAATACACTCTGTACTCCCACTCCCGTGTATCAGCTGACATGTTGTGATCAGTGAAATGTTCCCTCAGGTGTCTGCCTCTGTGTCATTGTGCTGTGGCTTCGTTGTCAGGACTACTGGGATGTTTATCGGTTAGGGCTCAGCATGCCATCTGAGATGTGACCATGAGAGACGATACTTCTGTGACTTATAGGTGTTTGATCACTTGACTGTGCACACAGGTGTATGCGACTGTGAATTTCAGGCAGCTGTTTTTCATTCACAGCAGACTGTGAGGTGCTCAGGTTCAGAGAGTTGTGTTTCATGTCTCCCATATGTCCAATTGGTATGACGTGGACAAATAAGAGTTCAGATGATGTGGTTTGTGGGGGATGGACATGTGCACTTGTCAGCTACATAACTTGCATTCCCCATGTCCTAGGATTGTGACACAGTGCAGACTGTTGTTGGC
Source organism: Calotriton arnoldi (assembly GCA_963921515.1). Lineage (NCBI taxonomy): Eukaryota > Metazoa > Chordata > Amphibia > Caudata > Salamandridae > Calotriton > Calotriton arnoldi. Next base: position 1,172,582 of record CAWUFW010004248.1, read on the forward strand.
TGGCTGCCATGCCCATGTGACTGGAGACAGTGATGTATGACTTTGCAGGCATGCCTGTGCCATGGCATTAAACTTCCTAAGAGTGATCCTGCAGGGGAGTGACATGGGCAACATGCACCCCATTGTGGCATTGACTATCCGGACATGGGTGCATCATGGTGTCTGGTGCAGATATGCATCACATGCATTTCTAATTAGACTCTGGCCATCCCTTTATCCGGACACCTGTACTGACTCAGTGGCAAGAGATGTGATGTGTGCATGTTCACATACTTCACCGTGTTCTCTGCAATGTCCAACAACTGGGTAGGTGGTGCATGTGTCCACACTGGGGTATTACCATCAGACAGGCACCAGACAGATGGGTGCAAGGGCAGGAGGGATGTGAGGTCCATGGTTGACCATCAGACTGACAATTGGCTTCTCCTAATCTGTGTGAGGACTTTTGGCAATGTTCAACTAAGGATGCCAGGGCTTGCTCTGTAATGTGCTGTACTTACTGTGGTGTGTGCGGTCAGTGCAGGTGACTGATGTTTGTCTGTTTCCCTAATTGTTTGCAGATACATCCACGACCACAGGAGGGGACAGCTCCACGGACCAGGATGAGCTGCAGAGCCAGACTGGGTCAGCAGCCGACGAGTGGTCGGAGGGACCCAGTGGCACGGAGGGCGAGGGGAGCCACACCGAGGAGTCCTCAGCACCATCCACCTCAGCTGAGGACCACAGCAGCTCAGAGGATGACTCCCTTGTGGAGGCGGGTGTCAGCAGCCACCACACCCCAGCTAGTCTGTCTGGCCCTGCCACCACCACCACCACCGCCCTCCCATTGGCTCCCATTCCAGAGGTCCATGGAGGCTCCCGTGTTCGGGAGCGTGTCTCCTTCGTGCCAGGCACCGCACCCCCTGCCCCTGTGTCCCCTGCTGCCCTGAGTGAGGAGTCTGTGTACCTACTTCGCCAGCTCCATGTAGGGGAGACAGCAATACTGAGTGTCCTCCATGCACACACCACTCTGTTGACACAGCTGGTGTCGTTCATGGAGGGCATCTCGACGGGTATGTCTGCCCTACAGAGGAGCAATAAGTCCATGGATTCCTCCCTGACGGCAGCAGTGTCCCTCCTCCAACAGTCCCTCACCCCTCCTACCTCTGCCCCATCCACACTTCCTGGCACCCTACCTGTCCCAAGCACATGCACACCTGCACGATCACCCAAACACACAGACACGAGCAGCACATAAACACCCAAAACAAAGGCAAGACGCGCACACAAGCATCCTCAGGGGACTGATACCACACCCACAGGGGATGGGGAACAGACACACACGCAGGCATCCACAGTCACTCCGCAGTCCTCCAATTCCTCTCCCTCCAAGACCCCTTCCCTTGCCTCACTGCAACTCCACCTACACAGCAGCTCTTCCTCTGTGACCTCGGCCTCTTCCCCTCCGATCCCACTGATCCAGCATACAGGGGGAAGAGGAAGTCCACCCACACAGAGGGGAGTGCCCCTCGCCCCCGGACACCCTCCCCCAGGCGCAGACAGACAGGGGCCCCCACCCGCAAGTCCCCCCGGTCCCGGAAGAGCAAGACCCCGCCACCGCCCTGCAAGTCAAGCACACAGTCTCCTTCCTCCATCCCTCAGGCCCCCACAACACAGGTTCCCCCACCACACGCTGCCCCAGGTTCCCCCACCCACAGATACACCATCCCCAAAATGATCCGGCCTTCTCCACCTACCACTTGCTCTTCCAGCACCACACCCCCCGCTGCACATGTTAGTGCCACTGGTGTGGAGACAGTGTCCTCCCCCTCTGTCCTGCCCACCTTACCTGAACCCCATTCTACTCCCCTGGAGATGGGCACTGCAGTGGAGTCCACTACCACCCCGTCTGACTTGGGCACTGCAGTGGGGAACCTGTCCTCTCCATCTGGCCAGCCCACTGGAGTTGTGCCGGCACCCACACCATCTAACTCATGCCCCCAGTTGTGCCGGCACACACCATGTCAGACACCTCCACTGCAGTTGTCAGTGACTCTCCAGCACCAGCCACCCCTTCCCTGCCTCCTTCTGGTGAGCCCTGATCCTGTCCCTGCGGTGCCTGGCCTGTCCCCCGTATGCCCCTCCGAGGGGAATGTCCCTGGTCCCTAGCAGTGCAGGCAAGCAAAGGGTGACATCTGCCACTGTCACCCTGTTTGGACTTTATTCATGGACTGGCCATTGGCCTTTGTGTTTTTTCTGGACTTTAATTTTCCACATAACCTTTGCTGAATAAAGCTACTTTCAGTTCTCTAGTGGTTTTGCTTCAGATGTACATGATGTTGATGATGCTAACCATGCCCTTGCTGCAGTGATGTTGATTTTTGATGTCAGGTAAATGAAGTGTTACTGTGCAGGACCCCATGTGGTCCAGGGAGAATGTGTCCTATCCTGGTGTGTAGCCATGTCATCCTTTGCAGCAATATGAGGGTGTCATGTTTTCCATATTTGCAAATGGGATTCCCTACCTGTTTTTTCAATATCACATCTGTGGCTTACACCCCTGCACATCAGATGTGCTTGCCATTGTTCAATTGGTCTATTTCCCTGACCGTGTGACCATCTCCACTGGACATGCATGTTTGGGCATCAATGGGGAAGGACTCATCCGTGGTATCAGTGCAACTTGCTATACATGTGTATTTGATCGGTGCAGATGATTTGGGTGACAATGCCATGACCAGGCTGATGTGACGTGAGCCTTCATTTTGTGCTAATTGTTGACTGAGTGACCAAGTGTTCTGCTGACATGATAGCGCCCTGCAGAGACAACGTATGGCACAGCTTTTCTTACACAGGAGTGGAGTCCCCTCATGGCAGTGTGTAATTCCGTGACATTGCCTGAGCCCAAGGTGTGTGTTGTGTGAGCATGTCTGTGTGTGTTCACTTCCATTTTGCTACGCAGGCAGGTGGCCCTAGTGATGTTCCCATTTGTGATGCTTGCTGAGTTGAGCAATGTTCCCCCCAAATCTTCTCCCTGGGTGCTCTGTGATGTGGGTGCATGGCACATTACTGGTGATCAGGGTGTCATCCATAGGTGTGTTTGCTGTCAGGGCTGAGTTTGTGGGCAAACGCAGATGAGATACAGTCAGGATTCCCCTTGGCACTTGTTGGTTACACAAGTCATGTAATTTACAGTTTGTGTTAGCTTCCAGTGATTGTGGCACGTTGTGTGTGTGACTGCTGCCACTCCTCAGGGTCAGAGCTGCAATGTTGGAAGTTGTCTATGTGTGTTGTTTGTGGGTGAGCTTGCCTTCTTCATTGGTGTGTGACTGTGTCCGGGATCCCATTGGTTGGTGTGGATTTGACGTCATGCCCATGTACAGCGTACTGTGCAGTGTGTGAGACATTCACAAGTCTTGTTGACTGGCCATGTGTGATGGGTATCTCCGCCTTAGTTCCCCCCACCACCCCTGGGATTGTCATGGGTGCATGTGCAATGTCACCAGTCAATGTGAGCTTCACTGCTGCACATTGGTGGAGATCAAGGTGTGTGGTGTTGAGTGTGTGCAAATGAGAGTTGTTGCACGGCTAGACCCCTACCTCCATGTTGGCCTTGGCTGACAGGCCGTGCTGTTTTATTTGTGCTTGTATAGGTGTGATGGTAGTTAGTTGCTCAGGACACATGACTGTGGTTCACAGTGTGTAGGACATCTACCTTTGTCATCACAGTGGGATTATCATGCAGGCCAGTGTCACCACAATGTGGGGTCCTTGGGGGTAGTGCTGTGGTGGGTCTGTCTCTTGCTGTGTTAGTTGCTGTTTCTACAAGCTTGTGTGACATTTGTAATTTGGGCTCCCTCATCTAACAATGCCTGATTGCCCACATAGGGGAATCCGATCCATGAGTTACTTTTGTGTGGCACTGTGTTGATATCTGTGTAATAGGGATTCAGGCCTCCTCGTGTGTTGTGTGTTTGCCTGGGGACACTGGCACACCACCCCCCTCACCTGTTGTGTTTGATATGCAGTGTGAGTCTTCCTGTTTGTGTTTGTGCATTTGCACCACTGCATTGGCATGTCTTTGTGTGCCATTGGCTGTATGTTGTTTGGTGGGTTTCCCCTGCTGTCCCTGGGACTCCTAGGTCATCAGTCAGCACAATGGTCATGGTTTGTATGTCCCATTGCTGCCATGGTATGGTATTTGTTCACCTGACATCTACAGTCTCCACAGGATATCTACATTTGTGTGTCCATTGGTGCAGATATGTGGATCTGCATTATGATGGTCACTTCTGTCATTGTGTTATTTGTGAATGTTGACAATGTGAGCCCCCATGGGTGATGTTTGTCTGCACATGGCCAAGGCGATGTTTCATTGGCACTGCACTGTTTGCCTCACCCAATCTATGTTGCTATGGGACACAAGCACTACTATGCCACTGATGTGTTTGTTGTTGTGTGACCAGGAATAATCCATGCAGTTTGGCATTTGCAGCTTTTACCATGACTACACTTACATTTTGGTCACTGTGGTGATGGGTCTTTGGACCCCATTGCCACAATGTTCAAAATATGCTTCAGCTATGGACCCCACACTTACATTTTGGTCACTGTGATGATGGGGGTTTAGGCCCCATTGCCACACTGTTCAAAATGTGCTTCAGCTATGGACCCCACACTTACATTTTGGTCACTGTGATGATGGGGGTTTAGGCCCCATTGCCACACTGTTCAAAATGTGCTTCAGCTATGGACCCCACACTTACATTTTGGTCACTGTGATGATGGGGGTTTAGGCCCCATTGCCACACTGTTCAAAATGTGCTTCAGCTATGGACCCCACACTTACATTTTGGTCACTGTGATGATGGGGGTTTAGGCCCCATTGCCACACTGTTCAAAATGTGCTTCAGCTATGGACCCCACACTTACATTTTGGTCACTGTGATGATGGGGTGTTCGACCCCAGTGCCACAGTGGTCATGGTCGGCTTGCATTGTGGAGGCCACACACATTTATGTGTGACACATGTGATAGGGGGTCACATTGTATGTTCAATGTCATGTTCAGTGTTGTAGTCATTTGACACAGACTACACACTCTTGTCATGATGTTGGGGGGATGTCTTTTGCTGACATTCCTTATGTTGGAGTATGCTGGTTGTGTCATGCATTACCTGTCCTATGGTTGGGGATGGTAGTAGTGGTAGGCATCCAGGCCCACATGAGCAGGGGTGGTGGTAGTGACAGGCATCCAGCCCCCCATGAGTAGGGGTGGTGGTAGTGGTAGGCATCCATCCCCCTATGAGTGGGGATGGTAGTAGTGACAGGCATCCAGCCCCCCATGAGTAGGGGTGGTGGTGGTGGCAGGCATCCAGCCCCCATGAGTAGGGGTGGTGGTAGTGGTAGGCATCCATCCCCCTATGAGTGGGGATGGTAGTAGTGGCAGGCATCCAGCCCCCCATGAGTAGGGGTGGTGGTAGTGGTAGGCATCCATCCCCCTATGAGTGGGGATGGTAGTAGTGACAGGCATCCAGCCCCCCATGAGTAGGGGTGGTGGTGGTGGCAGGCATCCAGCCCCCCATGAGTAGGGGTGGTGGTAGTGGTAGGCATCCATCCCCCTATGAGTGGGGATGGTAGTAGTGGCAGGCATACAGCCCCCCATGAGTAGGGGTGGTGGTAATGGTAGGCATCCATCCCCCTATGAGTGGGGATGGTAGTAGTGACAGGCATCCAGGCCCCCCTGAGTAGGGGTGGTGGTAGTGGCAGGCATCCGGCCCCCCATGAGTAGGGGTGGTGGTAGTGACAGGCATCCTGCCCCCCTGAGTAGGGGTGGTGGTAGTGGCAGGCATCCAGCCCCCCATGAGTAGGGGTGGTGGTAGTGGTAGGCATCCATCCCCCTATGAGTGGGGGTGGTGTTAGTGGTAGGCATCCATCCCCCTATGAGTGGGGATGGTAGTAGTGTCAGGCATCCAGGCCCCCATGAGTAGGGGTGGTGGTAGTGGTAGGCATCCATCCCCCTATGAGTGGGGATGGTAGTAGTGACAGGCATCCAGCCCCCCCTGAGTAGGGGTGGTGGTAGTGGCAGGCATCCAGCCTCCCATGAGTAGGGGTGGTGGTAGTGGTAGGCATCCATCCCCCTATGAGTGGGGGTGGTGTTAGTGGTAGGCATCCATCCCCCTATGAGTGGGGATGGTAGTAGTGACAGGCATCCAGGCCCCCATGAGTAGGGGTGGTGGTAGTGGCAGGCATCCAGCCCCCCATGAGTAGGGGTGGTGGTAGTGGTAGGCATCCATCCCCCTATGAGTGGGGGTGGTGTTAGTGGTAGGCATCCATCCCCCTATGAGTGGGGATGGTAGTAGTGACAGGCATCCAGGCCCCCCTGAGTAGGGGTGGTGGTAGTGGCAGGCATCCAGCCCCCCATGAGTAGGGGTGGTGGTAGTGGCAGGCATCCAGCCCCCCATGAGTAGGGGTGGTGGTAGTGGTAGGCATCCATCCCCCTATGAGTGGGGATGGTAGTAGTGACAGGCATCCAGGCCCCCCTGAGTAGGGGTGGTGGTAGTGGTAGGCATCTATCCCCCTATGGGTGTGTATGGCATTGGTGATGGCCATCCCGCCCCTATGGTTCTGCTGTTGCTAGTGTTCGTCATTTATGCATCCCTATGTGTGTGTGACATATTTCGGGTACGTGTCGTTTGTTTGTGTTGTTGGTGTTTGACTTACCGTCTGCGCCGTACGCGTCCATGCCGGTCCCGGTAATAGATGTAGAGTATTGGTAGGACCTTTCGCGATGGGATTCATGCTTGGGTCGTCTCGTTCGGGTTTCTCGTGTCTTCGACTCGTACTCGTCGCTGGCTTGTTCGTCTCGTAGCCGTGGATCGTCTTGTGGCGCGAATCGGAGCTTATGTACGGCTCTCCCGGATGCTCAAACGTGCCGGACGTATCGACGGGTTCGGCGCGTACGGAAGGCGTATCGTACTAGTCCGGCCGGAAGGTGCTGTGTATCTGCTTCCGTGCGACTCGAATCGGCGTTTACGGATCCGGCTCGGGCGGGGAACAGGAGCTGAAATGGGTAAGTACGGCTCGCTCGGAATCTGGGCTGTTATGCGCATTGTACTTGTTCGTTCGGACGAGTGTTCGAATCGGTCGGGAAACACGCGTTCGGCTGGTATTTTTTCCAGACGAATACTGTTAGGTGCGCTTCCGGCCGAGATCGGAATCGACCCCCTAGTGTCAATTTGGTGTCCTGTCCCTTCGGCGAGTAGGACCCCTCTCTCATTTTTGAGATTCTGAGCACGGTCCTGGTGACCAGAGAGTTAAGGGTTAATCCCTAGTATGAGCATTGGAGGTGGCATTGATTTCAGTTTATCGGAGTAGATGGATCAGTTAAAAACATTTGGTTTTAACGATGATCAATATAATAGGATTATTAACACCAGAAAAGGAAATAAATTAATGGTTATCACCGGTGAAAGTGAAAAATGGGGTACCTTATTAAATTTAAAAAAGAAACTCATTAGAACGGAGGCCCATGCAGACTTTCTGATTGAATATATAAAGTCGGGGGTGATACCAATTGGACTACAGGTCCGCAATGAACCTGGGGTGTTTGTAGAACATAAAACATTTCTAGAAACCTGGTCTCAGATTTCCAATCGCTGCAGCCGTGACTGGATGCTCTTAATAATAGAAACTGCCCAGGAAATAATCATCATAGACAAAGAGGCAATAGAAAAACTGGAAGCTGAACTTTGGGGACAAACAGCCTTGGATGAGGCCAAATCAAAACTTGAAGAAATTAATATAGATGTTGATGGCTATAGGGATTACTTACTAAACAAAAAAACAATAAATTAAAAATGGACATAAGTAGATTCAGTAATGAGCTTGTTTATCCCTTTCTGAGAGATAATTATTATGATCAGAAAAATGATCAGGGTTGGGATAGGATGCCTTATAAGAGACCTAGATACACCTGGGGTGGCAAGAAAGGTGTTACGTTTTCTGACACTTCAGGATCCAGCAGTGAGGAAGAACAAGGACATAGAGAGGAACAGAATATCAGAGGGCTGAATGATGAATACGTTTTTTTTAGAACAACAGAAAAACAGAAGGGGGCGCTTCAATGGAAATCAAATGAATAAATATGGATAAATATAAAAATAAATTATATATATAATAAAATAAAATATTAAAATAAATATTTATCTTTAAAACAACATTTTACACTACATTAAGTAAAACAGTAGAGGAATAATTTACTAATCCCACTCCAGGGAATGCAACAGTAGGGAAAGTGTTGGATAGCGGAGGGGAATAATTTACTATTCCCACTGCAATGAGTGCAAGAGTAGGGAAAGTGTTGGATAGCGTAGGGGTAAAAATTACTATGCCCACTCCAACGAGTGCAACAGTAGGGAAAGTGTTGGATAGCGGAGGGAAATAATTTACTAATCCCACTCCAGGGAATGCAACAGTAGGGAAAGTGTTGGATAGCGGAGGGGAATAATTTACTATTCCCACTCCAGGGAGTGCAACAGTAGGGAAAGTGTTGGATAGCAGAGGGGATAAAATTACTATTCCCACTCCAACAAGTGCAACAGTAGGGACAGTATTGGATAGCGGAGGGGATAAAATTACTATTCCCACTCCAACAATTGCAACAGTAGGAAAAGTGTTGAATAGCGTAGGGGATAAAATTACTATTCCCACTCCAACAAGTGCAACAGTAGGGACAGTATTGGATAGCGGAGGGGATAAAATTACTATTCCCACTCCAACAAGTGCAACAGTAGGGACAGTATTGGATAGCGGAGGGGATAAAATTACTATTCCCACTCCAACAATTGCAACAGTAGGAAAAGTGTTGAATAGCGAAGGGGATAAAAATACTATTCCCACTCCAACAAGTGCAACAGTAGGGACAGTATTGGATAGCGGAGGGGATAAAATTACTATTCCCACTCCAACAATTGCAACAGTAGGAAAAGGGTTGGCTAGCGGAGGGGAATAATTAACTATTCCCACTCCAGCAAGTGCAACAGTAGTAAAAGTGTTGAATAGCGTAGGGGATAAAATTACTATTCCCACTCCAACAAGTGCAACAGTAGGGAAAGTGTTGGATAGCGGAGGGGAATAATTTACTATTCCCACTCCACAGAGTGCAACAGTAGGGAAAGTGTTGGATAGCGTAGGGGATAAAATTACTATTCCCACTCCAGCAACTGCAACAGTAGGGAAAGTGTTGGATAGTGGAGGGGATAAAATTAACTATTCCCACTCCAACAATTGCAACAGTAGGGAAAATGTTGGATAGCGGAGGTGAAAAATTTACTAATCCCACTCCTGCAAAATACTAAACATTAATTAACAAATACTTAAATAATAAAAAATTATTTACCTCTCACCAAATACCCCTATAAATAACACCACCACTATTGTAAAACATGATACAATTAACATAATGGCTTAACAAATAATTAATTAACTAATAACAATGAACAATAAAATTAAAAACAATGAGTAATAAATTAATTCATACTATTAAGACTATAAAATAACAATAAATAAATATTATCTGAAAAAATTAAAAATTATATGAATTTTTAATTACTTGCCACACTACTCCCCTCTAAACCCACAACCCGCCCCCAAAAAATTACACAATTAACATATTTACCAATTAATTATTAATAATTAATAACCAATTAATAATTAATAAATAACACATTATTTAACACAATTAACAATCTGAATTATTAAATACACAAATATTAATTAATACAAATGATTAATTAATGAATTATAATTAAATTACTTCCCACCCTACTCCCCTGTAAACCCACAACCCGCTCTTAAAAAAATAACACAATTAAGATATTTACCAATTAATTATTAATTATTAATATCCTATTATTAAATAATTAATAACAAAATATTTAACACAATTAACAGCATAAAATATGAAATACATAAACATTAATTAATAAAACTATTAATTAATTAATAATAATTAAATTACTTCCCACCCTACTCCCTATAAACCCACAACCCGCTCCTAAACAAATGACACAATTAACATATTTACCAATTAATCATTAATCATTAATAACCAATTAATAACTAATTAACAAATTAATTAACACAATTACCAAATATAAATTATTAAATACAAAAATATTAATTAATTAACATTATTAATTAATTTTAATTAAATTACATCCCACCCTATTCCCCTATAAACCCACACCCCGCTACGGAACTAAAAGGCAATATTTAATTTCTTAAAAAATTAATAATTTCTATAAATGTATTAATAAATATATTATAATTAAATTACTTCCCACACTATTTCCCTATAAACCCACAACCCACTATGGAACTAAAATACGCAAAAATTACTTAACATAAAGTTAACTACTTCTAAAAATTTCAAACATACATTAGAAAAATAAACTATACTATTAACACATATACTAAAATACAGAACACTATAATAAATTTCGATATTATTAACAACGATATTTTGACTAACGATATTACTAACTTCGATATTAACAAAAATGATATTTCTTACCTGCATGTCGATATTCTGGTCGACGATATTCTTGCAGGTCGATATTGTGTCACATCGATATTTAAACATCGATATTATGACTCTATACCATGTCATTGTTATGTGCAGCAGCCCAGCCACATGTACCATGCGTTATACAGGCACACACTCCTCGAAAAGGCTTTAAATGCATGCTCACTAGGTGCCGTGAAATTCCAGCCTCGGTGCTGCACCTCTTCAAAATGTTGAGGGACCCCTGTGCCTGGGTCTTAGACTGAGGTACATGTTCCAGGGTTATTGGGGTTGACAGACGACCACTCAGATTAAAAAAAAAATCAATGTAATTAAAAATAAGCGCTTCTCAAATGGAAATTAAATTGCTGGTACTTTGGAATGTTTTGCCTTTCATTCATCAGTTATATAATTGGAATGAATCTTATTGAAATATTTATAATATACATGAGAACAGAACGGTATGAGGGGTGCTTTTTAAAGTGTGCTTCAGTAAAGGGAAATTTTCTGTTCAGTACAGTATTCGTTTTCGAACATCTGGCGCTCAGCATAGAAACTAAAAGGCAGTGTTTGTTACACCATTTCCACAGTAATCTTAGGTTTGCAAAATGGGACTCAGGAGGTTAACATTTCGGATTCAACACAGAAGCTCTTACCCGGGGATTGGACGTGTCAGTGAACGGGGTGCCAAGCTGACCCACTGACATATGCGAAATCTGAATACCAGCTTTAATACACGGCTATTTCCAGCTTAAGGGATGCCATTTGCCCAGAATGTAGAGTTTAAGAAAAATGACATACATCAACCTCCATGGGTGGAAAGAGGATACTGTCATTTACAAACATTGCTTGCAGGAAGGAAATGTCCATTTTCGGTTCGCTTTATCTGGATTTGAGAGCCGTCTGGTGTAGGGGATTTTGCATAGTCAATGCCACTACACTCCCTAGATGAAACATGGCTTCTACCTACCTACAGATTTTTAAGAACAGTCGCGCTGGCATTGGGGCCACACTGAGTCCTGGCTACTGAATGAAGAAACGTCAACGGAAGCGTTAAGTCCGTGTCGTGGCCTGACATACATTCTAAAAGGTTCCTGTGGTCACATCAGAACTAGCCCTGCCCTGTGCTCCATCTGCCAGTCTGAAGTGAAGAGGCCATCGATAGTACCTTGGCAGTGCCCCGGGGCGCCTGAAAGCGGACAGTTCAGTTTGGATTACAGAGTGACATTTCAAATTAGGGGGGGCCAAGGGAGGGGGAGATGGCACTACCTTCTGTCCCCTCAGGGTGTACAGTGTTTATTCTATATTAGAACATTGGAACGTTGAGAGCTCCATTGAAGACAATGGAGCGGCTCCGGGACTATCATGTCTGGTATAAGCCCAGAGCGCCAACATTCCAATGTCTGTCTTCATGTTTGTCCCTTTTTAATGCAAAACATTCTACCCTTAGTGGGTGGAATGTTCTAATAGCCTTATAGCCCTTCTGCCTCTGGCTATACCAGTTGTTACAGGCCCTCACCCTCTTTATAGGCCCGAGCCGCATGGCCTTTAACAACTGGTATAGCCCGAAGCAGAAAGGCTATAAGGCTATATTAGAACATTGGAATGTTGAGAGCTCCATTGAAGTCAAAGGAGTGGCTCCGGGACTATCATGTCTGGTATAAGCCCGGAGCACCAACATTCCAATGTCTGTCTTCATGTTTGTCCATTTTTAATGCAAAACATTCTACCCTTAGTGGGTGGAATGTTCTAATAGCCTTATAGCCCTTTTGCCTCGGGCTATACCAGTTGTTACAGGCCCTCACCCTCGTTCTAGGCCCGAGCCACATGGCCTTTAACAACCAGTATAGCCCGAAGCAGAAAGCCTATAAGGA